>OZ024774.1:3261318-3911498 GCA_964017025.1 Stenichneumon culpator
ACGTATTGTTAAAAAAATTCCTCTGCGTTGCTGGATTTCTTTATTTTTTTCCTTGAATTCCCTTTAATTTCTCATTCGGGAGTTTTATCTTTGGCGAGATAGCGCCGTCACCCGCACAGTCGGAACCTGGAGAAGCGGCGGAGAGAGGGAATGCAGACGACCCACGGAGAGAACCTCTCTGAAATCCCCGGCCTCGCGAGGTCGTTGGTGGATTCTCAAGAGGAGAGTGGGACGCGGTTGCAGGAAGAGTGGGGAGTTAAAAGCTGACGCCGCTATAGCGGTGCAGCTGTTGGATATAGATAGAGGGACAGTGGCAACGACGAAGGGGAAGGGGGATCGCGGCGCGGAGAGATGACGCTGAGGTCGAGTTGCTGTGACGTAGGTGCGCGGATCAGGTGTCCCACAATAGCGACCGGGCGCGGGGGCGAGTGCGTTCCAATGTACCGAGCGTAGGACGACGTGCATTTTTGAAAAATAGTGGAGAGGGGGGGGGGGGCGGAACGAGAGTCCGAGGATTTCACTCCAACGGCGATAGGAGCGATTACTCTTATCGCGACACGACATTGTAGTCATAATCGTTTTCGTTACAACAGCAAATGCGGAAGTTTAGCCTGGAGAACACAAAAACTCGTACGAGTGGCCGTAGCCAGTCATGTCTTCGACATTTTCTAAAAAGAGTATACAAAATTAATGCACGCGCATTTCGATTAACCATGTGGTCTTCCACGTGAAACCATCTTTGAGCTGTAAAATATAGTATAGGTAAAGAAAATTTTCTTCATTTTTTTAAGCACAAAATCTATTATGTGCTGCATGTATTTTAGTATTTTGTATATATTTGATGTGTACTTTTACATATATTCCCACAGTCGGATAGAAAACTTATTCGAATTAAATAGATGTGTAATTCGCAGGACAGCCGCCGAATAAATTTGTTCGTATTGTTTTCCTAATTCTTCTTGTGCGTATGTGGGTGATACATGTTTTTCTAGGTAATGTTTAGTAGGAACGTTAGCGTGGCATAACAGTTATTAAAACACTGGAGACGATGTGCTTGACATTGACCAGTTGCATTGGACGTCGACGGCAATGATAAATTACGAGTTTCCGGAAAGTGTCTCAAGAGGGAGTGTAATTTACTTCAGCACGATTACTTTAGCTTGAGCACGCTGCTGGTACCCGCTTGTGAAAATAGAAATACGTCAGTAATAACGAACAGACTTTAATCTTTTTATGACAATAACGTAATATTGACACGACTGTGACGATGGAAAAAGAAAGCCTCGACGCAGGCACAGCGAACGGCAATTAATACACACCTGCAACAAACTGCATTCGTGCGTGCTGTCGGAAGATCATATATATATATATTTTTTTTCTATTGAAATTTTAACGTACGTATCGCAATTTTATGTTAATTAATTTTAACACGGTAGCCAATAATTAACGTTTTTGTAACTTTATCCAATGAATCTTGTATTGGCCGAATAATAAAAGCTTTATGAATGTAACTCTATTTCATACTACTAATCAGATACATGCAATTTATTGAAAATTTAAAATCATTAAGAACGATTTTATATTGGCGATAATTGGACGATCGATTTTAGGAAATATCTTACAGAAAGTTATCTGAGTACATATTCTTGAGTATACAATAAAAAAACGGAAAAATAACGTGTCGAACGTGCGCCTTATACATGTAAGCTTGCAGTTCAATTACCAATCTGACAGTCCATGTCAACGTTTACTAATCCTTTTTTAGAATCATTTCCAAGAAAAAGAGTGATGTCGAAATCGAATGTTCGAGATAAATGTATCGAAATATCGCGCTCAAAGCGCGCGACCGTTCGAGCATGTAATAGGGCAGTGTGTCTAACCTTAAAAACTTCGCAGTGGAAGCGCGGGGGAGCGCGTTGTTGGCGATAATCTCGCGCAGCGATCAAGAATACGAGTGTGCAACGGCATTCAATATACGATGAGTATGCCGCAGATTAAGAAGTGAAATTACAGAAAGACTTCTCAAACGATGCGGTTAATTGCGGGCCTCAACTAAATCGGTCGTGTCGGACCGCCGTGACATACTATGTCATTCGGATATGCGTCAAATCGACTATGAAGAATTTTTCGTTCGGTCTGGACAAGACGTTGCCGCATTCTTGCATTCCTAAACTGCGTACTTGCTGATCTAGAAAGTCCAACTTTCTGGTGGATAGCTGTATCTGCCAGGATTTTTTCCCGTCACGAGTAAAACTGGTCCCGGCAGCAGCGACGTCAAGTCTACCGACCGTTCTCGTTTCACACGAACGTCCGAGTTGGGACCGTAAATAGAATTGTGGAATTCATCGGCACAGCCCATTCGGGTAACATTGTCGGTGGGCAACGTTGTCACCCAATCAATGGACTGAGGCAATTCTTCATCGGACCACGCTGCGGTTGCGTTATGTCACGCGTTATGGTATTAGGTCTTCTGTAATTAATCCACTATTGGGAGAAAAAGACAAAACTACCGAGAACGTTCTGCTACACTTACTCTGCTACTATATAGATTACAAGGTAACTGTTCGCAGTGGTAATTGGCCATTTACCGGGGCCGGTGGATGGCCGATGTTTGTATCGCTTCACTGTATCGGCACCCAATATTGCCGCATCAGGCTTTCACTGATGCTTTTCCAAGTACGAACAGTCCTGATTTAGGCATTCCTCATTGGGAATCATCAATCATCGCTCCCATCGGTAATTGTACGCTGGAACTTTCCCTCCGACTCGCGCCACGCTTCGCGGTTACCGTCCCTCAACTATCGCCGGCATTCGCCGATAGAGGCCGGCACTGCCGGCACTGCCGGCGCAGCCCCCAGCTACAATCCAGATAATCCCAGAAGTGGCGTTGAGAGAAACGAGGAGCGAACACTTTCTCCCCGCGATAAATCTCGGTGTCGTTCCGTCGGAAAATCAAGCGTGACTTCGACCTGGAGCTATAAATTGCGCTCACGGGACCGTACTCTCCTGGATGAAATGCGCACGGGAATAGTCGTATTTAGTATGCTTCTACGGGATTTATTCGTCTTACGAAATTCCAGATTTGCAAAATCAGGCGGTCAGCGTTACCATCGCTGGATGTCTTTGTAGATGAGGAATTAAGCGCGCTAAGTTTCGTAAGGAATAGGAAATTAATTCGGCGTTTCCATGAGAAATTACGTACACTTATCTAAACGATGCGCTGCGCAGACTATCGCTGACGTTGATTGACTGTACGGCGACTGTTGCGCATGCGCACTTCGTCTGTCGTCGGGACAGTCTACGGTGCGCGAGTGCGCGAAAGAGTGATAATCGCAAATGAACGTCAGTGATTGTGTGTATGGTTGCAAACACGAGGGCGAAGGGTTGGGCGAACACTCAATTATTGCTGGGTAATAATTGGGTGTGTTACTGGATACTAATGAAAGGCTGTTAATTTATCGGGCCCACGCATACTTCGTTATCAATTGATTTACTGAATAATTGTTATAAAAATTATTGAATTAATTCGATAACAATTTCCTGATACTTTTGCATCGGGACCATGTTTTTAAGTTCATTGTATATATTTTAAAAAATTTGTCATACATGGACCAGTCTGAAGAAATTCTACGATTTCGAAGCAGAGTCATGCTGCATCCATACAAAATTTCGAGACGGGATCTCGGTATCCGGTGCACGATGCCTCAAATCATTACATTATACTGCTCGTAGTGCGTGCAGCACTCTACAAGTTATGCGGGTAGATCCACCACGTACGCGATAATTCCCTTTGTACGAGCGTCCTTTCATCGGCATCCGCTCCATTCTCCGATAGTCCCAGTCCCCGCGTGACTGACTTCGATCGAACCCAATTTACTTCAAAGAAGCAACTAAGAACGATAATCCGTACAGTGAGAAAAAGGATAGTATTTTCGACTATACCAATAGTTCCCAGGTGGAACGTCTGTATAGATAGTATATATTCAATTGGTTAAATGATAATTATAATTGCAACCATAATTTTTTGTCACTGTCGTAACTATAAAATGTAAACGTTCCCCCTGGCAACTACTTTTTATGATAAAAAATCAGTAGTCTTGATGTTACTATGTCATTTTTTCTTCGTGTATGATTGATCGAACGAGCAACCGAGACATAATAGAATCATCAAGCGAACCCTCGGTTATTAATTCATTACATTGCGATAATTTATCCCGACGCACTAAGTGTGAGGATGTGCCAGAGTGCGCAAAACCTCCGTTTCATCAACGACGCGGGAAATATTTTATCGCGTACCGCCATCAGCAACGGCTGGCGGACGGTGCGTATAGGGTTTTGCGAAAGGCGATTGAAAAGTCACACGAACGGGAGAACGGCTAGTGGTGCGTGGGTATATCTACGCAGTAGGTACGGAAAGATCAGCAAAGATCCGAGGTTGTGTCACGCGCTTAATGGATCGCCGGATTGTTAACAGCATACGCGGCACGATTACATCTCCGATAGATATAACTATACGGAATTGAAAACTCTACCAGAATACAAGTCTGCCTAAACTCTAACATAATACGATTCTATAAGATAATTAATTATAAGCTCTAACAAATCGAACAGCTGCTCATATCTCGAGTAAGTTACACAACTTTACCTGAATACCGGTATCCCCAAATATCTCTACCGCATTATAACCCTAGAACTCACATATGGCGTACAAAAGTACCCAAGACGATATTCAAACTGCGCTCCTACAGTAGAAATTCACATGATCGATTCGGGACCCCCACGATAATTTAGTTCCATGAATTGACGATGTGCGAAGACCGGTAGTGGCCTCAGTTGCTCGCTGGCTGTCACACAGGACGCGACGCAGCGCGCTTGGGGTTCCGAAATACCCCAGTTGTGAGTCCATGTTACTGTTTCATGTAAGTGTTTTTTTTTTTTCATTGTTAGAATTATCGAATGTAAGTTACTATTACATAATCCAGATGTATATTTTATTTCATTGTTGGAATTATCGAATGTAAGTTACTATTATATAATTCGGATGTATATAGTCGCCATTTTATTTTCTTTTTTAAGAATATTTGACGACCTATAATAGCATGAACCCGGAATGAGATTCATGTGCGGCAAAGCCCATTTACTGCTCATAGGACTTTTGTACGTAGAAAAAACTGGTGGGGTCGATATGTAACCCCAGTTATGAGTTACAAAGTAGAAACAATTATATGTGAGCTCTATGGTTAATTCTACCATATTCCAAATCTACACAGTAAAATAGGTACCAACGTTTCTTGTCGACAAACGTCCGGAATCCATTTCTTGTTCATTTTACGACAAAATGTTCATTTTACAAGAATGTCTGTCTATTTTAGGAATATTTTTTGTAAAATTAACAACAAAATAATTGTGGATTTTTGTGGACAAAAAAGGTTTGTTAAATGTATAAATCTTTTTCACTGCGTACCGAAATACAACTCTCCTGTGATATAATCTGGCGGAATAGAATAGAACGACGGTTCTGTTTTATTCTTTCTTTATTAACTGTGTTCCCCTGCTTTATCCGGCAATGTTCCGTCGCTGGCGAATTGTAATCTGGTAGACCTATATTATGGTAGATATAATGAGTTATAATGTGGTTGAGATGTTTTGTGAGGCCCGTTATTCTGGTCGAGATATAAGAGCGGCTCTTCGATTTGGTGGAGTTATTGTCTGGTGGAGTAGCATTGTGTTAGGGTTTATGCAGAGGCTTGTATTCTGGTAGAGTTATATCTGGTACTAGATGTAGATGTGCCGCATGCGCGCGTACATTTCCGTTTATAGTGCCATTGGCTGTCGGCGACACCGCGGACTTTTCTTTTCAACTCCGAACCCATTTGCAGTGCGCTTCGTATGCTCCAGCCCTTTCTCATCGCTGCGATCATTATCGCAGCGCATTAAACATCGTGCTACAATTAAATGGCCCATATTATGCCGCGTAGTACGGCAGGCTATACACTTTCTGCACAATTAGTGGCACACAAACGATAGATACTTTCGTATCGATAAGAGCTTCGCTGCAGGAATCTTTTGTTTGTCATTCTTTACTCAGGTTTTGCAATACCTAACCAAGTTTCATTGTGATTGCAAATAACAACTTTCGATTGTTTATTAGAGCATATTGTGTCAATATAACAAATAATTATCAGAATAGTGAGAAATGTTATTCAAAAAATGTATTATTATTATTATTATTATTATTATTATTATTATTATTATTATTATTATTATTATTATTATTATTATTATTATTATCATGACTGCGAAGGGGAAAGGAGTAACAGTTCGAAGATACGAGAGAACGAGGGAACCGAAGTGGAAGGGACCTCGGATGGTTCAAGGCGACAAACCTCTTTCCCACAGTTTTTTTTTCTCCTCTCTCGACTTTAATATCCGGAGACAGAATACACTTGTAGCAGGATCCTTTCGTCCCGCGACAGGCAAGCAGCGAGGCATGCCCGTTCTGTGTCAGTCTCTGCCGTAGCGGCCTCGGTTCTCTTGATCTGGGACGGCGTCGGCGTTGCACCGACACTCTTGCGTCGTTTCACGATAAGAGAATACCCGAGTGCGACCTTGACAGAGCATCGCGACTCCCACATTAACGGCGTCCATAACTTAGAGTGGGGGAGGCTCGGCTACCTTGCAACGGCGAGGAACAGTGTTACGGTCAAGTTTGTGGGCGCTTCATTGGCGAAACAAATACGGATTTTTTTAACGGAACGTCAGTGAAGTTTAAAAAAGCTCTGCGTCCTTAAAATAAAAGCATGTCTGACCGGATCCGAGTAGAAACGTAAAAAAAAAAACTGAGTAAAACGATAAATTATGGAAATTTAATGGGATAAAATAATTGCGATAATTTATGTAATTTTTTCTTTTGTATTAAAATAAAAAATCAATGGGCGGGAAGAAAAGTGTCACAAGGTAGCTGAATATCCCCTACAGCAGTCCCGATAAACTCGTTCCATTTTTTTTTTTTTTACGAGCTTTCTCAGTATTTCGCGATAAAGTTTCTAATACAAACAAGTAAATTAACGACGCGTTATTTAACAGCTACTATGTAAGAAGCGAGAGATAGGCTCGATATGTTTGGCGACATAATCCTTCGGACCCCTGATAGTGTCACCGTTTTCGTGCATACATATATACATATGTATGTATATGGGCCGCGTTCGTTCGTGCTATAATCGCCTACCGTTCTCGAAAAATGTAGTCGGACTGTCCTTGCATTATTTCTGCGACGATTGCACTATTAAAAAAGTGCACGTGCGGCGTTCTTTGCAGCCCGTGCATTTTTTCATTATATATATATATATATATATTTTTTTTTTCTCGCATCTAACTTGCTCGCGGAAATCACATATTGGTGCGCAGCGACAGGACGCCGAGGAAGAAAGAAAGTGATTTCGAAAGCACACGAGGGGCAAATAAGGATTTTATGCATGAGGTGTGATTTAATCCTTTCACAATTTCTTACAATCGATATATAGCTGTTTGCAAGGAAATCGTATGGAGGAAGCTCGTAATACATTCGCGTACGACTGATTTATTTTTTCTCGCATTGTCCGATATCTGTGGAATTCCCATTCATCGTACGTCAATAGTAATGCATCCGTAGAACATTTTTCACGACGTAATGAACGTCCTCGAACCATATACATTCATCGTTGCGATTGCACACGATTCAATAAATCGATACGAATTCGACGGATCGTTATTTTAAAAAATAATAATAATAATTGAAAAACATTTTTCACGAAAAAGTGTAAAATAATTCTTGATCACATAACGCGGTTTTGCTTTTTATATTTAAAAGGCGATATTTCAACATTTTTTAAGTGCAACTTTAATCATAACAGCTACTGTGCTCGGGTTACCTTGAGGTAGTTCGAGCGGTACAGTCCCGTCAATCGTGAGTTTCAGAAAAAATTTCGAACAGATCTCGATGGGATAAAAAACTCAAAAAAAATCAAGCATATAGGAGGTGCTGCAAAGATTGTTTTTGTGAAATAATAATTCCATTTTGTTATTAAAAATTTGAAGACAAAAATCATTCAACAAATCACCCGGAATTTTTTCCTTCATAAAAATGATTCGTTAATTTTTCTGAACACGTATGAATTTTTCAGAATTTTTTTAATCTTTGAAAATTGCGTTTTTTCACAGCTTGAACATAGAAAAACGCGATTTTTAAAGATTATACAAAAATGTCTGAAAAAATTCGTACGTATACAGAAAAACGAATCATTTTTATGGGGAAAAAAAATCCTTGAGTTGCCGGGTAATTTTTTGAACAATTCTTTTTATCGTTAATTTGTCAATGACATTTCGGAATTATTATTACATAAAAAAAGTATTTGCAGCACCTCCCATATAGTTGATTTTTCCAGATATTTATCCCATCGAGAAATGTTTGAATTTTTCTCTGAAAGTTACGTTTGGCGGGACTGTACAGCTCCAACTACCTTAAAGCGGATGGATCTCCGTTCCGCCAGATGGAAGACCATATATCGTACGCAGCAATGCAGAATTAGCGTGACTGTTTAGCGTGTCATCATTCAACAAAAAAATTATCGCCCAAATGGTGCATAGAAAAATTTCTGATCGGTAGAATTCCGAGACAAAACCTTTTATTAAAATATTTTTAATTTTTAAAAAATATTGACAACATTTTTGCAGACATAGAACGAGGATAATAGCATCCGCACGTGTGTCTGCGTGTGTCTCTCTCGCATCCAATCGAAGGAGGAGAGATCGAGGTGAACAGACAAAGGAGTCCGGGGAAAGGAGAGACCGGTGGTCGCTTGATTGACCCGTCGGGACTGGAGTGCGTTTGAGCCTCGAGACTCCAGGCGTTTCTGGCCGTCGAACATCTCCGTCCTCCCGTACACGACACGCCGACAACGATATGAAGAACATCGAGAAAGAAGGGAAAAAAAAGTTTCAGAAGACTTCGAAGGTCTTTCGCAAGAGGCAGCGTATCAAACAGTGCGGCCGATTCGCGACCGTTGTGGCGAAACCCGAAGGGCAATCATCGCGGGATAAGGGTCAAAAGTGAGTGGAACAGGTTTGGTGAAACATTATACCACGGCCAGTACAAATACCGAGACACGGTCGGGGGCAATTTGGAATATAGGGCGGAGGGGCCGATGTCAGGTGCGTTGAGATAAATTGGAAGGAGAGGTACGACAAAAAATAAGAATAAAAAAAAAACGGAACGGGGGGGAACGAAAGAAAGTACGATAGCGTTAACGCGTTCAAGGTCGGATGAGGGAAGTTGGTTCGGTAGAGAAACAAGATTCAGCAAAGGTAGCGCGTATGCTCAATTATATTTATCTGTATCTATATCGATATATATTTTTTGCTCTCTGCATTGGTGTGGTTTCTTGGTTCGAATACTTTTGGCCCTTTTTAGCAACGGTAGACAACTCGGTCTAATTGGCCGTGCGAGGCGGGGCAGGAGTCGGCAGGCCACGCGCCACGCAGGAACGTGACGACGTTCCATGGTAAAGTGGTTGGAGAAAAAAAAAACGTTAGTATAAGTACCTATAGTTACTCCTGCACAGTTCGGGGCACATACGGAGCTCATTCGATTCGTTCGGTCATGCCGTATTTAGTCAGGCCATTAATTATGCGTCTCTACCGTAGACGGTTGGTCACCTGTGCTACTCTCATACGTACGTACTATATGCGTACTGCACTGTACAGCAGGATTATAGTAGAGCAGAACGCGATCCGGGGTATACGCCCATTGAGGTTCGCTTTATATATAGTTCGTTTCGGTATAGAAGGGTACCGGAGTCGTACGGTGCGTTGCTGGTACTCTCATGAACGGGCGTGCGAGCGAGCGCGAGCATTAAATCGTGCTATCGAGTTTTCTATAGAGCTAAAATCAATCAGGTTAACCCAATGATCTAAATGCAGTTCGCAATCGATCGTGGCAACGGTGCTCCGTTGTCGTGGAATTGCAGGCATGATTTTATTATTATTATTATTGAACCGCGTAATTCCGTGAAATCGAAGGTGTGCGGCGCGCGTGCCCTCACGGAAAAAAAAGTATATGCGAAAACGTGCTTCTAACAACACGGTAACACAGATAAATATGTCCAGCATGTGTATGTTTCACTATCTATTCAAGAATTTATGTTTTTGCAACAATATATCTGTCAATGCCAATTTATTTTTATATGTTTATTCATTTATTTACGAAAAAATTTTAACTTTTCCATAGATAATCCGGATGACACGTGTCTGTCTCCCCTACACCGTGCCCCGGTGGACGGTCCGTCTATTTTTAAATAAGATACCCGCATAACAAAGTAGGGTTCAACCGCGTTTGATAACCACGCTCGTGCGGTTTTATCATCAACGCGTCCGACACATCCGGAACCTCGCATAGCCCGAGCGTGGGTGTGTGTGTGTCTCGCGCGTCGCGCTTCCTCACTCTCCCCCCAGCCCCCCTTCACACTCTTGCCCTCAAACCTTTTATCTCAATCTGTTTTCGCATCGTCATAAGCTTTATTTACAAGCATTTGTGACCATTTCCGCTCCAACCAGCCTACACAACGGGTGACTTTCATCGTTAGTTAAGAGCTTACGCCACAGTCCATTTTCGAATTTTTTTTGAAAATTTGTTTTCTAATAGTTTATATTAACGAGAATGTTCAGTTAAATTTTTATGTCGAAATTCGACGAGTCACGAAAATTAGAGACCGTTATGTGAAAAGTGGCGGAGCGTTCGAGCAACGGCGAGACGGAACTTTGAACGCGTTTTTCTAGCAATGGGGTTTTTTAAATCGGTTTCCCGGATATCTCAAAAATGGCTTGATGGATTTTTATGAAAATTTTACCGATATACTTCGACATATTCTTTACTGCTTGACGTATTCGTATAACAAAAATAATAATAATTTTTTTAAATGGGTAAAAAGCGATTTTTTTTCAATTGGCCGCTATTTTGCCAATTTTTTGTTTACCCTCGTCAAGGATTGCTTTATACATAATTTGTTAAGAAACAATTAAAATTTTGTGTTTCAGATAAAAATACAAGTTGAAATCCCGGACACCGCAATCGAACTTTCGAAATAACTGTTTACGCCGACCGATACAAAAACATACATAATAACAATAAAATTGAATGAAAAAATTCCTAAATTCTCTCTAATATATTCTCCTTCCACCCCAAAAAATCAAATCGATAAAGCGTATATTTATCGAGAAAAAAAAAATCAGGAAATATACCCACGTTTATACCCACTTACTGTGGCGTGAGCCGTTAATCGCATGACAATCACCGGTACAGTAGAACCTCGTTTATCCGGCTATCGAATAACCGCGGCTCTCGACCATCCGAGCCGAGCCCCGCCCCCCCCCCCCCCCCCACCAACTCAGCCAAGTACGCCGCATCAATCTAGGTGCAGTTCGTCGATCGTTTATGCCTTTCGGTATGATCCGAAATTTTAATATCGACGTGCAATCGTTGATAAGCGAAGCTCTACTGTACTCAGCTCGCTCGAATTTAACTACGATTAGCGACTACGTACCACAAAAAACAATTCAATTCGTTACACGCCAAGACACTTTCTGAGAACCAAATGACCGACGGAATGGAACTGTTGCGAAGTCTCTCGCTCGCTGTTACGATACTTGTACACACGAATAACAGGAAGCGGTTGTGAACCAATGTGTGCGCTCGCTCGCAGGCTCACGCCGACACGATTATTATTTGTGAACGAGCGACGTCGGGACTCGTGTTCAGACGAGAATGTGAAGAATATGTGAAATAAATTATAAAAAAAAACGATAATCACAATTTTTCAACGAATAATAGTCGCTGCAAATTGTTAAAGTTTTCTTACATTAAACTAATTTTTGCATCGAAACTTGAGCGAATAAAATACAGAATAAAAATTTCGTAAGCAAAAATCCTTCTACATAATCAAGCATTCTGTAATCGATATTTTCATAACTTAATGATATTTTTCTGTGCGATTAATTCAACAAAGTTTTTTTTAAAGTAATTATAAAAAATAAAGATTATGTACGAGATTATACAATACAGTAAGAGCTCAGGTGTTGATAGCACGGTTCCCGGTACACGATTATCATTTGTGCCTGAGCGACCGTGAGACTTTGCGATCAGATAGATAAACAGAATGTGTGCAGAAAAAAAATCAATAGTCATAATTTTTCAACAGCAATTAGCAAAGTTATTCTACGTCCAAAAAACCATCACGCCAAAACTTGAACGAACCAACTTATTATTCTGATGAAAAACTTACTTATTTAAGGTGAAGTGCAACTCCTCGGTCGGTAACAAAAACTGCAATCCAAAATTTTCTACGACGGTTAATTTTTAGGGAAAAATACGAGAACGGTAAACTATGCGCAGTAATTCTGCGTTCACTGTTCTCATCATTTTCCCAAAAAATAAACGGTTTGGGAGATTTTTGGATTGCGAAATTGCAGCCATCTCTCTCGCACTCATAGCGGTTACACTTCACCTTAAACATCATTGCAATCCATCGATTCTATAATAATTTGTTTTTTTAATAACTTCATAATTTTTTCCCCCGGCATTAATTCAACCAAGTTACTTAAAGAAATAAAATAAAGATCCGGGCCATTATATGTTACGGTACGCCGTGAGTCCAGGTGTTAACCGGCCGGCACGAACTAATGCATAACGTCCAAGTCCCTGAGATTTTCGATCGGGTGGACTTTGAGTGACCGAAGAATTAGAAACTAACGTAATCAACTGGTCCTTGTCCGCTGCTCGTTTATTTAGGTTGGCCGCTACGTCGCCGCGACATGTATTTCTCCGTCTCTCGGTCAGCGGGCTCGCTATACAGCTTACTAAACGATCCAGCGAATGGCAGCTAATTAAATAAAGCTGCCACGAATCGTTGCGCTCGGAGTCGGGCAGCAGCGGCGGCACACTGTCACGAGACCCATAGCCGTCGCAATGATCGGGCAATCCATTTAATGCGTGTTTGTGTGCGCGCGTGTGAACGCGCGGACTTGACCTGGGAATGCGCATGCGCGCGGGCGCGTCTCTACTCTTCGCATCGTCGCTGCGCTGTTACAACGATCGCCGAGCGCGTTATAGTCGTCGATAGTTAAACTTGCGAAGTGCAAGAGAAAACGTCTGAATGCGAAAGTAACCGAGGGGGCAAACCCCTCCAGCGAAAGGTGTGTGCGCGCGAACGAGCCGCTTTTAATGTCAAGGGAGCAGCAAAGGTTTTGCAAGAATCGTATTTGCCCCCGAGGCGAGCGCGGATTACAGTCGGCGTCGCAGCCCATGGAATTAGCCCGATGCGCGCGCACCCGGCATTCCGGGATCGCGGATCATCGGTTTCATTCGTCTATTCGTACTATATACTGGCAACAATTAAGTATCCACCGTGCAAAGCAGCAAAATTCCCAATGGCACACCTCGCGCGTCCCTGGATTTCCCTCAAAACGCGGTCGCACGTTCGAACCCACGGAAAAATCGACGGCGACAAGGGAGAGTGCCTCTCAATGCTCAATGACGCCGAGGTTGGACATTAGTCGCGACGGGCTAACTACGAGAGCATAGGAGACACGAAACTTTTTTTTTCTTTTTTTTTTTTTCATAGCGAGGCAACTCGCGTCGGAGAGTGAGAGAAATCATTATGCGAGTATCGTAATTAGTCGCGTAACAAATCTCGGCGTGTCGTCAAGTGAAAATAAAAAATTTCGTAAACGTATGGAAATAAAATTTCCATGCCCTGGAAATAAATGTGGTACTTGAGTGTACGATGTTCGGGGTGTGCCAAAAACCAATGATTATTTTTTTCCACTAGAGGTTGATTGGTAATACGTAGTTATTTTTTTATTTCGTACGACGAACTGAGAGGGGATTGTTCGTACGTAACACTGTAAAAAAACTTTGTTGTACAATTAATGAACGGTATTGAAAGCTTTTTTGAATAACCTGTTTCTGAAATTGCAAACACATGTGTGTTGCAATTTGACAGTAAAATTTGTATTTTTAACCCTAGAACTCATGTATCATTTTTTCTACCTTCTAACTCATGACTGGGGTACATATGTACCCCAGGCGTTTCTTGAACGTACAAGGGTCCTATGAGCAGTAAATTCGTTTTGCAGCACATGAATCTCTTCGTTTTTTCACAAGGAAGAGAATGGTATGCGGCAACTTTGATGTTATTAAAGTTTAGGGGGTGACAATCACCCTTAAAAGTCAAAAACTAATTGAAATTAGCAAAAACCGCACTTTTTCTAAAAATGATACGATTTTCAAATCTCGAACGCCATTTTACAGGAGATACATCAGGCTAATAGTCCCATTGAATTCCGTTCAAAAAGTTTATTTATTTGGACAACTGAAAATAGGGAAAAGTTGAAAACGTGTAACATGAAAAAATGAATGAAAACGCAAACAAAATTGGGTTTGCATGGGTTTTAACATTTATTTTTCTTAAAAAATTGCAGATAATTAAAGATAATGATAATTATTATAAAAAAGTATTAAAATTATAAAACGATTTAAAAAAATGTAATTATAAAAGATTATAAAGCATTATAAAAAAATAAAATGCCGACTATATATGTCGACATTAAACAATAGTAACTTACAATCGACAGTTCTGACAACATAAAAATCACTCACTTACGTAGAACATTAACGGGAACTCCTGATTGGGGTATTTTGGTACCGCAAGCGCGCTGGGTTAGCGTCGTGTGCTACAGCCAGCGAGTAACTGAGGCTACTACCGGCGTCCGCACATCCTCAAATCATGGAACTAAATTATCGTGGAGGTCCCAAGGCAATAATGTCAATTTCTACTTTAGAAGTGCAGTTTCAATATCGTCTGGGGTTCTCGTGTACCCCATACATGAGTTCTTGGGTTAATGAAAATTGTTGATAATTTCCAGCAAAAGATTTGTAATTTTGATATCCGGTATTTAAATTTTACAAAAAAAGTACATTAATGTTCAATGAATATAAGTAATGTAAGCAAAATTCAAGCTTCCGTACATTAAGTTTAGAATTTAGAATTTTCAATCAAAATTAAACTCAAAAGTTGAAACGGCAGAAAATTAATGTGCTAGTTATATTACAGCCCTATGTATTATCCATCCGTAAAAAAAGTTTATAATGGTCTGATGAACACCTAACTGTTAATGTTACATCGATGGCTAGGAATCGAAAGGGCGTAATCCGTATGCTTCGTCATCAGGGTTACGCCCTTTTGATTCCAACGATATTACAATCGTTGTGATTCAATTATTAATTTGTAATTGATAACTTTCAATCCACTATTTCCGGGAGAATAAGAAAATATTAAATATTATGATTTATCCTAGTTTTTTTTTTTTTACTTTTTTTTTGCAAATGTGTGTCGAAAAATGTGTCGTCAAAAATTTGTCTAGGATGCATGTCAAATGGAAGTAGAATATCAATTGTATTCGCGTACCGTACGATGGTCTGTCTAGTGCGAACTGGGAGATTGGGATTTCCGTATCTACTTGTTGACATCGTTAATTCTCGGTTCGAAATGTGACTTTGGGTTTTGTGCTTTCCGGCACGTAGACCGTGTTTTTCTCGCTTTGGGTCGGAGTGTTCGAAGAGCGAGAAATGCGAGCGAGGACGACATCGTAAAACAATTCCGGGCGGGTACATCGACCGTGGTTCGGTTGTTATTCGCTAACAAACCGTGAAGAGCGACAGCGGTTACGTTTTTCGAATTGAATGTAAACAAGGCGAGTGGAAAAGATACGGGGCACGGGCATGAGCCGGGAGAGACTACCAGGCGTGACGGTTCTGCCGCTGGCCGAAGGTCACACTCCCACTTCTTCACGAGAATCCAACACTGCGATGATCGAGCCACGAAAAGAATAACGTGGAGAGTTCAGTAATGACGATAACAAGGCACGTTTCTACACTCGATGAAAAAAAATACGGCCAGACGTCGAATGATTATCAAACATTTCGATAATATACAAAGTAGTCAGGTTTTTTTTGCTATTTGAGGGTAAAAAAATAAGAGATCTAATTAACTTTCGGGTATATAACGTTGCGGAAGGATATCCTTAGCAGAAACGCGAAGGGAGCTCGGGAGGAGGGCCTCGCTGAACGCGGTAGTAATTGTGCGAGAGAGAAAGATCATACAAAGAAAGTATGCTAGAAAAAGATGGACGCTTCGGCTTTTTTTTTAACGGCTGCTGAAAACAAGACCGTGAATCGTTTTCTTTAATTTGGACACAATCTGTAGTAAAGTATGCTCTTCAGTCGGTTGGTTTTTTATTTCAATTTAACAGAAATTGGCGGCGAAAAACGCTACATTTTATAGTTTTTGAGGTTAGATCCGATGCTTCCCATGTTAAAATATGCAACTTTGAAATCACGATGCAAAAAAACTAGGCCGTGGAAAAATCTTTAACAATTCCACCAAATAAAAGGCGTTTTTTCTCTCTAGACTACATAAGTTTAATTAAGATCGAACAGAAACGACTTTTGGTGAAGATATCTTTAACAATTTGTAAGTCGGACCGCCCGAAACCGTACCGAACCGGAGCTACCGGGTGTGGAGTGGGAGCCACGGGTTTCGACAGTAGCGCCTAAAAGTGGGGATAGAGGTGTGACTTATAAAGGGTTAAGAATGTTTGGGCCAAAATCGTGGGAGAGGCGCTCCGCCGACAGTTTTAGTCAGCGTGCGAGTGAGAAACGCACACAAAGCAAGCGACTAGACAGAGATAGAGTCTTTCGTTTATTGAATTTATCTCAGAAACAAAACCGAGAATATTCTTCAAATTTTGCCACAATCTGTCTGATAGTATGCTCTTTGCTGAATAGGTTTTTTATTCGAATCTAACCAAAATCGGCGGAGCAAATCGCTACGTTCTGTCTTTATCGACCGATTTCCCAAACTTTTACACGGTGCCGTATGTAGCTTCGTACACGCATTACTAAAACACATTGTCATCAAATATGAAAAAATTGCGAACGATCAGTGTGTAATTGCCTGCAAAGTAGCAGTTTTATAGCGATCGAACAGAAACTCGTTTAGGGCCCAAACATCCTTAAAAGACATGATTTTTCTTCATCATTAAAAAATTTTGAAAACCATCCAAAACCGTCGTTTGGTTCGTTGTAAGCCTAATAAGAAAAAAATCATTTTTTTAGTGTTAGATGTCTCAGCACTGCCAAGTCTTGATTTATGTCGCAGCCCTGGAACAACAGTGTAACAAATTGCATGGAAAACCCACGAAATACGTTACACCGTTGTTCCGAGTGAGAGAAACGTTGTCACGCGGTATAACGCTCGTGTTACCTCTACCGGCAATTTTTATTTTTTGTCCTGCAGCCGTCGCGTGAGTTTTATCTTATCGTTGTTAAAAATATGTGTCGAGTGTGACACGACGACGACTCGTCAAGCATCCGAACAGTAACGAAGTTTTTAACCCTTCAATTCTTTTTTTTTCTTTTTTTCATACATTTTTTATTTCGCTCCGAGTTACGAGAGAATCATAAGATCGCGACTGTGAGGACGTGTGTCGAGACTGCGACTGGATTCGGTCGGAAAAATTTCATTCGGTTGTCCGATAAACGGACATACAGTAGAACCCTGTTTATCCGAGGTAATGTGGGGTGAGCGTACGTCGAATAAGTCAAATTTTGGATAACACGTATAACATACTCAAATCAAACTTATACTACGATTATATATTTTTAACATAACACACGACTTCATATAAACATTAACTTTATTAGTTAATTTAATTATTTTTAAAATATGACTATAATTTAGTTAATTAACATTAACTTCATATAAACATAAAACTCTAAAATCGGAACTGTTGTATTTGCAGCTCACAATATAAAGACGCAGCAAACTCGTACAAGTTCAAGTGCTTATGCAACCAAGTAGCCTTTACGGGCTACGTTGTGCGTGTGTTCCGCTGCTTTATGCGTTTTATCCGAGTTTTTCGTATTATCCGAGTCTCCACTTCGGTTAACGCGGAGAACTCGAATGAGTTGGGTGCTTCGGATAACGCAGAGGCTCGGTTAATCGAAGTTCGGATAAGCAAGGTTCTACTGTATAGTTAAATGAAACATTGTAACGCAAGCATTAACGCGCGGAGCGGGGACTAAGAAAAGACAGAGTCAGCTTCGACTTTTTTAAATATCAAAGCGTTCGTACATAATAAATGCCGAAGACTGGAACCTTCCACGGACGTGTCAGGTCTAACGCTGCCGGATCTTTGTCGCTTATGACTCTTATGAGTTCCCAGTGACGATAAGGGTTAACGTCCGTTCGGATTGCAGTTACCGGCGCGCGCGTAATCGATAAACTCTCTGGGCAGAGGAGAGGGCGCAGCTCGCACGAGACTCGCGAACACTCGAGAGCATTCTGGAAGCGTCGCGCGACACAGCGTTACGTGTTCGATCCGCGTTACCTCCCAGCCGCGCCGAGGCAACGATGCCGCTCCGGTTGTGGCTTTCGCGATGCTTCCAGAATCTTCCGCCTGCATCCCTGAGTGCATTTTCGTACGTCTCGCTTTAACTCAATTTCAATTATTTTAATTTTTTTTTCTTTCCTCCGTGTCTTGGCATAATGCATCTGCCTTTGTGCTAGATTGTTTCGTGTTCGTATAGACGTGGAAACTACCGTGGGCGTGTCGTATCTCCCGATACTGCATTGTACAATGTGGAGTATGCCAGGATAACCGTGATAACAGGGTTGTCGCGATAGCGCTGTTTTTCTAGGACGAACCGGCTCCCATTCTTGTCGTCACGGACGCAAAAACTTACTATCGAAATACCACGGTCACTAACGAAAACTGTAATCATCCTTTTTCACGGGCGGCGACCATTTCCGGTCGAAAGCAAATTCTCACATCAAGCGGATATGAATGCAGGTGAATGTGAGAATTTGCTTTTGAACGTAAATTGTCAGTATTGTTGGAAAAATTTATTACAGTTTTTATGACCGACCGCGATAATTCCGTCGCCTCACCCCGTTATTCTGCAAGTTTGATTTCGGAACGGAGCGAAGAGCCGGCGAATACCGGTCAGTGGGTAATACAGTGGAACCTCGATTATCCGATCCGAACCGGTCTGGTTCGGATAATTAAAAATTTGGATAATCGAAACGCAATTTTCTTTTATGGCATGGTTACACGTATATAAATAAAGCATATATCAAACTTCAGAGCATATTTTTAACATACTTCCATCTTCGAAGTCTTATATCAAGGTTTCTGTGAAATGAAGTCGGCCATTTTTAATTGTCAAGCGCCAGCTACGCGTTTTTGAGCGGCGAAATCTGGAAGCCGCTTCAGTGTGAACTACGTGTGTAAGATGATGCATACGATTTGACATTGAAACTAGTGTCTGATGCGCGCGGTCTGACTCTGCTGGGGTGGGTGAAACTACTCGGGAAAGCCAGTGTGCGAGCGGACTGACGCTGGAGGAGGGAAAGGGCGCTTTAACCCGGCTCGAACACGCGACTTTTGCCGCGGTCAGCGACAATGTATAATGTATCAATGTATAACAGTACCGATTCTCGAACGCGTCCCAGTCGGTGAACACGCCTATGCAGATTTGGATTATTCCGATTTGAAGTAATAGGAATCCGATGTGACACTTTTAATCGTATCTACAAACATTGTTTGATGATAAAAAAAAAGTTCTACAATTTTTAAGCATAAATTACTTTCTATTGTCGCATTTCAATCAAAGACAGACGATATAGTTTCCGGAAATTGGTCCAAGCGGTACTTCATACGCGATTCAATAATCGGATAGTTTGAAGAAGTTAGGTTAGCCAGATTTCTACGTAGTTTATCTTCAGTATTGTTTCGCGTAAATATGATTTTTTGATTGATTCAATTAATAAATGGCGAAGAAATTATTTTCGTGGGCTGATGGACCGAGGTCGATGGCCCTCTGCCATGGTGTTAAATTAACATTAAATATAAAAACTAGGATATAAAAAAAACTGTATGTAGGAACTTTGGCAATAAATCTCTTTTACTACTACTTATTTTCGTTATTATGAACTAGTTGAGTTCGTACATCAAAATTCTCGAAATCTATGATAAAAAAATCTGCTGGCGAGTCTACATTTGTCGAGTGTATCCATCTATTATCCATCTCTCTATAGTTCGAAATGTTTTCATGAGATAGTGCCGGCGGTGCTCCGGCCAAGACCTCTGATCGTGCGATAAGACTTCCAGAGAAAGTGTGGCTACTTCGATTTTTTTTGCGCAACCCCGAGAAAGATATAGATAGATAATGAGTCTACAAAAATTACATCAGTCGCGCAAACACAGAGTGGAACGGTTTGTTACGGTGCGTTCGGGAGGGTTTCACTATCGAGACAAACAGCCAAGAATTCGGCACGATATCCGCGAATGTCTGGCGCAAAGAATAGTGAGATAAATTGTACTCTCGACTTTATCACGCAACTCCAATCTGAATCGACCCACAAGCGTCGCCGTTGCCGTATTCATATATTTATTGAAGCGTCTCAATTCAACTTTGCAGTCAATCATTAAAAAAAAAGAATAAAAAAAAAATAAAGAAAATGGGAATATGTATCGTCCCGGCCGGCCGGTGACGGTAACAGCTGGCTGATCAGAACCTTGAGAGAATTCACGAAAGTCCTTCAAATTCCGGAAGCCCATCGTGCGGGCAGAGTGAGCAACACAAAAACAATGCGAGGAAATCGAGTGCGAGATCACCGACTGAGCCTTTCACTTTCACCTCTACATTTATATATATATAAACATATATATACATACTTATAGTTAGTACTGTAGAGTATTAAAAAGCCATTCTGCTGTTGCTGCCGCTGTTACCTGACCACCTGGTCGAGAGCGTTCCCTGACGTGAGATTGATTAAACGCTCGCTGCCTGAGCGCAACAGTGTGCTCGGTTCGTTATTGACACAGATAAAAACGACCGCCGAACGAGCCAATTACGATATGAGAACCGAGAGAAAGAAAGAGAAAAAAAAATTATACCGAAACGACGGCGGGTATGAAATATTTGAAAGATTCTCTTGGATGGTCATGCGAGAAATGCGAATAAGGTAAATGCCACTAGTACTGACCATCTATAGAGCCGCCGCTCGACGAAACGGAAATGATCAACTCTCGAACATCAAACGGACAGTGTTCAATCGTATATTCGCTGTTATTAATTTGCCGCACGTGGCGTATTTGAAACGTGTCGAAATATAGGATGACGCTCAAATCCACGCAGCATTTGCCCTCTCAGTTCGACCGAATGTTGCTACCCACTCGTTTTTGTTACGTTTTTTCTTATTTGTGCGCCCGACGAGAACTGCATGCATTAATACTGTTTTTATTTTTTTTAATCTTTTTTTTTACGATTCATGGGAAGTTTTTTCTATAGGTGTTGAAAAAATAGCTAAAAAAGTCAAGCTATCAATTTCATTAACGATGAGAATATGTTGAATCTGGCATTTTAAATTGGACCGATACTGTTGGAATATGTAAGAGTATTGTTCGAAGCATTTTTTTGTTAAACAAATTTCGCAACTACGCATCATTATGGATTTTACTTAAGGTGGGGCTAAAGATCAACAAGACCTCAAAATATTTTTAATCCATTTTTCTCTAAAACGGTTTTACAATAGGAATTTACGATACCAGCGCGATAAAACTTTTTCTGCCGAATCTTGCAATCACCCGAGTGAAGAAAAAGTCTTTCGCACGAATATCGTACGAAATTTCACTTCACAAGGTGTGAAAATGGGTGTATTACGTGCGCGAAGCGTGCGTAAAACTTCGATTTTTGCACCGTGTAAAACAAAATAAAAAACCGAATTGCAGGGCGCACTGCGCGTTTAATTACCGCGGTGCGCTCCGCAATTCGTTTTTCATTTCATAGAATCGTTTCGGAAAAAAATGTATTCAAAATTTGTACACTGTCTCCCTCACACGCATTTGTACTTAGCCTTCGCTTTAAATGTGATATTAGAGAAAAATAACTGGACCCACAGTCGTTAAAGGGTCAGAATCTGGGCCGCTTTATTCTGGACAGAGATAGATGGTTAATATTTAGTACCATTAATCTTGCGTAAAAATCAAGGTTGGCGAGGCACGGAGAGATTCCCACGCACGATTCTGGAGCTGAAGAACGACGTTTACGTCGATGATGGCGAGTGAGACCTACAAAGGGAAGCTTGGCCAGACAGCAAAGCTCACACACACACACACACACACACACGCGCGCGCGCGCGCTCGCGCATATCTTGTTTACGCGACGAGTGTCACGATACTCCGTTCGTAAACAAGGCCCCTTTTCGACAGGGGTTGGCAGAGACTGATTCTCTCCTCGGCTTTTAAGGTCGTTCGAATTCGATAAACAACGAACCGAAATGTTCCAATAAAAAAAATAACAATATACATATATCGAGCGAAACGAATTTATGATTATTTTTCTTTTATGAAACTCAAACATTTATGACTCACGATTATTTAAGGTATTCGAATGCCGAATATATTCGAATCATTCCGAATACAGTGAAAGGATTAATTTTCAGCCTGCTGACCTCTGGTAATACTTAAAAATATATATATGGTGCGATTTTTTTCTATTAAGTTTCCTTCAACACTAATGTTATCATTACAATACGATCACACCAAAGGTTGCGTGAAAACGTACGAAAAGAAACACATTTAATTTTCTTTTGTTGAGTACCCTTATATGGTCATGCATTGTAGAATTTTACCGGCACCGATGCGTAAGCGCTCCACACAGAACAGCCCGTTCAGCAAGGCACAAGCAGCCGGCCGACCGGGCGATGTAATAAGTCACACTAATCTGCTTTTCCGACAGCGGGTATTTTCAAAGAAAGACAGAATTTCATAGAGTGCCGAAAGCTCGCAGGTATATCGGTGATACAGTGAGTGTCGTCTCGATGTATCATAAGAGAAAAAAAAAAGAAAAAAAGATGAATAAACGTGGGACAGAGAAAAGAGGACGCCAGGGAACGGCGAGCAGAGCGAGGGAATCCGACGCGTGCGCGTTAAGCGCGTTCTAGAAGCAACAGAACTGCGACGTCGACAGCCGCCTGTGATCAAGGTAAGTATACATACTGCAGTATAAACTATGATGTAAAGTGTATTACAGTGCAGCGTGCGATGCGTAATTACGCGAATAGCTTCCATCGGCGCTGCATACTCGAGCCAAGAGATTGCGCACAGTGACGTTGTCGTTGTTCGTAGCTTCGTTCTTTGGTACGCCCGTCGTCCGAACTCGTCGATAGGAGTTCAGTGTCCTCGAACTCGCATTAATTCTTCACAGGCCACAGAAGGGTCACCCCAATCGTGAACCATACTATGTTTCTACTTCCATTTACGTACGATTTTAATCGTACGCAACGATTACGTACAATATGACCGAGTTGTAAGGAGAAAAAAAACGGCGGAATATTTCTTAAGTTAAAAATCTTCCAATTTTTGAATTTTTTTTTTATAGGACGACATTAATTTTCGATAACATAAAATAATTATGGTCGTTAGTGCCTCCTTCAAAAAACCCCCTTTTGTCAGGTCTATTTTCACAATTACATAAAATTAATAAATTGAATGAGTTAAGTGAAGATTAAAAATTTGCATTCAGAAAAAAAAGAAAACATGTTGAAGCCTGCCGGAACGAAGAAAGTTATGTCAGCCATAAACGACCGAAGTGCAGTGAGACAACCCTAGACCGGTACACTAGGGTAACACGTTACCCTAGCGTATTTTCAAACGGTATTTTTGGTACTAAATTGGTAAGCAAGAACGCTATAAGGTATAAAGTAATATAAATTGATTCTCTAAAGTCCCGTCAGGGTGAAGGGTCTAGTCCGTTGATCGCTGGCCGTCGAACCGTAAACATTTACAGCCTGCCCGGGGTAACGAGTTACCCCAGTGTACCTTTAATGGAAGTTTTTTGCGCAATAAGTGCATTTTTCTTGGAAAAATAATTCATTTTACATTTTGAAGCATGTTCATTACTTAGCAACGTTATATATAATAACAAAAATTATAAAAAATATTTTTTTTTACGATTTTTTGAAAGAATAACGTTTGTCTTGTTATGTTTGCATAAAAAATTCTTTCAAAAATATAAATAATATTACCGATTAATGAATTTCACACAATGGCGAAACGTAATCCCACTTAGATACAGTAGATAATCTTAGATGCAGTGAAGATGTACTAAACGGTTTGACTGCTAGAGCGAAAACACTACCAATTGATACGGTGTCAGACAATGAAAAAGAGGATTCATGATTTATTGTAATGATACGAGTGTATCACAGTATTCATAAAAAAATTATATAACAAAATGATTTTATACATTTATACTATCCATTCATGTTCCATGTAGCATAAAGAGCATTATATACGATTATATACGATTCATAACATTTTACGAAAGGAAAAACTAGATTTGCGCGTCCACTCACGGTATTCTCAATCTCGTACCATTGGCTACTTTTATCCATTGAAATAATGATACTTTTTGGAGCACAAACATCTGTTCTATTTTCTTCTTGGCAGAATAACACGTCCTCTTTACAACAGCGTTGGAATCTTTCGATTTTATCGATGAGGAAAAAAATTACGAATTTTTATTAAAAATCTTAATTTTATAAACATTTTCAGCAGCTTTCATGGTTACAAATGTACTTTTCACTCATTGAAAATCAGCAAGTCGAAAAAGATGTGCATGAATCTCTTCCTTATTGTCTAAGGAAGAGATCGGTGCGCATTAGAAGTTTCTCGAGTGATTAGAAAAAAAAACGGAGATTAAAACCGTCTTGACGTTAATGAGTTACCCTAGTGTAACGGATACGCCCAGGATGCATACCGTTGTAGGATTAATAGCGACTTTAAGTTTAATTTGGTTGATCGAAAGGGAATTATAAATCCGTGATTTTTATTTTTTGTACTGTGCTGCGCGATTCAAATTATTGTTGTAATATATATACATTTCTTTTCGTTTCTGTGAAAAAAGTGCTCCACCTAGTCTGAATTGGCCCGAGTCTTCTTCTAATCTTTTCTATGCATCCGAGACTTTCTAGAGCGTTCTATAGATCAGTCGGCCCCGAACTGTCCCTGTGCCTTCTGCTATAATACGACCGCCTACAGGATCGATCGACCAGCGCTACCAGCTGTCGTTCGCACGCGCTCTTTTCCACGATTTGTACTCTCGATGTATATATCTACCTGGCGGTTGCCACTGTGTTTACTGGTAACGCGTGAAAAGAAAGAAGAAAAAAAAGAAAAACTCGCATACGGCTCCAGCTACACAACTCTGTAATGCGAACCGAATACCGGAGTACATACTTCGAAACAAAGATATGGTACCGAGCTAATTAAAAGTTTCAGTGTAATCTCTGGAATAATAGGTCTTAATTACAAACCTACAATAATAATAATAATCAGAGTAACGACGACCACAACAACAATAATAATAATAACAATAATAATAATAATAATAATAATAATAATAATAATAATAATAATAATAATAATAATAATAATAATAATAATAATAATAATAATAAGGCTGATTTTGGAAATGGGACTTAGGGTGAATACCGACACCGTATTAGACGCCGCCGGGTATAACAATAATTATTACTTTTCTTTTGTCGAATAAAGTATGCAAGCAGCGATCGCCAACAAAATAGTTCCCATGAATATGTTGCAGTTGTGAACCATTGAACTTTCACAGATTCGTAAGTCTTTCCCGCCTATTATTGCTATAGCATTATTACACACGGTACGGTGGAGTGATTTGTATTTGTGTCAGGTTTTTTGCGTCATGTGTTTTTAAGTAATTGTCGATTTTTTCTTAGTTCTCGAACCAACAATATTAAAAAGTAAATAAAATAAATTGAAAAATAATAAATGGACATCCAAAGTGTATTCGATTAATTTCGATTATTTTCCGGAATATTTTGAGAATGTCTGAAATCGCGTGTCGAAAACATACGGTACCAGTTTGTAAACGATTATCTTGTCCGGCTCAATCAAACGTGTTCTTTACTACATATTTTAGAAGTTTCAGTTGTGTATTGCAAAAATATATATATATATATTTTTTCAAAAGAGTACTTACATCTCGTTCCTCGTCTCCTCCGTGTAAACTTCTGACCGACGCAGCGACAGTGTCTGTGTAGTGTGGCGAAGGGACACGAGGGTGTGTAGGGGGGGGGGGGGGGGGGAGAGCGCGGATAGCACTGAGCGGCGATCCGGTGTCTCACTTTTGCTTCTTCGCCTCAAAGCCGAGTTACAACGAACCGGTTATTATGTTATTCTCGCAGGTTCCTTCCTTCCTCTCGCGCCAACAGAACCACTCTATACCTCGCGTCGATTGTTCGAGAATCCAAAAAAAAAGTGTCTCCGCGCTTCGCAGCAAGGTTATGTTCGATCTCACTTTCGACCGGAGTTTGATGAAAAGTTTACCAGTCCGACTCGCCCGAAGTTGTTCGAGGATTGCACTCGATTTCGTTTCGAAGGGACACGACTGCGAATCACCGGTGTTGGTAGTTGCGCGCGATGTTAAATGCGTTCGCACTTGTTATTTGTCCGAGTCGGCGCACGAAATTTTCGAATGATTTTCGTTGGACGAAAAAGGAAAAGAAATAAAAAAAATAAAAGGAAAAAAAAAGGAAATGCTCTCTCGGAGTTCGTGCCGATGGGATTCGATCGATTTAATTTCACTGTGCTTTATCGCTGTGTGTTTTTTGTACTATAACGTTACAGAATTATCTTCGAGCGAGATACGAGATCCGCGAACCGCACAACAGGTCGGTTGAGTATCGCCGCAGCTTGATCTCGAAAAGATCTGCCGACTGATCTCCGCGAGGAAAGTTTGCGTTGTTTTTCTTTCGAACTCCGTGCCTTCCAGAAACAATCCGGCCGATAACGCCTCACCCCTGAGTCGAGAAATTCTGGCGCGTCGACCGCTCGCTCCCTTCGATACTCGTGACCGAATCTCTCACGAGTCTCGTCTAGCGTTCGTTGCTCGTAGTGTACGTATGTTATTAGCTGTTGGACGCACGGATATTGTATTATAAACGGGATCACACAGCGCGACAAGTCGCCGCGGCGAACCAACTGACACTGACAGAACGGACCGGCGTAGTTGTGCACGCAACCCTCACTCTCGGTCTACTGTGAACGTCGCCACCGGCCTCCCTCCCTTCCCAGCCCCCCTCCGCCCCCACCACGACGCCGCCAACCGACTGTAGCTCCCGCTGGTTGTACGCTCGTCCTCCCGTCTTCCGCCCCACTCGCTGCTACCCTCCCTCGCGTCGCTCGGAACATTGTAGGATCGCACTCGCCGGATAGCGTCGCCACGCTCTCGACGTCGTTGCAAAAACTCACGCTTGCGGACTTTCGGACTTCACGATGATAGTTCCGCTGTCGATTCTTCGCGCCAACGGAGGATTTCCGGATTATCACCGCCATTCGGGTATGCAAATACAGCGACTGCTGATTTCTTCTGTATGCACGAGCGCGAGCACAAGATCGCCCAAGGAATCGCGGAAAATTTTCGATGTAGCAGCTATTGTGGCCGATACGAACGTTTGTCAGGGGCCAGCTCCGTACCGACCCTGCGCCGCCCGGGCCCGGGCAGTTTTTTTTTAAAGATAAAGACACGCTTGCGGAGTCTCGGACGTCACCGATGATAGTTCCGCCGTCGATTTTTCACGCCAACGTAGGATTCACGGATTGTCATTGCTATTCAGGTATGCATATACAGTACCCAGATAGACACGCGCTATGAAAAGTAGCATTATTGGCGCAATATGTGCGAGACGTGTAGCACATGGTCGTAGGGATCTAGTGCGCAACCTATGGTTGGAAGTACCGGATTTATACGAACTTTTCTTAAATATGGTATAAATTCTTGGAAAATCTAAGACTTTGCGCCATAGGTGGCGCCCTGGTTTCCTATTATTATACCGAGTAGACATTTTCGAGCGTTACATCGGGCCCTGATAGGGTCCTGATAAGGCCTTATCAGGCTCTTTTCAGTCCTTATCAGGACCCTATCAGGACCCGATGTAACGCTCGAAAATTTCTACTCGGGATGCGCTATGGTAACTTTCTTTCGATCATCGGTAAGGTGAAAGGCCCAATTATTGACTGTGGCCCAATTACAGCCCGTTAATCACATTATCTACGATAGAAATAGTATATTATGCCACAAGGGAGGAAAGTGCGTCTTTTCACCGAGTGTGAAGTTTGATGCCCGAGCGAAGCGAGGGCAGAAATTCACACGAGGTGAAAAGGCACTTCCTCCCTTGTGCCATACGATATTTTTTTTTCCGACTTCGTTAAAATAACCGCATTTCTTGCGTCGCAAAATCGTCATATTCGCCAATGACCATTTCTCCCCCGGGAGTAATAGAGCTTGCAGAGGGAGTAATGAGCCCTATTACTCCCTAGGGAGTAATGAAATTGTTCTGCGCATGCGCACTGATTAATAATGATCATCGGTCAATAATAGGCTATTTTCCGCCCGCATTGCACGCAAGGAATATGGTTATTTTAGCGCACTCGGGAAAAAAAATCTATTTTAAATGTTATAAAATCGTCGACTTTCAGAGTTCTATCTGTGAACCCGTCAGAAACACGCAGGCCATTTTCTTGTCAGTTTCTTTAAGCGGTGACGTTTTCTTTATCAGAACCGAATAAAATCATTAATCCGAGTTGTACTGGGCGATTAAGGGTCAATTAAAACAGTAGTTCGTGAGAAACAATGAGTAATTACAATTTCGCCGGAAAATACGTCAGTCAAAGACGTCGTATGCTCACATCACTGTCCGCATATTCCAGTCAATGCGATGAGCATGCTGGTGCGTTATGTTTGTTAATTAAACAAGCATATGTATATGACGGGGTTGAAAAAGCTAAATAAAAAAATGAAGAGTGCATAATTCCATGGTATGTTTTTGCGCCGATCACAGATCCGAATGTATTTTTCGCTCTGAACCTGAATCGGCCAGTCGTTTTGAATAAAAGTCAAATACGACGTTGACGTTGGAAAAGTTGAAAATCGACATTTTTATATGGCTTTCTCATAATATTCCTGTATTCGTGAAGCTTTATTATGAGTAAGTCAAAAATGTAGAAAATGCTTTTTCATAAAAGAAGCTTTGCGAATAAAGGAACATTATGAGAAAGCCAGTTTTTAAATTTTGTTATCTATCGGTGACGAAACTGGAAAAGTCAAATTTGGTCGGTATACTCTCTCGCAGAGGGGACTTTACCATTAATAGAAAACAATGATAAAGTGTTGCGCAAATTTCATTGTGAGCTTTATTTAATAATGATTTCGAACTTTTTTTGTAGATAAACAATTTTTCATTCAGTGGTTTGAAAAAAATAATGTAATTTCACAAGACAATCTTTTTTTGTGTGCAGGTGACGGAATGTGTACGATTCTTTCGGATTTAACATTGTTCATCTCCCGGTACAGAATTCCCACGTTACTGTATACTTTCTCGGTCGTTGCGCAGGTCTGCAGGCTCGCTATGACGACTATGTAACTGCGCGTTGGCCGACTAGATAGTTATGCTTGCTGGCGGTTCAGTGAATCGAGAGAACTGCGTCACGACGACGACAACGACGAGACGAAACGAGAGCTTTCGAGGCGCGGACTAGCTGACGGTACTACGCTTCACTCTACTGCCCTACCGCACTCCTTAACCACTTAACCGGTAACCCCAACGGTTAAAAGATTTCTCGCTCAAATCGTTCGAGTCCCCTAGTAGCGACAGCATAATAATCGGGAACGATGCAACAGTGTTACTTTCAGCAATATCTCATAACTACTTGACTGTCGACAACTGCGCACTCGTGCGTCCCCATGGGCAGTTAAATTTGAGATATTCCTTCCGCAGTCGCGCGAAAATTCCCGAACGAGTTTCATTGCAATTTACAAAATACATTTCTCATCGCTCGATATAAATGTATAACATTTTTTGAAAAATAATCATTCGACTCTTTTCTAACGAATGAAGCTGTTATACCCGAAACAGTAACGTTACAATTTCCGGAGAAAAAAAATTCTGTTGACACAGCAAAAACTTTGTTACCGTAACTAATTTATTTACTTCATGCAGGGACAACAAACTATTTTGCTGGTGCAGCAAGTTTTTTAATCCAGCAATAAATTGTTTTGCTGTAGCGGAAAATTTAGATTGATGCCTGAATAATAAATTATTAACGGATGACGTTTTGTTAGAATAACAAAACCATTTTTCTACGTGTTGGTCCAAAATTCTGCATCGAGAAAATGGTTCTTGTACACGAAGAAAAATGCTTTTGTTTCTCTGACGACATGTGGATCGTTAATAATTTATTATGGCGGCAGCAAAGAAATTTGCTGGTACAGTAAAAAATAATATTTTGTCGCCACAGCAAAATAGTTTGATTTCCCAATATTAGCCAAATAAATTAGTTACGGTGACAACAATTTTGCTTTTTCATCAAATTTTTTTGTCCGTGCACAATGATCGGATCGTTATTATTACTGTAAAATCGTTTACCAGCCGATTTAATCCTCGTACCCTGCAGTAGATTTGGTTTCCTCCTTGTTGTTGGATTAAAGATTTTTTACAAAACTAAGCGAACGATCGCGATGTCGACAGCCATCTCTATGCCCGCGATCGCAGGCAGTTTATCGTCGAAGATATTTCTTATATAGTAAAAATGATAGATTAGATAGAAAAAATTGATATCGAAGAATTAGATAGAATCATTTTATATAGAAAATGTAGATAGAACCATTTCATATAAAAAAATAGATACAACCATTTTTCTCCGTGCATAATGGTCGGAAGGTTAGGCGAGAGCGAGGCAAAATGGGACAGTGGGGCAAAACTCAATTTTCCAATAATTTTTGCATGCTCCATTTTGTCCCAATGATACATCCGGATTTTCAACCCCGTTTGCCCCACTCACCACCACCGCCACCATCCAAAAGTTATTGAAAAATTAAGTTTAGACCCATTATCCCGTTTTGCCCCACTGTCCCATTTTGCCCTACTCTCCCCTACTATTAATATATCATTTACCCGCCAATTTACTCCTCGCACTCTACGGTACATTTTGTTTCCTCATTATTGTTGAATCAAAGATTTTTGCCAACTAAGCGAACCATCGCGATGTCGACAGCCGTATCTATGGTCGCGATCGCCGACAGTTTATCGTCGAAGATATTGTTACTTTCATCAATTTTCAATCACCCCCGGTTCCTCCACTCTTTTATTTGCGACCTCTCAGCGTTGCTTTCACTTTAATTCAAGATTAATAGCCCGTGAGGTATTACTTTTCAGCCCCGAGTCGGTGCCTCGTAACGATCGGTAATCGTTGCGTCAAGTATGATACCATAACGCTTTGTGCTACGCTCAGTTTCTCGAGGCTATCGGCGTCTAATAACACCGGCCTGATCCAGTAGACACATGCGACAGGGAACCTTTGGCAAGGATTAAGAGCGTGTGTTATACAATGCCAATTAAAATGTGTCGAGATCGAGGGCGGGCGAGGCGATGCGATGTTCGGGGCGCTCTTTCGAGCGCACAAATCGCCGATTCGCGCTAGCACGATCCTGTCGGCTCTTTTCGCTATCGAGCCGCTATGTCAGTCGGTGCCCGACAGAATCTGTACCTGTATAACGTGGTGCGCACGGAGCGGTATATCTGTAGCGACCGGCAGGAGTCCCGCGGCTGGCGTTCGCGAGAGTGAAGTGAAGGTGCTCCTAGGTACGTACGCCGGCTGGCTAACGATGACGTAACGCTCGGCATGGTAAGCGCAACAGCGTTGATCGGTTGCTCTATCGCGAACTCCGTCTTTCTCGCCTCGGCTATCTTTTTTCTCTTGCGATCTCTCCGGCTAGGTTCAAGCTTCCCGTGCGGCTCCTTGGAGCTGTTAGAGGAGGCCCGGAGGCTCAAGGAGCGGCCGGTGCGCAACGGGCGCTGCGCGCGCAGCCGCGGTTGCCGTTGCCTGCGTCGCGCATGCGCGAGGTGAAACGCCGTTGCTCCGATCGCGCGATCGCTTGCTTTCCGGCGTCGGGGCGACGGTGGAGGTGGTTACGGCCATCAAGGACGTTCGTGCCTGGCCTGCCCGCTGGCGTGTTGACCTGCCCGCGCGAGTGCCTCGATGTTGCGCTTTTCTTGCTCTTGCGCTGTGCGCGCTCGCGCCGAACAAAGCGCCACAGCCCGACAGCGCGCAACGACATTGTTGTACCTTCTGGAAGAGATCGTAGCTTTATTTTCAATTTGTTTTTCCTATTTTCCATTATCGTGACATTTTCACGTCGCGACGTCTCTATCGGTGGTATCCGAATTATGGGCGCTGGAGTATTTTTGGCTGTAACCCCGCTCATTCAATCATCGATGATGATCTCGCACGCCATGTTTGATTTCACATAGGCGGACATGTAAACCTTCGGAAGGTCGATCATTGTGAGGAATTCCTCGACTTTCACTCCCCGTCAATGTCCGCATCGTGATTGCAGGCGGAAATCGTATACAGGGGTCGTATTGTCGGATAAGATTTTAACTAGTTAGGAAGCGTCGATCAAGGCGGGACCGGGAAAAGATCGGAGAACTCAGATGACCGCAACCAATCGTCCTATGGCCGGGTTCTTACGGGCACACTCCGCCGTACTTCGCATCCGGCCTCGAGCGGCCTTGGATGCCGGATCACATCGACGATCGGCCGACCGTGTTCTCGTTACACACGAACACTGTGCGCCAATAAATAGCCGTACATATAGAAATACATAGCACCAGATGCTTTAGACGTATTTTGGATTATGGACTTGCTGTTGCGTTCGAAACGCAGCCTACCGGTTTCGAAAGTGGTCCTACGCACGAGCTTCACCATAAATTACATTAATTTCATTGTACAAGTTGCACACGAACCAAGTATAAGCCTTTCCCCGCGTTCGAATCATCGTCATGGCGCATGGCATATCGTGAGCGCAGCCGTGCACCAGCTAGTTTCACATTCTCCTTCGTATAGTACTTCTATCTCGACCATTCTCCCGAGTGCAACAGAGAAGGACCGGTACCATGCATCGACACAACACCCGCGCAACACGCTGAGCGTATGCCGAGTGAAAGAGCGGACCCGGTTTATCCGAGAACAAGCTCGCAATTGCGCAGCTCCCTCGAGATATCGCCGACAAAGAAAGCCTCGGGCTATCCCGTAGTTTCTTGAAAAGCCCTTCACACGCTGTTTTATCACCGGTATCCGAGTAACCGCTGTATCTTGGTTAGTTGGACCGATAGTTGGACAATCGGAATAGGTGGAAAAGCGACAACAACTTCCGCTATACATGTTTCCTTAAATATAGGACCGGCAAAAGACAAGAAGGTCATGTATCACAAAGTTTCATAAACGTGATTGGCCCTTTACGCGCTTCTTTGCCACTGATGGCGAGTAACCGACGTATCTTGCATGTTACAATATCCGCTTGGGATGCCAGACGAATACCGAAAAAGTCGACGCAATGACAACTCGATACAGTTTTTGCTTATCATTTCGATCGCCGCCAAAGTGTATGAACTCACCTTTTTAGGCACAAATCTGATGATGACCGGAGATACCCAATCAAAATAGCAGAAAAGCGACAACATCTGATATACATGTCCCCTTCAATAATGGACCTGACATAAGCAAGTGTCACAAAGTTTCACGAACGTGATTGGCTCTTCACATAAGTTTCCGTGCGACCGCATTATCTAACATGTGAAAAATTCCAATGTATATTGATTCGATCATATATTATTCTTTCCTTACGAGGACTCCGTGATAAACCTCTAGTAAGCTGGCTCCGGCTTCGCTACCCGTACTCGGTGTCGCCTATATCGATACATCGTATTCAGTGACCCCACGGACAATAGTGTCCGCGAGTTCGATTGGCACGTGCGGTATAAACTTTTACTGCACCCATTGCCGCCGTTGCTGCATGACGGCAAAACTCCTGGATAATTTATATCAAGGACATCGAGTTATCGATCAAACGGCCGACGCTGGAGAGTTTCGAATGGTGTTTAACTTTTTTGCTAGCCGACGCGATCGCCACATTTGCCGCCCTTTGATCCAAACGATACTTCGAAATTATGGAAATGAGTGTAACGAGTGTCGACAGCAGGATCGACGTGCACTTCCCCAACGTACCTAGTTGTCACAATGTGAGCACACACGGCATTTGAGGATATGCGCATTTTGTATTATCAATGACCCGCGTGAGTGATACGGATGATCGGGCGTTTCAAGGCGCACCGAGATCTCAAGAATGATCATCAATGTCATCATCATTCCATTAACTTTGCTCCAGAATGCGCGCATGACTTCACAATGTGTATATTGTATCACAAAGTCCTTACATGGTCTCCCACTCATCATCATAATTCATAAGTGTTGAAAGTCCTGATATATTTTTTATTGTAGTACAATTTCTTTAAAAATTTTGTATATATACATACACAATAAAATCTCGATTATCGGGAGTGAGAATGTGTAAGTTAGATCTGGAGAATTTCTTTTACTCTCACGATATTTCAGTTCAGTTTAAACTGTAGTTATATGATATGGAGCATCATTGACCTCGATGGCTTAAGTGATCCAATCCCCGGTGGGATGACAATTATTTCCTCAACCGTTTGTACACTGAAAAAAAAATATCGTTGTTCCAATAACACCGATGTAGTTGAAATTTATTTAATTGAATCATGATCAGTAACGTTGAAATGATTACATACGGCTTTGTTTTGAAAACCGCGTTATTGAAGTCAATGCTACCATGTGATTGAAAAATGTTTTTGAGACGATCATCTACGTCGTCTGTTGGAGTACACAAACATTTGTTTCAATGCGACATTAGTTTGATAAATATTTATTCTGTAATTGGAAATTTGAAATCATTTTAAACAAAACTGCTATTGGATCAAATACATCCAGTGTTTGTATCATTTCCGACTTTCAATACGGCTTCCAATATCACTTTGACTATTGCTTCAAAAAAAACTTTCCTTAAATCAAGTGTTTGTTTGGTCACTTCAATACTTGTGCTATTGAATTTTTTAATGAAGTCGTTCCTGAATAGAGCAATTTAATTATCAATCAAATCAGAAAACGACTCGTTTCAATGGCCCATGTAAATCAATTCAATTTCTAATGATATTTATTTACGTAAGCAAAACATAATCTATGACAGATGTAATCACATTGACTGCATATTTTGGTGATAGCTCGTGATGCTGTGCAATTGAAAGTTTAATTGAATCAATAATGATTGCTGTTCATTTTACGATTAGATTGATAAATAGTTATGTTGTACGTTAGTTATAAAAATTTTGGACGCATCGTTTATCATACAAAATAATCTCATTCTCGTAATTCTTGTAGATACCGAACGCTTTTACGAATTTTTTCCAAAGTTCGGCCTGTAAGACAGTAAAATTTGATTAACTTCGATTTCGAATATGATTCACATTGGTTCGATCCCCTATTAGGAAATTAATGTCTTCAATAATAAATCGTAATATTGTTAACGTGAATACAACAAGGGTGCAACTTATAAATCCGATGAGAAAGTTTAATATCAATGAGCGATATAGCGTAGCGGTAAGGTGTTAGGATAGAAAGCGTTAGTTTCGGGGTTCGAGCCCCACTAGGATCTTTAGAATTTTAAGTTGTAAATTGTATTCTAATGATAAGTAAATAATATTGGCGATGATGTATACCTGTCAAAATGACAAATTAACAATGCATATAACAATAAGAAGTAAAAGTATTTACTTTTTTAAAATCGCATTTTTTTTTCTTGAATCTGATTATTACTTGATTCAAACGAATACTCATTCGGTTAGGTGCGTTGCGCGATCGAAAAAGCCTCGTTTGGAACACTTCAACGAGATCATGTAAATGTCACTAAATCCTTGTGTGATGAAACAATCAAATACACATTTGCAGCGACATTGTGCTTGATTGACCGAAAAGTATATGTCATTGAATCAATACGTTATGATATTTAAACAAGTTGTTTTCAAGAATACGTATACTATGACAGAGATAGTTGAAGCAAGTACGTATTCTAATGGCAGCCCGTGATAGTCACGTTTAATTGAATCAAGCATGATTTTTGTTGATTCAATGGGATTTTTTTTTCAGTGTAGTTTTAAAAGGCATTCATTATAGATTTTTCTACCAACTGCTGTATTTTTCGTTTTACGTGTTAAATGATCTGGTAGACACCCTTGCGTTTCTCAGCCGTTGATACGGCTTCAGTCATCTTTCTCCGCGATCCGCATTGAATTTAACAGTGTTTTTTTTATCAAGGAAATGGTTGCACGGTACGAATCAACGATTGCGCGACAAGTTGCACAACTGATAGGTATCTATTGATGTATGTATATGAATAGCATTATATACAGCCTGCTGGCGTAGTAGGAACAGGTATATGGTACTCGCATGGCACATTGCGGGCTTTGCAGTCGCTAGTCAAGGTGCTCTAGTATCGGAAATTCTCGATAGATATTATAGTATACGGTCGATTGTTTGCGCCGGCCAGCATGCCAGCGCGTGAAAGGGTTACACCGTGTCGCAGAAACATCTTGTAATTTATGCACCTTTAAATTATTCCTGATACAGGTGAATAGTATTCGATGTCGTGTGTTCTTTCGATCGTGAGAACTCGAAATATGGAAGTTTCCGCATATCTACAGCATGCAGAAACATCGATAATATTCATTTTTTTGTGTATCATCGGTCGTTGACTGCCCTATGTGTCTTTATTTCAGTAACGCACACGGTTTTCACTGCGACGTGAGGGAGGAAATCGGACGATAAGACTGGACGGACCGGACCGCACAGAAATGCCTATGAGCATTGGGCCCTGCACAGAATTCAACAAACTATTCTGTCGGTTACATTGAAATGTGAGTAAATAATATATTATTATATAAATAATAATTTTATTATCAATGATCATGAACTAGTCAGCGCAATAGCGTAATCAAATACAATTTCTTTGATTCACCTACATTTGCTTGGATCAAAGAAAATTAATTTTAAGCTTCACTTGCTGGACCATTTAGTAGGCGGGAATGCTTAGGGTTAATTTTGGGAATAGACATTCACCACTTGTCCCCTGTAGCAACATTGTTCGAACCAAACAAATTAATTATGTATTTATCAGTTTAAAAACGAATTGTTTACTTAAAAAATTCTCATAACATTTGAAAAAAAACTTGTTCATTATATGACAATTGCGGCAAATTCGGAAATAACATTCGAAGAATAAGGTGTATGAAAATCAAGAAATAATATCGCGGGTATAGCTTCTAGCGAGCGTGTGAATAATCAATCTGTATTCCCATGAATTCCGTGAATCGAACACAAACAGTTGTTCGTGCCTGCGGGCTATAGATTTATAAATATGCCAATAACTTATACCGACAGTATGTACATACCGATGAAGTAATGCTACCGGGGTGTAAGGGCCATACCTACCGGGTATGAAAGAGTTAGGTATGTACTGCTGAAAGAGGGTAACCGCGCGGGGCAGTTCTTTGTTTCTACACATGTCGAAGGAATGCAGATCCAGCTCGCCACATACAGCTGTGCTCAGAAAAATGTTGAACATCACCGACGTTTATCAATCGTCCCGTCTGATAAACCACAGCTACGGACCCAGCCGTGCAGCTGGGTCTGTAGACAACTTTTTAATTTATATAGGGGAGACCGGGGCAAAACGGGCACCTAGACTAAAAATACGGATTGTGGACAAAACTGGCACCGTAGTAACTTTCTTATAAACGACTTATTTCAGTTTTTTGACGTTCCTTACATAAGAAAAGAGCGGAATATAAATCAAATTCGTCATGAAAAAATATGTATAAATAGAGGAGAGGGGTGCAACACGGGCACCAGTACTAAAAATTATAATTTTGCCTTAACTTATTGTTCATGATATACCAACGTCTTTTTTTAATCAATAATAACACAAGAAGACGAAAAAATCAACGAAAATTGGAAACAATTTTTTTACTGTTGTATCTAATCGGTATCGCAGAAATCGCATGTGTACTTCAAGGATATATCACCCTCATCGGCTCGAGCACATGAACAATGGCACCAACCCTGACAGGTGCTGCACTGAATGCAACCCTCGATCGACTCGGAATACAGAACCTGCTAAATATGCATGGGGCATCTTGTAATTTTTTTGTCGAGCCAAGGAAAGACTCAAGTCTGACTTGGCTCCTTTTCTTCCTTTCACCTTTTCTTTCTTAATTTCCTGGATCCTCAGCTGTCTCCTTTCGATCAACTACTGGCGAAACAGTGATGCAGTTAAAATCACAGTTTTTCCTCTCTATCCGTTTTATCTTCGCTTATATTTTTCTGTGGTAGGATGATTATACATATTTTAAAAATCATGAACATTTTGACTTATTTTCCGCACTTTTCTTATGTAAGGAACGTCAGAAAACTGAAACAGGTCGTTTATAAGACGTTGTCCGTTTTGCCCCCAATACGTATTTCTAGTCGAGGTGCCACTTTTGCCCCGGTCTCCTCTACTAGATGACCACTCCTTGCGAAGAAATTTATTTTGGTATATTTATTTATTTATGTGCTCTTTTTAAAAATATCCTGTAATGGGACGGCCAACCCCCACTTTGCTTAAGCAAAGTGGTCCCTGATCGCTATAAAGGCGCTACCTATCCTATCCTCAGTATCCTTTTCTAGCCCACAAAGAATTTACCAAACCTCCTCGAGTTAACCCCATAATCGGGCCGCGAAACGTATGCCTTGGTATATGAGCACAGTAGATTTACCGTCAGAGGAGAGTATTCGGTCAAGAACGTGGGTTCGAACTTTGGGTCTCCGAATTGCGAGATCGAAGAATTCCTTTGACTTTCCTAGTTCCTTTACTTTATGTGCGTTAGCGTCTAACTAATGCACCACTGCATTCAGCAATCCAGCTGCCTCCTTCAATCGAGCGCATATGACGTGAATCCCATCCTTCACGCCTTATTCAGCAAGTACAGTATCGAATCCTATACCTTCCACTTGGAAGAAAACGATCTAAAAGATCGTCAGTTCGATATACCGCTGCTCCGGAATATCGACACGTTTCAATTCATATACATCCCACCCCCACCCCCCTACCAACAACTCGAAAGAATGATCAACGAGGAATTAAGCCAGCGAACTTAATTGTAAGTAACAACCCTGAAATTAATATAATAAAAAAAGAAAAACCGTGGCTGACGGACTTCAGTCGATGGCCAATTGGCAGTATATATGTGATTTGAGTTTGTTATGTATCAAAAACTGTTCCATGTTACGAATTGCCAGTAAATTTACTATTACTATATATATACTTTTTTATATACCAATTTTTTTACCGAAGTTAATTTTATTTCAGCAGGTGCCATGCAAACGATAATTGAAAATAAAATAAAATAGAAGCGGTAGGGTTCATAATTTGTCACGATCGGGTTGACTGTGTGCGCGGATAAATTCCATAGCAACTGGGTACAGGATATCCTCATCGCGAGGTTCTGTCATCTGGCACGAGAATATCTCACCGCGTAGATAGGGCCAGGAGCTGCAATTAACGTCGACGAGATAAAAATGAGGAACACGCGTGGACGACGGAACTGTCCCCGCGTCCCGGAGGTGATAAAACGAGGATACCCTACTCTATTCGACGACCCTGAGTGGTAAGGGTGCTACGTGGCTGACGGAATTCCGTCGATGGCCAATTAGCACTATATATGTGATTTAAGTTTGTTATGTATCAAAAACTGTTCCATGTTACGAATTGCCGATAAATTCACTATTACTGTATATATACTTTTTTTATATACCGATTTTTTTACCGAAGTTAATTTTATTTCACCAGTTGCCGTGCAATCGATAATCGAAAATAAAATAAAATAGAAGCGGTAGGGTTCATAATTTGTCACGATAGGGTTGACTGTGTGCGCGGATAAATTCTACAGCAACTGGGTACAGGCTATCCTCCTCGCGAGGTTCTGTCCTCGGCACAAGAATATTTCACCGCGTAGATAGAGCCAGGTGCTGCAATTAACGTCGACGAGATAAAAATGAGGAACACGCGTGGACGATGGACCTGTCCCCGCGTCCCGGAGGTGATAAAACGAGGATACCGTCCTCTATTCGACGACCCTGAGTGCTAAGGGTGCTGCGCGCTCTCGCCAAAGGCTAAAGCCGCCCGACTCCGCACACAGATACCGAGTGTACGCGATCGTTCGCTCAGTACCGAACAAAGTTGTATACTTGTGAAGGCATGTGGCCTGAATGCCCCATTACTCCTTTCTCCCTGTTATATCTCTTCGTCGCCCCCCCCCCCTTGCTCCGAACGAGTTGTTCCGTTGAGAGATAAAACAAATTTAAGCTCATTGTTTGCGTCCCCGCGCGATCCTGGACCTCGCGCAAACCAGTGAGTGGCCTTCGTAACCGGATGACTACTTTTATAGACTGCCTTCTTTACACTCCGGTCCTGACGCTTCGGATCCGGTTCTAATTCACTTTTCAGTTAAGTGAGTCCAAAGTGACAAATACAATTGAAGAATTTTCCTCACAGTATTCCAGCTTTATACGTCTGGAGGTAAAGAGACAGAGTTTTATCGTTTTTTATACGGAAAGAATTTTATCCAAAAAATATTAATAGCCGGAGTTTTTCATGCACTGCCAGATGTGCGATTTAAAAAAAAACAACTTTGAGTCTTTATTTGTTGGTTTTGTTTTGTCTGGTTTTTTTTTTCAATGATGTTTAATGACTCCGGGCACTGCCTTCATCTGCGCATGCGCCAGAGTATAAAGTGATCTCGGACTTTAAAGTTCCCGAGTAAAGTCACTGTAGTATTACGCGAAGAGCCGATGAGACAACGAGCTCTTTCATGCAATGCGTGATGCAGCAGTTACGTCGTTGCATCTCGTAACTCTCGTTCAAGATCCGCAAACGATGAAGTCACCCGAGCCAAAGAGAGACGGTCGTTGATCCTCGCGACCTCCCGTCGCCTCTATGCTATACTGAGTGATCAACGAGATCGCATCTCTCGTATATATGGCTGTGTTATGCCATTACAATTTTCACAGCGTGTACATTAACGGGCTCGCTCCCGACAATGAGTAGCCTTTTTCATGTCTTCAATAAAAGCCTCAATTTGTTTAACCCCATTGTCGTAGTCCTAATCGACTTTTATCGCGCGATCGCAACAGAGTGCGTGTGAAAATAGGAGTCAGGTTTTTTTTTCTAAATGATAGCGCTATTTAAAAAATGACCATTGAGGAAAAATTGAGGAAAATAGCCCACCTCGATTAGCATGTAAATCGATTATAATTGAACCCGACTAGATTCACCAGTTTTATCCTACTTTATTTATTGTTTATTCCGGACGCTCTATTGCCTTAATGAACATTTTAGAGCACTACATCGGAGTCTGGTAGGGTCTTGAAGAGGCCTTGGCAGCGCCAGAGCAGGGTGTCATGTAACGCTTTAAAATGTAACGCATTTTTTCAACTCAGCGGTTTTGATTTTCTTTTGCTTGTTTATTTCTACATGGTTAGGCGCTTCTTAACCTGCGACCCCTAACATGGGAACAACACAATAATTTACTTGGGATTACACAACGCCAAAGTGCTGTTGGCGTTTGTCAACAAGTTTGAAACTTGTCACAGTCAATATTTCCAACCGGGGGCTGAGCGCACCAGGCAGTGGGATGGGGGAGACACGCGGGTTCTTCTGGCGGTTATCCTGCTTTCGCGCGGTAAAGCTCGTCGCCAGCACCTGTTGCTTGTATAGAATTTCGCACGAAGTTGCTTTAGCCCAGTACAATGACCACGGCGACGACCAAAGTTTACGATAAAAATAGCGTAGTTCACGAGGGCGGTTCGCCCACGGATTCCTCGGCAAGTTCTGTATAATGTAGTCGAAAGGCTTGCGACGATGTCAATGTTCTTTGTGGACATCTTTTTCAAGATTACTTTCACTCAATCCTTCTCTTGACTCGAAACTGACACGACAAGAATTTCAAGCAGCAAATAAACTATAAAAATCTTGGATGAAGATTTATCATTTCAAGATTCTTAGGTCGTGAAGGGGGGGGGGATTAGTACCTTGCGTGAGGTACCAAATGGAACAAGTATCGAGGTTTCTTTGTTACAGTTAAATGACCGCTTGAGATTGCCAAACGGTCTCTTTTTCAAATATTAGATTTACTATTAACGAAAAATTGCACATAGTTCATACATTAGGAGATATATCTCGTAACTATAGTCAAAAGGACGTCTTTTCTGTGTATAATCATATGAAATATATATATTTTTTATTTCGGTCCTGCAAGTTCCACGTATTTGAAAAGTACAAAAGTAATAGTCAAAGAAATTTATTGCCAAAGTTGATATTTATACAGTTATCTTCTTACACTAGTTTTATACCTAATGTTAATTTTATACCTTGGCAAAGGGCCATCGACCTGAGTCCTTCAGTCCAAGTATACAATTTACATACAGAATATACTTTGGCGCAAAAAAGTTATTGTATTTAATGCTAACAAAGCTCTGTCCGAATAAGTCCATTCATGATGACCTTCCCCCACACGCGGTGCACAGAAACCGGGACAGACAAAACGTTGAAACTACGGGTGTGCGAATAGCACACTTTGAATTGAATTGAATTGAATATTGATATTCAATTCAACATTTGCATTGAATATTCACAAATTTGAATAATTTCAATAATTATGAATAGTTCAAACAAATTCGAATATTTTTTATGAATTGGATATTCGAATAGTGAAATTCCGATTACAATGAAACTGAGCACATAAATTGCATTCATTGGATAAAGAAGTTTGATTATACAAAGCTGAAGAACATACGCTCGGTTGCAAGTTATTCCCTTTTTCAAATCTTAAACGTGTATAACAAATTCTGTTATAAATCAATTCGCATTGTTTATCGCGTTATTTATAATGACCATTATGGTCCATTATAAACAGAGCCGGGCAAAGTACTCGGAAATACTAAATATACAAAATACAAACACTATATGTATTTAAAATACAAAATACTTTTTGTACATTAATTTATAAGTTAAGAAGTAAGAAGTTTAAGAAGTACTTCGTTGAAGTACTTCTTAAAGTACCTCTTAAAAATCAACACAGATGGATGGATGGACGGGATGGGCGGGGTGGATGGTGTGCTAATCCCGACCAGGCTAACCGTACATCTCTAATATGGAGAAGACGTAGAAGTATTTTGTATTGTGTACTTAAAGGGCCCGAAAAGTACTTGAAAAACCAGAAAAGTATTTGAGTAGTTAAATTACGTATTTAAAATACTAGGAATACATCAAGTACTGCCCAGCTCTGCTTTCAAATTAATATTATTAATTATTGGAATAATTCGTTTACCTAATTGGAATATTTAGACTATTAAAATCATCCGAATAGTTTGAATATTTAAATGTGAATTATTCATATTCAATTCATGATGAGTTATTCAATTTTTTGAATATTCACACATCCCTAGTTAAAATAAGTCCCACCGGCGTTCGAGAAAAGGAAGGAAGTCCGCTTTGCGAGCCGGAGTTTAGTTTGCATGCGGTATGAAACTCGATACAAATAATATTCATGACATACCTATTTATAGTACGAGAGATAAGACCGGACCGGAAACAAACTCGAGAATTCGCGTCGCGATATCTCACGGTACAACACACGTTCGTATGTTTCTCTTATCGATATCTGTCCGAAAGAAAAAGAACAGCGATAAAGTAAAGCTTCAAAAGGAATTATAATAGGTCATTGAATAGAATGTACGTGAACTTGGTGGAATAACCGCGTGGAAACTAGTCTTTACCTCGGACGATACATTTGAATGGACTTCCATGTAGCGCCTACTCTCGGACGCTAAAGTTTTTAGAAACAATGAACTACAATTCCTATTTTTTCACATTACTATCTTCTGACAGAAAACTTTTTCTTTTAATGAAGAAGAGGTTCCAAGATTTTAGTTACAAAGCTTTGACAATCTCTAAAACGTTCAGAAATGGAATTTGAAAAAACTTGAGAAACTTGAAAAACTTATGCACACTTTGAAGATTCTTATAAGTTTTTTCATGTACTGTGAAAAATTTCACTTATACAACTTATGTACGTTATACAACATTTTTAAGCGCAAATGATTCATTACATTTTGTATCCACATACGAGTTAAAATGACATAGTGCTATCAACTGTTGAAAGCCAGAAGGGCGTATTTCGCATAATTTAACATAGGACATTTCAATGTGCCGAACATTTTATGAACAATGGTTTCCTCGTTCGTGCTCGAAAATTTATGGATGGGCTCGAGAGGTCCGCCTAAGTGCCGATGGGTCGGGAGTACAAATTTCCCTACGAAAGTCAATTCATTTAAACTACACCGATTGTAATGAAATTTAAATGACTCTGACAAACGTCTGCAAGGGCCAAGGGTAAAATGCTATTCTAATCCTTGGCGTAGCCGGTAAAGCTATTTTGTTTTCTCTGCATATAGATTTCTCGGGCTTAATTTGTCGGCTTGGGAGTGGCGTGCATGGCCACGAAAGAAAACGAGGGTCAAAGACGGAATCGAGCGACCTTGACATCATGGGCTCGTGTGTCTGTGATAATGTCCCAGTGACCCCCAGGCTCCTTGGTGCATTGAGGAAGCCTTAGTGGGTACCCCGTGTTGTAACGTATCGAGCGGAATTGCCACTGGCAGTGAGAGCATGGCAAAAGTATAGTGCAAATCAGACCGTTCGATGCACTGTATAAATCATTTTTAAAAAACTACGAAAAATGGGGTCTCTCAAACCCTTGTGACGTCGTGTGCACTTCACGAATTAGCGGTCAGTGGGAAGATACCTTTCCACTAAACTGCAATTTTTAGGTACCAAGAGGAAAATTTGTACTTTTCTATTCGTTATTTTTGTTTCTTTGGAACTCCCGTTTAATACTTTGCCGGTTCAATCGCCGATCGAGTTATTATAATTTTGAATGTTTGTTTTGTACCTCACTTACCCGCGACTCTCTGTAAAAATATCATTTTTACAAAGAGAATTACATAACCCGTCAAAATACTCCGAAAATAGCTTCCTCTATGAGGAAGCAAAATTACGATTTTAATACAACATGTCCATTATAAAACAGTCATTTTATTCGACTACTAGGAGAGACGAACCGGAGTCTATATGTTTGTGGCGCAAGTCACGTGTGACGACGGTCACTACAAGACAAGCGTCTTTCGAACTCTTTGAAACGAATCCAAAAACCGCTCTACTCTCGGCAACTTACCAAAAATGCCGAAGCGTTCCCAATTAAACTATAGTATAAATATATAACTGAACATGTATGTAATAACAGGTACGTTCAGTTATATATTTGTTACTCCAATACGAACCTAGTTAACGAATGTGCGAGACTCTCGGTCTCGTATTTCATCACGAGTATTCCACGTGCGGCTATATAAAGTAGTGAAATTCCGTTGTATCGCGATCTTTTGTCGGCGCGTAAATCGATGTTCTATGGAAAATTGATTGGCTCTCTTTTAATTAGTTTTACCGATCTAACCGAACCGTTCGTGTCATTCGTCCTCGTTATTATCGGTGATCAAGAAAGCCCGATAAGATACAGAAACAGTTGCAGTATCACACGCGATCAGTACGTAACACCGAGAGGTTACATAATTTTTAATAACTCTCGTCGGTTCTATCAAAGACTTTCCGGCCACTTTGTAAAACCATCAATACACGAGACGTGAGGAACATCCGAGATTAGAATGATAAATTGCGAGGCTGCGCTTCGCTCCAGGTGAAAAATGGCGCGTTCAGCTGCACACACCTGCATGGAAAAAAGTACATGTGAAACGTATATTCAATGTATTTACATAATATAACTTTTTTTATATGCGAAATTAAAAATATATATTTACCCGGATCTATCAGTCACCCTTTTCTCGTAATATATAAATTGTATGTAATTTTTCGTGAAGAATATATTCTCGCAAACACCTTTTTTCAAATAGAAATTTCGTCGAATTACCGAATAATACGTACCGGGTTTTTTTAACCTAAAAAAAAAACAGTTAAGCGAGAAAGCAGAACTGGATGCTAAACCATCAATGTCAGTCGATGGGTACTGTGTTTAATATAATTAAGATAGTGTATATAATCGTCCCGGTATGATGGCGATAATCGTCAACAGATCTGACACTACAATATTTAGGTGCATAGTGCAAACACAAAGGGAGACCTTTGCATTCCCGCTATCCGGGTGTAGTAAATGTTGGTGAACGGCACGCAGCGGCGCATACATGCATAAATGTGAACGGCGGGCGTATTCACCCACGCGGCAATAGCGATTGAAGTTCAGGGCGTTGGGCGCCGATTTTCCTCAGCAAGAGAGACGAGAATTGAAGGCGTGGGATAGTGGCGGCGTATCGAGAGACAGTATACTGACGATAGAGTATCTTCTTTTTATTATCATCTAAAGGTCGGCTATCCACTGCCATCTCTGTCGTTTATCCATTAGGAGTTTGAGAAACGATCGATCGAAACGTTTTACCTCGAGTTTGTCGAGTCAACCTTCGTGATAATAAATATAGGATGCATTTAAAAAAATAAAGATATTCCGCGGTCGAAGTTTAATACGCAAGACCATAAAATTCGATAAAAAAAAATAAGGAAACATGTTGATCCATCGAAGAGTCCCTTCCTTAATCTGTGAAATCCATAGCGAGAACTTAAAGTCTTCCGGAGGGTTGCTCACATTGTGAAACTGTTTTTTTATGACACGAATGAAATCGTAAAAATTATCGGAATGTTTTTTTTTACATGGTTATCTCGTTTTAAGCGGAATTCAATCGCTGAATTCATTATATTGACAACTAAAACACTCGGGCTTCGCGTGATGCTTAATCGGTGATCGATGATCATTAATTCCTCGAAACGCACGATAATATATAATCGTGTTTCGCACGCATCGCGCTGTGTATTGTTATATCTACGATATGTGAAAGATGTAGACGTTTATCTAATCGCGACGCTCGCGCTAGTAGTCGGAACTGCCAAGTGCACACAACTTGTAGTTTCTTTGTAATTCCGACATCTCTTGAGTACCTTATTTACGCACCCGCAAGCAAAGGACAAAAAAACCATTATGGTTTTGTACAGTTTGTTATCACATCCGGTACGGTTAATAGTTACCGTTCATTCCAACAGAGATCTGATTGTTACTGGCCGAGTTATGTACTCGTATAAAGCCATTATCGGCCCAGCTCAATAAGGGTCAGCAAAGTAGTGAGTACAACAGCGTGTATTAATGTATACATTAATACACGCTACATTACGAAATACATTAAAAATCTATGTCAGAAAAACTTCGGTACTTTTAGGATCGGATGGGTATTGGATGGACGTGCGACCTCTCCCAGGTTTCTATTATTCTCTGATTAGTATAGTCGTTAAGCCTGTGACCGATGAGATTGGGATGTGAACTATTCTTCTATATGCTGCGACGGTGGAACTGCCTAATTTGGGCGTTCTCTTCGTTTGGTTTTCATTGAAGAGATTCCATTTTTTAACGTTTCGACCCTAGTCAGGGCCCTCTTCAGAAAGTTGTTGATTGTATCGGTGATGACATTGTTAATTGATACATATGCATATGTTTCTAAAGTATAGTACTCAAATTACAGCTTATGGTTCTTCTAATATCTTTTTTCTGATTGCGTTATATTCACTGTGAATGCCTTTTTTTAAATTGATCACCTGCTTATTTTTCTGTTCACGAGAGCACAACTACACTGGATACCTTCGTTGAAGGACCGCAGGTTGCCCGGAAACTCCCTGAGAATTTTCCTGGTGATTCTTGCGTGCCCATGTTGTTGGCATTAAACCGCCATTACTTGTGTGTTATCGTCTGTCATGAGTACTGTTAGGATCGATCTCGGTTATGCGTATCAACTGTGTGAAAAATTAACATTACTGTGGAGGATAGGTCGGAATACGTTGAAATAGTGTTCAGCCATTAAGGACCTGCCTATCTATGTGGGTGTTATGTGTTGTTAAGTGTCATTTAATTCTCTGCGCAGTCCCCTAAGAATCAACTTCCAGGTTCCAATTGTTCCGAGTTTCCCTGAGAGCAACACCTCCCCATGGCCTGATTATTCCAAGACCGCCCTTGGCGTGAGAGACTCTCATAAAGCATCGTCCCCGGAACTGACTAGGGTAAAAGTGGGGAATATGGCCCGGTACATGTATCATCGATTTAGGTTCTAATAGGGCTGGTCCACATTCACAACTTTTACCCTACTCTAAATCTGCCGTATCAAAGTCCCCCAGGAGCAATCCCAGGCTCTGAACGTTCTCTCCTAGGTTCAGTCCCAAATCAAATCTCCTAGTCCTCGGGATCATCTCCCCTTGAGAGATTTTGATCGCAAACCTTCTTGAGGACCCTAAATGGCAAACAGGAAAGATGCTGGCCGACGTTGGGCGAGCGTTGGCCGACGCTGTGCCAACACTGGCCTTGTGTGGCGCGCCCACCGGGCGCCACTTTTCACTGGGTAGTTCCACTAAAGATGTTTTCCCATCGAAATATGAATCCAAAATACAAAGGCAAGCTGTTCCGCATGTATGCCTATGATGATCGAATGAAGCTGAACTTGATGCGCCCAATCGCACGATCAAGATCAATGATGCATACGTAGGAATGGAAAACTTAAGATTTCGCAATATCTCGTAATGAGAGACTTCTCCATCGCGTTTCCGTGTTATTGGTTAATCGTTAAAAAAAAGCATACCTATACGTCCCGTCTTTCTCGACAAAGGCCTCAAGTGAGTGGCCTTGCCTCGCTGTCCTCGTCGGGGGTCGATAAGAACGCTGCATTAAATAATCTAGTGTACCATCTCGTGGGATTTACCGGGCACTGTCACCTGCGACAAGCCACGGGGCGAGCGCAACTAGGTGGAAAAGCGTATAATAGAGTATCGGAAAGTCAGGTCAGGTATTGCCACCGATCGAGCAACCCCCCGGGTGACCTTTGTCTATATTCTCATCTAATGCGAAACATGATTGGCAGAAACGGACACCCCCTCGCCGAACCGACTTCCCACCGCGATGAGGCTTTACAGACTCGTTACAAGTTTTATGAAGAACACCCTTCCGTTACGCAACCGCGGCAAATGCATCTCCGCACTCGATTCCAAGGAAGCAATTTTCCACGCGTAACCAAGGTCGAATCCTAATTTATTTCACTCCGTCGCTCACCTTCCTGCCGATAATGACGCCGCGGAGGCAATGGCAAGTATTTTCACAAAAAGTTAACGGTACAAATTTTACGACGAATTTTTACAAGATCGACTCATGGGAACTGATGGCGTTTGTATCATCGCGCGGCATCGATGCGGCCCGAGACAGGCAGATGACGCAGTGTCGCACGTGCACGCTTGTAATCACATGCGACGACTTGGATTTTACTGTTAGAACTCGGTGTCGGTGCAATTAATCGAACAGTAATTTGAATTGCCAACGTGCATCGGGAACGTTATCCGGGAATTATTTTGGAATGAATTATCGAGGAGGCATCGAAGTATCACCGATAAGATATGTCATAAATTACCGTAAGGTTATACTATAAATTGGAATAGTGTAGAAGTGTGGAATAGTGCATAGCTTCGGATTCCAGATGTTCCAACGGGACGCACCTAATGTCAAGAGCAACTGGTGCGTGTCGTAATTTACCCGCTTAATAAAGACTCGCGGCGCGAGAGTGGGTTGTTGAAGATTGTGGCTGAACGGAAAGCAAGATTTCGCTTGCAGATAGTGAAAGATACGCTTGAATTGGAGAAAAAAATGCCGAAGCCAGTCGTAAGTTGCCATTTGCATTATTGAAGGAGGGAATTCATGGGCCCGACTGAAACAGCGGGATTTTTTCTTTTTTACTTTCATACAAATTCTTAAACGAATGAAAACTATTGGAAACTCGGTACAATTGAAATATTTTTTTTTTCTGATTCATTAACGAATCATCAAATAAACATTGTGTTTATTTGACTATTCATTAATTCTATATCCATAAAAAAAATATATATATCTAATTCTTTGGTTCTCCGTTGATTTTCGTTTTCAAAATAAAAAAGTAAATTATTGCAGCATCGTAGTCGAACGTAACGAGAAAATAATCAAGAGTTATCGTCTGCCACCCATGTTGCGTCGCGAACCATAAAACTTAATGTGCATCATGTATTTTTTGAAGCCGTAATATGTACGGCCGCTCTCTCGTCATTTCGCGTACGCGCGGATAATAAATGAGCGCATATTCTGCGATATAGTAGTGACTCGGCTGTTTGGTCGCGGTTACGCGCGGAAATTCCGCACTAAAACTTGTGTCGTCGGGCTGCACCCACTCGTGCGTCTATCTTCATCCTCTCCCGATCCCCTCGCCGAACAACTTTTACGGTCCTCCCGACAGCGAGAGAAAGAGATTTTGAAATTGTGTCACGTAATTTGCAAATAACGAGAATCGCAAACTCGTTGAAAGCCGAACGGGGAACTATCCGTGCGCACATTGTTAGAAATATAGAATGCGAGGGAATACGATAGGCAAGAAAATATGGAAAAAAAAGAAAAATATTCGTTTGCCTTAGCTATAATAACGGAACATATAATTCATCGGTTGTCAGCGTGCAGCTTTACACTGGCGCGTGCATGCATTTCACTGTACTAATAGCACATACGATACTGGTACTGGTAACTGTACCGGTACTCCCTCCACTTCGATTCTGTCGTCTTTGTCCCGCAACTGGCTATTTACAATACAACAACCGTGTATAGCCGACTATGTAGTGCACTGGTGCACCCTGGTATTGTGATACGAGTGTCGAATGCTCGAGAGCAAAAGTGCCTATACTACACAGCACAGTTCGCAATAATTCGAACGAGTCCACGGTGCCTCGGAGCATGTGAAATACCTCGTTCGGCAATAAAAACTGTAATAAATTTTTCTTAACGACGCTAACGGTTTTTCGATCCGAAGCAAATTCTTACGCTAAGCTGAGTTCTTCCAAGTCTCCCAAGGGCCTGCAAGGTCCTGACTGTTCTAAGTCGCTCTAAGAGCCTGTTTCTATTCTATTGTCTCTTATTTTAAGTCTCTCCCCCCGGCCAAAGTCTCCCCAATAGTTGACCCAGATGTTCATTATTTTATATCTATTCTATAAGTCCCGTTTGACTCAAAGTCTCGGTGAGATTTGTGCCCGGTGCTAATCATTCCAAGTTTCTGAGTCAAATTCTCCCCAAAAGCCGTCTTGGGTCCCGATTCAAGTCCCGGAAGGGAATTGGAATAATCTAAGTCAGAGCTGGGCAAAGTACCGAAAAGTACTTAAAGTACTAAGTGCCGCAAGTACTTAAAGTACATTTATAAAATACAAAAAACAAAGTACTTATTCTTCTGAATCGCGATTTTCTTTGTAATCACGTTTGGATGTGTGGCGAGTGCGAAATAAGACAGAAAAAATAAATACTGAACAAGTAGTAAGATTAGGCGCGAGATGCAGCTAAAAATGAGTTTTATGAATGTATGATCAAGCTGTTTTCGTTAAAAGAAAGAATTCCGACATTTTAGTGTCGGAATACTTAAAATAGTCTAAAACTTCGAAAAATGTGATTTTTACCTGGCGTCCGGATGTATGTGTATGTGTGTTTGTCTGTGCGTATGAGAGGCTTGCATCGTTCAAAATGACTAATTTGGAAACGTTCGAGATAGCCAGTTGAAATTTGGTACACTAGTAAAGTGGTCACGTCTCTTCATTAAGTGCAATGTTTATGAAGTTTGAGACCGAACTGAAGATTTTACGGGATTTTGATTTTTTTTAAATGTCCTTGGTATCTCTAACTAGCGTAAATTTCGAGCTATGGTCCTAAGCTCAAAATTTACGCAAGCATACCAATATGATATTTTGATAAAAATCCTTTGGCATTGAATATGGTCAAAATCGAAGTGGTCAAATTGTACTTCGAGCCTCTTCCTCGAGATCACCAGGTAGTACCCCCCTTTTATGCCGATGTTGCCACAAAGTTTACAGAATAATAAAGCTTTTTTAACCCACTCCGCGGCGCTCGTGTCGACCGCGCTGCCTATGCCGCTCGCTTCATAGCCCAGATCGTCATTCCTTTTCTTTGTGCCGTTGAAGCCACACGTCTTTTTCGACAATCTTTCGGTTTTTTCTTCCATAATGGGAAAAAAACGAAACCACGATTCGGATGAAGACGACGAGAAGGAAAATCGCTTCGAGAAGCGTTTAAAGCGGCTAGAACGACGTGAAAAGAAAAAGCGGAGGAAGAAGCGTTCTCTTCACAAGAAAAAACGAAGTAAGTCGGTTTTTCTGTTTCAGATTTTCTTGTTCTCCAAGATGGCGGAATCTTAGACGTATTACGGCAAGGCCGTTTCATGTCAGACAATGGGAAAATGGCAATATTAATTTATTGAGTCAAACCAAATTAAATATGCGTGACGATCAGGTCGTCACACATATCGATCGGAAGTGCAATATTGGACGACCAGTCAATCGATCAGGCTAGGCCTGATCGTGGCGGACCAGGTCCGTAAGACTGAAGCGAGAAAGGGCGGACAAGAGTTCGCTTGAGTATTGAAGTCACCTACAAATTGCTATGGTAGAATACGGGATGATGTTTTAGGAACATACCCATCAGGCCTTTATGATTTGTAATCTATCCGAGTCAGGCTCGAAACGTCTGATAAGCAGATGGAAAACTTATGATCAATTTAGGACTATGCTCGAAGAAATACAACAAGGAAAATTCTGTTCATGTAGGATATGAGACGAGTTCGAGTTCGGCATCAACCACGAGTTCCAGCGAAGGAGGATTTCGTTCACCATCGCAGATAAGGGATAGAGCATCGATACATTCGCTAACAGACAGCTCTGTTCACGATAGTCCGGACACATCGACAGAGCCTACTGCAAATCACGAGAAGTCGGCCGAAACGAATAGCAATCCTCAGCAAACCGCTGAACAAGAAAAATCAAAAGAACAACCGCAAAAAACACTCGATGATGAAGTGCTCGAGGTGCTCGGTAAACGGCTTGCAGTTGAAAAACCACGCGGACCTCCGGTTATCGACGAAATTGCGACAAGGTGGACCGAAATTTTAAAAGTTGGTCTTCCTAAGGAAGAGCAGGCGGCCACATCTCTTAAGTACGGTACACCAGAAAACTGCTTACTTATCAATCCTCCAAAACTAAACCCGGAAGTAAAAGCTTCCCTACCAGAAGCCGTAGCTAGCAGAGACGCTAGATTGATAGCTAAACAAGAAAAAGTGGCAGTATGCGTGGCTGCCCTGGGTACGATTCTCACGAAATTGCTGAACGGAGAAGCTGTCGATAAATTGACGCTTCTAGGTACACTAAGTGACGTCGGACGGCTGCTCGTCGACTTACAACGTGATGAAACGCTGACAAGACGGGCATTGGTTCTAGCGAATTTAAATGCGGCGGTCAAAGACACTCTAAATGCTACTACAGTAGATGAGTGGCTTTTCGGTAATCAACTAGACGAGAGCATTAAGACAGCAAAGTCTTTGGAACGTTCATCTAAGGATCTCAAGTCCAACGCAAAAGCACCAACCAAACAAACATCAAAAAACTTCAAGAGCCCGTTCTATCAACAGAATTACCGACCCCGAAATTCGACATCGAACGGGCAGAAGAAGAACATCCCTCAGCGAAGGTCAGGATATCGGAAGCAGGATCGGATTCAGGACAAATACCCTCGGAAGAAACGTTAGAAATTCCCGTAAGTATCTTAACGGGCAGATTAAAATTTTTCTCGGAAAAATGGAAGTCGATTACTTCGGACGCCAGGATTTTGGGATGGATTGAAGGTTACGTGATACCTTTTGATAAACCGGTTATACAAATGGAAACTCCTAGGGAGCCTTCTTGGTCATCAGTCGAAAGAAGAGAGATTTTCGAACAAATTAATTTATTATTAATTAAAGGCGCAATCAATAAATGCGCGACATCGAAAGGAGAATTCATATCCCCAATTTTCCTGAGACCAAAACCGGACGGATCGAAACGGCTTATTTTAAATTTAAAAGCTCTCAACAATCATATCGTAACCGAGCACTTTAAACTTGAGGATCTACGTACTGCAAAGGATTTACTACAAAAAAATACGTTTATGGGAACGATCGACTTAAAAGACGCATATTACGTTGTTCCAATTGCAGAATCTAGCAGGAAGTATCTTCGATTCGTTTTTAACGAGGTTACGTACGAATTTTCGTGTCTACCATTTGGACTGAACGTAGCGCCATACGTATTCACAAAGGTCATGAAACCCGTGGTAACTCATTTGAGAGAACTTGGTCACATCTCAGTAATTTACCTAGACGACTTACTCATGATCGGCAATTCAATCGAAGATTGTGAATGTAACATAAATACAACGATTAATTTGTTGCAAGAACTCGGGTTCGTAATAAACTACGATAAAAGTGTATTAGAGCCGTCACGTCGATGCAAATTTCTAGGTTTTTATCTAGACACAAAAAAGATGATAATCGAACTTCCTGAAACAAAACGAACATCGATACAAGCTGCAATCAAAAAATTCAGCATTTTACGCTCATGCAAAATTCGAGAATTCGCATCGTTTTTAGGCTCTCTCGGAGATTGCTGTAAGGCAGCAAAATACGGTTGGGTTTATATGAAAGACCTCGAGAGAGAGAAAATGTTAGCGTTAAGAGACAATAATGGCGATTACGGTGCACCGATGATTCTATCGAACAATATACGAGAAGACTTAAAATGGTGGGAAACAAACATCTCGTCAATAAACAATCCCATTCGAAGTTACGAATTTCAACTCGAAATATTTTCCGATGCTTCTCTGACCGGTTGGGGAATTTGTTGCGAAACCGGGAAAAGTCACGGACACTGGAACGAAATAGATCGGAAAAAGCATATTAACTATTTAGAGCTGCTTTCGGCCTTCTTCGGTTTAAAATGCTTTGCGTCACGCCTTAGAAATTGCAGTATACTACTCAGGATCGACAATACTACTGCGATCTCCTACATTAACCGCATGGGCGGTATACAAATAAAGAAGCTTAGTAAACTAGCCAAAGATATTTGGAAATGGTGTGAACGGCGTAACCTTTGGATCTTTGCATCGTTTATTCGATCAGAGGATAATGTAATAGCAGATTTGGAGTCGAGAAGGCTGGAACGCGAAACGGAATTTGGGTTGTCAGGAGCTGCGTTCAAAAAACTTTCGGATGTTTTTGGTATCCCGGAAATCGATCTCTTTGCTAGTAGAGCAAATACAAAGTGCAAAACATATGTATCCTGGCGAAAAGATCCGGGCTCAATTGCAATCGACGCATTCACCATCAATTGGTCCTCTTATTTTTTCTATGCGTTTCCACCTTTTTCTATGATACTAAAAGTGTTAAAAAAGGTTCAATTAGAGCGATCTAGAGGCATAATAGTCATACCACATTGGCCGTCTCAGGCCTGGTTTCCCTTGTGTATGTCAATGTTTGAATCCAAACCAATTGTTTTCAAACCTAACCTTAATCTTTTACGTTCATCGGACAGGCAACCACATCCCCTATGGAAACAACTTACCCTGGTGGGCGGAATATTGTCCGGCAGGCCTTCAAATTAAGAGGAATGCCTGATGAATCGTTGGACACTGCGATCGCTTCTTTGACCAGTTCCTCTTGGCGTCAATACGAAACGGCTTTTAAAAAATGGTGGTTTTTTTGCCAAACAACTAACATACCAAAATTCAAGGCTACAATTCCACAAGTATTGAGTTTTCTGGCAAAAGAATTCGAAAAGGGTGCATCGTATGGCTCAATTAATAGCTATAGATCGGCGATTGCTTTAATTTTGGGACCAGAAATCGGACAGGATGATCGGATCAAAAGAGTTTGTAAAGGTATTGCAAAGCAAAGACCGCCAGCTCCGAAATACGATTGCACCTGGGATCCAAAAATCGTTCTCAAATTTTTAAGCCACTGGACTCCAAATGAGAGTTTGGTTCTCGAGAAACTTTCAATGAAGTTGGTAACACTACTTGCGTTAGTGACCGGTCACAGAATCCAGACGCTAACACTCATTGAGGTTCAAAATATAGAAAAAACAGAGACCCGAATTGAAATTAAAATTCCCTCGAGAATAAAAACTTCTGGAATAAACAGGAAACAGCCTATTCTAATCTTGCCATATTATGATCAAGACAGAACGATATGTGCAGCGAGTACACTTGATATGTACATTAATCGTACTAAAGAATTGCGGAAAGCAGAAACAAAATTATTCATCTCGTATAAAAGACCTCATAAGGCTGTAACCACCCAATCGCTGAGCCGTTGGATAAAAAAGACTCTATATGAGAGTGGAATAGATACGAATATCTTTTCAGCATACAGCACACGACATGCTTCAACTTCGGCGGCTAAAAGAACCGGAGTTAGTATTGACGCAATAAAAAAAGCCGCAGGTTGGACCAAAGACTCGGAAACGTTCGCTAAATTCTATAATTTAAGAATATCTGACGACAAAGATGCATTTGCAAGAAGCATTCTAGAATTATGACCTTGATTGTTATTTTCGTTGTTGTGTGTCCACAAATATATAATATATTACATCACATGTACAAGTCTCTTTCCTTTTTTCTTAAGGAAAATAATAAGTAAGAGACATTTTTAAAGGTCGAAAAAGGAACATGCCGTAACTTACTTTCAACATCTACCTGGTGATCTCGAGGAAGAGGCTCGAAGTACAATTGTACGATTAAACGAACTTACTTGTAAGTGAAGTTCTATCGTAATTGTATGTAGAGCCTCTTCCGAAGAGATCATACTCCCACCCAAAAAACCCTTAGCCCGGTGAAGTTACGGCAATACTTTAAAGAAATGACGATCTGGGCTATGAAGCGAGCGGCATAGGCAGCGCGGTCGACACGAGCGCCGCGGAGTGGGTTAAAAAAGCTTTATTATTCTGTAAACTTTGTGGCAACATCGGCATAAAAGGGGGGTACTACCTGGTGATCTCTTCGGAAGAGGCTCTACATACAATTACGATAGAACTTCACTTACAAGTAAGTTCGTTTAATCGTACAATTTTATGGGATTTAGATTTTTTTGAAAACAGTCTAATTCGAGTAAACATGGAGGTATCGAATTTAAATTTCATACGGGAATGGACTAACACTGTGCAATCTTTGGTATTAAATTTGGCGAAAATTGATGTAACCGTTTACATTTTATGGGACTTCGAATAATATTCAATTTTTTAAATTTGTTTTTTTACGTTGACACGACTTTCTGAATTAAATATGCTATGAGTAACATGAGTTATTGTTTTATAAGCAACGGTGAAGAATAGATGAAAAATTGACTCAAGCCGACGAAATGTGCAAATTTCAGTTTGTGATTTCCTACGATAAATTTCGCGGTAAATTTTGATGATTTCAATTTCATGAGATATTGACATTTTTTATGTTACGAAAAAAGGTGCAAAGTAATTTGCACGTAGCTTCCTCATGTATTATAATTGTGAGCATAGCTTCCACTTTGGGGAAGCCAAAATCGATCAACGAACTTTCTGATAGAGAAAGCTATCCATAAAATTGTAGTAAATGAGGAAGCCTTGTGCAAATTACTTTGCACCTTTTTACATTTAACATTCCAAATTTAAACATCGATCTAAACGTGCTTGGGAAGAAAGTAGTACAAGTACTTTGGCCTTAGTACTTTATAAAAGTACTTAAAGTACCAAAAAGTACTTTGGTACTTTAAGTACCAAATAAGTACTTATGTACTTTAAATACTGCCCAACTCCGATCTAAGTGAACTGAATGAAAGTGAAAGATTCTTCGTACTATTAGCGTTTTTACCAGAAGCGCAACAATTTCCGTTTCCACTCAGCCCCGTTCGGAGGAACCTGGTTGTCGTAAAGTTTGTCGATGATGTGTTTTATCCGACAGATGCGGTACGATAATTGTTACAGCCACAAGTGCCATAAGAAAAAGCGTACGGCCAATGTTATAACGAGGGCCTTCCTTACTTGTAATAAAGAAGCTTGCGCATTTCATCAGCGGCAACATCATCGAGGGAGTTGTCCCAGCCTCTAGCTAGACCGTCGACTCTTTACGAGCCATAATCATAGCGTCGTAAAGCGTGAGCGCCCGCGATTTCTTCGAATTAGAGTTAATTGCACAATTGGAACGACAGACGTACGTAAATGGCAAGACGATGTCAAACCTTGCGAGAGGACGCTGCTCGGTCTGGCTGTGCATATACGACAATTAAGTGTTCCTATACCCGGCTTGTGGCGTGTATGAGAGCGAGGTAGACACAATGACTCAACAAGCTCGAGTTGAGTTCGCAACCTCTTCCCTAGTTTCGTTACTCCGATGCCGGTAGAGACTCAGCCTTTCTATTCTATACTTAAAATACTCTGTTCTCGTCCTCCGTATATGTACACAAATAACGAGAGAGAAATGGCTCTAAAAAAAGAATTTCGCACACAAGCGACCGATCGTTCTGAAGGTCCCGACAAACAATCAACAATGCCGCGACGATAGTTCCTTCGGAACAATTGGGAAGTAGGTTATAATTTTGCAAAATGTTGCAAGAAAAAGTTATTTAACGATGATTAGGCCGAATAAATCTTGAAGAGTTTTTTTTTCTGCCGAACAGATGATGATGATATTGATTAAGGTGTTACACCACTCCGAGACTTTTTGAATCGGTTTTTAGGTACACGCATATCGGAATAAACTCAGCAATGAATGTCTGGCAAGTCGCCGAAGTACCCAAATTATTTTTCAAATATATATTTTGAATAATTATCGCAGTTATCACTTATCATTTGTCATTCAGGCGGGAAAGGATTGATAATAACGTTCCTGCGATTCTCAGCACCTGGATAGCTGCGAATCCTAAATTAAGCCCATTTAATTTCCTTATAGCCCAATCGTCTATGAAAATTTAACGCCGCATTCGAGTCCGGTATTTGTAAATGTTAACAACTCTTAATAAAAAAAATGTCCGATGCGAAACACACGTATTAAAAGTATGTGAAGAGTTGACAAAAATATATATAAAAGACAAGCAGCAGAAAAAAAATCCCGTATTCCGACTTATTTTTCAGCCTCTCTATGTGGTGCAACCCCGTGAAACCTGAGATTTGTTATCAAACCTGTTCCATATTCGGAGTGTCTCGGGAACCGGTGCGAGGGCGACTAGCGCCGCAATAACCGGCTTGTATAATTATATTACAGTGCTGTACGTTCCGTACGAAAGTTCATTCGTGACGATAAAACTTCAATGAATTCGAACCACGATCGGCCGTATTCGACGATGCAGCCACGCAGTTCCGATCAATTGATGCAAACGAGAATGTCGTCTGGGTCGGGCGTTGATGCTGGCAGCACCCTGTGGAACAAATTTTACTCCGTATACGCTACGAGCCGGCCCACGCGATACTCGGATCCTTATTTGCTGTTCATTCGGATCGAACAACTTTTCTCCGAGAATAACGTTGAGGAAAGAAAAAAGTAACAGTGAAATGAAGAGTGAAAGGATGAGAGGCTGGAACGGAAGTCGGGGAGAATGAGGATAACCGCGAACGGAGATGAAAAGAAAAGAGCGAGAAGAGAAACGTCGCGGCTGGTTGAACACAAACGCGATCTCCGATGTTGGATGAATCTGGGTCATTTGGTTGCCCGGCAACGGGGGTAGCTCAGCTCTTCCCACGCAGCATCTCTCGCGTTCTGTGTATCTCTGTATACATTACGCATTGTCTTCCGTGCCCTGCAACTAGTAGTACGCCAACGCGACGTTATAGACGTGTATGAACTCTGCCATAGCGCGAGCGACGTGGGTGTCGATGTGAGTGGGGTTGCCATCCCCTTTTACACAGCCACGCTCGGCACTTTTTCGAATGTACTGCGGAAAAGGTGCGAATATCATTTGCATTGCTTACACTTTTCTTTTTTTCTACCCAACGAAAATATCGTTTCCTTCTTGAGGAAGCAAAATATGGGAAAGTTTTCGAATTCTACCGTAAACGCTATATAATGAAAGGTTCGGTAAAACAACTTTGAAAAACGTAATGAGAATACCTTGACCTTTTCGCGAGAGTGTTCGCCACTTCGCCCGCTCATGATCGGCCCCTTTATGAAAACCATTTCGTTCAGAGCAAGTCAGGAATTTACGATCTCTCGCTAACCCGCTTTTCCTTCAATATTAGTTCTCTTTTTTTTTCTCTTCTATGTCATTTTCTCGCTCTGGGTTCCAGCGAGTCCATCAAGAGCAGTGGGTCATTCAGAAACGTACTTTTTACAAGGGGCTTCCGTCGCCGCTACTTCGCCCACGCTCTCAGGACGTTTCCTTCCAGCAGCTCAACCCCCGTACACTCGTGGTGGAAGCTCGGTACTTTCTCCCTCTTCGTGCCTGATCATCCAGGTAACCATGGCGACCTGTACAAAGAAGCGGCGCCGTTCACCACGACGAAGCCAGAAACCAACTCGCCATTGGCAGCCCCCGAGTCAAAACTCTCCCGCGAGTATTGCACACAGCCGCGTTCGTGTTTTATCAGTTGTTCGCACATACCCTGCGTACCTGCACGTGTGTAGCCGACACAGTTTGATTGCATGTGGTCTCAGGGTTTATTTCCACTTTGCCACTTCTCGCATCCAATTCGACCCGTGAGCCCCTTGAGGTATCATTTGAGGAAACTACGAGCGAACCGTTTTTCATGGGAATCCGGAAATTCGCCGTTTGTCTTTTTGAAATATAATTACGAATTTTGTTACGAATTACGATTTTTAAAAATATTTTGAAGTTAGAAATTTGTGTACGTTATGGATGCGTCTCCGGAGAAAAAATTTTCCTTTTGTCACAAAACTCGTAGGATTTCACAGTAAACGGCCAAACTCCAGTCTCCTTGCGGGTTTGCAGTAAAAAGTTTATGAGGGTATGAAAGGAGGACACATTTTGCGAACATCGACTCGAATATGAATGTCGAGAAAAGCTCTCACTTGAGAAATTTAACAACCGACATCGTATCAGAACGGGACATCGTATCGTTACCATTATAGGGACCATCAGGAAGCTTACGTCACTTCCTCAAGTGATGCTGTGGAACTCATCTTATTACCGTTTCTGCTCGGAAATTCTACGAATCAGACCTGTTTATGTGTACAGCGTACTATTTGCCTACCATTTTGCTTCCTCATAGAGGAAGCTTTGTTATTTATAGTTGTAACTACTCTGCTCGACTAATTCCACTTTGCAGTGAGTAACCGATACCGAGAAGCCGTTTGTTGCGTTAACGGTACTTTTATTATTATTTTTTAAATCCTTTATTTTTTTTACGACTCCTCGACCGGCCAGTCACGAATTCTCGTAAGGATGTCGATTGTTAGACATGATTATCGCACGCATGATAACAAAACGCGAACGCTCGCGTGCCAGCATTGGTTGCATAAAGTTGTCCGCCTCGTTGCACTGTTTACTTCCGGTTCCAATACGGTATAACCGCGCGCTGCGCATATACCCCTTCCGCGTTCCAACGACGGAGCTCCAGCGACACAACACCGTGCCAGTTTCAATGGTTCCACACGATAAGTCGCGCAATCTCCCACACTCTCGGGAGTTCCCGATTGCGATCGCGGGACGAGGCTTCCTATACGACCACGTGTGAACTCCCGCTCTCAGCTGCTCTCAACTCTCGACCCGTTCGGGTTTCACGATCCGTTCACTCATTCGGCATGTTCTCATACAGGAGCAAACCGCGAACGAAAGATCAACGAAAGAGATATACAGAGGCTTTGGTGGTCTATGAAACTATTGGATATCATATAAGCTTAATTTAGTATTCGCAGCTATCCAGGTGCTGAGAATCGAGGGAACGTTATTATCAAACTATTTCCGCCTGATTGACCAATGATAAGGGATAACTGTGATAATTATTCAAAATGTATAGTTTACAAAAAATTGGGTATTTGTGCGACTTGTCGGACATTCGTGGCCGAATTTGTTCCGATTTGCATGTACCTAAAAACCGGTGATCATGACACGCCTACGGATCAACTTTGACGCACATCAAAGCATTTGATTTTCGCAGTTACCGAATGCGATCCGGCCTGCTCGGGTTATTATCATTTCGCTGACTCGTGTACCATGACAAGATTAATTCTCGATGATAAACCGGTAGACACAGCAAGGAGTCTTGATTAACTTATTTCTTATATTCGTTGAGCGCATACATACCGGATTCGTGCGGAAAGCGTGATTCGGAACTACGATATCTGCTACAGTATGCAGTTCAGCTACATACCTGAAAACAAATACGAAATTAATTCCGTGGCATATTTATTTAATAATATCCAGATTGCAGAGTTTACACATGTTACTATATAAGGCAAACGACCCGGTAATTGACACCGTTCTGTAACCCTCCCACTCGAACCATGGAAAATCATAGGAGCAACAAAGAGGACTTAGTGTACGGGTTTTCATCACCCTAGAACACGTAGCACATATTGGCTGCAGAAAAATGGTGGGGAAGCCAGTTATGTTGGGGTCGCTCTGGTCAAAAACTGGACTGGAGTCAAACTGTAAAATCGAAATCTTCTAATTATGAACTCTCTTAGGCAATCCATGAAACAAAAGGAATTCCAGCATTGTTTATCCAATATTCGAGTGAGTCACTAAGACATCCCAAAGTGTATTTTTCTTTTACGTTTTACGTTGCTATCTTTTTCCTCATAATCAAAGTCAATGAACTTATGAGGAAGTGATGCATACCTTTTCTAAGTACTTTCTTATCGATGTGTCGGTCGAAACACGAAAAGAAAACATTGGACGGTTCATTGGTATGCATTACTCCGGGAAAACATTAAGAAATCGAAGTGCTTATTTAGAGTCCGGTCGTGTAAAGTTCATATCAATCGTTTAAACTTAACCTTTGAAAAGAGCTCCTTGGAATTCGAACCTATTGAAAGCAATTTCATTTCACGCTTTACCCATGCAGATATAGCATTAAACAAAATAATTGCACCGATCCGCCGAGTGTTTGCCACTCTTCCTATTGAATCGCGGGATCTTGCGGGCTAATCAAATCTGTGGATAAGGGATAAATGAGTTCGCGATTAGAATAGCGAAACGATTTTTCGTTGCAATCGCGGCCTGGCAGCAGCCAGCTCGCAGTGTGCACCAGCTATATGCTACGTTTAAATAAATAAGAAATTAAGATTGGAAGTGAGAACTGGTTTGTAAGTGGGCGCGATCGCATGACACTGCCGCTGCGTGCGCCCCTCCACCGTTAACGCTGCTGATGCTGACCATATAACAACGATCCGAGTTAAGTCGAGCGACTGTATTAGTACACAGGTACCAGCAGCAGCTTGTATGGCAACTCGTCCACCGCAGCAGTGAATGTCCTCGAGCGGTTGTTGCCTATAACTATATACCCTACAGTATATGTTTCGCATCCTGCGAAACTCGATCGAGTTTTGTACTCGCGATAAGGTATACTTCACTGGAGCACGGATAATTGCCGCTGACTCAATTTTTCTCATGATGAAAGTTGCGGTAACGAAAAAAAAGAAGAAAACACGAAACTTCGGAGATATGTGGGAAAAAGTTTCTAAGTGAAGGTAAAGGCAGTTGACGAATGTGTCGAATTACCACCACATTTGCATTCCCATAGCGATTAATCGGGTTTCAACTTTTTTTGAAACCATGATTCGTGTCACGCTGATGATAATTACTTATGAAAAAATTTAACCAGTGCTGTTAGAAATACATTTTGTGTAAGGTAAAGGTACCAATCGGGGGACGGTTAAGAGCATCCCCGGATTGCAGCAGTTATTAATTGGTCGAGAACAATTTTTTTGTGAAAATAACTGAAACGAATGTCAAGCTGATAATTTCTAGTTTCCAAAACACATTGATTAATCACAAAAAGATAAACATTTTTTTCATTACGAAAGAAAATAACAAGGGAGTCCAAATGTACCAGTTTCAGGACATAGTTTTTCGGCACGTCCCTATATTCGAACACTATGTCCTAATGATTCCGACAATTATAGATTTCGACAAATCTGATGTACGAATTCAACTAGTTCATATTAACTAAAAGAATTTCTTTGCCATTTATTGACGAAATCAATGAAAAAATTATATTTATGCGAAACCATACTGAAGATAAGTAACGTACAAAGCGGGCTAACGTAACGTACAAAGCGGGCTAACGTAACTTCTTCGAACTGTCCGATTATTGGGTCGCGTATGTAGTAACGCTCGCACTAATTTCTGGAGACTGTATCGTCTCTCTTAACAAAAAGCAACAATAGAAACTAATTTAGGCTTAGACATTGTTTAACTTTTTTCAGTGCATAAAATAATGTTTGTAATTAATAATATGTTATATATTATAGTATGTTAGTAATGTTGTAAATAAGCATACTAATTTGACACTTATAATTGGACCATTACAAGTGTCAAATTAGATTTCTAATACTTAAATTCGGAATAAATCAAATCTGCATAGGAGTGTCCGACGACTGGGACGTGTCGGATGACTTAGTTATGGTAAAAAGCTTATCCTTATAATTAATACAACACAAATAACGGTGAAAAGAAGCGAAGAAAGAACAGAACACAATCGCTTGGTTAATTTCTGCAAAGCTATATTTCCATGGGCTATGTTTAATTCACCTTTGAAGCTATATTTAATGTACCAATCTGGCACATGCGGAGCGTAACATTTTATTTTTCTACGGGAAAGTGTGAGATTCTATTACGGGTTACGCAGATGCTTGTCTACCGTCCCGTGGGTGCTCTGACCCGCAGGGATACTATGGGGTAAAGTGCATGAATGAATGGGGCTATTTGTAGTGAATTGGGCTGTTCATCAACAATAGGTTTGGTAGCCCCTCATCAAGCGAACAATAAGTAAGGTGATAATAGCAATACAGTAGGTTTAATAATATCACAACGAATATAATAACAGAATATAAAAATAGGATTTATGTTAAATACTTAGTCAATGGAGCTTTTGTCGTTTGTTAGTCCCACAGTAATTTCTCCCCTCCAGCCGGTTTCACTGTCACCATGAGAGAAATAAAATTCACATCCAAAAATTGACGCCGGAAGTATATTAGGAGCGATTGCTCGTGCCGGTGCCCAGTACTATGAGATATGCAGTCAATTCCGTATTGTTTCGCTGTTTCATTTTCACGCCAGTCTCTCAAGTTCTTGCGCATTTGTATAGACATATGTTATCGTTTTACCTGGTGCTTGATCAGCTTTACATTCAATTATACTTTTCTTATTCTCTTTCCATTTGTCAAGATCGTTTGTCAAGACCACCAATCTTCGCAGCATTTTCGCGCTTCCTTTCCTATCTTAGATACATGTTCCGACACCCCCTCCGTCTTTCTGCATAATTGATATCTGTCGCCTTTCAACCTTGTCTTTCTCCTCCTATACTTCCTCATTCCGGTCCAACTTTCCGCAATATGATATATCCGGAACGGTATAGAGCGAGGATTGCGTTGCTGTCTAACGCAAAACCCGTAGTTGGGAGCGCCACATAGAACCGGTGTTGGTATAGCGTCGGCCGGTGTTCGCCCGCCGTCGGCCAGCACCGGTCCGGCGCATCATTCGCACCAGGGTACTCTTTTTCAGGTTCTTTGTTGTTTTCGTTCCATCGTATTTTTTCCGGTGGGTTTTCCTATTTTACCGAAGTTTTCGGTTGATTTCAGTGCAAGCACGAACACGGCTGGTAACCCATGTAGGTTTTGCCGATGGAACGGATGCGGCCGATATGGTCGAGCTAGTGTTGGCGTGGCGATTGTCGAATCTCCAAGGATTAGCCAATGTTCGATCAAGTACTGGCTCGGCAATGGTTAATTTGACAATTTGTGGTTAATGTTCGGCCGCATTTCACTCGCCAACTGTTGATTAGTCGATTTGAGGCCAATGTTCGGCCGAATATTTGCTCGCCATTGGTTGGTTTCAAATCGGCGGCCAACGCTCGGTCGAGTATCGCCAACCATTGGTCTGCTATGCATGATCTCACGAACCATTGGTCTGCTGATTTCGGGCCAATGTTCTGCCCAATATTGATTCGCCAACAGATGGTCTGTTGACGCATGATATCACAAACCATCGGTCTGCCGATTTTAGGCCAATGTTCGACCGAATGTCGACTCACCGATCGTCGGTTTACCGATGTGAAGCCAATATTGGACCATCAATCAGCGACTTTCGCCCCTAGATGGCGCTATTCCAAGTTGTTTCTCGCAAGCGAAAGTGTACCCGAGCGTCAATATAAGAGCATGCGCAATTATACTTTTTTTAACCATCGCAAAGAATGCGTATTATTTTTGGATTCCGTACTCGGTAGTCAATAAATGCATTGACATACCAATATACAATATGTATTGTCAATACATCGATGGGGTATGATCACTTTGAGAGTTCTCGCCGAAGAAAATATATTAAATATAATCTTTTGCAGACATACGAAGCATAAAAAAGGGATATTTCTATTTTTCAATATTCAGAAAAAGTATTGCGTTAAAACCACTCTCGCCTTATATAGGTAGCATATACCGGGCCTACACTGACAACTAATTATCGGCTGATCCTCTTGATCAGCCTTGGGGCCAATATTGGCAAGTACTTATCATCCAAGGCTCCCCCATGATTGGACCAAGCTCGCGTGCCAATGTTGGCAACATGGGTACCAAGCTTCGTCCAACCATTGGCCACATCCGATCACCCTACATAGGAATCAACGCCAAGTTTGTTTAACAATTGGCTCATTATTATAGTTATTTCCACGTCTTCATATAATCTCGCACCGTACATCTCGTAACCAGTAATGTGCGGTGCGAGATACATAAAAACCTGCACATTACGTATATCAGGTAGCACATCATAATCGAGGTAAGCGCATCCAGAATTGCAATAATATTGTGATGTTCTCAGGAAGTTCTGTTCATGGTGTATACAGATAGCTTGAGGGGGCGATTGAGAAAAAAGTTCTGTAGAGTTTGCTCGCGAGCGGTACGTAGTGGCTTGACCTTTTCTCCTGGCTTGCACTTAAGCTGCCAGTGGGGCGCGAACAGCCCCTGTTCCCGTTCGGTGGAGAACGAGGGGGTGGAAGCGACGCGACGCCGACGCCATCGACGCCACCAACGACGTTGCTGAGTTCAGCCGGTGAGAAATTTAATCGAAAATGCTATAATGGAGCCACGGTGCGAACTCTCGTTGATAGTACAAGATTTATGGCACTAGATATAGGCACGACCGATAGCAGACGCCGTAACTGGGGCACTTGACCGCTCGGTAACGGGATTCCGTTTGCAAACTGGTCGTGGGAGGCTATATTCACTGCAATGTAAATAATACTTCAATTAACACGGTCATTGAACGAAAGTGAATGGCCCAATGGACGATTTAGTCGAGATTCACAACCGCCTAACAATAAGCATAGCATAAGAATGGTTCTGACATTTTTTTCTCCATTTTTTTTTTCATCGTTAAATTGTTTTCAATAAATGGTTAGGGTAAATACGGCTAATATGGCCCCCCTCGGTTAGCACGCACGTCAATGAGGTGTTGAGGGGGGCTATATTCACCACTTTTAGACCCGGAAAAAAAATGATTTGTCGATTTTCTCCGTAAATAAATTTATTTGATAAAAATAAATCTTTATTTGAAGAGAACCCGTGAAATAAATTATTTACTGGTGTACCTTTGTTACATTCGAGGTAGAACAGAGCTTGTTCTCGAACTGTTGCAAATTAACCTCAGCGTGGAATGCGTAGTGTATATTTATATATCGTGGGCTGCTTCGCACCATCCCGTACGAGCACCGTTTGCGAGTACCCAAAACGGGAAAACAAGCAGGTTTTCCTGCAAATAAATGAATATCTAATTGAAGGGAAAACTCAAGATGGCTATAGAAGTTTGTAAAGCCTGGAGGGATTCGAAAAATTCGCGAAAAATCGTGACGTAACACCTTCGGTGGTTCCACCCGAGAGCATTGGGTAAATACCGGTCAGACGAATCAATAATTTGTTAGTTGCCACTAATTTTGAACCGTACAACGTCACAATTTGCTCGTAGACATTTCAAAATTTCTACCTGATCAATTTTTTTTATCGAAGTTTCGCTATAGCTATATTTTTGATATTAAGGTTTCCCCTCACTTGTCCGACAATCGCGGAGCCACATCATGTTGCCGAAAATCGTGGGTCCGAATGCACTTTATCCGAATAGTCAAACTTCCAGAACTTTATTTTTCTGAATCGTAAATTTCTGAAACTTTATTATTCCGAGTCTCCATTTAGGCGAACGTTTCTCTTCGGAAACATTAATTGGCCAACCGCTATTTCTCCGAATCGTCATTTAACCGAACGTCATTTTTCTGAATATTAATTTCACCGAACTTCATTTTCCCGAAACATTAAGTCGCCGAAAAGTAATTTATCCTAAATGTAATTTATCCGAAAAGTAATTTATCCTAAAAGTAATTTATCCGATTCGAATCATAGTAAATCTCCGCGATTTATATTCACTAGACTAGACTAGTCATATTATATAGTTTCGTGATTCGGACGAATGATATTTCGGCGAATTGACATTCGGAAGTTTAACGATTCGGGAAAATGACGTTTGGGAAAATGACGTTCGGGAAAATGACGTTCGGTAAAATGATGTTCAGTTACATGACCATTCGGAGGAATAACGTTCAGCCAATTACTATTTCCGAAGAGTAACGAATAATTAAGTTTGGGTAAAATTCACAATTCGGCATAATAACGTTTCAGCAGTTTAACGATTTGGAAAAATAAAGTTTCGGAAGTTGGACCATTCGGATGAAGTGCGTTCGGACCCATGACTTTCGGTCATACGACGATCCAGCCGATTGTAGTTTTGGCAAAATGATGTGGCTCCGACATTCACCGACAGTCCCCTGCTATAGGCCCGACAATTTTGAAGACCGAGAAAGGCAGTACTGCGAATCTTTGGTAAATCGCGAGAGTGTGGTTGGAACAAAGTGTAGAATAATTGAGAGTGCGCGTGGGGTTTCGTCGTGGTCGGCATCGCGGCGCCGGGCGTTCGCGACTAACCGTTCGGGGCTCGTCGCTCCCTGGCATTCGTCCACGACCTTTAAAAAGCAGCTAACGAACGACGACGAGAGGCAACAGCGATGCGTTGCCGGTGCGGACGGTCATGTTCGAACGCGACATCTCGAGGACGACCGTTCGTCCGACGAGAATCTCTGCGCATTCAACAAATCTTGGGATTCGATCGCAGGATCACGCACGGTGATCGTAACCATTATCTCACCAAACGCAAACTTTAGTGTTCGTCTACGGAAACATTAATCATGAAAGCAATTCTGAAATGGATTAATTTCGCCTCGACGAGGGATTGCGATGGATGCTCATTTTCCGTCGGCCAGATAAACGCCGAAGATCGTTGACCGAACTTGAAACCAGTTTGATGCACAATTGAAATCAGTATTGTTACATCTTGCATAGCCTAGCGTCTAGACGAAATCTTATTTTTAAATACTCAGCCTTTTGCCACGAGGCCCTACACTCCATAGAGTTGGACACGCTTACGCTGAATGTCTCTCGGCACTTCTATCGCCGACTGGTCTAAATACAGTGGAAACTATCGCATCTACTCTACAGTACTATTTTCCATAAGCCAAAACTTAGTTTCAATTACGCGTTGGCCCCATTCGGGACCGCAACAACATCCCCAAATCGGGGTATGCACTCTTTCAACTCCCTTGAAGCTAGTTTTCTAAAAAACATTTTATAAAAATAACTCCCTATGTAGCATAAGAGAATTTGTATGAAAGGCTTACGCATTATGCTTAATTCAGTTATTCCTACCGACATCACCAAGCTGCTACATAATCTACGAGACTCCGAAGAGCGAGCAAAGCTCTGTACAACGAAACTCTGTTCAATAGCCTCGCGTAGCTAATTGTTCGGAAATCGATATAGTCTGGTTGATTGTAGTACGAGAATCAATACATCACCTGGCTACGAGAAAATAAAATATAATTTCCGTAAGTACTAACAATAATCATCGACTCTACATTTGCTTTGTATGCTCTACCACGTGCAAGGGGCTACGAAGTCTCATGTACACTCACAACGCTTCGCTCATATCTAAGGCAGTGTTAGGCGACGTCTTCGACCCTAATGTCAAGTCTGAAAGAACTCACCAAGAGCTCGTTGGGACGTAACAGCATACTATATATCCGACATCGAATACAGCTGTATATAATCACTTAAGACCATGTGAAACACCTCCCTCCCCGTCCATCTCGGACTAAGTCGGTATCAAAAACTGTAATCAACTTTTCTCATGGCTTTTCGCATATACAGTCAAAATCCGTGAGAAAAGTTGATTACAGTTTTTATTATCGACCACGGTATTGCACATGCTCTTAATCTCGAACCGTGAAGAGCGTACAGACGAATTCTAAACTCACTTCCGCCGACACGAAAGCAATGACGATTTAGGGTGTAAAAAATGTTTTTCCGTTAGACAATTTTCAGAGTTAATCCAACGAATCTTTTTGCGCTCTGACGATGCTCTGGAGAAGGGCAGCATGCAACGTCGTAGAGCAATAGTAATGATGCGTAATTGGGTTACATTCCCGAGCACGAGAGTCGCGCCACCGAGACGACGGAAAAAAGGATGGATGAGATGGGCTGCGCACAGTAGTTTGCGATGGAAAGAATCGACTCGCGGACATTGCATAAAATGAGATTCTCCTTTCTGTTAATTGTTTTGCTTACCGTGTGAGACTCTCGCGACGACGATGGATTTTCCACTGCACACGTGGACGCATTTCGAGCGCCGGCAGTTTTGTCGACTGTGACGTGGGAAAACCCACCGGCTCCCTCAATATTCACCCTCGCGATGTCGCGCGACGTGGGGGAATGCGAACCGCTCCGCTGTACCGATAATAAGATCCCGCACGGATGCGGAACGCGCCCGCGACGCCCTAAACTTTATTAATAGATGGGCAAGATTGAGCCGGAAAACGAAAATACAGTAGTGAGAGCGGCGCGAGTCTCTGCCATGCGTCACTTTGCCAAAAGAGAATTGATGCCGTGGAACCCCCTCAGCCTAACACAGATTTCGGTACATTGCTATCTTCGGTTAACAATGTTCACCCGAATGCTATTCTATCTTTGCGATAGATTCTATCTTTTTGCATCACGATTTGGATGAAAATATTATATTTTACGAAACATTTTTGTATTCAAGACTAAGGGAAACCGCCCAATCCGGGCTTGGTCGGTGTCAAAAACTGCAACGAATTTGTTTCACCCGTACCGGCATATACGGTCTGAAGAAGAGTCTCATCGTAAAGTGACAAGATATCTGCTTTGGATGAGTCTTCTCACTTGATCGTACGTGCCACAACCGCTGAAGAAAGTTTATTACTGTTTTTATTACTGTCTTTATATACTCTGAAGACACGCATCAATTCGAAGATTTCGAACCGTTCTCAACAATGTGAGACGAACCCATCGAAAGACGAAAAAAAATGCGCTTGAAGTATCGAGCTGTTTCGGTTACCCAATATTTGGCTACGCTTTTGTCCCCACAAGATCGATTTCCAACATCCGCAGGTGCGAGGTGTCTTTCCCGTGGATTTTCTCGACGATTTAAGTCGCGAAGGATAAGTATTCATTATGTCCTGGATAATGTAACGAGAGGTGAAAAAAGAAAATTCTATGAGTCCTATCACAGCGTATAGATCAACCGCAATGATTTTTCCCCCGACGATTTCTCGTCATCGTCAATGTCCTCGTAGTAGTGCCCCTCTTTTCCCTCTTCATAAAGAATAGCTCGAAGACGCCGTAGACGCCATGCCCCGCGTCCCCGCTCACTAATGGCTCGATTATTATGCAGTCTCTTCAATATCGATTCAACCTAGTAAGTATATATACAGACTGCCTCTGTCGCAGCTCTTCCGCCTCTTCGGCTTTGACGCGCAGACGTCTTCTCGAAAGACCAGGTCCTTATTCATCTGTTGTTTCTTGGAAACCGCGTAAACAAGCGGTAAACGGTGTTTGACGAGGCGGGCTTGTTTGTCCGTTTATCGTTTTTGCGGTGTGTTCGTCCCCGGTGAGACAGAGCAGTCGGTCCTCGCACGCCTGTCACGTTACACGCTGATAAAAACGATTAACGCCGGATGTCGTCACCTTACGATGTTTGTGTCTTCTTCAAGATTCTATAGACCCTGTAGTTGTTTGATTACCGACGGCGATATTTCACCATAAACAAATTTCAAAACATTTGTTTCTTAAAAACAAATTGTAAAATCAAGCTTTGCCAATTTCCTATTCGAAGTTGACTGTTGTTTGACAATTGATTGTTCTATTCCTTTCGGTTTTAATAAAACGTGTGCGGGATTTTAATTACGAACAGAAAGAAAACTTCGTGTAAAAGCACAGAGTCTCAACGGAGCAATTAGCTGACTGCCGTGTATCGTAAAGACGCACTTCTACGGAAGCGATCGACACTCGATCGTCGATCGTTCCGCGAATCGTCGTCAATGAATCTCCGGGATCGAAGGAAAAAAAATTGCACACGCGCTGCGGAAACATAAGCGTTCGCACGTGGTCGAAGATCTTGTCAACCGATTGCAGTGCAGCTGCTGAAAGTGACTACGTCCAAATAGCGAAACTAAATTTCATCGAGGGATATCGAGGCGCGTGGGAGCTCGAGCTGACATTTCCGACGCCGTCCGGATTATTTCTGAACGAAATATCCAAGTGTCCGTCACTCCCTTTCTACAGTCTCGCCCGACAGGTCGCCGTTGTGCGCAAACTGCTTTTTATCCTCGGCAATTATTGAGATGAAAAAGAAAAAAAAATTAAGTGACAATCAACGTGCAGGAAACATATACGACATGTACACCTAGTAGAGCGCCAGGAAATATGTCATATATATCGAACCGGTGCCAGGGCAAGCGGGAGCGTTCGCTTGTTCGCGGATTTGCATACGCACCCGCCTTATCTACGACACATTTTGAGCACAGTCAACCCGTTGAGCTCGGGGCGGGCGCGACCACGACGTAGGTAACATATGCAGAGCGATATATACCTGGCACCGTGATCGGCGACAAACCGCTCGGGCTGCTCTTTCGCTCTTTCGTAACCCGGTCGCCGTCGCCGTACAGTGATAGAATCGCGGAGGCACGACGAGACATTAGCGCAGAGAGCGCGGAGCGCGTCGGGCGTTACCAGCCGGGGCGGCGAGTACCTCGAAAGTAGTCTTGTCCCCCACACGATTAATTCAGACTTCGATCCTTTCGATCGCACTTCTCTATCGTTCGACACACACACTCGAAGGTGCAGTCGCACGGATGCACGCAGCACGAAAACGCGTTATTAATTTCCACTGTTACATAGGTATCAATTAACAGGAATCGGTAATCAATAGTTATCCGAACGGGTACCGGATGTTCGACAAAGAATTATCCTAAGTTACCGTAAGTCGAAAAAGCTGACTTTTCGGGGCGTGACAGCTTACAGATAACTTTTTTTTTCCGTTTTCTCTGATTCATTAACACAATTTATATAAAAATATGAAAATATCATATTATCGAAATATCAGGCTGCGACTTTGGGGTACTTATATTGTAGTTTATGCAATTGTTACTCAGCCGAGAAATTTTATGACTTATCCATCTGTGATTCCTACCCCTCCTTCGGCTGATTTTTCCATCGGTCAAATTTTTCCCCGGCTCGTTCTTGAAAAGTACTCCGATTAATTCTCGACCGAACCATCCACTGAAAAATTTTCCACTGCAATGTTTTCCGGTACGTGGTAAATATAATGTGCAACAGTATTTTACGGTCGACGTATTTCATACAGTATTTTCTTTGAGTATTAGTGGATTTCTTGTTTCAGTCAATATAATTACCGGTGACGAGAGCCGGTTGAAAAACAAATATATAAATATTTAACCTGTTACGTTGTTGAGCAAGCAGAGGTTTTAACATATCATTTTTACAAGTCGCGAGTAAATTTTTCAGAACATTCGGAGACGAAAGAGAAATATCGAAAAATTTCTCTTCACGTTGATGCACCGCCGATCGTGATTCAGCGCGGTGTCGCCTAATCTATCAATGTCAATGGCGCGGTGACGTTATTGAACCTGTTTATGTCCTTCTTCTCCGCCACTTCTTTCACTTGGTTTTTTTTTCCGTATCTTATTTTCTCTTACATAACATAAGAAAGGTGAGCGTGATATTTTCACGATAGTCGAACGTCATGTGTGGTGCGATAAGCATATATTATCGTTGTAAAATCATAAATTATAGATTTGAACTCCGTTATCGACCGTGTCCATTTGGAAGTTCATATCGTACACTACGACTATCGTGTCCAAATTACTTATGTTTATTATCAGCAACGTGGTGCGCTAAAAGAATAATAACCGAGTTAGTCGCGAAAATAAAAGGCCATTGTGTGAAACAGATGGGCAGAACAATGTTTCGTTGCCATTTTGAATGGCTCATCCAGGATCACGTGCAATCCGCAACGAACAGGATAGATCAGGCGCATGTGGTGCATACTCAGTCGGTAACAAATCGGTGTCCCTAATATTTTCGCGACTATTAATGTTTCTAGACAAAACCGAATTAGGTTTTCGTATGTTATACGTAGTTCCATGAAAACCTAATTTTCATTTGTCCGGAATGAATAGTCGCCGAAAAAATATGGAAATCGATATGTTACCGACTGAGTATATATCGCGTGGCCTTAAGGTGATGTGCAACACCCTCCCGGCCACCTACCCGCGCCCAGTTGGTAACAAAAACTGAACTGCATGCCATTTTGAGGCCACAGACCGCCGAGGAAAAAGAAAATTGTCTTTTTCTGCGTCTGCCGATTCCCTAGGGAAAGACAATTTTCTTTTTCTTCGGCGGACTGTGGTCTCAAAACGGCATTCAGTACAGTTTTTGTTACCAGCGGCGGTATTTCACATCACATTAAATGAAGCATAAGATTTTAATTTATCACCGGTCTATTATCAAAGGCCGTCACCCGTGTCCTTCAACACAGGTCTTACACTCGAACGGTTCCTCTCTCAGAAAAATAATGTATTACACTCGGTGCGAAAACTCCCATTTTCACACCTTGTGAAGTAAAATGTTGTACGGTACTCGTGCGAAAAATATTTTCTGAACTCGTGTGACTGTAGCACTCGCCTTCGGCTCGTGCTGCAAACTCACACTCGTCAGAAAAAGTTTTATCGCACCAGTATCGTAAATTACTATTAGTTGCGGGGTGCCCATCAAATAAATTATTTTTCTGGCTGCTCACACCCGATATACTTTGTCATTTTTCTTCTCCACATTTTCCTGCATTACAAATAGTATCGTATTAGGTAAAAGTCCGCTCACTCGTTGTGTCAATACAGTATGAGGATTCGGAAACGCTCGTCCCACCGACCATTTCAAAGGTCATTTCTGTGGATCTTTCTGCGCATGAAAATAGCAAACTCGTTGGTAACGAGTTCGCATAGCAGGCTGACTAAATAGGAAGTCGTAGGCATCATTATCAAGTGCATACCTACCGAGTCCAGCGTTCCAGTTGTCGTCGCTGTTGGGACATCGGTGGGCCACGGACGCACGGAGATTTCCTCGTATACGCGAGCAATGCCGAAGAAGCCGGTAACATTATTACACGCCCCATTAGAATAATACATGCCCCTATGTACGCGGAGTCGAGAGAACGAGGCTTTCAAGAATGTACGCGCAGCGGTATGGACTAACTATCCAGCTATACCAACAGTACTCGTGCAGCATATCCGTTGCCTATAAAACGAAAGGACTGTTTAAAGACCTTTGCGTTTCACCCACCACGAGGTCCATAATAACGACTCGGTTAACTATTCTTTACGCTACACGAAGTTTTACATGCATTGTGCGCCATGTTGTTATTTTCATTTATTTCTTTTTACATTCAAACTGGAAGCAAACCAATAAATACCACAGCGAAGTGTATTAGATGGCGAATACCGCGAGAGTTTGAGAAGAGATCACGACAGCCCGTTAACGTTGCGGGTCCGGCAGATCCCGATGGTACACAAGACCTGAAAAATTAATGCACCCATGCATTTTATCGTCGCATACCGTAAACTCATCATTGGCATCGCGGCTGAACAAAGAGAACGAGATAAACAGGATAATAATAACACGTACGTATGTGCGTATGCGGGCACGATATACGCGCATGGCGTACTATATAGGACAACACTTATGTTGCTTATGTATTTACCGAGGGGCGACACAAGCGTTGCGAGCGAGACGGGAGTGTCGCACGCGCGTTCACTTGACGCCCGCGCCCGGACTTTCTTGCCTCCAGCATCGTACCACAGGCTGCAACTTCGCAATACATTCTCTCGATAATTTTTTATTTATTTATTTTTTACTTCAATCTCAGCAAAAAATGTTCGACAGGATGCTTTTATCAGAAGAAAACATTTTTTCATGAATTTGTAAAGCCTCTAATGAGGAGGTTGACATTACGCTTATCTGGTCCAATAAATTATTTTATTTTTCTTCAAGGTGTCGAATGCTTCGGTCGGAATTTTTATAATGTTTTAAATTTAATTTGCACATACGTTACGTGTGGAATTGAACTAAATAGCATTTTTTTGTTCGCGAAATTGTGGAAGGCGAAAACACTTGGATCCAAGTTCGACCACGGTCAGAGGCTGTAACCGCCGCAAGGCTACATATGTCTCCAAAGATGAAAAATTATTATTATAGCGCTGCATCGTACGGTAAACTGGCGTGCGGAGACTTATCGGTTCAGCGAGCGCGCGTGTATGATTAGAGTTACGTAATTCGAGGCGTAGAGCGCAAGCAGAATTATTCGGTTCAATGATCAATTTGTCGCCGCGTGTTGGTGAACGTCAATAGTAGTAGCTATGCGCGGAACGTATGTCGGGGCAAAACGGAACATCGGGGCAAGGCGGAGATAAAAATAAAAAGTCATATCTCAGATCGCGAATATCGGTCCGTTTTGCCCCGCTCTCACTTACCGCACGTATAGTAAATGAATCTGCACTTCCTTTCATCGGAAGTTTCTGAAAACTGGATTTCTTCCGCTAATAAATTATTCGTTCAATCTTCCTGTTTGTCCCAGTCAATCAATGCGATTATCGTCATTAATTGCTCCGATTTTCCGTCGTTACATGACTCGTGAATTTTCACTCTACACATTGAAATATTAGTTTTTATATGATTAATATATTTAAGATATAAATTGCTATGAATTTGCGAGAGCTGAAACCAAGCCTGCTGCGTAGCCGCTGCTGCTGTGCCAATCCCGTCGGGAGATAATATTCTCTTAAGACTGATTATACGAAATATCAAGGCCTCTCGCCTTTCTACATCGGTTCTGAACTCCTACATTCGCGATCGCGCGAGTACGCACTTCGCGGCAATGCGCCGGTGTGACCGCACGTCGAATTCATTGCAAAATTTACCGGTCGCTCTGAGCACAAATGCAGCAGCGAGGAGAACAATCCAGTGACGACTTAATTTTATGACAAAAAGTAACGTAGAAAAATAAATAAAATATAAAGCTTCGCATCTCTGGAAATCGTAAATTTTTGAATGTGCATATTCAACTTGGTGCAATATTTTTGAAGTTGTTGATCATAACGAGAACGGACAATCGCGGATGTTACATATAAGTAATTTTTAAAAATACATCTCTTAGTCGAAAATTCCACGGTAAAAAAAGATTTGTAGTTTAATAAAGATTGTTTGCCCCCAAAAAACGATCGCAATTTCTTTTCTTGTTAATTTTACAAAAATATGGTTCATTGACAAGAAAAGACCGAAATTGGAAAAATAACAAGAAAAAGTTTGTGGACAAGAAATGTTTATTAGCAATTCAGGTATCGGGGACTCTTTGCCAATCGCAAACGACCATGCCTTCTTTTTAGCACAAAAACGATACGGATCTTCGTAATTAATTTTCGTCTGCGTTATCAAAAAAACAACATTTCAAGGTACGTCTGTGAATTTTTTCAGATTTTTTTAGCACGTTAACTTGTTACTCGAATCGGTCGAAGGGTGCGTCTTGGCAAGTTTCGGTGTCTCGCTGACCGAGACACCGGTACGTGAAGGGTTAAGTTTACATACCTTTTTTCCATGTGGCCGGACGGGTATTTATAAATAGACCACTTTCGTTTCATGAAAATGCAATGCTGAATCTCCTTTTAGCGGAAATACATTTTTTAAGAGAAACTTTTGAATTACACTGCTGAAAGAGTTCTTTTCGAGTCGTTTCCTGGCTCGATACTTCGTTCGCAGGTGGCAAGATCGTCCCGAGAACGAGAGTGAATCATTCGCGCTCTAGTAGCGAGAGAAGTAAAAAGACCTTGATCCGCAAATAACCCGGTCCGAGTACCGCGTAAGTTAGCACGATCGTCCCGAGATATCTTGAAGTACAACTCTGTCAAGCTGATGTATCAATTAACCCGAGCAACCGGTAATTATCACAGCAGCGTATGCATCAAGCTTTACTATTAATACTCACGCCGTTTTTTTGTTTCCCATAATTAATTATAGTTATTAACTTCAGTTTATTCTCACTCCCATCTTTACTAATTATTTAAATAACGTTCACAATTATTTTTGGTGGCGGTCAGATCCGGCTATCATTGATTCGCAGGTCTTTCCTTCGCTAATGTGGCACCTATTTTTGAGCCATATTACTGAACCACCAAATTTTTTTCTTTAACATGCGGAGAATATTCGTCCCATTATTAAGAAATTTAATTAATTATTTAAAGCAATGGATCTTACAAATATTGATGCCAAATTCATACACCCAAAGATGTAGTTTTCGCTGAATTTACTATATCAGCTTGCCTAAATCATGAATACTGATCGGAAATTAATTTTTTTCTCGGTCCGTCCATCTCAGCGATCTTGAGGTCGATATTGGCTGGCAATAAAGTACCGGTCTTATTCTCCGAGGCTCGGTTGATAATTGGACCATACTCGCATGCCAATGTCAGCAACATTGCCACGGAGATTCGTCCGACTATCTGACCGATCCGATCACCTTGCATGGAAAGAGGCCGATTGCATTCGGTCTCATCAAAAAATTTCGGCCGGTCCGGTATATTTTTACACGTATGTACAAACATTTTCGCCAGGATACTGAGAACGCAGATCCATTAAGCCGACTGCACCCTTCCCCCTCCCCATTTGCTTTCACTTGTCCGGCATCCCTGTGGCATAACCGAACGATAATTTCTTTACGTCTCCATAGTGAACAGCGACCTTGTTGTATCCGGTCGAGTAAGTCCGTTAATATATGCGCACTATCTTTATCGCTCTGGTGAGGCGAGAATTATAGGTTTCCTGGAAACGGTTTAGAACCCGGGATGTTCTTGCGGTGGATAATACTATTTTCTTTAGACATAAAATGGCAAGCATTAAATTTAATAGAAACTTTGGAGCGCTAAATTGGGGCCTGATAAGGTTCTGAGAAGGCCTGGTTAGTGCCTTATCAAGGCCTGATTTAACGCTATAAAATGTCTACCAGGGCACTCGAATGTTCGGACAAACGTTCACAGTGAATTCGGTATGGTAACGATAATTTATAAATAGAATGTCGAAGGACGGGTGTCGCCGATAACGTTTAGTATTGCTACTGACAAAGTTACTAAATAACTTATTTAAATTCCCATACCACGCGGTCGTGATCTAATCGTAAGCATGAAAGAGATAATGTTATACTGATGCGGGATAACATATAACTTCTAAAACCCATCAAGAGCTCCATGAAATCGGGCCCAGAAGATTTATTTTCGCTGTGCATATCGAAACCCATGACAACAACTCATGACTGATGTCCGAACGCACCCCACTCGAACGCGAAAACATTAGCTTTTTGCTGATTTCTTCCGGTTTGCAGTCTTCGAATGGGTTTTTTATTCACTAAATGTAATCAAAATCAGATTTCTCGTACACTATACTCTTCCTTATGAAAAATGCGTCTCGAAAAAAAAAATTGCATGAAATTCAAAAAATTCAAAATGGCATAAAATTTAAACGGTTCGATCGATTTTCGTGAAATTTTAATGGGGATCATCGGGTAATCATATTTCATACGTGTACGCGTTTTTAGCACGATAGATAAAAAATTGTGAGCGCGAACAGTCATTTTCGAAGAAAGCCATGTATGAGAAAGTCTGTTTATCTGCACAGGATAGGTTTTATGATCAAGAAAAGTGTAGGGTGCGTTCGGACCCCAGTCGTGCGTTTGAAGGTAAGAAAATTAAGTCATGAGTTGCCGGGCTAAGAATGCCTTCACCTAGATCAGTTTGTCTTAACCTGGGGAGTCCAGATGGGTCTCCCGTGTATTTTGGGGTTCCATGGACCCCAGGTTAAGAACCGCTGACGTAGATATATTTCAGATTACAAATTAATTTTGATCGGAATTTTATTACTTCCCGAAACGACAAAAAACTGAAAAAAAAACAATTACATAAAAGATGCCAAGAACATTAATTTTGCATAATAACGCCGAAAAGCTATTTATAAATTTATTTAAAAACAATAGTTTGACAAATAATCAGAATACCTTTGCATTTCGTAAAATAGTAAATGAAATTCAAGGACATTTCACATTTCCATTAAAAATAATCCACGGTCACGAAGCTTCCTGGGTGTGGATGGTAAAGGAAACACGAGTCGTCCGTCGATATCGTTGTTCGTCAATGGGTCATTCAGTCGCAGAGACACGTTGAAATCGGGACAGATGTCCCGTAATTCCTGCACGAACGGGCTCGAATCGTGTGTCATCGGTTATTCGTCAGGCCGTACGTACTACGCGTGCAGTAATAGTAGTAGCGTGTGTATAACGGGCATCGTGCGAGATCGAATGAATTACAAATTCAAATCGACTATCCGCTTCCTATTCTTGGATCGAGACGCTGTCACGGCTCGGACGCCGCGTGGATTCGTGGTTATGTCATCGCCATGACGGCGATCGTAGTCGCGATATACAGGAGAACCGGTGTTGCCAGAATCGAATATCGTTTAGTGCCAGATAGCACCATCGGAACAGAATGGAGCGTAATAGTATGGTTAAAAAAATGGTAATTACACATCAATGATTATAATGTATATTTATGGTCCATTTCCGAAAGAGCTGTGCTTACAACCGGGCAGATATTTTTGAGCGTTAAATAAAGGCCCCGAGAAGGCCGCGTTAGGCCTGACAAAGTCCCGTTTTAAGGATGTTTGGGCCAAAATGCGTTTCTGTTCGATCATTATAAAACGTTGCTCCTTTGCAGACAAATACTGAACCGTTTGCAATCTTTGCAGATTTTTTGACCATGTAATCTTTTTTTTAGCAATGCGCGTTTAAAGCTACATAAGGTTAACGTTTCAGAAATCGGTCGGTAACGACAGAACGTAGCGATTTTGTTCACCGATTTCTGATAGATTCGAACAGAAAACCTACACTGAGAAAAATAATAGTATTTCTTGCTATAACGAATAGTTCTTAAAGGGAACATCTGTATGGATAGTTTTCGATAGTATATATTCAACAGATTAAACTATAATTATTGTTGCAACCATACTTGTTTGTCATTGTTGTAACTATAAAATGTAGAAGTTCCCGTTGGAAACTATTTTTTATGGTAAAAAGTCGGTATTGTTGCTTTTACTATTACATTTTTTTCTCAGTGTACTACAGCGAAGAGCATACTATCAGACGGACTATGTCAAAATTTCAAGGAGATTTTCGGTTTTGTTTTTGAGAGAGCTTCAATAAATAAAAGACTCTGTCTAGCTGCTCGCTTTGCCTGCGTTTCTCACTCGCACACTGATTAATGCGATCAGCGGAGCCCCTCTCCCGTTCGCCTCCCTCGATTTTAGCCCAAACATCCTTAAGATCATGTGAAACATTGTGGAGTGCGAGAGAGATAGCATCAGTGAGGCCCTCGGCGGAGGGAGGGAGACACTCTGAGAACGTGTTTCACATGCTCTTAATGCTCTTAACGCTCTAAAATTTCTGCCGCGATATATGCACAGCCATTTCGGCATTAAAACATCAATATGCGTAAGATAATTCCGAGCGTTATGGACACGCTTTTTTTAAACTCCGTTACGAAAATAAAAGGCATTGAAAAAAGAAATGTTATTAAAAAATGTCACAGTTGGCGGCATGCATATACGATCAAATGAGAAGTCTCTTCGAAAGCGCGTATCATCATCCCAGCTTTCGTTGAGACTTTTCTTTTGAGCATAGATGCGAGGACCCGTGAGAAAAGTTGATTACAGTTTTTGATACCGACCGAGTCTGGGTTGGGTGGGGCGGCCGAGTTTCTATAGAGTCTGAAGTTTTCACGAACACGAAGCTTTAGGCTCTGCTTGGACTCATCTCCGTTGTAGCACGTCTTCGAAGTTCCACGCTTGGTTTGGCAATGATTCGATTATCTTTGAGTTTACTGACGAAGTTAAGGTTTTTGTAGGTGACGATGGATCATCAGGGAGTTCATCGTTTCAGAAGCCCAATGCCAAGGCCCGTGAGAAAAGTTGATTACAGTTTTTGATAGCGACCGAGTCTGGGTTGGGTGGGACGGAAGAGATTCTGTAATGTCCCAAGCTTTCGCGAACACGTAGGTTTAGGCTCTGCTTGGGTTGATCTTAGTTATAGCAAGTCTTCAAAGGACCACGGTCGGGTTGGTAATGATTCGATTATCTTTGACTTTACCGACGGAGTTAAGAATTTTTTAGGCTACGATGGATCATCAGGGAGTTCAACGTTTCAGAAGCCCAACACGTAGGAAGACGTAACGGTGCATCAAATGGTACGAAAAGATAATAAATTCGGTAGAGTTATATTAAACTGGCAACACTGGTATGAAGATTGCGTATACGTTTCTGTATATGGAAGAGCGGAATGCCCGAGAGACTCTTTCGCAGCTCAGCGCTGATGCCGAGACGTCGCGCCTACTTACCCACTGACCTCCTGGGCTCTTCGCTATCCCACAATGTACAGTGTACTGTTATAGTATAATATCGGAGCTGGACGGGGAAGACAAGAGAGACGGAAAAATAACTCGGTTACTTTCGACTTCGCCGGGACGCGCATACCGGAACGAATGATAGGATTCGCGTGCGAGCCGTCCGACAGACACGCATGCTTTTTCTAGAGCGCGTTCACCATGCCTGTTCATGACGGTGACTCGTGCCGTTCGTGCTCGGTATGTTCGATGGCTTTTATGTATTTTTAAATCCTCCTTCTATTACAACTATAATGAATATCTGACTCCTACAGAAATCAAATATAGAGCGAAAGTAGTGAATATGGTTCATTACGATTGGAACGTAAATATGTGGACTGGGTCATGTTCACCGGTTCTGCCCTGTCACCTTCCGACACTGGCGGTCGCTCGATGATACTTTTCTAAGATTCGTGGCTGAGGGTGTGAGGGAGTATGAGAATTTTTCTTACCAGGATATTAGTAGTAGTAGTAAATGCGGTTCACTGGCCTCAGTAATACATGGTTCGCTGGTATTGCATGAATACATGTGTGATTTTTTTTCCTCAGACTAGTGGCCCGTATATTTTAACTTCAGCCCATATATTTGTATTTATCTATGCAGTACCTCGTAGATGTAAATACAAACCATGTTTGCGTAAAAGAGGATACAGTCTATTAAAATATGATACGAATAGCTTAAGCAAGCGGGTTCGTAGTTCTGTTTCATTTGATTCATGATGAAAATAGTGTGTGCTGGGAATTTGTGTCTGGGGACCGGGATGTTATTTTTGTACTAAATTTGTTGAAAATCTCCTCGGCTTGTCGTTCAACGGTCGCAAGATTGGCGGATGAGCAAACCGGAGATGTCAGTTCCGATCTGACCACAACGTAAAGCTGCAGTTCACATAGCAATCTTTAAGATTGCTATGCTTCCGCATAGCAATCTTTAAGATTGCTATGCTCCCGCATAGCAATCTTCAAATGTTGACGGGGATTCGCGGTCTTGTACAAATCGTCACAAGTCCGAAGGGTGTATTTGTGTCGCGAATATATATTTGTACGTGCTAACTATAAGATTTTCAAATTTCGCCATGAATTGTGCAGTCGCATATTCGATAATTGCGTCTGTTCGTGAGTGAAGAGTAAGGGTGAAGAGATAGAGTAAAGAGCGAGAAGGACAGAGAGTATGGAAATTAAGCGTGATCACCCATTATACGTGTAATTTATTCTTGTGAGTACGTTTGTATGAGTATGTTGATTGTGTCAGCAAGAGTTTAACCTTTCCGGTATATTCTTTACAATTCTTGTCTTCGGTGTTACATATTATATCATTTCAATTGTGATCATTCCGTGCCATTTTGATAATTAAATTCGAGTCATTCAAAATCACTGCGATAACTATTCCACGGTTTAGCGAGATTTCGGCAAGCCTCTTGTATATGACGTATCAGAAACGTGCCCGAAGATGAATATACTCGGCATACCTCACACGGCGGAGTTATTCGGATGTACACTAACGCCCGTACGTCACAACCCTATACAAAAATATTTTCGAAATATATCACATCCGGTTTTTTTTTAAATATTAATAACATGTTAATCACATAAATTTTTATACATTTAAACAAGTACATTTGCAAAAATATATTCCCAAAAAAAAGAATATAATCGCGGTTGATGTCGAGTTTGTAAAAATATTTGCGGAAGCATAAATAACACGCCATGTCGTCACTTGGGGTTTCTCCATAATTTCCAGCATACTGGCATGCACAATTTTACACTCTGGCAGAGTGCACAGATGTGAGGTACAGGTAGGCGATGTTGTTACTACGTTACTATACACGTACGTGCATGCATACCTCTATTTTCTTTAGCGTGGACCACCCTTATAGTACGCCGTTGAGTGGATTTTTTAAATAGCGAAACTCCCCAAGTTCTCGCGAAATTCCTGCATTTTTCAGTGCCCTGCTCCTCCGAGCTACAGATTCCAAGTTTTATTTTTGAAACAGGAGGAAAGAGAAAAAGCTTCAAAGGCTGGATGAGTTTTATTTTTTTTAGCAATAAATGATGCCAATTATTTGATAGGTCCATCGTAGGTCGACATAATTATTGAGCTTTGTAATAAAAAAATGTGCTTTTTGTTGAGATGCAGACACAATTGCCTCCGCGCATTCTGTCTCGTCACGCCTCCGGGTCACCTACTATTCGCTTCCTTCCGGGCAAGCTTCTAGACTCTCCGATCGATGGGTCGTTGCACTCGAGACGTTGCATCAGCTGCCCCAGCAGCACGCAGACGGCCCATCCCACCCTGCGAGAAGATGCTCTGAGACTCTTTGATCGCGAGCGTCGCCGAAGAATATCACGCCCGACAGCACTTTATTATAATGTATAAGGAGATTTATAAAATCTCCCCTTTTCCTAATTATTTAAAAGCAAAAAATAATTATCCTTGAATATTCTCTGATTAAGATTTAACATTTTTCATATATATTGTAAATATATGTATTTACAATACATGAGCGGGGACGGTAGTCTAAATATTCAAAAACTTGCTTCCCACACCGTTTCGTAGATTCAGATGAATTTGAAAACATATTTATAATCGTAAAAATGCATGAGGAAAACATTTATTGGGACAGCGAGAATTTTTTACTCGCAACTAATTTTTACCCAATGTAGGAACGCAGAGTGTGTTGTTGCCGCGCCGATTTTGTTGTTGTGGCAACAACAAATCACCAGTGATTCACATATTGTTACAGTACAAATAAGAAAAAAATAATTTATCTCCGTACGATAACTCTTCTCCGTGTATGACGATCAGACACTGGAAAGCTTTTAGCAGTAAAAAACAAAAATATCGTACCACAAAATTTTTAGGAGTAAATCAGGATTAAAATGTTTCCGGGGTTGTGCGCAAATCCAGCTAAGGATCATGAATTTATTACTCAGCATCGATAGTTCTCTGCCACGATAAGGCAGCTGTTGGAAAGGAAAGTTGTCCGTATAGTTCAGCAACGAGCGTATTTCATAGAATCAGGAGAAGATTATTTATTTTTGCATCGGAGATATTATTCTCAAAAAGGTTAAACGCCCCTGGCCAACTGAAAGTATTCTGATATCGTGCCTCGATGCATTTTAGAGAAAAAAAAGCCTTTCACCGACATCGACATCGACAGCGCGCCGGCATTTCGAGGGATTCCGAAGATTCCCCATTCCAATGTGCCAAACGAATGTCCACCGAAAGTTTCCAACGATTTCACTCTCTCGTAGATTAAACTCGGGGAGCGTGGTTGAACGATTCATTAAAATCGATTATTAATAATTCCAACGATATTTCTCAATAGTTTAAGCGTCGTTCTTTGATCCGCGGCGACGGTGATTGGACTTCCGGGGGGTATAATATCGCGATCAGGACAGAGTGAAAGCGGAGCGATATCGAAAAAATTCAAAGCTCGTCGTAAATGGTTGCTTACCGAGTTCTATAAGGCATCTCGCGGACGCGACAATCTCACGACCAGTGGGAACCAGAACATCGAGAGTCGTTTCGAACAAGTTAATATATCGCGTGTACCCATGCACCCGATTGCCCTCTTGGCCAATCGGAGCGTCGTATAACGATAATTGCAACCATGATCCCAGCAGACTCCCCTGGGGGGGCTGTCGGGGGGCTTTCGGTACGTCGGCAGGACAGACGTCATCGGGTAATCCTCTTTCGCTGCTACGCTAACTCCTCTCCGCCTCTCTACACACGGATGAACTGCATTAGTCCCTCTCCCCCTACGGTGTCGAGAGAGCGCAAGCACATAACTCAATTACGTTGAGGCAAATTAGAACACTTGCGAACTCGTGGCCGCAAACGAACGTTGTATCGAGACTCTCTCTCTCCGTGTGTATAGATATGAAACCCGTCCGTGTGTATATGCATCCGCGCACACGTAATGCCAGTAATGCGGATGGGAAATTCGCATAAGTAAGTAAGCGAGTAAGTAAGCGCGTACTGCAATGTAGATTGCCGTGCGTCAACGCTAAATAATTATGCGTCCATCGGACACACCATGCACGAAGAAAAATTGTTCTTGTTTCTGTAACAATATATGGATTGCTGATAATCTTTTGCTGCAGCAGCAACAGAAAATTGCCGAAAAAGCTTTCATGCCGAAGCGAAAAGAAACGATTCTTGATATTAGAACCAATTTCATCGCTGTGGTATTTTTTCTTTTTTTTGCTTAGGAGCAAAAAGGAAGTTGTTATTCCTGTGGTAACTGAGTAAATCAGTTACGGTAACAAAATTCTTGATGATCGCCAATAATTTGTTTTCTCGCTTGTAATATTTGCCTATTCCAAGCGCAGTGTCGATGACTTTTGAGTCATTTACGAAAACGTGTTTCAAAAATTCTTGAACTCTACACACTCCACTAATTCGATGAATAATCGAGTTCGAGCTCGGAGTCTCCATTTATGCCCAATTTCGACGTGTTCGCATTAATTCACGAGATAACCGCATACATTTTTCATAATTAAGCTTCGACATGACTCAGTTATGTATATGTGGTTGTTCGTAGGTAGAGAGCTCTATTCAGTCGATTCTAGTTACTGCTAGTCAACCTTTTCTTTCTTTTTTTTATTTATTTATTAATGTGTTTTTTTCGCGAAGACGATTACGTACCCGCAGGTTCTACCAAAATGGTGTACGTCAAAAAGCGTGATATTGACAAATCGATTGATTGCGAGCGTTGTCTAAAACTTCCATGCGCGACTAGGCAACACTTGTTGAAACTTTCTGAATAACAAGAACGCGGTAAAACCGTGGTAAATTCACCAACTGAATAAATAATTCATGAATCGTCTGTCGGCATGTAAAATTGAAATTCTGGTGCGCTCACAAAAATATAACATTCGACATTGTTTCTACCAAAGAAAAGAAGGAAAATAACAAAAGACACTATGTGAGCGCAGAGTCCTCGTCGTAATCTATTGCTAATGCCGAAGTTTCTTCGTCGTTCGGTAAAAGTGAGGCCGCGTGTCACGCACGAGTAGATCGACTTCTCTTTGAATGCGTGCTAATAAACCATCTGTTACACAGGTACACCTAGTTTAGGTGTCAGTTTGTGTAGATCCCTCGTGCAGTGTGCACAGTAGGTATTTTTCAAGCAGTTTCGCAGCGTTACGTCCAAACGTTTGTAGTGCTGCACGTATAAGTATTATGAGAATGAGGTAAAAAAAAAATCGATCGAGAAATGATCGAGGTTTCGTAATCTCCGACAAAACGAATTCCTTTCTTTGCGAAACCCTGGGACAAAGTCCTCTGTACCCTGCTGTCGCGTATGCCTCAATCTTTCTCTCTCCCCGCACCGGTATAAACACAAACTTCGTCTTGTACAACGTGACGGATAAAATTGACAGTGTCTAATCTCTCTCTCCTCGCGATGGATTGCAGACAAAATAGATTTATGCCTGACGAGATTAAACGATCTGGTACGATAATGAGATTTTCCAATGACAGTCGATTTATCTTGGTAATGAATTGTTTCCTATCGAGCGATATGTCTCTTTCTCCTCCGCCGTGTGTATCGGCGCTGCTCGATCGGTCGGTAATACTTTATTTTAATTTTACGGGTCAACGCGCGGCTTGCCTCGGCTGCAGGTATATCAGGAGATTATTTTCAATGTACGAGATTGGCAGTGATAATGAGTTGACATTACGGACAATGTCGCTTCGAAATAATTGCAGGCGAGCGCTTTAGGAATCGCCTGACATTCCGAATGGATTTTCTTCAGCTGAATACCAGATGAGATTTAACCATCGGCACAGCTACGGGACCGCGCCAGTTGCCGAGAGTCTGATACTCCGGTATCAGACTCGCAGACTCTGATACCGGTATCAGTCTGAGTATCAGACTCCGGTATCAGTCTGAGATTCCGGTATGACATCACTTCCCAGTTAGAAAATGAGATTTTCGAACCAGAAGTGACCTTCGGTATGACCGCACTTTCGATATGACGTCATTTCCGGTATGACGTTCGGGTGATGTCCGGTTACCGTCACTTCCGGTTGAATATGAGATTTTCAAACCGGAAGTAAGGTATTTCCTATGGTTGCCCCGAAACTGGTTGCAGCACTTAGAGGAGCGATTGAATTCGAAAACACTCTTATACGCGGACGACATGAAAATGTTTGGTGTTATACATTCCTTCGAGGACACCGCCTATTCCAGTCCGAGCTTGATAGCCTCGCGACGTAGTGTAATGAAAATGAATTGCGTCTGAACATCGCAAAATGTCATGTCGTGAGATTTGCGCGGACAAGCCAACTACTAAATGTCCATTACTCCATTGATGGCACTCTTCCAGTTTTTACGTATTCGGTGCGTGATCTTGGAGTAATTTTCGATCACAAAATATCTTTCTCTACACACATTGTTCATTGTATTTCTGCCGCCCTTACGATGCTAAGTTACGTCAAGAGAGCAGCTGCCATGTTCGATAACGCACAGGCCCTTAACGTACTCTGGATGGCACTAGTTAGGTCACAATTGGAATACGCTTCTGTAAGTTGGTATCTCCACCGACAATCCTACTCAGATTTGATCGAACGTGTACAACACAAGTTTCGTCGCTTTGCGGCCTTCAGGTTGGGTACGCTCATTTACTTTATGGAACATGATTACGCGCCCATAATGCGACAACTTGCCTTACACACGTTGGAGTCCCGTAGAACAATTGAGGATCATATTCTTATATAAAATTATTAACGTGTCGTTCGACTCGCAGGTGCTCTCTTCGTTGATCCAAAAACAAGATGGCGAAAGAGTGTCACGGAACGACGAAACCTTCGACATTCCGTTTTATAAAATTAATTATGCCTTCTATAGTTGGCTTCCGCGTGGTAGTTGATTGGGCCATTGTTACGCGAGGCGTGTTTCTCTTTTTGATGGTTCCGTGGCACTCTTCAAAAAAATAGACCCATAGCGCTACCAACCCCGTGCAATAATTTATTTATTATATCTGCGAGTTACGAATTTTACTTATGTTTATGGACTTATTATATTTTACTTTTAATTCTCTCATATGTATCGCTTGTTATTGCTATTATTGCTATTATCTGATTTGATTGTATTGTGCAATCTGTGTCTCTCACACGGTTATTTGGGCGATGGGGTTCCATCTAAGCCGCGTAATTGGGTCCGGTACGTTATTAAAATACATAAATAAATAAATAAAATTTCCGGTATGACGTCGCTTCCAGCCAAAAAATTAGATTTTCGAACCGGAAGTGACTTATTCCGTTGAAAAACGTTGAAATAATCGCACTTACATAATGATATGTCACGCAGTGAAAAATCAAAATTGGCTGATAAGTCAATGAAACTTTTAAAGAATTGTAACCATAAAACGAAATTGACAAATGAAATCCTTGCCCTCGAAAGGAAAATATCCACTATCACAGTGACCCCGGTCGATTAAACTCTCGAGCTTCCGGTACGGCAGAAGCGATCGCGGTGGTTGCGCCATTTCTTTTCAGCTGCAAGGATCCCAGTGGAAGGGGCCGAGTGAATATTTATAAATCAAATTCCAGCGTAATTCGTTGTTAGCATGTATCCGATGACTTAACTCACGAGAGATTGATGTCTTGTTACGAAACCAGGAGTTGCCTTATACCGCCGGCAGTGGCAAAAAATCTTTTCGCCCGGAGCACTGTCGGGCTAGTCGGGTAAACTTTACATCAGTGGTTAATGCATCACTCCGGATCTACACAGTAAAACGGACCGGCTTAATAGAATTCCTATCGCACAGTCCAAAGTGGATATTCCGCCGATCGGGTAAGCCGGCCAGATTCACCGCTTAGATCCAGTAAATGCTTTGACTTGTGATACGGAGCGTGAGCGGGTGAAAGATGGAAGGGTGAAAGAGGAGTAAAAGCCACCTGTGTTAACGACGACGAGTTTGACGTGCGTAGGTGTTAAATGCCAGTTACTCCTGTGTACCTTTGGCGAGCGAAAAAGATAGTGAGATATGTGTTCGTATATCAAAGTACACACACCACATTCAAAGTATGACCTTTCGGACTGCGATAATATCCATGAAATTTCTCGGAAATGAGCTGACACTACCTGTGCTCTCGATGATAAAGCATTGTACAGGTGACGAGGCAATGCGGAAGAAGGCGGCTGCATTTGAATTTTTATTTCTCCTGGGTTCGCTGTCGACAACACCGAGCTCGTCAATGCTCACGTTATCTGTTATCTTGCCATAAAAAGGTGCAAAATAATTTACCAGTGGTACCTAATTTGTTAACCATTTTGCGCATAGCTTTTTCCACGAACTAGTTTGTCGACTGATTTTCGCTTCCTCGTGGAGGGAGCCAAATCTGTTTATATTTTATTAATATAAAATTTATCACAACATTTTTCAGAGAAATTCGCCGTCAAATTTTCATTCTCTGTCGTTAAATTGGTGGTCCGTGAAGGAATATCTCAAAAATTTTGTTAGTTTTTTTCAATAAAATAAACCATTCTCTATGACGAAACAAAGTAAGCTACACAACTAAAACATCCATCTATCACTATACCGGTCCGTAAAAAAAAAAAAAAAAAAAAATAATGTGATTCAGTGTTGATTCAACTGTACCGTTAACGTGTTTATGACATAATAAACATACCATTAAGTATTAAATGTGCGTAGATCGTTGATAGATCATCGTGCGGCATTTTATTGTTTTCGAGTGTTTTTTTCATCGCAGTTAATGCCAATAGGGAGAGTAGTTTCTGTCTTCCGGACCTTGAATAAGAAGGGGACGAAGCTAGCATTGGTTCGAGCACTCTCACTCTCGTTCTCGCGTTCCTCTCGATTCTCGACACGCGTCGATGCTAGCCGGCGTTTATTCTTGTTTTCGCGGAGGCCCGCGGCATCGGCGGTTAGGCGGGGATCCGGTCAAGGCCGAAATCCAACGATACGCAACAAGTTTTCGTGGCGAACACGGAGACCCGACATATATATATGTATATAGAGAAAGAGAGAGAGAGAGAGAGAGAGAGTCGGAAAAGGTGGAGTCGGAGGAGGGAAAGGTATGCAAGGAGCGAGACAGTTTAAGCTCGCGTACTAAAAGATCATTTATTCTCGGCGCGGCCTTCGCAAAATTCTCAATTACCAAAGAAAATTACTCCGAAAGTCGTACACGGCGATCGGCTGAGGCATTCACTTTGCCCGTTCGAGTTGTATGCACAAACCGCGAATTACTGTATCCGCGTCCCCTACATGTACCTTACTATCCAGTAAATATCCAGTACAGCATGTATATCCAGTGTCTTGAATATTTAACATTCAGCACGGCAGTTACCGGTGTTAATCACGCACGGACAGTATTATCGTTAGAAAGCCGGTAATATACATAATCGGTACGGACGATGGGGGACAAAGTGACGCCAGGCGCTGCGTCGACCGGCGATTTTCTGATTCATTGGTAACCGGTATGTCGCCTACTTTTTACGATTTTTTAAAAAAATTTTAAGAATTTTTACTACTCGGACGGTCTGTATTACGCTCTCGAAGAAAAAGCAAGCGTTCAGTTATTCGAGAACAGTTAGTACGATTAAAAAATTCTGAGTAGCGAGATGGCCCACTTTCAATTGTGTCCAAATCCGTTACGATTTTCGTTCGCGTGGCAAACACACCTGAGAAATTTCGGCACATTTCGTCTCAAAAACGGCTCGATGGAATCGAATTCAAAAAGTCGACGCGGTAAGAATGTGCTCTCAAACCTTCTTCCGCTCAAAAAAAAAAAAAAAAAACAAACAATCATTACAGTTTTCGTTACCGACCGGGTCGGAGTTGGGTGGAGAGGCAGGTCATATTTGACGTCACATCGCCTTAAATATGCGGGATGTACCACAGGAACGATGAGGACGACAACGTGCCGTTGAGGGAGTGGTTAATGTGGTTAGCTCATCATCATCATCAGCTTGTTTCATTGCCACTTTGTAGTAAAGCCATCGCTTCGGCCTAGTACGTATAATAATAGCCCAGAGACGATTTACGGCTCTGCGAACCTTGGCTAACGGTGAAAAAAATAAAAATAAAAATACTTTGCGTCGCGAGTCCCGTAGTGTTGGCTCTCATCGTTGTTATTTTTTTTTGTGTTTCTCGTCGATGCTGTTGAGCGCGGGCGAGACGCGTTTGCCGAGTCGTGCCTCTGAGAAGCCCACGAGAAAAGCGAAACAGCCGACGGGCCAGAGGGAGACACGTGAGACGGCACCGAAACATGTTGAAAATATAAGGGCGGGGACGCGATGTCGAAACGAGCAGCCAATAAAAAAATAGACTCCAAATTTTTTTACGCTTTACCTTCCGAATGTGTTTCGCATTCTGTTAATTTGTTTTACAATACCGTTGATCATCGACGACAGTTATGAAAAGGTCACTCGCATGGCTTGTGGGCGTCGAGGTAAAAAAAAAAGAATTCGCCGTGCTGCGGCATATAAAAAATATTTTTTACAGTCGTCGGTTATCATCGTCATGCCATTCCAATAGAAAGCGACGCAAAAAGACTGTCAAAATATTCGCTGTAAAAATGTTTATTTGCACTTGATAAACGTTATCGCCGCGGAGATTGTCGGGATTTTCCACGCTACGCCTCGTTTCACGCTTTTGTTCTGTTACTTTCAGACAGTAAAAAAAGTGGGAGAAAATAACGTCGATGCGCGATTAATTTACATACAGCACATGACTCGGCACAGAAGTCAAACAAAATAAAATAAAATCCGTAGTGCATCACCAACGGTGTTAATTAGTACTCGCATTGTACAGGCAACTGGTGACACATACAAAATCCAGACATGGCTTAACACACTCAAAAAAAGATTCGTCTGTTTCGGATAAAAAATATTAGATTCAAACATACTTGCGTTAATATAACAAAATGTTTATGGCACTATAAAATCGCACTTGCGAAGGCTTTTCAATGTTTGAATATAATCTGACATTACGAAATTCCGTTAAAAAAAATCATAAAATTTCCAAGCACAGTTAATCAAGAATTTTTCAAAAATCTTAACTAAAGTACGATTTTTTTTCTGAAAATTAAATACGACAACATTAATTACCATGTTTCCAAACTTGGCCAATCTCGGTTTCAATTGTTCAATGATTACACCCGATTTCTCGAGAACAGTAATTTGCCCGATAATTGGGAGAGTGTCCGCTCAGATAATACGCATATCGTTTCTCGGTACTTTGCGAGCAATGGAGCAACTCGATGGAATTCAGATTAAACGGTAAAGGGGGTCTGGAATCACGGGAATGAAATGAAATTGATGGAAGATGATGAGCCGGACGGTGTCGAGAGGTACGAATAGGGTATCAGTGAAACGGCGATGTGATGTGTGTTAAGCTTCCCTGTGCCAGCTCGCACGATTTACGGTTAAATCCATCCTCCCTCTGGTTGCTCGCTGCAACACTCGTTCCGTGACGACTAATCGATACTCGGTAACCGTACTACCGGAAGTTATCTCGGGTCCCTGCCCGAGGGTGGCGTGACGTCACCGCGGTCAGGTTCGCCGTGCGAATTATTGGCGCGTGGGTGGCTGTCGATCGGCACCAACGCTGCTACTAGGAACGCGTTAGCTTACGCACACACGCACGCACGATACGCAGCATCTACGCCGACGTGTCTTCTCGCGTCTCATTCGAAAACAGCACGCGATGTTTTATTTTTAGAACGCTTTAAAAATTCTTCGCCCCTTCGTCATTGTCATTGAAGATGTCGAGGCGCTGTTAACGAAAACTGTTATCCTTTTTTGTTTATCGTCGTTATCAAACAGTTGTGCAGTCAGTAATTTGATTTTCTTCGGAAAAGAAGCTTAAACATTTTTTTTCGTACTATCGCGTTATTTCCCGTATCGATACGTATCGCTGCTAAAGCCATTGCGGTTCGGATTCGAGATAACTGCGTGAGGGTTGTAAAGCCGAAAAAGAAAATCCTGTACAGAATATTTGTTTAAATTCCGCTGTCCACTCTTGCCTCTGGATATCAACTAGTGATCTTTTAGTGCACTGAAAAAAAATTCGCTTGCGGACTGCCGAAGAAGTAAATGTTTGTTTCAATACTACTTTCAATACTTACAATTCCATATGACATTGAAACAACGACGGCAAGACTGTCAAGCTGACATGTTATCGTTTCAATCCGGTATGATATTGTACGATTTCAAAGTAGAATACTAACAACTTTTTTTTCTTTGGCAACCTGCAAGCAAATTTTACCTGTATCATTGATATTTTTTTCAGTGTGTTTGATCCAATGAGGAATTGCTTAAAATTGATTGCCTGAAATTGTCCGCCGTTTGCGATAAGCAATGGTAAATTATGTTTAGTTATACTTAAAGTCGGAATTTAAAAAAATAACAGATAAATTATATTCGTAGAGCAATTTTTGGATTACCTACAAAAAAATTGGAGAAACATTGCGAAAAATTTGCGAACATTTCAAAGTTTCATTGCAACGGAAACAGGTCTACAAGACTTTCGGAGCCCGCACCGTACAAAGGCACCGCACTCTTACGCTGTCTGCCTTGATCGCGTGCTATCTACTTGTCGTAGCGCTGGCTATTGCGGGTCCGGGAGGTGCGCGCGCGATTTCGCGCCGCCTAGACTAGACGCCAGCCGCGCGCCGTATGCGGTCAGCCAGTAGATCAGCCGTTACCAAGCAGACTATGCTAGTAGGCGCTGAGCCCTCTGGGCAAACGACAGTAGATTCGGCTTCACATGCACGCATTCTCTCTCTCTATCTCTTGTAGCAGCTTTTGCTCGATTTCTTTGCGCATGCGTCAGCCGCTTTAGATCGAGCGTGATTGATCGGGCCAAATTCAGCACATCGGGCATTCTCGACAGCAATAGATTCGGCGTTAAGCCTGTCGGTCAATGCTCGAAATAAGAGGTACAAATAAGAAATACCTGATTATTTTTTTTTAACTTCCCACGGATAAAATCAAGTCATTCAGACTTGTGCGAAATCTCGCGACAGGGCGCAAAAAACTTCTAATTTTATTCACTCAGGATTTCAGTACTTTGAACAATTGCCAAAAATCTCAAAAAATTAATTGTACATCAAGAATATTAATTTTGCATAATAATAATAATTTCGGAAAGTTATCGATAAAGTCGTGGAAAATTAATCGTATGACCGATAATCAGAAAATCTTTTTTCTTTACCCATGTATGCAAAATCCTCGTTTGCGCACCACTCACAGACATACAAAATGGTTGATTCTCGCATGATGCGCAAAGGCGATGCGCAAAATACTTTCACCGGTGCGCAAATTGCCTTCACCGGTGTGCAAACTATTTTGTGCACTGGTCACCGGTGTGCAAAATAAAATTTTACTACTAGCGCCAACAAGCGTTGCAAACGGTTGCTATGGTAATACCGAGGATATAACGCCATTGTGCATGGCTGGGAATGGTGGACAACTTGGATTTTGCATTGCATTCGTAAAGAAAAATATGGTTCGGTACTTCAGGCCAATGTCGCTTCTTGCGCACTGCTCGTGTGAAGGCAGCACTTCACCTCGGCTTCGTGCTGCCTTCAAACTCGTGCGCAAAACGCTCGTTTAGCCTCTAGTATCGAAATATACTATTTTCGTATACAATGAATTCGCTAATTTTTTTGAAAAGATATGCATTTTTTTCAGAATCTTCTTGTGGTAGTGGAATTTGTTTAAATGTATTTTGAGGAGTCGACGTAACGTCACGAATTTCCGATATGTTATCGTTAGTAAGGGTCTGTACATTACATGCGACAAGTTTCCGGATCATCGAATGATCAGATTCAGAAGTACAGTCGTGGAAAAAAAAATTCGACAACCGAAATTTTATAACGATAATGAAATTCTAAAAACAATTCACATGTATTCAGAAAAATCATCTAATTTAGTTCACGTGAATAAAAAAGACGAAACATCATAATTTTATTTTTTACAAATTCGGTCATAACATGTCGGAATCATTATAAAGCAAAACCAATGTTCTCAGCACGTTCCAGATTACTGATTAATTAAAAAATTTCATCTCATTCCCAAGTATAAACATTCTCGCCGAATTTTGGCTATTGATGTGCACGCGAGACATCTTTCACTGAAAAAAAATATCATTGATTTAAGTAAAATTTGCTTGCGGGCTGCCAAAGAAAAAAAATGTTGTTTCAATTCGACTTTCAATTGTTACAATTTCATACCGGACTGAAACGATACCATGTCACCTTGACAGTTTTGCCGTCATTGTTTCAATATCATATGGAATTATAAGAATTGAAAGTAGAATTGAAACAAACATTTTTTTCATCGGTAACCCGCGAGTGAATTTTTTTTCAGTGTAACACATACAGTCCGAGTCTATTTGTACCTGTTATCTCCAGAACTACGTCGAATTTCATGTCGACGTTTCTTATTCGGCAAATAAGGAAAGAAAAAGAGTCGCCGTACACATAGCGGAGTCGAATATTTAAGAAAAGCTTGTTTTCGTAACAGCACGGTGTGCAGCACAGTCCTTGACGGGCTTCATCCCGACTTTCGACGTAGGAAAGTCACACATTTCGACGAGGCTCGCGTTCCCCTCGTTGCCGCTTGCCTTTCGCGGCACGCGCTTTTTTTACGTTCGACACGGCAGAACGGAGTCACGTATCGCGGATACACCTACACAAAACGCATATGTGTACGTGGAGTGAGGAAGCGTAGCCGGCAGAACGGGATGCGGCACAGCCGGGAAAGAGAGTCTCGCGAGTCATCGCGCCGCTGGCGACGCGTTACGTAACGCAAGTGGAGCAGTGGACACGTCCAATGGCATTAAACGTCGGTAACCTTACCTGCATGAGCCTCACAATATCGCCCTGATCTTCGTCCGTGCGCCTCGGTTCAGCGACGTCAAGCTGTTCGGACGATGAATCTTCCTTGGCGACGCCGTCTTGAAGGCTCTCAACGGCTTTCGCCTCTTCCTTCCCGATCGATTCATCAGCCGGCTGCTCCTCCGTTCCATTCTTTTCCGGCATCGTAATCTTTTCAACCTTTCGCACTTCCGTCTTGCTCCCCGACCGATCATCGACCTCTCGACACTTCTGCCGGTCACTCGTCGACGATGGATTCTTCATCATCGAGTTCTCGATTGTCCAACGAAACAGTGATTTATCAGCTTAGTAAAAAAAAAAAAAAAGACAAAAACAAAGAACTAAGACCTCGGACAATCAATGAAAATTCCTCGTTTATCGATCAGGTGTGCGTACCGATAGATCGGACTATGACGGTGCTTTATAGGAATCAATGCAGTATGCAGATGGCTATCGGCGAAGATCCTTAGGGCGGACACTCGCGACTTTTTTTTACCTCGCACCACTCGCACTTTTCGTCGATGCGGATGTACCGGTGGACCGATAACAGAGGAGACGATCGAGGAATTAATTAAAAAATAGCTGCCAGACACGGGCTGTACCGCGGTGTTTTTCTTTTTTTTTTGCGATAGATGCGGGTTATCGGATTCCTCCACGAGACGCGGAAGATAACCTGACCGAAGACAATGACGAGGACGTAGACCACTGCGGACGGCGGGGACAGCGAGAAGACGGTTACGGTTCGTGGTTTCGGGGGACAGCCTCGCGAAAACTGGCAACGGTACTCTCACGGGAGACTCGGCAAGCACGGAGAACAGTGTGCTGGCGTTTAGCGGACTTGTGTGTTATTCACAGACTGTCCAACGCACACACACGAGAGGAGCTTGGCTCGTCGAAGAGCCTCGCAGCTCCGCCAGCAGGCGAACGTTAAGACGGTGGATCACGTTTACGGCTCGGAACGTCACGTGGTGCGCGCTGACCGAGGAACGTCGCTGACGGGGAGAGGAGGAAGACGTCGGCTTTCGCGGTTGTAGCGGCGCTATTCGCCGACGATGACCGCGAGGAAGAAGGCGGCGGATCGAGGAACGGGGGCGAAACGGGTCGTAGCCGGACGGTAGTCCGATTCCGAGGTGGCACCACGGGTAAGCGATACGCTAGCGCGCGCTACGGTATTCGTACATCCGGATTTTTATCGACGTGGGAGGAAAAAAAAAGAGATCAATTTTGTTGTCAATGGGAACGACTATTGCGACAACGAGTGGGAGCACTTGTTTATATCGTTCAACAGTTGGCAAAATTTATCATTGGGTTAAGAAGAAATGTATAGATATATGTATCTTTTTTAAATGCCTTACATAACAGTTCACATAATAAAAGATGAAATTCGTGGAAGCGTCTCAGAATGGTCGTCACTTTGCGGTCAACTTTTCAACATAGAACACTGCTTACGCGAATGGCAATGTTTACTTAGCAATTGGGTAGGATCCTTTGGTTCACAATGATTTTGCGGAAGGAAAAGTTTCGGTGAGCTATACTGACAAACAGTTTCGCTACTTTTGCATCTCAACCAGATACTGTTCTAACCAATCGTCAACTCTACCAGAATACATCGTCCCAAACTTTACTGTATTTTTATACTACCGTACTACAATATATAAGTTCACTAGATGACAACCCTCTGCTGCTCAGTGTCTGTTGCTGGACTTTCGTGATTTGATCGACTTGGAATACGGTGGAGATAACATGCATGCAGAAAAATAATTCTTTTGACGGACACCCCGCAGATAAATATTTATTCGATTTAAAGACATATTTCTATGATCTAAATAAATTTTTGTTTGATTTGAATAAATATTTATTTCATTTACATAAATATTTTGGCCTGTATTTTGATATATCACCGACTTCGCAGAGTTCCATCCGGCGGTGATGGAAATGCAACGCAGTATCCGATCATTTAGGATAAAACAAAATCACTTTTGAAAAAAAAATTATTTCATTTGGACGAATAAACGAAGAACGGTCGCTAGAGGTATTTTCGATTAAGGTGATTCTGGAGACAGTGGAGCCTACAAGCGAAGTAGTAAACGTATCGATGCAGGTGTGCAAACATTAAAGGATTAAAGGATCATTGCAGGACTTGAAAAGTTTACTGATAAAAGTGAGGCTTTCATAGAAATTTGCGTTTTCGAAAAAATTGTCTCAAAAACGGAACCGAGGAAACGACTTGAAATTTTGAACTCCAGGTTCTTCGCAGCACACTCTCATCGTGGCTACGTTCCTTTTAAGACATGGCATTATCACATACGTACTTTCTATGCCGGGAACCATCTGCCCTTCCGTAAAGCAAATGTTAAATGGTCAAACTTTAAAGGTCAATCTCTCAAAACGGAGATACGCAATTTCGTCTTTAAGTATACCAGTAAGATTTGAATATTATCTGCGAAGATCTTCTATAAATTTTATATCCATGATATTCCAAGTAATAAAGCGTGGCGACACGCGTCGGGAACGGACGATTGAAAAGCGAGAGCGAAGCACATAGGAACACCCAGGAACATAATTTATTTCGCAGGCGCCCCGCAAGAAAAGATGTAATTAGTTCGAATAATTAATTATTTGTATTAAATAAATAATTATTTGAATAAAATAAATAATTGTTTGCGGGACACCGATTAAATCAATAATTTTTCTGGGTGTATCCTTTCGATCTTGTTGCCCAGCTGCGCTCGATACCGTCAGACGAGAAGATAAGATTGTGTAGGTCGAGAATCGGACGAACGGTTATTCTCGTGTCAGTCGGGGTATAAAAATAGAACCTTGGTGATTATTATCAAGGGGAAGTTAACGAAAGAGAAAGAAAGATAGACCGATGCAGACGGTGAATCGGCACGAATGGCTCGCGAGCCACTGAGCTTGAGAGTTTTGGCACGAACACCGAGGAAATCTTGCCCGAGACAAGCTATGCCGCTTGAACATGGTGCATGCGCTCCACGCGAGAGCCAAACAGCCAGAAGCTTCGACTCTGTTCGAGTCTACCACCACTGGGCTGTACTGCAACTGGCGGTAGCAGCGGGCAAGTTACACAGCAGCAGCGGCGAAAGCCCGCTCATCGATCTGCACAAAGTGGATGCTGCTTCTCCGGTCGGAATTCTTTATCGTCACGCGTTCAGGCTGACTAACACAGGGTGCTACTACTGTCGATTCGCGAGACTGCAAAGCACATACCTCAACATGTCAAGAGCAATTAGCTCAACCGATCTGTGGTCCTGTAACTTTACAGGACCACAGTTAGGTAGCGCTAATTGCTCTTCAAATAGTTGTAACAAAATATTTATTTTGTTACGGCACACAGCTTATTGGAATAGTTTTCCTAAGTCATGCACGTAAAAGTCCACTTTCCGTTTCTGTGAAATGTACGCAGAAAGGCACTTTTTCGCATCGCATACGGGAAAAATACTGCGCATGCGTACAAACACGATATTGTTTTTTTTTCCGCACTAGTGCGGAAAAGTGCCTTTATATCACTTGGTGAGAAAATGCACGTTTTGTGACGTTTCGCGTGCGTAAAACCCCCATTTTCACACCGTGTGAAATAAAATTTTGTAGGATACTCGTGTGAAAAACGTTTTCTTAACTCGTGGGATTGCAACACTCGCCTTCGGCTCGTGCTGCAAACTCACACTCGTCAGAAAAAGTTTTTCGCATTAGTATCGTAATGTTCTGCTCTATACACAGTCCACGGGAACGGAAAGAGTGATTTTCGTGAATTTGTCAGGAAAAATTATGTAAATGGCATGGACGTAGAAAAGAGAGTTCTGACTCGTGTGAATACTGCACTCGCCTTTGGCTCCTGCGGCAATTTTCACACTCGTCAAGAATTCCCTTTATACGCCCTTGCCATACAAATAACGATTTTGTTTTACAAGTTTTTTCTCTTTGGCGATCTTCACGGAACATCATTTTTTTCGGACATTAAGATTTTATAAAATTTGAACGCCGGCGTCAATTAATTTGAGCCAAAGTCAATACTTTTTAAATTTATAATGAATTTCAAATTTTATTGCACAAATTAAGTTAACCATCAATTTTTTTCAGAGTATTTGTGAAATCCTTCTCTCGCATTGAGTTGTTTTTTTTGTTCGATATTTAAACGTTGTTTCGACGTCAGTTTCCAGCTTCAAGTGTAAATCTCTTGGCTCGGAGTCGGCACTTGAAATGCTGGCCAAGGAGAATGCAAAAAAAGTCGAATTTAAATTTCACAGATGTTTAGATAAAATATTGAATAACGCGTTTGCCGTGTTTTAACGAAATTCTTTGAAGACAGTCATTCCGCAACCTTAGGATATTCTTTCTACCTGACGCGTTACTATGTCACTACCTTAGTAATTAAATTTGCATGTTGTTGACTCGAACAGAAATAAATTAATAATCTACAGTTCACCTGGCCTAAGTGATCGATGAATAGGAAGGTATTATAATATTATGTCGACTGGGAGAATGTGGCCTTGCGAAGCCGGATAGGAATGCGTGAAAAAGAGATTGGAGTCAGTAATAGTTGTGTACTTACGCTGTGTCGTAAGGTGACGTGCGACGGAGCGATAGCAAAATTATTTTTAAGATTAAGGAAAAAAAAATTCTGTGACACTTTCCCAACTCTAATACGATCCAGTAGCCGTCCATATCAATTCGGGGTATTCCCGCTCACGCGATGTGTATAGTACATATAGATCGGAAGCGTTCACGCCAGACATATAGATCAAGTATTTGTTTATACCGTCGGTTCGCACACTCGCAAGGTTGTTTGAAAGAACAACATATTGCTATCGACATTGGCAATCGCGCGATCTCATCGAAACCAGCGTTGATCAGTCGAATTGATGAGAACGCACTGAACGATGAATCGTTCGGTGACTATTAGTCATCGAGATTTTAACATTTTTTTTTTTACTTTTTGTGTATTTCAAAATCTTTATCGATCCAAATATCTTCACTCGTCGTTGCCTACGCGGATTGTGCAATAAACGTCTGTAACAACGAACGCTCACCCGTGCGCGCGTAACTAAGTATAACCATATTATGAAAATGACTATGATCATGAGGGAGCGCTGGAAGAACTTGATAATAAACTTCTAATCACGGGGTCTTCGTGGCAAGGAGGAAAGGAAAGAGAAGAGATGAAATTACACACTATTATTTTACGTGGTTCATTTACACACGTGCTCTTGCTGGTAGCTTTATATGTCATGTGTTACATGTATGTATGTATTATTATATATGAGCGCAATTATTATAACGTACGCGGAGAAAGTCAAAGGTTGCTATCGTATGGCGGCAGAGGTCGGTGTTATTATGCACGATATATACGACAGTATGTATTTAGCCGTAACACTCATTTTCAATAATATTTACGTATAAAAGACTTCGCAGCAATAATTATTCAGATTTTTCGTCCAACGGAATTAATTCGAGCGGAGGGCAAAGCGTGCACCACTATAAAAAAAGGGTTTAAAATGTCAAGGAATTAAATATTTGCCACAGAAAATGAGTAAATCCAAATCTTAATATTTTCGAAGTACTGACTCGAAGGTTGGTGGACCATTCAAAGAAGAGATCAGTTCTCGTGAGTTATCGTAAAAAGAGCTCGCGTCAAGGTACGACATGAGGTCATAATCTGTCGTCCCAATTTTGCGACATATGCAGACGCACCTTGACGCGGCATATGAGAGAATGACTTGTAGGACATTTTTTTAACTCTTGCTGTGTGGGTAAACATGGAATATAACTCCACCATCGGGGACGTCAAAGACGACGTAATTTTTGTTTTCCTTCGTGTGCCTCGTGTGTTTGCGCACGACAAGGTCACGCGTACCGAAACTCGTGTTAAATATAGAGCATTGTCAAAAACGTGTGTGTAACGACCGAGCCGATACTTTCGGAGGATTGGTGATAGTCGATGTTCTGACGGTTTGCCCAAGAATAAATGATAGAAAAATATGGTGACTGCCGGGATTCGAACCCGGGCTTTTCGGTTCCTAAGTAAGAGCGCTAACCACTACGCTATTGTCACCCATATTTTTCTATCATTCTCGTCGTCTACATATATGCAAACCTGGGGCCGTCACACACCTCCTCTTACTGTAATCGACGTCCTCGTCGAATGTGCAGAGTTGCGGTGTCGCCTTACGCGATAACTAGCACAGCCATGATTCCGGTACCTGTGTCCCTCGTCGGAGCTCTTCCCTCGCCCGATGAATCCCGCGTCGCAGCTCTTCAGTGCCAGGCCCTTGCTCGTGTGGATCTTCCGTAGACTGCGACTCTGGCTGGGCTCGTTGACCTCTGTGCTCTCCGCTGGCGTCCCGCAGATTCCACTACGAGTTGGATCATGGCTGCTCCAGATGTATTGTCAGGCGTGTTGTTTTTGGTCCGATAACTTCTGACACCATGTAACGACCGAGCCGATACTTTCGGAGGATTGGTGATAGTCGATGTTCTGACGGTTTGCCCAAGAATAAATGATAGAAAAATATGGTGACTGCCGGGATTCGAACCCGGGCTTTTCGGTTCCTAAGTAAGAGCGCTAACCACTACGCTATTGTCACCCATATTTTTCTATCATTCTCGTCGTCTACATATATGCAAACCTGGGGCCGTCACATGTGTTTGCACGAGCGTGATTAATCCGTCCGAAGTTCAATGCTTGCATGCTTAATTGCGCGGTAATATATTGCGAAAAATGAATGAATGAACATGTATACTCACATGTGTGTTATCGCTGAATTTTGAATATTTTCACTCTTTCCTGCCAAGCGATACAGTTAAAACTTTACCTCGTAGGTGGGAGTTTTCGAACACGCAGCATCAATTTTTTTATATCAGCGCTGATAGTGGCGATGATTCCTTCAACCGACATAATACGTCTGCTTACGTGCTATCTGACCCTATGACCGGGGCGGCACTTTTAAGTCTAAATAGACCAGAGCTGGACAAAGTACTTAACGTACCAAGTACTTAAAGTACATTGTACTTAAAGTCCCATGTACTTTACTACCCTATCGAGTCCTCAGTAATTTAAGTACTTAAAGTACTTTAACTTCTTATAAAGTACCAAAAAAAATCGTATTTCGTTGTTTATCAAGTAACGAAAAAATTGTTATAACGCAAAATCATACAAATTTAGATAATGCGACGATAGAGTTTATTCGAAATATAGTAGAATTACATGATACTCTGTAGGCTTTTAAAATTATTTTTGTTTCGTCGAATTCAATATGAGGTCAATGGTACATCATAGAACGAATCAACGAGGTCGATGGCACATCAACGAATCGGCGAAACCTTAACAATATTATGTTCACGTTATAGAGGTATATGGCGACAGGGAAACGAATAAAATAAGGCCTCTGCAGATACCTGATTTTTCAAATTTTATGTATATGTCGATATGAACATTTGTAAACTAGAGCTCCTAAACTTAACTCAGTAGTAGGAGTGAAAACGATACGAAATAGAAAATGATATTTTCAAAAAGTCCGCCGTGTCTTTTATCCAAAAACATATAGAATATAAGAGATAAATATGGGCTACTCCAATTAGGACATACATTAATAAAATATGGGTCGGTGCATATTTACCTGTTTCATCCAAAATGTATAAATTATAGTTCTATCAGATTATTTTTAAGGTTATATTAATACAAAGATTTTCACGTTCCACGCACAGTTTTTCACATATACGTATTTGAAATAATGGAAAAGAACTTTGAGTGCAGTATTTAAAGTACTTGGAAAAATGAAAGTACTTAAAGTACACCTGTTTTTAAAGTCTCGGAATTAAAGTACCAAATTAAAGTACTTCAAGTACACAGTATCGTAAGTACTTGAAGTATTTATCAAGTACTTCTCGCAATTAGGCTCGGAGCGTTAAGCGTTATCTAGGGTTTACAAAAATAAAAGTAATTTGCACACGGCTTCCTCATTTATTACAATTTTGCGCAATGGTTTTTCTATGAGAAACTACGTCGATCGATTTTGGCTTCCTCACAGAGGAAGCTATGCGTAAAATTGGAGCAAATGAGGAAGCCATGAGCAAGCGAATTACTTTGCACCTTCTTTCATAATATTACAAAATGTTTACATTTAAGAAAATTTCAACGGTCAAAATTTATCGAACAATCGATTGTAAGAATTCGCTAACTGACCTTTTCATGATTTGTCATTTTAAGGCTATTTTTAATCTATTCTTCACTTTTTGTGTTTAAAAAAAATTGCATAAAAACCGTCATACAAAATTTCATACGAAGAACGCAAAGGGGGATGTCCCGTTCTTTAAAATGGAATTCTACTTTTTTATAAATTCTTAAAAATAAATTCTCGTTAAATTATACTTATTAAAAAGTTTAGACAGATGATCATATATTAATAGAAACAGGATGTCGTGCTAGTCGTCGAGTATCCGTAATGCGAGCACATACTCACAAAGTACTTATACTTGGTCCTTGAAGTACTAAACAGTACTTGTGTACTTCATGTTGCCCAGCTCTGAAATAGACAAATAAGCTGCGCGACGTTGTCGGTGGATTATTATTTACTTATTTTTCACTGAGTGACGATGTTTTTCGTGAATAACAACGACCTGGTTATACATTGTGTATTGCCGTAAGTACATGTAAACATTAGAGCTCAAGAACTCGGCCTTGCCGGCTATGAACCGTGACGCAGGTTTTCTCTGGATTCAAGTCCCAATAACTTCAGACATTCCTGATAATAAGACGCCTATACGTCTTATTGTATATACGTGAAAAAAAACACATGAATTTTATAAATGCCAAAAAAAAAAATGTCGAAAGTGACTGTTGAGATATTTGCCGCCCCGTTTACACTTGCCAGTCAAGCAGGTGAGCTAATAGTTGTTGAATTATTATAATTCTTGATTACGAGACTCACTACAGCTTTGATTTCATAAGGATTTTTTTTAGTTTTTCGATTTTAGTGTCATTGCGATTGGAAATGTTTGAAATGTTGAGAACTGAGGTTTTCGGACGGATCAATGGATAAGATTAACGTGCGTGATGAGAGTACGATCATTAATAGCCAACATAATTCATGAACGTCGAAGCAGCGCACATGTCTGTTAGGTGTTAATGTGCGAATATTACTGGTATGAGCCTGTAAACATTTTCAAACGCTCATGCATTCTCGGTCATATTTTTTTTCTTTTACAAATGCCGTTGCACTCAGAAAAGATTACTTAAATTAAATATATTCCGATCTTCAAATGACTATTATTAAGATGAAAAAGTGTTTACTTACCTTAACAAAATTCTTATTATATTCAAATAATGGCTATTCTTTAGTGGAAGTAAAAAAATGTATTCAAAGATTTGTACTTTAAGTTAAATGTTTATTCGCGCCAATGAAATTATATATTTGACGTCATGACAAACGCGTGAAAACATCTCTCGCTGATAATACAGGACTATATTTATTCCTTACGGGGATTCGCTATATTATAGATATACTAGAGAGGCAACTCATCGGTTTGTAGGAAACTTTGTTTACTTAAATCCGTGTACCTTGATCGAATTGTGGTCGTGGAATGACTCCTCGAAGAACCGATTTCGAGGTTGATTGTGTTATGAGCATAACTAATGAGTGACGTTATTAGTGAAATTGTACGTCGATGAAGGATCTGTATGCTTATTTAACAATAAAACATTGCTTTTTGAGCTCCGTTGTTAGTAAAAATGACTTAATCAACAAAAAATTCGTTTCTGCGTCATTCATATATTACATTATTCACATACGATCAAAAGTAGCAGGTCTTTGACGAAATAAATAAATTAAATTATTTGCCATAAATATTCGTTTATTAGATCCAAACAAATATTATTAAATAATAGGAATAATACTACCAATCAAATAAATATATTAGAAATTAATAAACGTTGTATTAAGTTATGAACCAAAGAAACATTTTTCATCGTCCTTAATAAATTTTCTCTGGTTGGAATAAACTTTTTTCGGGGTGTTTTCCAGTAATTTTTGTGTCACAAATAAAAAAATCATGTGTCGGATACATGAGTATGCGTGTGTATGCGGCGAAGGGATAGCAGTGAGTTGATGACGAGCCGGGTCACGAAACGAAGTATTGTTGTTAGGGACTCAAATAAAAAAGGGACAAGTCGAGGCATGAGTCATATTTTGTAAATGGCTAGAGACCAATAAACTTTTCCTGATTTCATTTAATTATGCGTGAATCATTACTTATCGTACAGATAATTGCTCAACACATGTTTTTGCGTTACGGAGCGCAGAATTAATGAGAATTTCAGTAACTATAGACATTTTTTTTCTTGAATGTCCCAATGACGGGCCGTTTCTGTTCGATTGGTAAAACTTAGATGGACAATCACTCGCTCATTTTTCGTTGTACCACAACGGTGCTACAACAAAATGGGCAAGCATGTTCTTGTGTTCCACTCGATTCATAGCTATTATATGTGTTTCAGCGTGCCACGGCTGTACAGCAAGATAAAATCAACTGCAGACAAATCCGCGTCGCTAACGATCTTTGGAAAATTAAATTTTACCATCTTCGCGGAATCGTGATCACAAGCGTTACATCTCGATTGAATCCGCATTGTCGATGACAATCGTAATGACCTATCCCGAGACAATTTGTACGATGACAATGAATATTTGATTTTATATCGATAATCACACTCTCGTCGTTTGTCGATGTCGAAAATAAAATAACCGGTTTAGCGTTTGAAAGGGCATTTTCATATTAGAATGTCCGTCGTCCCGTTTGTAGTATATCATTCGTTCTCGAACTTGTGGGCAGCAACCCGTAATCGTTTGATCTCCGCTAGTTTCTGTGCGATCTTTTTTCCCTTTCTTTTTTTTTTCATGGAGTGAATATTCATGAAGAAATCGAATGGAAATTGACATGAAATTACACACGAATATACCACCTCACGTGTCCGTATACCGCGTACGTGCACAAAGGTTGCGATTTCCTTTATCTCTCGTTATGTTAATTCATTACATTACATTTGAGATCAACAACCCTGCGCCAAGGACTCGCTCAGGCTCGCGTGCGTTCTTGCACACGGTAGCACAATTACGTGATGATTTTTTTTTATTCTCGACGCATTTGAAATGAGCTCACGCGCGCTGAAAGCACGGGTTGGTGTCGTTGTATCGCTGGAATATCCGCGTGAACAAAAATCCACTGAGCAACGATTTGCCATCGACCTCTTACATAAATGTCTTCGATGCCGACCGTAAACGAGCAAGTCCCCAAACGAAAAGCAAGAAACGAAAAGTTCTATTCTATCTACTGATCAAGACACTTTTTTTTTGTTAGGTAGAAGTTTAAAACTGTTGCCGCAGACGAATTTATCATTCGTGGCGCAGCACAAAGAGAGTTTTTATTGAAAGTTGACAGATATCAAAGACAATGAAGAAACGTTAGAATGGCATTTCAATTATTGCGAAAAAGTAAATAATCGAAGCATTAACTTTTTTTCGCGTGGCACTCTCCGCGCTGAGCGACTCTCGATATTTTCGGGGGGATGCGCCGATGCGAGCACCAAGGCCGTTTTGCGCCATTGAAAATCCTTTGACGGTCTCGCAACGCTTACACATCGGTAACATATGGTAGCGCGTCAGGCACTGCTGCTGCCGTTTACGCAAAAATCGACGAATAAAAATGCAACCGGTCGACCTTCGATATAGTCTCTATGCTGCATGGCATAGATACACCTATCTATATGCAACCACAACTGGCTTATGCTATCCCACTGTAGCCGTTCAACGTTCCTCTCAAAATGGTACATTGATTGACCACCCACTCGCGATCAGCCTTCGAACCACATTGTACGGAGTGTGATGGAAGTATGCCAATAACTAATTATTGGACGTTCTTTGAAGAGCTTATCACTGCACCCTGTGCGCCAAAATTGCCACATACCTTCTCTGCATCATTTCTTTACATCAGTCGATTTTTACCGTGACTGTTCACACAGTTGTTCCGGTTGCACCGATTGCAAGCGCAGGAATACACATGAAAGTCGTTAGCTTTCTTTGCAGGGGTCGCTGAATTTTTGAATTCCACTCGAATCACTATGGCAGCCTTTCCTTTATTTTGCCGTTACTAATCTGCAGTTGCGATGAATACAATCTTTGTTGATTTAATATCGTCTGCTTAAAAAAATTGTACAAAGAATGCTTGGATTCTGTTACTTAATCGATTAGCCGTTATCAGATCGTCCATATCGGCACGTTGAGCGTTCGACAAAGTGCGTTGGAAGGTGTGCGCAGCAGTTCCAACTATCGCACTACGTTAGCACGGTACGGGCGCACTTTCACGTATCATAATACACACAGAGAAAGAATGTGGTTTCCCTTTCAAATTACAAAATACCGTCGAGCGCTCGGTCTTACTCTCAACCTCTCGTCCGACCCGGCGCGCACCACCGAGAACTCCACCGGCCGCGACCAAATTCCCCGTTAACATTAAATGTCTTATTTATTTATTTTTTTATACCTGACTTTTTTCATAATATTATTCCTAGTCGAAACTCGCTTAAGATTTCTACTTGTATGCTAATCTTTTTTTTTTCTTTTTCTTATACTTTATGGACATTTTTTTGCGACCGATGGCTTGTTTTCATCTCGTTCGAGAGATCGGGCGTCTATGATCTAGTCGACGCGTAGTTCCGCTTAGAGGCTGCGAAGATAATCTTTAACGATGCATGGACGAGTAGCGAATCGTATTATTAATTTTGAGAGAGCGTGTAATAGTGTAATTGATATAGGTTGTCCTCCGGTAATCGGGCCAGGGTCGTCGTCATCACCGGTCAGGTGCTGCTGCCGGACGCTGCATATACCTGTCCACCTGTACCTATGTACCTGCGAGGTAGGCATGTGTTTGTATGGCCAATGCGCATACCACTATCAGAGAAGAGTATGAACTCACCGCCGATGTCCGCGAATCTCGTTGTACCCTCGGGCTAATTAGCGAAGGTAAAATCGAACAAGTGACGTTTGTCCGTCACAGCTACCGAGGAACGCTGGTCAAGTATAGTGCCGAAGTGATATTCGAATGGACCTACACTGTTCACACTGCCCGCGTGAATGCTCTACTCGAGACAACCCGATCATTTTTAAATAGTTGCGAAATATCGTGGAATCCGTAACTCCGGGCCACACGAGTCAATATCGCCAATCCTTTCTTACGTCGTGTTTTTTTTTACCTCGATGAAAAGCCCACCGGTCGGATGACGAGCTACCGACAGTGCTGCGAAAGTGTAGCAATTGTCGGCCAGGGTATTCACACTAGCGTATTGGAGAGGCGGAAAAAACCTTCGAAAAGATGATGATCGTGTTGGTGATGAAAACATTAGATCGACGAAAAACCGATCTTGCCCATTCACATTTTCACACATCACGATGCGATAATATCGCCGGAGGCGAGCGGCTGAAACAGTGAAAGCGAGTCTATCTATGCCCGGGAATTTTTTTCGGGGTTTTTTTTGGGGAATTTTTCTTCCGGGCTTTTTCGGGTTTCAGTGTGTTGACGCATGGAAGAAATGGAGTTTCTTTATTGTCACTACAGTATGAACATAACAATTGACATATATAAGACCGCCGAGTGTAATTGCAAACCACAACTCATGTATGTATGTATATATATTTCGCCTACCAGAATAAAGTTCTCGTTAGGCCGGTTGGCAGTGAGCACGTGACGCGAAGGTGGTACGCGAACAGTCGCGACCACTCGCGTTGAGCTAGGTTGACAAAAAATTCATGTCAGGGAATTTATATTTCACCTTTCCCTGTTCGGCCGCTCCCGCGATCGAACTGGTTCTCATTTTCATCAAGTCCCCGCGGTCTTGCTATCATAATTCACCGATACATACCTGTAGCGATTAATGTATGAGGACATTGGTTTGGCGTTCTCGTGGGTATATTGAAGAAACGGATAGAGGGCGCGATAGTTGTTGTCAATCCTCGAATAGACACCGCTCACTATTTTTTATTTTGTTTTTTCACTTTTCGCTAGCGGGTTTCTTAATAAGTGAGCGCGCTCTTGACTGCCGAGAAACAACGCCATTTGTCCGGCAGGTAGAAGGGCTCGAAGACGTGGGGAAACGGTGTGTCCCATCCGGTCACTCTTTGAATCGGTGCTTCCAGATGCAAAAAGCATTCCTCCTACACATTCGTTTAATTATTTAATTACGAAAGGCTAACGACACGAGGTGTGTTAGCTTTTCGGTTAAAACAGAACACACCGAGAGACGCTTGAACATTTTTACTAAGAATTGTTATTACCGTAATCTACCATATTATTCTATTATACAATAAAATGTTTATCATTTTTGCAAATTATTTTTTTATATTCATTAAGTAGATGTGTTGAATAATGCATATGTGAATCTTACCTGAATCGTTGCTGCAACTTCGCTCCCAAATCCATTGGTGAGCGGTGCTTCGTGAGCAATCACAACTCGACCGGTCTTCTTTACCGACTGCAACACGAAATTTTTTCAATTATTATCGAATAAATATTGTAACAATGAATAACGAATAACTATAAAAGATATTAAGATTAAATGTATTATCGAGCTGAAAGCAGGGCCTATTGCGATGCCGATACAACTGGTGTTCACCCCGAGCAAGCCCGTGGGTCGGAACGAATTTCAAAAATCAGAATAATATTACACACAGCGGTAATATTAATGCTGGAAGTTAGGTAGCTTAGCTGAGTGCGGGTAGGGAGTCCTAGGGGGAATCAGGATGGAGTTCCGTAAAAACCCAGAAAGGTGTACGGTGGAAGAATGGAACAAATATTTTTTTAAATCAGATTAATATTCTGGCTTCCCAATGGGGAGCGCATCAGATAATAAGCTGATAAGAGCAGATTAAAAGTGCTTTATTCAGGTAAAGGCCATTTCCGGTGAGACCGGTGCAGTTATCTGCCAGATTATACAGCATTAGGTCTTGAGCTTCACAATAATACATCATGTTTTCATGGGTCTTCTGCTCCGATATCTCGCCGTCTTTTCTATGGTTTGGTATACAAAAATGTACACGAATTTAGGTTACTATATTGTTTATCAAAGCATTAGGCCAGGAAACGTCGATAACTTGTTTCTGACGACTACATATACAGACAATGGTGCCGTTTCGCTTGTAAGAAACGTCGCGACAGTTTTTCATCTAGCAGTATATTTGGAACTAAACCACCCATTTTTTCTTCCCCTCTCTACAAAGTCTACCCTGTTAAAACCAGTTCGAAATGGAACCCAAATATCAAACCTGGGCAGTATTTTAAATATATGGTATATTTTAGGTATTTTATATACGTATGTAAAATACTTAAATACTTCTATTTTAAGTACTTTTTAGGCCCATTACGTACAAAATACAAAATTCTTTCGCATCAACATTTAAATTCGAAAGCTCTTTGCTTTCTCATAGAGGAAGATTTGTTATCGTGAAAAGAAAAATCGAGATTTTAATGAAAACATTGTCAGAATGTTCGAAAACATCAAGAAATCACAATTAGAAAAAATATATGTATGTATGTATATGTGTATGTATGTGTAACTCAGACGCGAAAAATTCGAAACGCTATAACTCAAGAATGCCTCGACCAATCAAGACGAAATTTTACATAGCAGGTTTGATTCATAGCCAATGTTTCTTGAAAATTTCTTTAAAAAATCTCCATTGTTTTTTTTTCTACGTGATTTTTAATTTCTTCAAAAATGTCTGTGCGCACTGTAGCTGTGACAATTTTTTAGCCATCGGGGCAAAAAGTTGTACACTGTTGGAGTATGATGGTCCAATGAGCTCCATTACATTTGGGGAGAATCGATTTAACAGTTTAAATCTTACTTCATTTTGAATTTTTTGAATGTCACGAAAAATTAAAACTTTATGTTAAACGCATTTTTCTGTATTAAATATTCATCTATGAATAAAGTACAAGAATGTTATTGGACACAATGATTATATGAGTAAGCGAATGTTTACAATCATTTGGGTTATATTTTCCTTTGCCCAACGGACCATCGACCGAAGTCCTTCAGCCCGCGTATCTCTTATTTGTGTGCTTGTTAACCTTTATTTGCGAGGAAGAGTGTGAGTGCGACAGTGTTGTACATGATTTATTCTAGGCGGATTATATGCGACTATGTGTTGTGAAGTATGTTCAAGATTTCTGTTTTGTGTGCGTCGGCTATTTGTGTTTGGGTCTTACATTTGCAGAAACTATGAATAAAATAAGTGGTAGATTCGTGGTCAGCATGGAAAAATATAATAAATATAGTCCCAAAGCGACAACTAACGAAAAAAGTTTATCGCGCATTTTTATGTTCATTATTGCAAAAATGAGTGATTTTGCGGATTTGCAAATAGCGTTTTCTTTGCTTCTCGATGGCATCACAAAAAAACCCAGATGCCTATCATGTTCAACGGCAAGACGCACACAAGATTAAGGATATGACGGCGTTGAAAAAGCTAGATAAAGAGGTATAATTTGAATGTATCGAGTAAAAATCGAATGTGTGGAAGGAAAATTCAGGAGCGTATAATTCTATGCATTTTTTCGCTCCGTGTACAGATCTCACAAAGTGAAAAACGACGTCGGTGTTTTTTTTCGCGCCGCTGAATCGCCGAGGCGTTTTAAAAACGTCAAACACGACGTTGACGTTGAACAGCGATGAAAATTGAAATTTTCATATCGCTTCTTCATAATGTTCCTTTATTCGTGAAACTCTATTAGGAAGCCAAAAATACCGAAAATGCTCCCTCATAAACGAAGCTTTGCGAATAAAGGAACATTATGAGAAAGCAATATGAAAATTTCAATTTTCAACTTTTATTAAGCAGTGGTGGAAATATTTCAATTTTAAACTTTTATGAGAAAGCGATATGAAAATTTCAATTTTCAACATTTATCAGGAAGTGGTGTGAATATTTCAACTTTAAACTTTTATGAGAAAGTAATATGAAAATTTCAATTTTCTTTTTTTTTTCAACGTTAATCTCGTGTTGACTATTGTGCGGAATGGCTGGCTAATTCAGCAACACGAAAAAATACACCAACGTCATTTTTTTATATTGAGAATGATTGTGCGAATATTCGGAATAGGTAAGGTAAACGACCCAGTTTGTGACACTTTTAGAGCAGTGGTGTCGGTTTTCTATTAATCACGAACGCGTAACCTTGTCAAATTGAAAATTAACTGTCTCAACACGTGGATTAAAACCTTCTGAACAGATTAACCTATTATACAAGTCAAATAATCGAGAATTTTTATAATAATATTGATTTAATAATGCTTGTCTACTGCCGGGGTTTCTGACACTGTGGACCCGCTTATGTCCCAGTTTGTAACCGTCGCGTGTACCCGGTTTCTGACACTCATGCCGCAGTTTACAACCCCCGCGTGAGCCCGGTTTCTGACACTCACGCAGCAGTTACTTACCCAGTTTCTGAAACTTTGCAATTTCAATTTAAATGGATCTAATTCCATTTCTTATGTAATGTTCGTATTAAATTTCAGGTACAAACAATAAAAAAGAATTAATTGGCTTAAAGGTATTATAATTTCATTAGATGTGTAGAAAAATCGAGGATCAAAAACTGCGGCATAACCTTAATTATGTGACGGACTTATGACCTCGCTAATTTAACGAAACAATTGAACAAAAGTAGAATTTTTTTTCTTCAATACAGTGGTTCTTGCTGAACATTGTGATATAAGTTTCATGTGGTTGAATATGTACTTGAGATTGACGTTAACAGACAGCAATAAAATTTCTAGGTAAAACTTTTCAAGAATTCCATTGCAGAATACCAAATTTCAAACATGAGAGAAATGTCTAATTCCTATGTACCATCTTGAAGAATATCGAATCTATATGCAAAGTTTAAAATGAGAAGTCAAATCATTATATAAAAAGGCTACCAATTATATTTGCGCGGCGTTTCTTCTTTGTTTTTAATCATCAAATCTGCCGAGTCTACCAAGCTCTGTTTGGAGAAATGTACGTCGATTTCTTTTGGATTCCTCAAGAAGCTTTATTTTCGGATTTTTAAAAAAGTTCAAAACCTACTTGAAATCTGAATGACCGCAAATATTTTGCTTCAAGTTGGATCAAACAAGAAGAATTGATTCTGCAACATGCGTGACAAATTTCAGTTTGATATCTTACGTTGTTCTTAAATTAGGGCAGCTAAATGATATGATTTATTAAAATTAAAAAAGACTCAAAATCTTACTAAATTCGAACGGTTTCTCCGATCGCCCCCAAATTCAAAACCTATCATTGGTTGATAATAAACCATTTGTGTATCAATGTTTAGCCCGATATCTCACACTGAGAAAAACTTACATAGTAAATAGTACCCAGAGGGGACGTCTATATTTTATAGTTACGACAATGACCAAAAATTGTAGTTGTAACTATAATTATAGTGTAATCAATTGAATATATACTATTACAAACTATCAAATATAGACGTCCCCCCTGGGAACTTTTCGTTATAGTAGGAAATACCATCCTTTTTCTCAGTGCAAAAATTGGAAATTGAGTTGCAGCGCACACAAACGCTTTGTAAAAATTAAAAAACGCGTGAAACATTTAAAACTCTATACATTTTGCTAAAAATTTGTTCAAGCTAGGATAATTGACCCCTCAACATATGTGATCAATTTCAGCTTAATATCTCAAGCCGATCTCAAGTTATGGGAGGTAAATGGTTTGCAGACCATTTGTAGAGAAGTTATGGAAGGTAAATAGGCATCACCCGCACACACGCACGAACCCACGTACGCACTAAAATTTGTCTGCATATGATTTTTGAATGTTTTGGGACATTTTTAACAGGTTTACATGTAAATCTGGAGAACAATTTTTTTTACAAAAACAAAACTTCTTCAGGAAGCAAACAATTGAAAAGAATACCCTGCTTCAGATTTTACACAGTTTTGATTTGTTCAAAAATGTCTGTGCGTGCATTATGTTTATATTTTTAAACCTGAAACGAGTCGACTTACAAGCACAGGTGGGTGACAATAAAGTGGAAGTACGTGTGTTTTGCAGCTTTTTACAATAACAAACTTTCCGTGATTTCATCCATTTTGTCTACTTCTGTATGTATTGTCAGTTCATGTACTCGAATAAAAATGTATTACGTATGCTTTACTACATCCAACCACCATATCATATCCATCGGCGATTGAAATCCCATTAACTTTTACCAGGCATTTTAAAAAGTACTTACACGAAGTACTTAGTACAATGTATTTTAAGTACAAACAGTATCTTTAATACAGATATTTTGTATCGTCAGTATTTTCGAACATTTTGTACAGCTGTGCTAAATATTATATTACTGATATATTTTCGAATTTGTGATATATGCAGGCCGAGGAACTGGGTGATAGAAAAAAGGTCGTTTTTTTGTTATAGAATTCCTCGTCAAGATTATCGGTTGCGCCGCTAAAAATACTGATCGCGCAAGCGAACATCCATAAGAAAATATTTACTATTCCGTATCGATCTTTTAATTTACGCTGAATAGTGAATCGGTAGATCTTCAGATGTCCGCGATTAATTTGTTATATGCCTAGTTCTACGAATTCACTGATCTCTTGCAGCGATTTGATAATAAGATATCAACGTCCGCGATCAAGAAACTGGATTACTGGAAAGTATCCCATCGTCTATGTAACATCGGCCGCAATTAAGTGTAATATCAACCGTTGAGCAATGTCGAGCTTAGGCTCGGACACCGAGATAGACGTGCGTTTCATATTATGGAGAAAGTGACGACGCGCAGAGAAATGTTCGGTCGCGCGTACGGTGAGATGCACAATCATTGCAGCACCAACAGAGTAACGTACTCATAAAATGCAGGCATGCAAGCATGACGGTACTATACCGTAACGCCAGATATAAGATAGATTCCCCCTACAACCGCGAGCGATATTATTTTTAAAAGTATATAGACAGTCAAAGGCGCATAATATAATCGTGATATTCGCGAGAAATCGTCTGTATCGCGAATAGTTACGAGAAACGAGTTTCCAATTATGTACACTTTATACCTGCCCACTGAGTTGTGATATTAGCATCATCGCGGTCGCGTTCGGGGTGGCGGGAGTTAATCAACAGGTTGCTAAAGTGGTGGTATAGTTTGTATGCCACGTACCGGGAGTGTGATCCATGTCATTAGCGATAGACCAACAGCGCCGATAGCAAATTGTGATTTGAATAAATCAGCGATATTGATACCGATAGGAATCATGAAACGACATTGCTCTTAACCACTCGAGCCTTTCAATTTTCAGCAATCCCGTGTGAATTTGCCTTAAACCTCGATTTCTCTATAAAAATATAGTTACACTGATAAAAAGAACTACCTGGATTAATCGAGGTGATGGCGTGATTTTGTTGATACCACAAAAATACTTGTTTACGTTGACATATTTCGAATCGACTGAAGCAAACAATCGTTCATCAAAAAGTGTTTTAGTTGAGGCAACGAAATAGTAGCTTTGAACGCATGTCACCGCGGTTTTTGTTGAATCCAAGCAATTTTTCGTCTCAGTGTACAGCGGCCCCTGATAAGGCTCTGCAAAGATCTTATCAGACCCATTTCAAACCTCATCAAGGATGTAACACTATAAACGTTCTACTATGAACAAATGACTCCACTATCACTGCGCTGCTATGCCGAAGTATGGTCAGAAGTACCCATATTCACTGCAGTCGACGGCGTATCCCCGCGGCGCGATCTTTAGATCATCAATTAAATCATGACTTCGTTGTTACATCCATAGACACACGCTTACGGTGTAGAACGAAAGATGGGAAAGAGTGAGCAATACCTGGTAGAGAAAAAGATATTTATTACCTTGCAGACAGCATCAACATCCCAGGGGAGTATGGATACGAGGTCGATGACCTCGCAGGATGCACGCAGCTTCTCCTGGACGAGATCGGCCACTTCGAGGAGCACGTGCACCTGACTACCCCAGCCTATCAGCGTCACCGCGTCACCTGCTCAGAAACAAGATACGAGTGTTAAGCTGGCGATCCGAGATATAATTATACATGCATTAATGTACGTGCCATATACCACATTGACATATAACTAATCGTTATGCTCTCTAGCTCGATCAACTCTCTTGCCAGTTGCGTAACGCGTGCCTCGGCGCTTGCATGTCCTGCTCTGCCTGCAAGTTTGCCTGTACGCGTATCCTATTTCAAGATCTGCCGGGCCAGCAGCTACGCCCCTTTAGTTATAATATCTCACTGGATCGGGGAAAGGCGAGGTCGTTCTATTATCAAGCTGTATTATCGACCATTAAATAAGTTATCGTTATAGCAACTATCAGAATCTTGCAGTATCGTTGACACGATATCTTACAGCGGGTTAGACTAATTCATTCGCAGTATCAAGTACCTTCGCCCTCGTAGTGATGCCGCTCATCATCAGCCTCAAGACGATGTCATGCTTGCTCGGTCGGTAAGGAAACTGTAATCTATGTCATGCAGGGACCGCAGACATTTAAGAGCAACGGTAAGTTGATTGATGGCGCTATTTGTTTATCTAAAATGTTTCAGCCTCTAAATGTGCATATATTGAAGTTTTTGTTACCGGCCGAGCATGGTTTAGGCGAGCAGAAGAGGTTGACACATCTTCTTAACGGTGCCAAAGCACTTTCCCTCTATTCTCTCCACACGTTAATTAAAAGACGACACAAGTGAGCTTACCATCGCGCAATATTTCGGCCTGGCCTATCGGTGTCTTGTAGTGACCGACTGGTACGTCATCGACCGCCGAACGGTAGAGAGCTTTCGGTTCGAATATTATGCACGGGTCTGGTTCTTCGATACAACTGAGCAGCAGGCCTTTGGCTTGAATTGGGCCCCGCGGTACCACAATCTGAAATTTACAACAATATTTTATTCTTAAACTTCTATGATTTTCTGGTAAATTATGCAGATTCTGGTAAATTATGCAGAAGACTCCCTCGATAATCCATTTGGCAATAATCCCGACGCCGCAATGGTTCATCATCTCTCAGCTCATTTGAGCTCTCAATAGTCCTCTTTAACGCATGAATCATTAAAACTTGACTAGGGATAAAGTGACGAATATGGCGCTGTGATTTATGGTGAAAAAGCTATGAAAAATGGAGAGTCCATATTCACAACTTTTACCTTATGATGCGGACCCGTGTTTAAGACTACATCCGGGTTTTGCCTGTGTAGAGATACGATTCTTTCCAGTTATGTAGAATGTATCAACGGACCGTCACGTTCGTGATGAATTCTCGGATATACCACGTGGGTGCCTGCGCTATGAAGCAGCCTAGCGATAATAAAACAGTGTTTGCAACTGTGCAAGGAAACTCAAAACGTGAGATGGAATGGAACGTGCTGATTGAATAATCCTAGATCGAATCACGTTGCTTCGGTACTTTAGCACGCTTCACGATGGAAATGACAGCGAAGAAAAATATTAGGAATAAGCAATCTCCCGAGAAGTTCTGTCACGACTCAATGCACCGTGGCTACGCGGCGGTGAGGACGTTTGATTTTAACGTAATGTTACAATGTAGCATTATAAATGGGACTTATGGTAGTGCCAGGGAATGAGCGGATTCTAGTCCTCTCTCAAGGTCCGCATCACTCGCGCGACCTTTAATCGCTCGGCGTAAATCAGTGGTAGCATAAGCTGTGAGAGACTATCTCTTTTTTCGTCTCTTGTATTACTCACGGGACAGACGATCGCGAATGAAAGTAATATACAGCTGAAACCTGATAGGGTATGTATGTGTGTGTGTGTGTATATATATATATATATATATATATATATATATCGCATATCACATATCACTCCCGATAATTACCAGTCGGATGTTCGCGTTGGATGCAAATCCCCCAGTTTTTTTACGGGTGCAATATTTTTTTTAATCCTCGACTGAAAGGGGAGGCAATCCAAGACACCGCAAATCAATTAGGCAAATCGAAACTGATATGTGTCGAGTATGATGTCGTTAGTAAACCTGGTTCGAGGGTTTTTCTTTTTTTTTTTTCTTCGCCAAGTTCCCCTTATGGCTCTGGCTATTTTTCTGCCATTAAGCCGCCTTTGCTCATTTGTTCCAAGTCTTTAATTTTCGCTTGTAGATGTGCGTCTGCAGCCGCTTCCCCCCTCCCCCCTACTGTACCGCATTTGCAGGAGGATACAGGGAAACTGCAGAAAACCTGCATCAATACAGCCGGTCATTCCAACCGAGTCTTGATGTTCGTATTCGATACTTCGAGTATGAACATCAATCCTCAGAATTCGACCTTCCGCTCAACGGTTTCAATGCGACAGTTCGAGAGTTTTTTTTTTTTTTCCTGGTGATTCCCCTGTTAAGGCTTTAGCTTTCTGTGAGCCATCAAGCCGCTATTCTCATCAAATTTTCAACCAATTCCTCTCTTGTAAAGTACGCGGCTGCAGCCGCTATCAAACCCCCCATACTGTATCGCATTTGCACGAGGACGCAGGGAAACTGCAGAAAACCTGCGCCGATACAGCCGGTCATTCCAACCGAGTCTTGATGTTCGTATTCGATACTTCGAGTACGAACACCAATCCTCAGAATTCGACCTCCCGCTCAGCGGTTCCAATGCGCCAGGTAGTGCACGGCTAGGCGGTCACCTATCCAAGTACTGACCGCGAACGATTCAGCTTGACTCTGGGGACCACCGAAGCCGCGCACCAACCGCGCATCCACCGCTGTCGGTCCGAGAGTTTTTTGCTTCTTTTATAGCTCACGTCACCATCTATCAGACGCATCGTGAACTCTTCGAACGCTTTGAGAACTCTACCGATAATGATCCATGTACCACTGAAAGGTAATTCAATGTACGAAATCTTGCCGAATGTGAAATCGTTCGATGCATTTTATATATTTTTTTTACAACTGACAGCAAAATTCAACTAACTAAATGTGAAATGTGAACAAGTTGAATATAAATATCTTCAAGTTACCGATAATGCCACTTTTTTACCAAGGGATTTGTCTGTATTTTTCGATTTTCTAGAAGCTTACCTTAAGACCGGGAGTGTGTGCAAAGTACGCTTCCGGACTCTGTGAATGGTAGAGAGCTCCGTGCCCGACCGCTCCGCACGGCGCTCGAACGGTAAGTTTTCCGCAGTCGAATGCACCTCCGCTACGGTACCTGACTTTAGCTGCCTCGTTTACCAGCTGAGGATAAAAGATAGACCTGACTTGGTTTTCTGTTTTTAAGTATCCAACGTGGTTCAATTATTGCGGACAGTTAATTATCTATACCTGATCAAAAGCTGGAAATATGTAATCGGCAAATTGAATTTCTGCGATCGCTGTGGCACCTGCGTTGGCCAAACCTATGCCAAATCCTACGATACCCTGTTCGCAAAGAGGCGTATTGAAAACCCTGTCAGCACCGAAACTCTTTTGTAGACCCATTGTACAACGAAAGACGCCACCGAACGCGACATCCTCACCGAAAATCACTGTAAAAATTTTATGTGTGAAAAGCTACCTTGCCCAGCTTTCTTTAAAAAAGAATCAATAGTATAATCAGTAGTATAAGCAGATCGGTAGTATCTGCACTCGGCGGTAACAATAAATAGTGATACTGTTTTTACGATACAAACACCTAATGGCACTTTTGTATTCACTATGAACACAATTATCAATTTTGTACACATATATACATCCATAAAAAAGATTTTGAAGAGATGTTTTTTATTACAAATTTGATAAAGCCCGGCCCCCTGCAGCTCCGGGTGGACATCATCATAGTTGTTCAACGAAATCACAGTTCAGTCCGTCAGTGTTGCATAACAATCGCATAGCAGGTTCGAATCTGCATAACCATGTCTTAGACAAGATGTATTCAAAACGCTCCATTCGAATCGAATCGAGGAAGAAATCCTTATACATGAACAATTTATTCGACATTTTAGGGTTTACTATTAAAAGTCACTGGACACTTCACATTTACTTCCCGCTTCTTCAATATATGATTCCCGCATATATGATTAAAAATATATTGTTGCCCACTTTTAACCCGACTTTATTCTCACTAAAGGCGACAATTATATGAAACTATTTGCATGCTTAATTTTTCTCAATAACTGGTATCTCTCCGTGTGTCTTCATTTCGTTCTAAGAATATGTAAAATAACTACATCATTATGTTAAAAAGCACGGCGACGACAACGATAATATGAATAATTCTTCGTTATCATTTCATTTCGGCTGATAAGATAAGCGGACGTTGATGACTTTAAGCGAACACGGGGAGCTCGTAAATAGACTTGAGACAATTCGCGTTTTATTTACAGTTATTGCTTGTGCCTTTATTTTCATAAGTATAATCTTATAATCTATGGAACAAAAATCTCAAAGACGAGTATCTCACCAGCACTCGAATCCTTTTCCATTACTATTCGAAGACCGTTGTTGATCGCTTGAAACATATTCAGCCTTTCAGTCTCACCTATGAACAAATAGAAATAATTGACGGTTCAATTTTAAAGTAGAAAATAAATATTTTATTCTCGGCCCTACTTGAAGCTAATTAAGTTCAAGTTTTATTTAAGTGCAACATAGAAAATTCTGTAAATATTTAATCTGTAATATGCCGAAGCATATGCTTTGATGAAAAACGCATTGAGTGACAATTTACGTTACTAATATCTGTTATCCTCAGATTTAATTACCGGATTTCCCTGAAGGTTTGTCAGGCACAAAGGAAAAGTGTAATCCTCTGGTCCTAAGTGCATCGTCACGTGTAAAATTTGTCGCGATGGGGGCGAATGAAACCGGCCGAATTCGAGCGTAGCGCGAGCACAACTTACTGAGAATCATGATCGTCAAATACTGTGCGTATGAAGAACTGACACGCCATACGGGTTTGGAAATATCGAAACGAGTTATTTACATACAATGTGTTATCCCACCATGCGCGGGATCCCACTCGACCTCTGTCGTAATCAGCTCTCTCACTCACATTGGGCTTCACGTACACCCGCTGATAGCACACTATATGTAATACGGCATACGTGAACGACGACTCGATGGTACTATCTATTCCTCTATGGGTAAATAATGATACACGCTTTTATCAGTATAGAAGCATTATGACTGTCAAATACCACAGTCGATAATAAAAACTGCAATAACCTTTTTACACGGTTACTGCTATATACGGTAAAATAAAAGTATAGATAAAAGGATGATGGGTACGTGTCGCGAGTGAGGTTGAAGAAAAAGATCAGTTTTAACTACAGTATTGCGTAATTCTAAAAAAATCATTATTATATTAAATAGTAGTTAATCATTATCATTATATCATGTAATAATTATTAACAATTATTATATCAAATAATAATCTATTATTATTATATGAAATAATTATGGGATGCAGAATTTATTAAAATTCTGATAGCTTATTAAAATGCTAATGAACCGTTCCAATATATAACAGGTTACGTAATTTAGTAAACACCTGCTTTTATCGGACGTCCGTTGGTGGGGGTTGGGCTCCCCTACTTCGATCGTGTAGCGTTGCCATGGATACCCGGTTTAGCGTCGGTACAAACTAAAGGCTGCGAAACGTCAAACGTGGCTTGCAGTCAGCGGGGTTAGATGTTTGTTTTCGGTGTCTTGGAAAGTGCACAATGGTTCGAATGGATTGGGATCGTATACTCATGATAAAAGCAGAGTCGTTGACGGACGACGAGATCGAAGATTTATTTCCGATGGTGATAAGATGCGACATAGATGACGTTGAGAATATTAAAAATCTTCGAGCGCTTATGAAGCTGTCGCAAGAAATGCTTCAACACAAAGATAATCAAGTTTGTAATTAGTATAAACATTTGTAATAAAGTGATCTTATTACCTAATGTATTTAAATTATGGAATAAATTGATTTCTTTTATGTTAACCACTTTACATCGTTTGTCATTTTTAAGGTCGAATCATTGCTATTAGAGTGCGATGAATTGAAGGAGAAAGTGTCATCTGCTCTGTCTCCATCTACAAAAACTCAAAGAAAGGGTAAGTTTTGTTTGTCAAATGAAGGTCACTTTTGTTAAACGAAGGATAATTTATATTCTTCTCATAGCTAGCCAAGTCATTGGTCCAGACGATATTGAAAGGGATGACAGCGATGATAAAGTAAGATTCTATAAATTAGTTAACCATAAATTGTGATTCATATCGATTTATCTTAATGGTTTTTTTTCTCTTTAAGCGTACCGATTTTTCGGTCAGCGACAATTATCAGGATTCGAAGAAGAATGATAAAATTAAGACGCTCACGAACGAACTTGAGGTCAGTGCGTGATGTAATTGATAGTTCGATGCTGAGTTGCCGATTTATTTTCTACATTTTGTTTTTCAGGCTCTGGAAAACGAGAATGACATTTTGAAGAAAAAATTAGACGCTTTAAAAGATGAGATGGAAGACGCGACCGAAAATATGAATGAAATGACGGAGGAACTGGAGGAGCTTAGAAGAAAAAATATATTGTACAAAGGTATAGAGCAAATATAATGAATATTTATTAAATTTCTTCGATTTATAAATTTCTTCGATTTCTTCGATTTCAACGATTTATAAACAGATGAGATTGAGCAGATTCAAAGCGAAAATACCGAAATGCTCGCTCAAATCGACGAGTTGACAGCTCAACAAGCGGAGAGAGACAAAGCCATTGATGAATTTAGCGTGGCTATAGAAGAAAGAGCAGCCGAGTGGCAGGTATTGACGTTGAGCTTGAAAATGTACATTATTTAAATTTAAAAGTCGCGGTTTTATTTTCAAATCGCATACTTTTATTATAGAAAATATTAGAAGATAAAAATGCGGAGATAAGTCGTTTACAAGAGGAATTGTCTCACACGGTGACACAATCGATGACGCCTGTAAGAGAACAATCCAAGTCGCAAATAGTGTATCTCAATGAAGAGATCGATCGGAGAGAAGCGATCATAGCCGATCTTCAATCCAAACTGCTGGAAGCGAGTGTGGACATAAACGAAAGTGCTGCTCTGATAGAGAGACTGAGAAACGATGCAAAAAAGTAATCGAGTTCAATTGCATTAACGATTATGTAAAGATTTCTGTATCACCAAAATGGTGTTTTCATAAGTTTGTCTTGCCGATTTCTGTAGAATTGACAAGACTGGACGACGAAATGGGCAGAAGGATTTGTTGAAAAAATTTCAAACAGCGAACGAGAGAATATCCATCCTCGAGGACTCGCTGAGACAAGCCGAGGAAGAGCTGACGCTAAAGAGTGAGCAGTTGTGCGAAACACTGGTTACGCTGAGAAAATACGAAGACAAGGAACGTGGGTTGGCGGATACTATTAAAGAAGTAAAAGAATTGAAGGAACAATTACAGTCCAAGATCTGTCACGTCCAAGAGTTGATCAATGTCATCAACCACTTAGAGGCGTTGAATTCGTGCAGAGAAATGCAAATATTGGCACTTCGGTTTGTAAAAATTGCATTGAAACTAATCGGTGTGGTAAAATTTATTATATATGCAATGCCGTTTCTGTGTAGAGAAAAATTGGGCATGCCGGAGGATGAAGAGATTCCTATAGAGGGCATAGTTTTGAAGAGCCAAGAAGAAGCCCGGATGCGGAATGAATTGCTGCAAAAGAACGAAGACCTTGAGCGAGAAAACGTTGAAATGAAATCGGATGTGAGTACTCGAATCGATTTGATAATATGTATATATATGTATATATATATATTGTAAGGGAACAGGGACCTACCCTACCAAGAATTTTCAAAAAGCTATCGATAACAGCGCGGACTGACATATCGACCCGTGATCATCAATATCCGCGTGGCCAAGTGCGTGGCTCAAGCACCGACGCGAGAGCATAAGACGCGCCTAACCGCGGAACCGACCGCGTAACACCGTGCGAAATAAGAAAATTCCGCCGTTGCAATAACAACTCGAATTTAAAAGTTAAGAGAAATTATTCGTTGCATCGACGTTACTCAATGGCGCGAATAATCCTTATACTAAATCTCATTCCTTCGGTTTCTATCTACTCTAACTTCTATCTGATCTAAGGAGAGGAAGGCGGATGCCTACCTTTCCCGTGGAAGCGAGCCCCAGACATCTCTGGCCTTCATGAACACTCCATAAGAAAGGAACAACTCTCTAAGCGAATTAAAATATAAAAAAATCTAACACTGGGAGATAGCCAATTTAAAGCGTACAAATTTGGAATTCTAAAATTCACGACTTGAGCCAGCCAGCTCCGTTGGCTAAACCGAATAGACAACGAACAATTCTTATAATTTATCGAGAAACAGATAGAATCATCTCGAGCGCCATACCAACCATCACGTTGTTCATAGCCGCATAATTAAAATGGATTTCCGAAGTCTAACTTCGGCAGTTCATATAAATTCAAGTTAGAAACGTTCACGTTTGTCTCGCAAGGATAGAAACGATTTATTTAATTATTCAAGTCGGAATCGAGCAAATCAGAACTAAGCTCATCAATGGAAATTGACAATGTAACGAGTCGAGCAAACGAAGCCACCAACATCACGGTTACATATTTTCTGCGACGTTCTTTATTCCCCGAGCATATTTGCCGCTGGAGAAGAAATTTGTCAGTTAACTGAACGTAGCATCCTTGAGCAAGGCCAGCTCCATTCGCTGTACATCATGGGAAGCGAATGAAGACTGTTGTTTAAATGAAAATAAAATGTAATCATCTCATAAATTTAGTCCGGAGAAGTTTCGTTTGGTCGAGGCGAAGCGACACATTTATTTGCGAGTTTCATCCCGACGAAACTCATAGTGATAGGCTCGTGTCCTCGGGTAAGCCAGTTGCTACCGAGCGACGAGAGCAGAGTACCGAACAAAATCGCAATAGTCGGAAATACAGGGAACCAGACACTTCGCCACAGCTAATTCAGAAAACCCGAAACCATAAACCGAAATTCCTTAGTTGCACCTCGCTCGGATACTTATGATGATGACATCTCCGTCTCCCAATGTTGTAGGAGAATAGCTGAAGTTTCCTCCTTTTCCTCAGAAAGACAAACTGACGCAACTTTACGCTCCCCGACTATCCAGAGCAAACAACCCCGTGCAAACTATACAAACGAATATATTCAAGATAACGGTACGGGTTAGAAACAAATCCGATCGAAATTACTCCAAAGAGGAATCCTGAATAAAATTGCAATATATATTTTTAAAAAGTGATTGTCTATTGAAAGGGATTGACAAAAATTCATTTCTTCTCCGTGCACTGTACCCTACTGACAATTTTCAATCTTTTGCAGTTGAGGGCATTACGTTATAAATTGAACAAACTGGGGGAAAGAGTAATCATGAGTCGTGATACAATTGATACGAAGGATACCGAAGTACATACGAAAAAAGTCGTGGAGGAGAGGTACCGCGACGTAGTGGATGAAGAAACAGTGTCTTTGCAGCACAGAGCCGAGATAGAAGAAATAAAGTATAACGTTCGTATCGTGATAGAAGAGAATGAGGCTCTTCGGAAAGGGATGCACGAGATATTGGACAGTATACACGATCAAGACGGTAAATTTTCGTTAACATTTTCTTCCCCCCACGATTCCTGTTTTAACGCTTTGGAGCACAGTGTTTCACCTCCGAGGTGATACACCACTTCGGATACAGAAAAAATGCATTAATAGCCAACCGACGTATTTGAAACTTCATACATGTAAAACAAATGTATCTTCAAAGGGTCAAGAAGAAGCCATCATGATTTTTTAAAAACGTTCTACTCAGGCTTCCGTCAGCATGTCCAAGAAAATTACACGTTGCTCTCAGTTGACATTGAAATTACGCTAGTTTTTAAGTCATTATCTATTGAGAATCCGGAATATGTAGCCAAAAAATATTAGTTTCACGATTATTTTTGTATGAAATATTATTTCTTGGAAATTTGCAATTCTGTTAAAATTCGATCCATATGTTTAGGTAAAAGTAGGGTGGAGATACAATCCGACACATTGGAAAGATTACTCGAAGCATTGGACGTCAGACACATAGCTGGCTGGTACCACCCAGCAATGAGACTTCAAGAACGTCTCAATGTCGTGCAAGGAAGCAATTCTGAATTGCGTTTGCAACTGAAGCAAATGCGGTATGACCTTCTTTACTTGAACTGAACTTTCAATAATATATCCGTTCAAAGATAACACAAGCGATGATTTTACAGAAAAGAGTTGCATAAAAAAGATGGCCTACTACGCAACCTCGCTCTGAGACGCGAGGTCTTGAGCGAAAAGCAAAGCTCGGAGGAGTCCGGGAACGAAGAAATCAAGAAATCGTACTCTTCCGAAATCCAAAGAATTCAATCAGCGTATCGAGATGAATCGGATAAATGGAAAAGGGAGAAAGATTCTCTTACTCAAGAGAATCAGGAGCTCAGAGACACCGTTGAAAAATTGACTGCCCAATTAGAAGTATTCGATAAAGACCTGAAGATCATTGAATCAGGTGAAGACGAAGTGAGGCAAGCGTTCGCTAATAAGAGCAGGGAATGTGCCGAATCCGCACTCAAAGTCATCGTCGCGAACAGAAAGTGTACGACCCTCGAAAATCTATTAAACGTTGAGGCAGAAAAAACTTATCGAAATCAGAAGGAAGCTGTAGATTGTGAAAATGCGTTTAGAAAAGCTCTCGTGGACGCGGATAGAAGAAACAAAATAATGGAAAACGAAATTCTGACGCTCCGGAGTAATTTATCGAATTCCATAAGTCTCGTTGAATACAACGAGCTGAAAGAGAAATACGAGGAGTCAAGCATGCGACTTCGGGCTGGATACGAGCTGCAGTTGGCTGCAAGAGTCATCGAAGAAATTCCGTCGCTCGTCGAAGTTCCCGAATCACGCGAACATCAGAGCGTGAATCTGGAAACACTGCACGACATATCGCAGAGCAAACTCGCCAAATGCGAGACTAAATTGCAGCAAATGACTGAAATGAATTCGGAATTGCGAGAGCAATTGATAGATTTAGAGAAAGAGCTATCGAAACACATAAAGCCTCAAAAATTGATGGCCGAGGAAAAGTGTACGAGCATCGAGGTCCTCGAAGAACGGATTCGAGTACTCGCTATAGAGAATGAAAATTTATCGAGAACACTGGAGATCACTAGGGAAGAGGCGCAGATGCATTACACGATGAATTCGTTGAAGACTTTTGAGCTGGATAGCTTGAGGCATCAGATTCTGGACCTTCACGCCGTTAGCGAAGACAAGGACACTATTGCGAGACTCGGTTTCGAGCTAACAAATTGTAAAGCCAGTGAAATCGAATTGAATAAAAGAAAAGTACAACTTGAAAATGACGTTTCACATTTGCGGGAGGATTTGGAGAGTGCGAACAAAAAGTTGGACGAGGCGAGATCGCAGCTTCAGGATTGTCGAAAAATTTGTTCGTCTCGTTGCAGGTATTTATATCGAAATATCGTTCGACTATAGAAAAAAAAGAAACGATTAAATCTTAGTGTTTTTGTTGTTATTCTGTTGCAGATCATACGAAGACATAATAGATTTCATGCGCTGTCAATACGCCGGCTGTACCTCTGTCGCCACGTTACAGAGGTTTGATTCCATGCTGAAGAATCTTGTCGATAGTCGGGCCGAAATTGAGAGTAAAGTGAAGGAAGCGAATGAACTGAAGGAAAGTGCAAAGTTGCACCAAGAATTGTTGACAAATCGTTTGGAAATTGTTGAACGATTGAAAGATATTCTTGAAGAACAAATTGGCAGTTCCCACGTCGAGAGCATGATGCACAGCTTTTCCGAATATTCACAATACACTCTCAATGTGAGTAAACATTATTGTATTTTTATTTCAATTATTAATGTCAACAGTAATTGGCTTAATTGATGTATTGATATCGAATATTATTACTTTAAAAAAATGGATTGATGCGATTAGGATATCCGTCTCAAACGTCGAATAACTCAATTGGAGAGCGAGCTAAGAGGCATTAACGACAAGATAGTCGATTACGAGTCTACAGTCATTGCTATGGAGTGCGAAATGATAGACATCCAAAGAATATGGTACAAAAAGCCTGAGGCGACTTCGTCAGCTTCTGAGACCAGAATCGAGATGAAAGTTGCGACTGTCGAACAAAAAACTGCATGTGTTCAAGCCGCCGTGGAAAATAAATCGGTGGAGGTTCAGAGCGAACCTTACGATTCTGATGTAAAAATCGTTCTGCCAGAGGTGCCAGAAGTACTGCCAAGCAAGGAAATTGAGGTAGCACCACCGAATGACGATACCATCTCCGTTCTCAAAGAACAATTAAACGAAGCACTCGATTTGGCGTCAGAACGTTCGGCTATGATTATTAAATATGAATCACAGATTGCTGAATTTCAAACGAAAATTCGTACCCTCGAAAAAACAATCGTTGATAAAGATTCGCAGTTAGCTCGCGCCATCGAGCTGAGTGTAGATCGAAAGAAGATTATCGAGTCGGATCCGATCTTCGAAGGTACCGACAAAGCTGCATTGAAGTCGACGATAAATAGTTTACAAAAAATGTTGAATCAAAAGGAGGAGACGATAGCGCGTTACCAAAATTTGTTGAAGGACGACAGAGACGAGCACAGCAAAGCGGCTGCTCGTTTTCAAGAAGAAATCAAAGGACTGCGCGAGGATATTCAGACATTGCGGGCAGAAGCGGAGAGAAGATATGGAATAACCCCTCTAAGCGTTCCAGTCACTTCGAGAAATGTGGAAGAACCGATTAAAGAGCCCAGACCGGATATCGAAGCTGAAGAAAAGATTGCTAGGTTGTGCGAACGAGCTTCGACTTTAGAAGCCGACCTTAACATTGCCAAGGAGCTGGGCGAACGCTGGCACCGTCTCGCCGAAGAGAGATTGCAACATATGGACCACATGAGAGAAAGGTTAGTTTTACCGTTTGCATTACAGTATTTCGGAACCTTGTTGATTGCATTTTTAAATGAATTGTCAACCGCAGACTCGAAGAGCAGCACAAAAATGAGCTGGAGAGCTACCGCCTTGAGCTCAATAAATGGCAAACCGAGACGGACACGCTTAGACAACAGTTGTCCGAGAATCGGATGCAATTGGCAAAAGGAAATATGTCATTGGTGAAGGAATTGCAAGAACGCGATAATAAGATACAAGAATTGACCGTTGCATACCAACAGCTGCAAGTACGTTATCCTTCCCCTATTACAATACGAGTAAAAAGAAAATGTGACATCAAATTGGGCAATACATTCATACATTCTGAACAAACGATCCTTTCGTTGATTGACGATAATGTGCAAAGTCATTCGGAATTAATTGCATTCATATGTATTACAATTTTATTTTTTAAATAAAATGCTGAGACAACCGTGTAGCAGCTTGGCAATGCCATAAAAGATGTTACATTGTTGATGTGACAGCGTAATACGTTTTTCCGTGAAAAAATTATGAATTTCTATTGTTATTACCTTGAATAGTCGCTATCCTGGTGAAAATATTTTTCTGAATATCTCTGAAAATATATCTGAAATTCTCGGAAAATTTCTCTGAAAAGTCCTTTGAATTTCTCTCACTGTTTGGACTTTTCAGAGAAAGTAAAATATTTTTCAAAGTCAGAGTCTAAATATTTCGAATTGTTCTCAAAATCTCTGATGTTCCTTGGTAACTTCTCTGAAAAACTATGAACTTTGTTGATATTCTGAGCTTGTTTCTCTTCTATATTTAGAAACTATGCTCTGAAAAAATCAAATTTTTGCTGAAGTTCTCATACAAAGTAGACATAAATTATTTCTCGTAGAAAATTTCAGGGAAAGTACGCGTTTTTTTGCGACATTCTCCGTATGGTTGCCCGACAAAACTTTTCAGAATCACTCTGAAACTTTATGATTTTTTCTATTGACTTCTCTTAATATCTATGAACTTTGTTGTTTTTCTCTGGCTATTCATGTTCAATATTCATGAACATGTATCTGATACACTCAAATTTTTGCTGATGTTCTCATATAATCCCTAGAGAATATCAGGGAATATCCGTGTTTTCTACTGAAATTCTCTGCATGGTTCGTTGAAGAAAATAAATCGTATTGTCTGTGAAAAAGTCTACTGTTCGTACGAGTACCAGAATCAGTGAATCTTAGAGAGAACTCGTAAGTCCTCTGAAATTCTCTAAACCCACCTTATCCAAAAAACGGAGTTTTTCAGAAAATTAATCGTATTTTCTCTGAATAAGTCTGCTGTTCATCCGAGTAACAGAATGAGTAAATCTTAGAGACGACTCATATTTTCTTATAACGTACTTTATCAAAAAAACAGACGTATCCAGAATTTTTCAAAAAAATACTCCGAATTTCTCTGATATATTGTGATTGCTGGAAGTTGTGCGGAGAAAATGGCAGAGATATTTAGCATATAGCAGAGAAATTCCGAGAAAAATCTCGGAAAATCGGTGAAAATCACTGAAACGGTCTGTTTAGAGTTTTTCAGACAAATTGTCAGAGAAATTTTTTCACCGGGGTAATTCGTATAACATCCAATTCGTTGTCATTGGATTTTTTTTTTTAACTGTCATTCCAAGTTCTCCAAAACATTCGAAAGTATATTTGAAAAAAAACAAAATAATAGTATCATTCATTTTTTTGTAGAGCGAATTTGAGATAATGGAGACGATGACTTTGTCTCAGTCGGTGGTCGTGCACGAAAGTTGTTCGACGAAAATGCAAGAAATGGCTCAAGCGTTGGGTAGAGATCAAGCAAATCATTTGCAGTCCGAACTCGATCTTCTACGGCGTCAAATCAGATCTCAAACGGATAAAGAAAAAATGTACAAGGATCAGATCGCTGATCTTAAGCAGCAACTCAGCCGTAGATATATGGCTGCGAAGACTGAAGAAAGAAGAATATCCAATCGTGAGATGCAGCTTGAACGAAAATTGAAAACGATGGAGGAAGAATTGCACAAAGCTCGGATTCAATTGGACAGGGAATATCGAGTTCAGGAAGTTAAAAGGGCAAAGGTAGAGTATCAACGTTGGCGACAGGCAATAAGATCAGGGCTATTTGACGCACTCGACCTTGCGACGTCTTAGTCTTGCACAAAAGTATGGAGTTGTTTAGAAGTGACGAGATTTTTTTTCATACGCAGAGAACGACCGTCTATTGATGTCTGAAAAAGGGAGGATTAGTTCGCATTATATTCATAGGAATGAAAATTATATAGTAAAGTTACGAAATGCGCCAAGTAACTCTGGTCTCGCCTAGTTAGTAAATTATATTAATTCAAACAAAAATCGTATACATCATGACAGACAGCGGAGGAATTGTCATTATGGGAAAAACAGAAAAAGTGGCAACAAATTGCCGAGAAGCTTAGAAAAGAGCTCAAAGACAAAGGCGAAGAATATAAAAAGTTGAACACGAGTTATGAAAAATTACGAGCTGTTGTCTCGTGCATGGAACGCGAAAAATGGTACTTGAGGAGCAAGCTGAGATCCGAAAGTGAGAGCGTAGCAAGCGGTCGTGTCGAATCTGCCAATGAATTGCAGTACAAGATTGTCGAAAACTTACAAACTGAATGTCAGACTCTGCGAGATCGGGTAAAAGAATTAACGGATCGGCTGGAGTCTGAGGATAGTCGCCAATTGCTTCAGCAGCTGGAACAGCAGAGAAGACGAATCACTGCTATGGAAGCTGTTACCAAGGTTTGTTCACTATATCTTTTTTATGGATTTCTATAATCCGGTCGACTGTGCTGATCATTGAGCAGTGCCGGGGCCCCTAGGAGGAGCCGAGGCGCCTTCAATCGTACGGAATTCAAACCGACACGCGTTCAAATTAACATAAAAATACTGTACACCACAATTAATGCACATTTGTATGCGCCACTTTAAGATGTAACACCAGAGCAAACGTACGGCGGCGTTTTCTACATATCGACATTCGTACATTAACATTTTCTTGCACGTGATTATTCACACACATTAATAGTAAGCACATTTTAGACATAACACACAAAGAATCGTCACGTGTCCAAAGCAGACCCTGCGCATATAGTCGCACGTAAATATCGTATGAAGCAAATGTTTCTTGCGCTCAAAATGAGAAGAGGCCTTAAAATTATCGTAGCCTCAACCATACATGGGTGCAAGTTAACATGTATAAACTGCACACCATAATTTATTTACATTTGCACGCACTACTGTTTGATACTTCACTTTAGCAAATTTACGGAAGCTTTCTGAACAGGCCTCCATTCTTACGTTTTTATTTTCCTACACCTTGTTCCATTTACACGGCAACGAATTTACATTTTTCATACATTACACACGGAAAAGTGATCTCCGGCCCAAACTAACACTTGCGTTTAAAGCTAAATAGAAATCGTAAGAAAATACTAATGTACGAATGTCGATATGTTGAAAACGCCGCCGTACCTTTCCTCTGATGTTAAATCGTAAAGTGGCGCATACAAATGTGCATTAATTGTGGTGTACAGCATTTTTATGTTAATTTGAACGCGTGGCGGTTTGAACTCCGTACGATTGAAGGCGCCTCGAGGAGCCCCTGGATTCTTGAAATATGGGATAAACAAATGAACAACTTTTCAGAAACTACACTATAAAAATAAATTGTAAATTTAATGTACTGGAACTTTAAATTTTCTTTCATTACTTATCTACGTTAATTCAACGTCAATGTACTTTTTTGTAAAATTATAATACCGATAGATATTAAAATTACAAATCTTCTGCCTTAAATTTACAAAAATTTGCATTAAAAATAAAAATTACTGTAAAATTTGTACGCACATGTGTTTGAAATTTCAGAAACAGTTTACGTAAAACAGCTTCCAGTAGCGTTCATTAATTTTCAAACAACTTTTTTTTACAGTGTATATAAAATTGATATATAGATGAAATGACATGTGTCGAGTATTCCTACTGACGAATTTATTAAAATTCTGGTCGCTAGTCTTCTACAGACACTTATATTTAACGTTCCTACATTTATCATTTTGTATTTCGAATCCATTCATTTGAAATTTAATTTATCATTTAGGGTAACACTTACGTGATCGATCAGTTAGAAAAATTAGAAGCGGCCAAATCCACTCTCGAAAAGTCGAACATCCGTTTGGAAAGTGAGAATTTTGAACTTCGGATGGAGATCGAAAAAAGGAATCTCGACACGCCTCGACTCAGGGAAAAAGTGGATCATTTGGAAAAGTTTGTAACTGTGAATAATTCCCAGCTGTATCGAACTATTGTATTTACCCTACTTATTTCAATTGCCAATTGTACGTAGATACGTAGAACTTTTGAAGATCGAGAAATCGTCGGAATCGTCACCTCGCTCCTCGGACAAAGATTTGGCGGAGCCGAAGAAATCCGTTGTGGAACTGGAGAAAACAGTATTTATTCTTAAACGTGTAATAGAGAAGTTGCAAGCAGAAAATAAGAGACTGAAAGGAAGCTCGAGAACGGGTCACCGTACGGTTAATACGGTATGAAATAGTGGCAATTATATTATATTTGTCTATAATTATATTATAATCATAGAAAATACTAATTTTTTTAAACCCTACGATAACACACCTTATTTTTTTTTCTTTTGGAATCTTTTGAGCTTCACTTGCTTTTAAACCTAAAGGACTGATTCATCTCATTTCTGCGATCGGTCTTCGAAAATTAAAAAAATTAAATAATGAAAAAACTCCCGTGTATTATCGTAGGTTTAATTCCAGCCAAATACATGCACTGATTTCTTGCTAAAAAATAAACTATCTCTTTTACATTGCGAATTTTGCAGGGTACAACGGTTAGCGTCGAGAACTCTTCCGTTCTAAAACGACAATACGAACATGCGCAGAAGCGCGTAGTAGCTTTGGAGGCCGATCTGCAGTTGGCGGAACAAAGAATAGTAATGTTAGAAAATGTTAGAAAAGAAGACGATAACACGGGCGATGTTGGCGTTCTCAGGCAGCAGCTTGCTCACAAATCCGAGCTTCTCGATAAGGTGAAGCAACTGTTGACTCGCGCGGCGATAAATGAGAAAGCACTTCGTCAACGAGTGAGTAGAAAATAATGAAAATTCAGTTGCCTTTAAAATTATTTTACCTCTTCACTAAAAGCTCACTGTCGCACAACAGGTGCATTTACAGAAATATTTATTACGGCCTCATTGATGCTGCTTATGGATGATTAATCGTTAATGTATACGTCAGAAAACATTAAGAAGTCAATGCTCGGTCAGACATAATTAATATAACTTTTGTTACCAATATTTTAAAATTAAAAATCTACCGATCTGTGAGGTAGTATTGACGAAACTTGCACAGAACGCCAGTTTTGCGACGGTGATTTTTTAATAAAAATTAACGATAATCTCAATCTCGTCTGGCAAATGACAGTGCAAAATGTTCGTTAACGAGGATGTCTTCGCTTCTTTAGATCCAACAGATAGAAATGAGGCAAACGCTGTCTACAATACCGGAGTGTTCGATAACGTCTTCATCCTCAAACTGATGGGTGAAGCAATAAAAAAACGAGGCTAACGTAATATTTTTCTACAACTATCGCATCGATAGGTTTTACCTTTGTTTGACAATAATTGATGTAGAAATAGATCGAGGGCAAAGAGCAAAAGGCTTCAGCTGTGCCGATATTTTTTATTTAGATGTGTATAGTACAGTTATATCAATAAATGGTGTTTTTTTCGTAACGAAGAACTGGAAAAATCGGATTAAAGAACTATAAATTACCAGATCGAAAGAGAGGCGTGAATCAATCGCCAATTTCATGCTAATTAAATACAACCGAACGTATCGCGACGAATAAGTTTGCCGCACTGCAGCGGCTAAGGTGAGTTTCGCTACGTGGGCGACCTCGATCGAAATCTCACCAGCTCATTTGTATTCGAGCTGCGACACCCACACGATGTATCCAAGCGTCTCTACAAGCCTAATCTCATTTCAATCATTGTCATTGTTCTGTGCATTTGTTTTAATAGAAACACAATTTGCGATCGGAATTGGTAAGTTATAATTGATCAACTTGTGTTTGCCAACCCTGCAACTATTTCTTTAGACGATAAAACTATAATGCCTTTTCTCTTCTTGCATGCTCGAGGACCGACGGATGAGTCTTATAATGATTTCATCTTGACACCGCGAAGAGCCTACGATGATGTTCCATCATCATCATCCTCCATCATTGACCAGTGCACTTCCGGTCTACCTTGTCACATCTTAACTGGCCCGATCAGAACCATGAGAGCTCTCTTGAATGAACTCGAAATCGCGAGCACGCAGCATTGTCAACGTTCTCACAGTAAATCTTTGCGAACAAATAATGATTAGACGCGAAATAAATTTTTGATGTGAAAAAATCTTCAGTGAGATTAAGAAATGACAAATGTCGTTAAAAATCGACATGTTCAGTCTTTTCGGGCAAGATGTTCACAAATCGCCCTAGGTTCTAAGTTTCCTTCTTTGGGGAACTTTGAATAATTAGGACCCGAGCGTGGTTCCGGGAAATCTATTGTAACGTATCAGTGTGAATGATAATTTAAAAAATCCCACCCGATGCTAAAAATAGTGAAGATGTTTTCAGACATTATTTTAGAGACTATACGTAATCGTACTTACTACTTTTTAAAAAGTTATACTGATCGATTATTGAAAATTGCAAGGCTCCGAAATGAAATCGTCAATGAAGCCCTCGCGCCCAATCAACGACCATCTGCAGGGATCGAGAAATCAAGCGCCGCCGTTGCGAACCGCTCCGAAAATACAACGTTTCGGACAATCTATTAGTCATCTGCAACTGAACGAACGATCGCACTTCTCACCTAGACAACTCCTCCGTGAGTTACCACTGGAACCGTATCAACGGCTGGGGCCTCATGGAGAGCGATATTCGTTTGATTCAACGGGCCAGCCGTATACAATTAATCCTCGTCAAATCCGTAACTTGAATCAGTCTTCGCAACTTCCGGTTGTCCCCAAGTTCGAGGTTGAAAAATCGAAAGCTCACAATCAATTATCGTCGTCTGAAATATTTAGTAACAGTGTCAGGAAGACCAAAATCAAAAAGAAAAAGGTGAGCATCTATTTCATTTGAGTATTCATATTGAAGATATGGCGATTAATTTTTTTTTTTTTCGCAAGCTTTGTTCTAGACCTTCGGGTACAGGAAAAACAAGGATGGAGTCGAAGCTAAGAAGCGAAGAGGACGCGAATCGAATTAGCGAAGAATCGGAGGGTGAATCCAACGATATGTCTGCAGAGACAATATCGCCTAAAAATGAAACAGAGCCCGTTACCACGTTTTCCTCCGAAGCAGAAGACGTCGATAGTAAAACCAATAGACCCGAGGACACATAAATTGTTTGTGCGAGACACTTGATTGGGGAAATAAATAATTCTATATGGTTTGATTGATGAAATAAAGAATTGTAAATCGCTCGGTGGAGTCGTTATCATATCCAATTATTAAAAATCTATTCGGGTGCTCGCATAATAAATCATCGAATCCGAAATGGTAAAAATCATCCAAGCGATAATGTTTTATTGAAGAAACATTTACCTTATCTGTGAGCTGTTTGGCTTTTTAACAAAAAAAATTCTAAAAATCTATGCATAAGTGCATCCATGTACGTGTTACGTCCTGTGTCAAACAATTGTCAATTAATCATTAATGAAGTGTAATTAATCACTGAATAATCTACTCACTGAATAGCATAACAACAATCATATAACTAACAAAATTAAACAGTGAGGATATTCGGATCGCTGGAGAAGTATCATCGACAGCGCGAATATCTTAGGTCGATACCGTTCGTTTAAATGAAAGCGCAAATCAATACGAATCTTTTTCCACATGCGAAAGGAAACGGCACTTTATCGCTCTAACACGCAGAGCGACGAGGCCCACATACGCACAGAGCGGTGCGGCCAAAGAATCGGTGTAACTGTCTCGAGGCGATCGATTGGGAAGATCACCGTCGGGCGCTAACGAGTGCAGCACCTCTCAAGGGATAATGATTCGAAGCTTTATTAAATATATAATTAATCATTTTTAATAATAACATCATCAAAGTTAAATATTCATGGAGAAATGGTCAGAAAAATGAATAACCAATTAATATTCCAGTAAAATTACGTTTGATAAATATTTTGGAACAAGTCGTCAAATAAAATTATTATAGAAATTATTATTTTTTATATTTGTTCCATTTTCCACCGTATACCCTGTCGGGTTTTTACGGAACCCCAGCCCGATTCCCCCTATCACTCCCTACCCGCACTAAGCTAAGCTACCTAACTTCCAGTGCGTCCGTAGCCGACTTAGCTAGACTGTACCGCATTTGCCATGGACACGGGGAAACTACGGAAAACCCGTGCCGATACAGACGGCCCTATTCGACTGAGCCACTGGTATTTTTGCACTTGAGTAAAGTGCAGAAACACCAAAGTCTCAGAAAAAAGCGCCTCCCGCTCAACGGTCGATGCGCCAGCTAGTGCACGGCTAAGCGGTCACCCATCCAAGTACTAACCGCGAACGAATCAGCTTGACTTGGGGGACCACGAGAGCCGTGCGCCAACCGTGCATCCACCGCTGTCGGTTTATAGAAATTATTTTACAGATTAAAAACACATTTTTATGGTCGATAAAATAATCAATAGCGGGAATCTATTAATATCATTCGACATAAATTTTTAAGGTCATCGTTGGTATTTAAACAAAGTTAATTAAAGTTACATTAATAATCAGGAATTTATAAACAACATTTAAAGAATTTAATTAATCAAAGCCATAACTTTTTATAGAAACAACGGAGAAACTTTGTTCAAATTTCTAAATTATTGTAATACAAAACAAAATGTATCAAACCAAGTTGTTTAATCAGATGATTGTTGTAAAAATCAATATAATAAAATTATTCAAATCAGCGATGGAAAACGCTAAAACCGATCGATACTGTTATAACCAGTCATAAATAAATATTTTCAATCTTTACGTTAACAATAGAAATAATTCGGAGTTATACATTATTATCATCATTGATAATCGACTTTTACCGTCGATCCAATCGATTTTCCATTGTGAGCACCAAGGAAAGAAGGACAAGCAATTCCGAATCCGCGACATTCTCGCTTCCACTTCAACCGGTTCATCTCATCTAATTAATTCAATTTCAAATCATCGTAAGTCATCAAATAATTTAATTTCAATTCACCTTATTTTATTTTCATTGATCCTCTTTGAATATTTCACCGTAGATAAAGATAATAACGTAAAGGTACCACAAAGATAAAGATTTACCGTAGATTCAAGATAATTAATTATCTTTAATAACTTGAGATTTTTTACACTCAATGTGGGGTTCGACCAAGATAAAGAGCGATATATTCCAACGTTAAATCGAAGTCGTGAAGCTTTCTTAAGGAGAACCAAGGTGTAGACAGACGGAACAGCCGGTCTGCGATAACAGTAGGTTGAGTCAGTGCCAGCCATTGCAACGTGAACTGTCGGGATTCTTATTTCACTATGCTACTACGGTATTTCAGTGACACACGAGTGTCATATCCTCGTAAGCGCAGTAATATAACAGCAATGTAAAGGTAATCTAACGTATTGTAATAAGTTATGTTACCGGGATGTTAGATGTAAATTGCATGTAACTTGCCATTTCTGGCTCAGCAATATAACAGTGTTATGTAGCTAAAATGAAACGGTTATGTTACTAATACGTAAAATTCATATTATCTATTGTAACATAACAAAAATAATAACAGTTATATAACTATAACGTAAATGATTGTAACAGTTATGGAAGTCAATTAAACAAATATATTCGCTCTTAACCATACTTCAATTAGTATCATTATTATTTATAGGTACATTTATTGCTATTGCTAGAAACAAATACATATTGCAATAAACGTAATTAATTTTTGTGACATCGGTGAGATTCGAACTTGGAACCCTTACATTTGTAGTCTGCAACCATACCTATTCGGATATGCTGCAGTTTGGACCACAGTTTTGGTAAACTGTATGTACTGTTCAAATTGCTTATTCACAGACCGTGATTGAAACTACACAATCAGTATAAATGAAAAAGGTGCATTATTAATACCGGGATATTGCAATATAGCGGAAACTTCTTTACTCATTAATAATTTCATTAAGGATTAAATTCATTAATATCAAAACCAAAACTAAAGACTAAGTCTTAACAACTCGGTAAAAAAATCGCAATGTCAAAAAGCGATTTGAGAGTCGCTGCATAATTGTACGCACAAAAGCGACTAAAAACATGTTATGTGAACGTCGTAGAGTCTCGTTGAATTATTCCTAGTAAACACAGTAATGTAGCAACAACGTAACAGCAATTTAACTGAAAATAACAGGTAATATTATCAGAGTGTTCGGTGTAAGTTACACGCAAGTTGCCATTTCCGACGCAACAATATAACATTGTTATGTTACCATGTTATATCGTTGTTATATAACAATGTAACATGCAGTTTTTTACTTTAATAACGTATTATCGCTAATTTCATAGTTGGATCAGCATCTTTATTAGTGATAAACGAATTTACACTATCCATAGGCACAAATGGATCTCAGATAAAACGATATTTGTGTACCATCGGCGGGATACGAATCTATACTGATACCATATGATATTGAAACAACGACGGCAAGACTGTCAAGGGGACATGTTATCCTTTCAATCCGTTATGGAATTGTACGAATTGAAAGAAGAATTTAAATAACATTTTTTTCTTTGGCAGCCCGCAAACAAATTTTACTTGAATGATTGATATTTTTTCAGTGTAAGACCCTCAGACTTGTAGACAGCGACCACACCTATAAGACTATTTTTTACTTGAGAAAATAATTTTGGAAAATTGTATGTACGGTTCCAGCCGATTACTTACGGATCATGATTGATGTATAAACGTTATTTTTTGCATTAAATATTGATCGATAATCCCTTTAACGATAATAGGGAAACCAGTAAATATTTTTTTGTTGTAATATTGTTATGAGCAGGTTATGAACCTGTTACGGCGTCTGGTTTTGTAACCGTAACGCTACCACACTTTGTAACATTAACATTGACTGCAAATTAGTAAGGGTCATAAACATTATGTAAACGTTACCGAGACCAGTTATATTATTGTCATGTAACTTCGTTATTCACCGTTAACAGTATCTGATTATATCACAAAAGTTGCACTAACATTGTTACAAATATATTATGTAACGGTTACACAATTTTTAACACATAGCTGTCACATTACACCTACCGTCCCATTATCTGCATATAAGAATTGAAACATTACATATGACTTCCCTGTCATATCACCTATATATACCACAAAAATAACTGCTATATTACATGTAAGGTTCATGTTATTATGCCGTAATAAAATGTGTTCACTGGGATCGGTTGAACGTAGTGAACATCGTAATGCGCACTGAGTCGTAGTAAATACCGATCCGTAGTAAACAACAAGTACTAATGTAATAATAATGTAATGTCCCAGCTGCAGACCTCATGCTATCCTAAAGAAATACCCGAAGGAAAATCCAACAAATGTTTTGTACTCTTCGAATGGTGCATCTTAGTACTCCGCATTTATTATCGAGTAGATAGACGCTCGTCCCTCGCCACCCTATAAGTTTAAACAATAAACCAATCCAAAACAGACCCTTGCTGACCCCTCAAACAGTTACCTTCTTTACAATTTATAGAAGAATGAAGTCTTTCTGATTCGTATCTATTTTTAACAAAAGGACCGTCTGTCTGCTTATTTTAAATAGTCGCCAGAACACTCCGGCGGGAAAAATCCCGTCGCGTCGCACTTGAGGTTTATTGCCCAAGCCAAGCACACTACACCCCGATGCCTCGAAATCGTAAACGCGACCGTAGACAACTCACCAATCACACTACACTCCTCCCACTATCTTAACTCTTAGGAATAAAGCATATTTGTAAGGAAATAGAAAATAAGTTTCCTAATTTCAGTCTTCACCGAAAACTTCGATGTAGCAGATCACTCCAACAAATCCGAATTGTCCGCAGAACTTGAACACATTGCGAAGTTTATTTAATAATTGTGTTCTTGTTGTATAAAATAACCAAAAGTTTATTTTTACTCTGTGTGCCTCACTTCCTCCATTGCAGCAGCCTGCGCGTAATCTTTTAGCCTGCATTCTCAGCCCATCAAACTGGGCATTGTTCTAATAAATCGTCACATGCGATGAACGTGTAATAGGAAGGGAAATACTTCTTGATCGCAGATGCAGGAAAATGCTGATCAGGACGTAGCTTATGAATGAACGGACACTTCGCACTATTGGTGCGACGATGATGTGATCGGCCATGTGTTCCAATCTGTATCTAATATTGTTGGAGCCCCATGGGTAAATATCAGTCAACATTGGTGAGCGAAATTGTCAAGATTTACAAGTCACCTATTTTGTTTTTATGAAGAGAAATTGATATTTTTCTTATTTTTTTCTTCGGCACCTTCCTTTCGAAGTTCGTGATTAATTTTTTCGGGTGGAAAAGTGTATTCCAGAGTCCAAAAGTTATTGTACTCTCGAGGACGAGCCACGCCGTCTTTCTTCGCTTCCTTGATCTGGTCATCTTCGAATTTAGGAACATGATCCTTCTGTTCCAGGTTTGTCGACAACGTCTTGTATGCTTCATCTTCTTTTACCTTGCCCGAAGTGTTATGCGATTTTTCACCTGCGGTCTTGTCACTGTGATCAATTATATCACTATGATCACTCGTGTCTCCGCGATCATTTGTGTCACTGTCATCACTTATGTCGCTGTCATCACTTCCCAATTTACTGATAACATCGTCACTGAAAAAACGAGACAAGAAATCGGATTTGCTGGCAAAACGGTCGGATTTTTCGCGTTCCTCATCCGAGATCGGTTTGAAGAAATCCTTGTTTCCGAAAGAAAACTCCTCGGGCTTAATGATCGAGAATTCTTTAACATCCTCATCGCTGTCTTCTTTCTCAACATCAAATTTGAAAAACGTTTCGTTTTCAGATGGTTTTCTGTATCGGGCAGAAAAACGATCGGAAAACGTCGCCGTGTCATCGTTGTTGCTTCTTTCGCTGCCAGCTTCTTCTCGAGAATCATCCGTCGAAGAATCATTCGATTCGTCATTCGATTTCTTCCTCTCGCCCCCAAATAACTTAGAATAATCGAATGGTTTGATATATTCGTTAATGTCGAAATGAACTGGTTGGAAATTGACTGTATGCTGGGAATCATCGTCCTTTTCGTTTTTACTTTCATCTTCTATCGACCTATCATTGTCATCCTCAGTCTTCGTGTCGCCTTGCGCAGCAACTGGGAGTCCCGTAACCTCAGGAGTTTCGGTTATTCCATCCTTTACCTCTTCACCCGAGCGATCCATGCTCGTTCCGCTCGCGTCCTCTTGGCCTTCGAACGAGACATCGGAATGCGACGGTGTATCTACTGATTCTGGTCTTTTTTCCCGATCAGCATCCTTGCGATATTCCTGTACACTTCCATTCTTGCCCGTTGCTTTATTTCTGGGTACCGTTGGCGACGTTCTTGACGCGTTCTTCTGCGGATCCGGCAGCGCGTCACTCGCGTCCGGTGTATCCGGGTCGACGACATCGTCACTACCCAAGATCAATGTTGTTCCAAGTTTGTCTTCATCTTCACCTTCGTCCTGACCATTTCTGTATCGCTCCTTGGCTACTCGACGGTCGTCTTCGTACAAGCTTTCTTCACGTTGGTCCGTGTAATCGGGCACCTCCACGTACGGTATATTGTCCGGATTGTAGGGATGCGTGTTCTTCGGATACTTGGAAACTCCGGAAGATGAAGAAGTGGGAGAAACCTTATTTCTACTATCACCTGGAGCACTCATCTTCTTTGCTTCTTCTTGGTGATCCCGAAGATTCACGTAAGTACTATTCTTCGGAATGGCATTTTTAGAGGATGCAGAATGACTTTCCGATGCTTTTGGTCTCTTGATTTGTCTGGGGTCTTCATCGATCTTTGCAGTGCCGAGTTTTTCATCGTACATTTGTGGATCGATGGGTTTGCGAGAGGAGCGATCGAAATGGTTTTTCGCTGGAAGATCTATATTCGGAATGTATGGCTGTCTGGGCAGCAAGTATTTCGGTCTCGGTGGCGGTGTGTTCAAGTCCTCGACCTCACTTGCCGCAGTCGTGTCGTTGCATTCCTTGAAAACAGGGCTGTACTGGGTCCTAGAAGCTTTCAATCTGACGAGTCGATTATCTTCACGGGCTGTCCGACTCTTGGGAGTTTCTTTCATATTTTTATTCAGCTGTTGGTATTGCTCTTCAACGGACAATTCCGGGTGACGGTAAAATATCGCTAAATTGGGGGCATACTTCAAATTCTGGAGTATCGAAAGAAGACGATTGGGAGTTTCCCGGATACTTGTTGTTTTCGAACGTTTCTGATGTTTCGGGGCTTCAACTGGTTTTACTGTTCTAGCGGATTCGATCGGGAAATCTATATCTCGCTTCGGTCTTCTTTTCGTGTTCTCGATGGTTGATTTTTTTACAAATTTCTTATCGGCATTCTTTGGGCGTATATAATTTATCAACTTCCACGAAGCTGATGTTCTTTTGGACTGCTGTTTTGAAGCAATGATTCCTTTGCCCCCTTTTTTCACACGATAGATTATGCTCAAGGTCGGCCTTGACGATCGTGGAGCTACTTCATATTTCTTACGTCTCAAAACCGACATCCAGCTTATTCGATTGAGTCTATCGTATACCATCGGCGGTGGAAGCGAAGCTTCAAATATCGTGCTCTGGAAAAAAATATTTTATTATTATTACGAGAAATTTTGTATGAAAATGACTGTATAATTCTGATACCTTGGGTTCTCCTACCAGTGCATAGTTTTACAGAAACGTCCTTTGATATTGTAAATACCAATACGTCACGAACAATACAATACTGTGCTGATCATATCTGTGCGAAAGCGCAACAGTACTACATACAGTATTTACTACAGTGCTGGAATACGAAGATCTACAAAGAGACAGGTGAACACTTGATTCATGGCACTCTCGTGAAAGAGACTTTATTTCTAGACGATTATTATTATGTACAAGGTTGAATATAAACGATATACTATGTACTTATCAACGCTGATAAGTGGTATAAAAAATGATTAATGAGTAATGAAAAAATCTGGACAAAAATATTTGCTATCGAGAATAACTCAACTCTTGACTGCTCTCGCTCCACGTTACATTATAATATGTTTAGGCTATGTTGAATTATCGTTGCGCAGAAAATTTTTTGCGATCTTCGCCACTGCTGCGTGTGTATTTACATTATAGTTTACGATAATATTTTTAAAAATATTTTTCTTTAAGCATACACGTAGTGTCTAAGGTGAGCGTAATGTTGATGTGTTGTGTTGTACAGGACCTGCGACGAGGATGATTCTGGCTCATGCGCCCAACCACGTGTTCTCTACTTGTCCGCGAGTCCAAGATACGACGAGATCTTGTTAATGTTCTCGAGGAAGATACCAAAGGCTCGTTCAACGTGGCCGTAACGCGTCCGGTGCTTATCTTTGCTCACCGGACTTTCGGTATCGTCGAGTAAGTGCTCGTCCGCCAATTTCTATGGCACAACACGGCATGTTCAATGATAACAAGTTCGAAATCGGAGTTTAGTTTAATTTTAACTTGATACATGATAAAATACGGATTCCTGCTCCGATCTCGGTAAAAAAAATTCCATGTAAGTAAACGAAGCTCTTGAAAGAGTGTTATATAAAGTAGTTTAAAAAGTAGCGTTTACTTGGATTATTAATGATGTCAGTGCACTTTAAAGAGAAATTGCCTAACAACAAGTTTAGGTACACTCAAAGAAATGCCAACCGGTCAGGATAGTTAGTGACGAATAGTTAATGATGAGAAAAAACGAATGGTAATGTTCGTGTAAGTATGATGTGAAGAGTGTAATCGAGACTATTGAGGCATTCCAGAACGATCAGAATCGCGGGCCCTTCATATGTGTTTTTTGTTGTTGTTGGTAAAAGCAGAGTATTCGACAGGTATCAAGGTGTGAAAACACTCGGTGTTCCAATGTATATTATAATGTACTATCGATATTTCTACTCACGTACTTACGCTAAGTTTACTCATGCCACGAGATATTTAAATGAGTTGTTTTAAGTAAAAGAAACATCAAATTAGCTTGATATTTAGGACTACGTTCTTTGTCTTGTTACACTCTGCTGTTGGTACATACAAACGAATACTGTACGTGGGTCTCTTCATTGAGGTACATATAGCGAGACAATGAACACACAGTTTTACGCGAAAATACATTTAACGATCGACGTAAATTTAATTATCAATTAATTACCCTGGAGAAAAGCACGGACGGATTGTAATTAATACTTGCATGCATGCCACTAATATGATTCTCTACACTATATTCTCGATGGCAATGGTACACCAGTGCTCTTGTGCTTTCCAATTCTGGCATTAATTGATTCTTCGGTGTTATAAATTTTCTTCTACTTCAATCGAATTTTTAATTCATCTAACAACTAGGAAGTAATAATGGTTGATGATGACCAAGTGACAGACTTATTTTCCCAAGTTGCCATACTGTTGCGCAATGTTACTCACGTATTGAGCTGCGTGACTCGTCGTTGGGTACTCGGCCCATTTACTGAAGTCGATGCCGGGCAAAACTCCGCTTCGACAAGGCACGCGGGGATTACTGTTGGCAAATTTATAATAAATTTGAGTTAATTACACATTGGCTAAGAATACCGAATTACATGGTTCTTGGATGTGGTCAGGAACGGTTTAAGAAGGGTGTCTCATCACGCTCCCAGTCAAAAACGGGACAAGACTCTGAGAAAATCAACCATTCGGGAGGTGGTAAGAATTATAATTATGACCTATCTAGTGAAAAAAAATTGTTCAACAAAAAAAACCGGCAACCTAACTTTGTGTTTGCCAAAATTGATTCGTCAATTTATCCGAATACACATGATCTTTTTTCAGATTTTTGTTCCATTAGGAAGTATTCGAAATGCTCTCTGAATCTTACTTTTGGGAATGTAACGAAACACCCTCCGTTTGAAAGCTTATAATATCACTTCAAGATCTCGAAGTGTAGAGTAGTGAACACGGTCGCCAGAAATTGGTTATTTCATACTATATTATTTAAACAAACGTATAATTTGTTTTTTTATTATTTAAATAAGCGACTTTTGGAATCTGACATTCTGATACCAAACGTGCCAGAAATAACATTTTTGGCTCATCAAATAAATAATGCACTTTTGTCAGAAACATACGAAGTGCTGCACAGGTTGACTAAGAATCATCCTTGTCTCTCTCAATTGATTTTCAATAACTATTGACACTCACATTTCGTGATCAGGCAGAACCATCGGATAGAGCTGTATCGTATCGATGAGATCCGTATTGTCGCAAATAAGCCTCGCGAGCCTGGCTTTCCTAATTTCGTTCAGTTGTTCTGTGGACAGAAAAGTAAACCGAGGGATCAAAAGGTGCTCCGACAGAAACGGCAGCAGAGTAGGGACGTAAATTTATTTTATTTTTTTGTCAAGGCGGGGCTCAATCTCGTTTCAAGAGAGCGCAAAATACCGATCGGTGTTTTTAATTGGCTGGGCAACGACTTGTGCAGTCGGTAACGATCTGGAATATACGGTACATATGCAATTGGAAAGGATCGTACCGAGAGTGAAGGACGATGGCTGATTCGGGAGTTCGTACCAGAACCTGTCACCGCGACGAGAATAACTGAATTGCGTCGCTATTACGCAGGCGAACGTGGGCCCGAGCATACTACCGGGCAGCGGCCTTTCTGATACACCGCCTGACCAGAGATCGACGTCTGAAGGATGCCTGGAAGATACACATTGCCGAATTTAATACACAATTGGCTGAAAATGAATAATTATATCTGCCTTTTCCAAGCAGGAGGTGGAGTTGTAAATTAAATAAAAAGTACCACATTAAGATCAACACTCACTGGAATATCGAGCTGTAGCGTGTAATTGTTTCGTTCGGCATAGAACCGAAGAGATCTTCAAAGGTATTGGCATCGGGCAAACCACAGAATTTCCTGGTGAATAAAACAATAGTTTGTACAGGGATACATTTTTTTGAGGTTTTTATTTATTTTTTACTGAAGTTGAAAAACTTACCGGAACTCCATGTAACCCGGAATACCGAACTCTCGTCCGCGTTGCATGTTCAGGGATACGAGGTCCATGCCGAACCTGGCACCCACTTTTTTGAACAAGTGATTAGTGACCTCTTGGGTGATCGAGTCGTCCATAGCTTGAGCAACTTGGTTCATGAGTCCCATGAAATATTCGTCTAGGACACCGGCACGGTACAGATCCCACGGTCTTCTGATGAGATCCGACAATCTCTTGGATGCTGAGTAATTGATTTTTTTTAACAGTTATGAATCAAGAAAGTTCAAACGTTCGGCTGAATTCAAGATAGAGAGCTAAGATTGTCTTATCCTAATGGTAGGGCTTTATTTTGTGAAATGTTATATTTTCTTTAATTTGTTCAAAATCATAAAATAGTGTTGAGCTTAAAGTATTTTAGGATTTTGATACCTTACAATCGACTTTTAGACATTGAAACTTAATTAAATTTCTACCAGGCACTTTTTTGCCTCGAAAAATCAATGCAATGTTTTCTTAACCATCATTTTCCAGCTTACCAATAAATTTGTGTGCTTTGCTCCATCTCTCAACTGCAGTGGGAAGAAGCGAATGGCCAAATCTGAAGGCGGCAGCTGCGAAGGCATCGATGACTCCAGGGTTTACAGTGCGATCGTAACCGTCCCAATATTCCTGGGAAAAAAATTGTAATAAACACTTCTAGGTAGAGACACAAAACAACTTGCATAGTTTTACAACACTCACGTGCTTTTCGAGAATAAGTCCAAACTTCTCCATGACATCTTTGCCGAGCAGAATTGGCAGGAATTCATTGTAAGTTACATGCTGAATTTCAGCGATGACTATGCGTCTCGCCTCCTGGAACGTAATCTCGTCGTCCCAGTGAGGATTCACTTGAGACAGTGCCTTGGCAGCTCTGTTGTGTTCTCGGGCGAGAAGGGTGTGCATACATGTGAGTACCAGTTGTTCGTTCACCCGGATCTCACCTGGACAATTTCGACAGAAAAATCAAATTTGCTGGGTATTTACAAATTTTGATCCTATTCAATCGTGCATTGCACCAAATATATCGACTTTTCAATTATCTTTTTACTTTTTGATATAAATAATTTTTTGAGTAATTCTTACACGAGAAACATGCTAAATCTATCAATCCGCTTAAAATTTTTCTAGGCCAGCTAAAACGAATAAATCTGCTACAAACTTTCTATTATGACGTACGTAAGGAGATAAGTCAAGACACGGCTGGACATCACTGCCCAATTCATTAAAATCAGCCGGGTCAGATCTATATTTGACGACTCTCCTCTGGCAAAAGTTCTTTATCTTATAGTGGCCGAAATTCGTTTATCTTATAATACACGCTGCACGCATTGAATGGTATTAAAATTACTGAAATGTCAACTTGACTATCATCTCTGTGCAGTCGTTCGCTTTGATATTAACATTAGAGTAGCGCAAAGTAGTCGGGGGCTATAATTTTCCTTGCTATACTGTCTACGTTATCGAAGTCACAAGCTTTATGATCTTAGGAACCCCAAGAAATTTGCTGGGAAAATTCAAGCCTTCGGAAGATTCGTAACTGGGGGAATTCTCATTGAACGCTGCATAGCCAACCCTACCGTGTTTACGTCATTTACTAGATGTTGCCCAATAAGGCTATTCCCGTAGTTTTTCCCTTTATGATAAATAGTCCGAATAAGGGTAAAAATTCTGTCAGTAGGTCTAGTGTGTGCCCGTCGTAGCTGATGACGACATGCACGGTAATCTGGAAATGCGGTTTACATGCGCGTGACTGCATAAACTCGGTCGCCACAGCATGTTGCCTCAAGGCAAAATAATTGCGGTTGGTACGAGTTTCACCGTTCGCGCTTGTTGATTGTAAGAACCGATGCTGAATAATCTTGCGTTCGATTAATCGGTACAATCATTGGATCATAGCGAAAACGGCAATCACTGGTGGAGTGCCAATAGCTGTATCGCGTAAAGCAATACTTATATTCTATCAGAAGGTTTTTGTATACAAATTAGTAATTTAATTAATCATTCAATTGTTTATTAATATCATTATTATTATTGCAATTTAATTTTGTTGCAAGTTTTTAATCGAGTATGGACAAACTTTGATTCAATGATTATATTTCAAAAAATAAAAATGGCTTGATAAGAATTTAAGTAAATTAGTTGATAATTAGTGCTCATAAAATGGATCGTTGTTTTAAAACGACGGCGCAACAAAATGCAATTACGACTCCCTCGGCGCGCGTTTTACACAGTGTCACATTCATAAACGATACATTTTCACCCATATAAGGTATCGACGTAACGAAGCGAGGGAACAGGCATGCAGTAGTGCGATTAGAAAGTAGAGGCGCAGTGGTTCGACCACGCCAGCCGCGATCGCATTTGAAGTTGGAGGCGCTAAAATTCATGTCTGACACGTGGAGAGCAGTGGATTTCTTGTTCTGCGGTACGCCCTCGATCAATCGTGGCATATTGTACACAGGATTCCGCGAAAATAACGGACGTAGAACTTGTCTATTACGAGTCACTTAATGTCCGGGAAAAGTTACACCTCCTCTACTTTGCCAGCATACATGCAAAGTAGAAAAAACTATTCAACCGACCGAGCGCGTGAAACACTTCCCGAGGCATTGAGGCAGTAAATTCGCACAGTTGTGCACCAAGAATTTATAATTCATGTAACTGATTGCCACGCACTTTCTTTGTACCTTCTCCATGCTTATGTATGTATATATAGATCGCAAATTCATTTAAGTTAGATTTCTCGGCGTTCGCACTTTGACCTCGCCATGATATATCACATATATTATATGCATATCTTATATACATATATACACATATATTGTATGCATATATATTAAATTGCAATAATCACATTGACTCGGGTGATAGAATAATGTTCACGCTTTGCTCTTGCACAATTCTCTGTAAAACCGAAACCCGTATCATTTACGGGCTTATTATTCATTCACGACGAAGAGTCACAAATTTAGAAAACATTTAAAAAATAATAATCGTTATCTTACCGGCTTCGAAGCAGTACATTGAACGATTGGGGCGAGTGCAACCCTCGTCGGGGATGTCCAGCTTAAGAGGAAGAAGGTCCTTGAGACCGTATTCGGAGAAGACTGGATTCATGCGAAGGAGACCTCCGTAACCCGTTCGGAGTTTTCTGAAAATGTGGAACGTTAGTGGGGTTTGTAAGAATTGTTTTTTTTTAGACTATTCATCAATTACTATTGTACGTTAAAACATACAATAACAAATAATAAATAGTATCATGTCTCAATCTCGTTGAGCCGGGACGCTTGCAGTACGAGCCCTGTTTGCAATAAAGATCTATAGAGCCGCAAATTAAATGATAAACGGTTCACAAGATTGTTCAGGGCCATTTGAGAGGTGTATTTATGTATATCGCGAAGTCTGCCGTCCGTCCGTGTTCGAGTGGCAAGGGATGATTTACACCAGCTCGTACGGAATAATTCAATTGTGGTTTGAGTTTACTGGTATTGCCGCGATAGTTTGGGTACGACTGGCGGAGTATTGAAAACAGTCGTGGATCCTTTCCTGCAGCGCTACCAAGGCAAAGTGTCTCTCCTCCGGCCTGGAGAGCCAGCGTACGTGTTGAGCAACTTTCGGAGTATAGTAAACCGCGTACTCGTAACTCACGGCATAGAAAGTGGAAGCGGCGTGTGGTGTATCTTAGAGCAATATAGAACTCGGGCCCCGGAGCACGCGGAGCCGTAGTCTGATTTATTGTTCGGACGCTGACGTAACGGATGTGAGGTAGGTAGACTCCTTAAGTTGGCGAACCGCGGCGACTTCACCATGGTTCTGACTGACGTCGGCCACCTCTATTCAGACAAACCGATCCTGCGTCTACTTTGCCAATATACTGTACTGTACGGACACATGTGGCTCGGTCATATTTCAAGTTATTTCATTATCTTCCGAACGATTTTGAGTAGACGAGACGGAGACATCGAGAGCAGGTACTTTTTCGATACCTTTTGCGCAAGTTTTGCGTAATACTATCGTTCGTAAGTGACAGTTCCATGTAAGGCCGACAGTCCTGGGTCACTTCATTGATCGTAAAAGTCGGTGAATATTTACGGCGCTGTCCCAAAGGAGTAGGCAAGGATCCAACCAAAAGTCTCGCAAGAGGCGTTTGTCATCGAGGGCTATCAGCGTTCTCGAGCATTAATCAAACTATATCGGGGCGGTCTTGTGCATATCGCTTGTCTCACCTGGAAAACTTCTCGGAGACACCGTACACCGTGTTCCCGTCGAGGACTCCGGTGAGAAGATTGAAAGGTACACGCGATCCCAGACGACATCCAGGCCTGGGGGCTGGAAAGGCTCTCACGAAGTCCATGCAACGAACGCCGAACAGTCGGTAGAAATAGTCGTCCTCCGGGATTACAATCTCGTTGCAGTAGGGATTCTTCTGGTGAGGCGGACGGTGACAACATTCTTCCGGATCGTTTCGATTCATTGGATCTGAGAAGGCGAAGCATATCTCGATATAGAAATTTTTCGAGGTCGTGTACAGATAAACTTGTCTGGAACGAAGAGGTCAATTGTTTGAGGTAAACTACGAACATTTAGCGTTCAACTTCCTAGAGTATTTGCATTTCTTAGTTTTTGCAGTGTGTTTGTGGTGCTTCGCATATGTGTATTGTGATCTGCGAAGTGAGATTGTAAAATGAATTCATTAGTGTTGCAGTGAAAGGATCTGGTTCTAGATATACTGGTTATGACTTTTCTTCACAGTGGCGAGTTTTTCCATCCGGATTTGTATAAATCAAAGTTATCAATATCATTAAATGTAGTTATCGCGCGGCCGACGCAAGGGGGATCGGTGACACTGTGTACGCAGAGAGGGTCTGCGCAGCCGAACAGCGTGCGTTCGCACACCGTTACACACGGTAATGTTTTCACGCAGGCTTTTCGAGCTTTAATTTGTAAGCTCGATGGTGAACAATTTTTTGGATTTCAATGAAAATCACTTCAACTGCTCTCTTCGTGAAGATCATTTTTCAACTAAACCGTAAAAGGTATACCATCACTTTGGACCAGAGCTGGGCAAATACACTAAGTTCTTGAAGTCCGTATTAAAGGAACAAGTACTGAGTCAGTGCTCTGTACTCAGAACTTCAGCGATTCACTTCTGCCAGTACTTGATACATGAGTATTCAAGAACTAGCCAGCGCTCAGTACTTCAAGTACTTGATACTTAAATACGTACTTCAAGTACTTAGGGTATTTGCCCAGCTCTGTTTCGACAAAAGTGTTAGATGTTTTTGTAAATTGTACCGTACTGTAAACTCACCGAGTGGAGTTGCCGTGAGGGTATAGTCGTGATCCATGAATTGTCCCCAAGCGATTACCATAACAGTTCCAGCGTGATCGTGATAACCCTCGTCCGGATGCATCGTCCGCGAAACGATTCGGGACAGTGGCAACTGATCCCCGGTTCTGGATATCCTTGGCGCAGTCATGCCATCGGCGAACGCTGGTGTCAGCAACCTGTACAAAATCGCAGACTGTATAAAACATTTCGAACGCTATTTTTTCAATGACTCTCGTTTTCTTATTTTTATCGAGGTCACTCGTAATTGAGAAGGACAGTAGCGTGATTCGCGAGAAAGAGGATCAACGACAGTGTAAGAATCGATCATACGGTTGTGTAACAGTAGATCTTGTGTGTCGTTGCGCTCCGCGCAGCTAAGCTGACCCTTTTCTCTCACGGTAACTGCTACAGAAAACCACTGGCTCATATAGTAACCCGGTCAGTTTCACCGTCCGTGCCCAATAGAGCAGCGTACACGCCCTTCCCGAAAATTGCTCTCACGTGTGCCGTTGGGAATGTTGCACGCGTGCCGAGATCTGGGTCGCCGGCGAAAGTATTAAGAGTCTCATTTCGAGGTACAAGAGAAGGAAGAAAAAAAACAGAACGAAGACAAGAGAGGCGATCCCAGTTACGCGATCCCAGAAAACAAGTACGATATCTCCCGTTGGTTCATGAGTCATATATATTCATTTTTCGCCTGCGCAATATTTCAATCCATACGTCAGTCTTCGGATGGAATTGTGTCGTCCATCCAGAGCACATAACGCTGTGGAGGCGAACAAACGATTGGATTAATTTTCGAATAAATAACAGGTCGTAGAGAGTTTATATCAAGACAGCTAATATGTACATCCCATATTAGCGTGGGATGTACATACAGTGGAAGCTTCGGTAGTGCAGGCTTTCTATTCCTGCGCTAACGGGGGGAGTGCAGTACCGAAGTGTTCTATCCATGACCCATATAGACTGCACCTCGACGGAGAAGAAACCAATGAAGTGAAACGGGACGAATTAATGGAAACTGTTCCATTCATCGGTTCGGATTCTCATTTGTGATACAAACTCTCTGTAAACAGTTATTTATAAAAAATTGAATCCAGTCGTTTGTTCGGATCCACAGCGTTATGTGGTTTGTATCAGAGCTGGGCGAAATACTCGAAAACACTCTAAATACAAAATACTTTCTGTACTTAAAATGCATTTATCAGCACTTCGTTTAAGTACTTCTTAAAGTACCTTTTAAAAATCAATACGAATGGATGGATGGACGGAATCGATGACGGCTGTCCGGTCGTAATGTGCAGAAGACGCTAAAGTATTTTGTATTTTGTACGTAAAGGTCCGAAAATTACTTCAAATACCAGAAAAGTATTTGAGCAATTAAAATATCTGAAACACATCAATTATTGAAAATAGTGCCCAGCTCTTCGCTGTATAGAAGATCTAAGTTCGCCCGAAGTCTGACGTATGGATTGAAGCATTCCGCAATTGAAAAGTGAATATTCCCGAATGGGACTTATGGAATGTGGAACTAACGGAGTCTCCACTGTACACGCATCATTTGTACGTGCAGATATGCAGAAGGTCGAGCTCGAGGAAGGAAGAAAAAAATAATTGGAGATGTGTGGTCTCAAGTTCCTTTTGCCCTGGCGATATGCAAAAGTACTGTGGCTTATCAATGGTCAATGGTTCACCTTGAGGCTCTCCCGATAAGGTGGTATTACTGGATCGGTATATGGCAAAAGATGTTGGACACAATTGCTTTGCCAGAGGCGATTTGCTCATTCACGATTGCCATGGGAAATACCGGTGGTGATAAAAAACTTTTCGCAGTAGACTTAAAGATTAGCGTTTGAAAAAAATTGCTTCGCGCGTGTGTTAACATACCAATTAAAAACATGCACACATTCCAATTTTTTTTTTACGTGTATAGGTGGCGATAAACACATTCGCTTTCGTATATTATTATAAAATTAGATTGCCCTGTAGCTTGAAAGTGTAAGGTCAAAGATCGGGAGCGTGAAACGGAACGCTAGATATTTGCGTGACTCCCGTTATCCGAGGAAATACTATTTACGTGGAACTTTTACGGCTTTTACGGCATTAACGATTTCAATTTTCATCTTCCGCTATGAATATTGATAACGATAATAGGATCCATAGCACTTCATGCCGGGGTTCGCGAGGGATGCGGTTATGTCTCTCTACCATTAAGCTCCACTTCACACACGCTCCCAGTAATCAAATGTACATTCTCACGTTGTGACATTGATGGATCGCCACGAAACCTTAGAAAGTCCCCCACGCGAAGCAACATTAAGTAAAAGACCGGTTCTCGTTGAGAACATCAGGTTCTGCGGTGATACACAGAACAACTTTTTTATCTTTTTAAACCGTGTTGGCAGCAGCGGCAAAAAATGTCTTCAAAAGTTAAAAGAAATTTTTGTTACGAGTCTAGACGCTAAACGGAAAAAATATCAGTGAAAACTATTTCGGTTCGGAAAATGGAATTTGCAAACCCACAGTCACGTATAGCTGGTAAATCTCCAGAAATTTAAATTTCCAGTTTCTAAATATCATAGTCCGTAGCGGGGGCGCGAGCTTCCGAGCTCCAATAACCCACCAGTTTATATATATCTAAAGAAGGCAACCACGTAAATTGCATCCAGATAAGTTTTACCGGACAAGATGAACAAAGCACAACCGGGTAAGTTGGATCGACCTTTTCTGGGAGTCGAAGGGATATTTTTCGAAGGGAGTTTTCTGGGAGTGGAAGGGATATTTCGTCTACCCGCATCGCGGGTAGACGAAATATCCCTTCCATTTTGATAGCTGCCTATCAAATCATTCCAGCTCCAAGTTTTTGAACGGGAAAAATCAGTGGGCAAATAGTAGGGAATCCAACTTATCCGGTCGTGCCTAATTGGCTTGGTTCCCGAGCATGCAACTTACGGCATCGTCTACTATAATAAGATGTCTACCGCATGAATAGTAGAGTAATAAATTATGCACATGTATATGTAAATATATATGTATACATGCCTATATATTGTATACATGTGTGCATATTATACACATATGTTTATTTATATAATAAGATACCGAATATCCTCTCCATGGCGGTAAACACGTACTTTCTATGCTCACGAGTCTCTCAGTTATGATTACCGTCTAATCTCGGTCTTTGGGGCTACTCTCACTATCAGTCCATTAAAAAAATATCGATGCATTAAGCATTTACAAGAAGTCTTCGAGTGCGCCGTTAATCCTTCACGTACGAGAGCCTTGGGCTTCGTAGGCTGGTGACTTCGCAGCCTTGACACTGTCATAATGAAACTGACATATCTTTTGATCCCGATATTCGTAAAATATAAACAAGTTCTTCTTCTAAAATATCCTACCTTATTTCAATTATTACCAATTATGAGATTTTTACAGTAGCCCTTTCCCTAATGTTAAATTTATGGTAGGGTAAAAGTAGAGAATATCGATCGATTGATATATAATTGATTTACGTGGTAAAAGGGGTGGGCCATATTTCCGACTCTTATTCAAAGTACCGATTTAATTGATTAAATTAGTTGAACACATAATCCAACTAATTTAAGCATGAAAAATTAACAAAAAAAGCCTCACCTCGTGAACGGCGACAGCGATGCACCCCATGTCGGATTCTCCAAGTTTGTACAGAGACCGTCGTAACGACGGTATTTGCCGGGACGACATTCCACCTCACTGAGATACGCCGGGCAAACCTCACGAATGAGTGTCTTCGATGTGTCGATCAGAGGCAGACTCTTCTGGATTTCCTCGTATGTCAGACCGTACCTGAAATCACAGACGCAATATTCTCGAATGAAATACGAATTTATAGACTGTGCATTTGTGCTGGCTTAGATGATTTGCAACATTCTTCTCGAGATATTCATTGACATTCACCGAGTACTTATATAACTTACGTTTGAGCAAGATTGGTAGAAATGTCGAGAAGCAATTCACCGACGGACGCCAAGTCCTCGGGCCTCCATGCCTCACCGTGCGGCTGTGCGACATCTGAATCAAAGCAAGATTTACTCACATCATTAATTTATTTAAATACGGGCAATCGCCCAATTACAGGTACGATGAGATAAACCCATCGCGCAATACAGAAGTTGTCGATAAACCGCAAAAACATGGTGTTTTTCGTGGTACAACCCTCACCCATAAAGGAAAAAAAAAGAAAAAATGAGAAATAAATCTGGAGAAATTGAAAGTAAAAAAAATTATCCGTATTCGTAACCGAAGTAACGCAAACAAGGTTTAATATATGTGGTAGACACTACTCTCAAAAGCGAGACCACTCGGAAATACCAAGATCCATTAACCCTATTATTTATTTATTTATCAGGCTATGCTCAAAACTACGAACTCAAAGGAAAGAATGCAATAAAAAATGGTTCTACTCACTGATTCTTTTTCTCGCTTCGATGTAAGCACGATTTACAGCATCGTAGGTGATGCAGGTGTGCGTACCAGAGGACGATGGCCTGTATTGACAGAAAAGAAAAAATTATACCGTTTTTAGTAATTTAAAAAAAAAAACCCATAAAATCATACCCCCATAAAATCCTCAGATTTTGACTTCCAAATTTTCCTTTGATTTTGAATTCCGATTTTTCTATACCAAAGGTCTTTGCATAAAATATTATAATTGTGTGCAATTTTATCCTAATAGCTCAAAACGTACACAAGCTACCATAGTGCATTTTCAAACATGCAGCATCGCGTAAAATCTCAAATAGGACCTCATCTTCACGAAAATTGCGCACAGCGACGTGACCACTCTACTAGTGTACCGAATTTCACCGCGCTGTCTTAAATCGTTTCCGAGTTATAACTGTTTTAAACTATGAAAATCTGTCACACACACATACATCGGGACGCCAGCTACAAATCACGTTTCTAGACGTTTGAGACTAGTAGTAGTAGTGAATTTATTGACAGTGCATAACATGAAACAGTTTTTGATGCGTGACAGACTTCAATTACATACATGCTACCAATTGGCCATCGACCGAAGTCCTTCGGCCACGGTTTTTCATCTCTTTACAAATTTTTCAAAAATATTGTTTTAAGTATTGGTACTTAAAATAAAAAATGTCAGTTTATTTCTTCGTTGCTCATTCGTTCGAGTTGCTGATAAGTTGCAAGTGTTGGGTGTTTGAATGTGTGTATTGTGTTTGGCGTGGGTTGTATGCATAATGATTTGATATTTTTTGTTTGGGGCGCTGCGAATCGTTTGGTAAGTTCTCTGGATCTCGTTCTTATGGGTGTAATTCCCGTAGTTTCGTACAGCAAAGTATTGCGTGTAAGATTTATTTTCATATTTAAAATTTCGATAAACGCGTGTAGGAATATGGCCGTCCGATAGATAATCGATAATCGACGGCATGTGCTGTCCGTGTAACCGTGCCGGACATCGACGCGCATGCGTCACTAATCGCTACGGCCAGGTGCGAAAAGATATCATTGTTCTCGTTCTCTTTCGTTCCGGGGACGTCGTGAAAGAAGGACGCTTCTCGATCATCGACAGACATATTGTACTTCACGGGAATTAGCGAGTTGCTCCTCGTGTCTGACGTCCCCTTATACTGTATACATCGAAGATCCACGAGACCGAGAATTACGGAGACTGCGAGCCCTGGAGCAAATGAAAGTGCCATCATGGAAGCACACCCCACAAATATAAGCTGAGTATTTAATTCAAAAGTGACTCATAGAAGAGATAATTTATTGACTATGTGTTGGGTTATGGACGAATGTGTGTAATGAAATCTGGGTGTTATTTTACTAAAAGAGTGCTATGAAATTTGAGCGTTACTTTACTATAAAAAGAGATCAAGAAATACATGTGCCAAACGAAAATTAATATAGGTATCTGCTTTCGAAATATCGTTGATTTTTATTATTATTATTAAAGACAATTATTCCCTGTATTACTGTGTGAGCCCTCGCGATATTCGTGATCTCACATGCGAGGGTTATAAAGCGGATTATCAGGATGGCGGATGCGTGTCAGAAGTCTAATGGCGCATGTTTCCGCAGTTTTTCTTTTTTTTTTTGCTGTTTCTTTGCAGTTAATGAAGATAGGATGGCCGTATTCTATATTGGTCGACAGATAGATTTGTACATTATTGCTAAGTGTTTTATGTGTATAGCGCGTGGCTTAAATGTAATTTTCCTGAAGTGTGAGACTCTTTATGTGATTTTGTTTTTACATTGTTTTAAGTCGTGTTTCAGTCTATTTTAAGTAGTTTGACATAAAAATCTCGAAACATTTTTATTTTTATTTTTACGAAAACATAGCTTCCTCTATGAGGAAGCAAAATGCGATTTAATGTCAAATAAGAAAAAATGCAAAAAACGGCAGTGAGTGCATTCAGTACAGTCAGTGTTAGCTTATTATATTACACGCAAATAAATTCGCCAGGTTATAATACATGCAACACGTACTTATATAAGTAGCCGATGCGTATAATTATATTGGGCGTATCTAAGGTGTACGGTGAATAATCGAGAGACCACGTGCAAACGCGGACGCAAACTATATCTGCATAATGTCTCAAAACCTTAACGAGCTTTCACGGGCTCGTCGAGCTAGGCCAAGTCTAAGTGTACAATTATACGAAGCTGGTATAATATGTAACACGCGTATATTTCACCGTGCTGGTGTAATTCGAAGCGTTGGCAATAAGTCTCTATCTCGCTGTTCCAGGATCTCACGACGGAAAGAAAATCTCCATGGCATATCCGGTATCTGGATCACATCGTAGCGCACTAAAGAGGCTCCGATACCAAATGCAAGACCAGTTTCTGACGGTTATATGTGGAGTCAAGGTTTTGCGAATTTGCACAGTTAACCCTTTCTCGCTCAACGCGACATACGTGTTCCAGATTTTTTAAACACAGCTAAATGAATATGTCGGTATTGCGGTTTCATTCTAGCTTAGAAACAGAAATCCAATGATAATGATTGGAAATGCCTCTTGATCCTATGAGATTCGAGCCTGCGTAGAGACAGCTTTTTTGCTTCCTCGTAGAGAAAACAATGTTTTCGTTAAAAAAAATAGTATATTATGCCACAAGGTAGGAAAATGGGTCTTTTCACCGAGTGTGAAGTTTGATGCCCGAGCGAAGCGAGGGCAGAAATTCACATCAGGTGAAAATGCACTTCCTCCCTTGTCGCATACGATATTTTTTTCCCGACTTCGTGAAAATAACGACATTCCTTGCGTCCCGAAATCGTGATATTCGCTAATGACTATAACTCCCCTGGGAGTAATGGAGCTTCCAGAGGGAGTAATGAGCCCTATTACTCCGTAGGGAGTAATGAAACTGTACTGCGCATGCGCACAGGTTAGTAATGATCATCGGTCAATAATAGGCTATTTTCCTCGCGTGCAATACGGGCGGAAAATAGCCCATTATTCCTCTGGAAGCTCTTTATCGAACTTCAAATTATTATCGAACTTCACACTCGGTGAAAATACGTACTTTACTCCCTTATGGCATAATATACTATTTCGGCGCGCTGCAGTACTTTTCGGCCCGCTGGTCAAGAATCGCCAACTTTCCGCCCCCGTTGCAGGCATGGAATGTGCACCCAGAAAAAAAATTTTCTTGACGGCCACCGTTTATTCGGTTTAACTAAAATGAACGGTGGCCGTCAAATAAATTTTTTTTCTGGGTTTCGACTTTGTAGCGTAATCGGGCAAAAAAATACAAAAAATCTTTTTAGAAAAATTAATAATAAAAAATAACAGTAACTCGTTCATGGAAGTACAATGACTTTTAGAACATATAATTGTCGAAAAGCTTTGGAAGATGTAAATTGATGAGGAACTTTTTTGTAGCAGAGGGAAAAACACACGGAAAGATTTACTGTATATCGACTTCCAGCTTAGATAATCATACAGCGAGGCAGATGCAGCTAGGGAAAAAATAAAGCAGCACTATTTACAGCTATTGCACCGGTCAGGGGCGCCGCGAAGTTGAACCGCTCTTACTTAATAGGCAACGAGCATAGCTTGTTAACGATGTCGTATTAGGGATAAGATACACTCGCAGCATATTCATCATCGTCAATCTGGCCTGGTAAATAGTGCTTTCGACACAAGACTGCTCGAGCGAGATGATCGACAGACGGAGAACGGTGGCGATTTGTTTAATGTGGGACAGGGAACTTCGAGATCTAAGTGTCGAATAGGCAGGACTCCTCGTGGTAAGTTCATCGTGTTTTCCGCATTTGCTAAATTCCGTAGACGAAGTAACGAATATCCCCGGTACTGTGCAATGCAATTCCTTTTTAAATACCGTGTTCAATTGAATACCAAACATGATCGAATGGAAAATGAAATCACATTTTTCGATGTTTTTTAAAAATCAAGTATGTTATTTTTTAATAGTGTCATTTTCATGCCACACCAAAATCGTACACCCTATGAAATTATGAAATCGTCTTCAGTCCTATTCCGCAATGCGTTCATAACGCATTGTATCGATCCGTGAAAGACACGCGAGTAAATTCCAGAAAAGAAAGTTGACTTCTGGCAACAATTTAGTGCAGCTGCATCGCCGTGGTGAAGTAATAAAGAATTTACGAGTTGTAAATTAAATCCGAGACAGCCGGAGAGATTCATGAGTTCGCGTTAGCGCGAGATTGATGTGATTCTATTGATGGAAGCGATTATTTGGTTTGCAGTATACTCGCGTATATACCTCGGAGTGACAGCGATACCGCGAGTACGTCTTTTTTTCCACGAGTTTATTCGCTATTGATTATTGCAGGTAATGTTCCCCGAGCAATTCCCTCTGAGCTGCTAATGCGCGCTTCTGACCGGCTATTAAAAAATGTGAGTCTATCGAGGCAAGATCTCACGTTGCCAAACCAAGTACCGCTTGAAGTTGCGTTATTCTGGTACACTTCTGTCAGCCACGATGAGTGCACACGCGGATGTGGTTAAGATTGTTTCGCACGGTTTAAAGTACCATATCATCGTAATAATCCAATCTGCAACAAATCCCGTACTTAGGCGAAAAATGAAAATTCATTTTGAAGCTATACGTGAATTGCCGACTCGCCACAAAGACAAACAAGTTTGTCTGTGTGTTCCATTAATGGAGAGACAGGACAAATACCGCCGATTGCAAGCCCCTGTTTACTTTGCGATTCATCGATAAATACGACGACGAGCGAGTCGATGTCTGATACTGTCCGTACACTACTTTCGTTTTCACGCGAAATTCCAGGTGGGGAGACGAGGCGATCTAAGAAGGTACTAGAAAGTACTTGTTCCTCGCCCACCTTAGATTCGTGACGATTGCGACTATGACGGCAAAATATCGTTACACTTGATTTAACAGTATACTCGAGTATACAAAACAAGTGTGCAGGACACAGTATCAGTGGATTTGCATATTGCTGTCTGGGTATAGCGTAAGGGTGGTTGAATGGGCCACAAAAATGTTGATTAAGCCCATTTTAGTGGCAGATATAGATACCCGAAAACACCCTTTATACCTTTGTAATTTCTTTATGGGTACTGTGAATTCCGGTGGAATTTGGTACCACGTAATCCCGAGGAGAAATTAAATGAATACCTCGTCGGGCCTTGTTTTGATCTACGGATCCGGTTCAATTACTTTAAGGCCTAAAGCGTGCAGCATTTTTTTTTAAAGTTTCCCAACTTACCCTACTGCCCCACATCGGAAGGTATTTACGTCTACTTAACGAGAAAACGGTACAGATTAAATTTTTTTCGCTTCATGGGAGGCCATATTATTTAGCACCCGATATCGAGCCATGGCTCTTTCGGTTCGTTAAATCTTGTACGCGCGTCCCGCGTACCGGCCGCGTCGCAATCACTTGAGCTCGATAAAGACAACAACTCACGAAATCCCTTGCGGCTATCGAGAACGACTCGCGTTCGGGTTTCTCGTAACTCGCCCTGCCATACACTCCGACACTCGGCAAGTTCTTACTCTGTGATTTTAAATCAACCGACGTTTATTAAGCATCGTCTCATTGACTCGATCTCTGGTGCACAGCTCCGAGAAATCCGACGAGACACTGATTTTGCCGGATACAACGTGCGCGATATTTTTATTTATTTATTTATTTTTTCATCTGAGTGAGGATTCAGTGCTTCCCCCTGAGATCTTGACCCCGTTACGAGCCAATTCGATGACGTAATTAATTTGTATTGATTTTTATGATAAAAATTGTCGATTAGAATTTATGCAAAGAATTTCCATACTTCCTTGATTTGACGAGTTTATTATGTTTGATGAGTGATTTGTGACATGGATTAAACCTCGTGTGACGAAAAAATTGCTAATCATCCCAGTAAATACGGATACCAATACTGATTTACCGTGCTTTTTGGCAAGTCCATTCGATCGTTTTCTCCGATGAATGCGCAGCACTTCCGACGGAGCGAAATTTCTTGAACAGCGTCCATACGGTCAGTATAGATTGGCGGGGTACAACGATATTTCTTGTTACGAGAGATCGGCGATATTGATAGTATAGTACCCGGATAAGAACCCACTCTCTTCTTTCGCGCATGTATGAAAAAGTATTATAGCGTAGTGTCTGGAAAGGCAAGAGATCCTTGAGACTGTAAGGCGGGATTGGAAATGAAAGTTTGGGGGTCATGGTCGGTACGAAATGTGCAGCTATTATTGATCCGCATGCTCGATCGTGCGTCATGTGCAAGCCATTTTTTGTCAGCTATTGGATTCTATAGCTATTATAAGCTATTATAAGCCATATTATAAGAACAAACAAGATCTCAATTACCGTGCGCATTCATTTTATTATTAAATTTCACACAAGATTAAGCCGCGTATTGAATACTTAAGAAAGGCGCATGATCCGCCGAAGGGATAGTGGTAGCAGAAATACAACAGTTTTGCTTTCTATCCGGGCACATCGATATTACCCTTTGTCTGGAGTTTTACGATAGCGTATGGTCTCTGACTAAGTGTCTCGCGATCCGGTTTATCGTTAAATCCGGGACCGGGTTGTTTAAATAGGACAGGATATGCTCGATGATGCATGATTATAATAGGTCGGAGAAACACAATCGTACCGTATCCTGTAGTTCCTCGTGAATCGAGAAAGATTGATATAGCGATTCTCGAAAGTCTGACTGAACACCATCAGTCACGATCGTGATCGTGAAGTGACTGCCGATCATTCGGCAGAATCATGAGGATTCGTGATTTATGCGTTGAAGCAGTGATGAGGATAATCGTTCATGAGCATGGTCCATCTTTGTTATATTTCATTTTTTTTAATACTCTTTTCAATGAAACTCTATCATATTCATCATGCAGCTCTTAGATGTGCTGTAGGCATTTCCTGCGCTCGAAACGATCGTCTCCTTTTTCTTGAACACCGTTTCGCCCGCTGTACCGGTTAGGTTTTCTCAATATTAAGTTCCGAGGGTTTTTTAAAATTAGTATCCTTTTATAAATGTATGAGACTCTTTGTTTTTGGTTAGCCATAATATCGGTGCGTCAGAATTAATCAGGAAAAATGAAATTTTGGTGACGGTAGCAGGTCGGATCCTGAAGATTTTATACTAAATTATAGACCTCTAGAGAGACGATTCAAGGCACGAGTCTTGATTGAGTACCCAATCAGAAGCTTACAGTATTTGTTCTACAGAGACGATTAAAAAAATATTATATTTTCAGTTGTCTTTAGAAGCGGGGCTGATATACGTAACCAATTTAACGATCTACGCACCTGCGTTGAATATCCTGAATTTCAAAGTTGAAACTCTGAGCGATTTATGAACGCTTTAGCTGTTCGATCGCAGAACGGGATAAGATAATTCGCCCGTATCGACGGGCTACGTGTATGAAGACTTGGGTAAAAGTAGTGAATTTGACCCGGTACGAAGGCTATATAATTAGCATGTTAATCGCGGTGGGCCATATTCACCGCTATTACCCTAAGTATCGATTAAGGGAAAAAAAACATACGTAGGCACCGCGCAAAAAACCCGACTGAATCGAGCTATATATCGGTTGGCCAGGGCCGTCCTGGCGTTTGCCATCCGGATCTGGACGTACACAGTGACGCTGACGTCGTCGACGCTTTCACTGACGACGACTGTCACATCGATCGCTTATCGACGAATACGAGGGAGCCCGCGTTCGCAATATCACGCGAACCACACGCTAACGTGGACCATTATAACCTGGCCCGAGGCTCATTCATTCTGTTTTTCAGCCTGACCACGTCGCTGCACCGCCGTCGAGCGAGAGCGACTAATTAATGCAGAGCCCGCTCCGGGGCGAACGCGCGCGGCCGAGGAATCACGTCGATTACGTGGACGGGGTGATCGACGAGTTTCACCCGATCGCGAAATAGATACGCGAAATCACACCATTCACTGTGTTGTACATAAAATAGATATGGTATATTTTACCGGGAAATATCAATGACCACGTGCGCCAACTGCTGTGATACTATCTCCAATTTATTTTATACAGTTGGGTGTAGCAGTGCGCCACCCTCGGGCTGCGCTCTGATCTCTAATTTGCGACCGCGACGAGCGGGCTTTTTATTTAAATTTTACCAGTGGCAGATTACGAGCTGACGGAACGACTCCGTATAAGCTCGTCAACTCCGTGGACTCACTAAGGATCTCCGGTAGTTTCAGTGTCCGCCATAATAGGGGGAGTGCATCAGTGAATGGACGAAGTCACTTATAGGGCTGATAAAAAAAGTACTCAATCGAAGGTGATGAAAATTTAGAAAAAAAAAAAATCAGAGATGACGTCGAAATTGTCGCCATAAATATACGGAGATTTTCGACTGTAGATTTTTTTTCTTCTATGGTTCGGAAGTTACTGTTGCGGCGGCTGAGGTTTTGTGTTTAAAAAAAGTGTTAGTCGTAACTTTTCAGGATAAGTAGTGTGGCGAATGAATAACGATAGAGTTGATTATTGATACTATAATAATGTATTTAATAATAAATTGGTGTAAACATGACGAAATTATCAATGTACATTCACTGGCGTGACTTCCTTAAGTCTCTCCAGTGAATGAATATGAAGCCAACCAATTGTAAATCATACACAGCTATGAATAAATCGACTAGATATTGTTCTTTTTTGTCTTATCTTGACAGAATAAAAAAAAAATTTATTAATAAATGACTTAGTTTAATGTGCATATATGTTAACATTTTATCGAGAATATATTGAAATTAGAGAATTAAAAAACGATATTAATTCTCTTGAAAGGCTTCAAAAAAGGCAAAAATAAACCTTAGGGGAGACCGGGGAAATAAGTAACAAAAGTCCTTTTTAATTTTTTTGCCGACAAACCCAAGAATCTAACGCTTGGACATGCAATGGCGTATCATTAACCTACGCTTAGGTATTTAGTTAAAAAAAATTGAAGGTGGAAATAGCACGGATTAGCGAACATCGCCCCTTTAAACGCAGATGAAATCGGATGAGAATTTGGGCCGCAGCGGAGTCAATTGTAACGGGTAGTGGGGTCATTTGTAACGTCAAATCCTTTGGGATCCTTCGCCGACCGCGATTAAGAAATGGAACGAAGTGCATTAGTACAGAAAAATGAACGTTTATTATCGTTCAGATTATTTATGAACGTTTGTTAACAAAATATGTTCAGTTTACCTGTTCCGTACACCGATACAGTTAGCATAGCTATAAATGTTCGTAAAAACGGGCCGCTCAACTCTTTGTGTTTGTTTACACTAATATTTTGTACTGAGTTGCCCAACTGACGTGATCCGCATAGCCGAAAAATCACTTCTGCACTCGCGAATCACATTTGTTTTCGGTGAATTGGTGTTTTTGAAAACTCAGCTATGAGACGATTACACGGCCATAAGTTGACGTCGATAATGTTGCTCACTTCATATCCGATACGTCCGATCGTGCACAGCATTGCGTGGCCGCTTGTTACAACTGACCCGTATTACTTTTGTCCCCGTGTTACTTGTCTCCCCTATCAACGATAATCAAAATATATTGAAGGCCCGACAAAAAAAAATCTTTATAGTTAATTTGAGACTAAAACGAAAGGTGCTTCATTACGATTTGCCCTAAAAAGCTTATAAGTTTTAATCTTTTGCTTTATCAGTATTATTATTAAAATTATGTATGCAAAAAACACTGTGATCTTTAGCATGTAATATTTACCTCGTATGGTTAACAGAAATATTAACTTATTGAGTTATTTTCATGATATCTACGTACGATAGCCTGGATCGCAAATACGTGTCCATTCACTGGTCACACGTTGTTCATTTACCGGTGTATCCGTCTTTTTGTGATTTGATCTTTTATTTCCGCGGTGTTAGGTTTTAAAACAGTCTGCAATATTTTTTTTCACGATCAGTATGATGTATTTCATCAACTGAACAGAGTCCGAAAGGTAGGTGTGCATAGAATATTTTTATTTTGCGACTCTCTTAAAAATTACAAGTGGCTTAATCGTCCGTTCATAAGTACATTCACACTACTCGATATCGAACAGTTCCGTACATTTTTATTAATAGTTTTGGCCACTTTGCTCAATATTCTCGATAGAATCGTAACGTTTTTCGAGCACATTTTCGGATGTCTCGCAAAGATATTATGAAACTTAAAAACGTGGCTATCTTGTTTCCCGTACGGTCCAGCCACGCATTCACAACTGTTACATATCCGATAATCATTAGAGTGGACCAAAGCGATTGCCATGTATGAAGACACGCGGTAGCGTCTCAACGTCAAGTACTTGATTTTTTTAACGGGTCGCTACCGTGCAGGATTGCACCAATTATATGTACCAGAAGCTGCGGACTGGAGAGCGTGCTCCAGCGACCGTGCCACGTGCGGCACACGGCACTCGCCGGCTCGTCGGCGTCGAGATACTCGATTCCCCACGAATGCAGAGTGTCCGCGAATGCCCGCGACTGCATATACGTGCAAGCTGCACTCTCGTGTCTACTACGGTATCGAACAGCAGCGGCTCCCGTAGCCCCCGCGGTTGCGTCACGCGGATGCAGAATCGATGCAACCGGTCACAGAGCGCTTAACCGAGTTCTCACTACTGGTATAGTGCTCAAGTAGTTACGGCCCGTGCGAGGCAGACTGCCGCCAGGACGAAGAGAATTTTCGAGCTCACCTCGATTTTCTCAACGGCCTTGCAGACGGAACTATCCCTCACCTCAACATTCGGAGAATGTTGAGGTGAGGGAAAATCAACGCATATAATCGTTATCAATGTATATTGCAATGGCAACGTTAAGAAAACAAAGAACGGCGCGCATGCTTGCCGCAATGGCAGGGATAGCTTTCAGAAGAATGTCATAAGTTTTCCGAGGTCCGTTATATAATTTGGGAAGGGTTTAGAAACATAAGTTGTTGAACTATAAGTTAAAGATGCTTCACATATTAATTCGCAACCAAAAACTTCATCCGATGAAAATTTCAGTACCTGGCGTTATGCCAAACATCTGAAAAAATCAGCCATATTAATGATGTTAAGACCTTTGATTTTGCATACTAATGATGCCAAAAAGTTATGAACAAATCATTTTTTAAATAAGTGGTTGAAAAAAAAACATCAGAAAACCTTTTATTTTCTCATTTTTAATAAATTCTTTCACTTTTTAAAATTAATATGATTTTTTTCAGAAGTTTCTAACATTTCAAATCTTTTTGTTTTCGAAAATTCGAAAAATCGATTTAAAGGCACGATTTTTCGGATATGGTCGGTATCATGATTTCTCAGTAGACACATAAAGTTTTGAGGTGGTTGCTCCAACCGTTCCGTAGTTATGACGTTAAAAAAAAGTTAACTTAAAATTCAAAAATGTTAGAAAATTCTGAAAAAAATTCAGGTGACTTCTAGAAAATCAACGAATTTATTTTAAAAATACAAAAAAAAGGTTCTCTGATTATTTGTTGAATTTTTTTAGCAATTTGGTAATAACTTTTTGACATTATTATTATGCAAAAGTAATATTCTTGGCACTTTCCATATAGTTGATTTTTTCAGATTTTTCTACTATGACAAAATATTCAAATTCTCACTGAATCACACTTTTGGCTGGGAATGTCCATGCGATTCATCCTTAACAAAGGTTCCCCTACACGCGTTAAACCCTACTGTGCCGCAAGGCAACGAAATTTTATTTATATATTAATTTTTTCTAACCAGTCGTACTTACACACTTCCGCGCAGCAAGTTATACGTATAGTCGTAAGCGCTGCTCCTTCCTGGACCATTGAGGATCAGCGCGCACTCTTCGGTCGTGGAGTAAGCGTCCAGGGCTTGGTACTGAAGGGCTTCGCAACCGAAACCATTGATGTTTACGTTCGGCGCGAACAGACACAGCAGCAAAGCTAATTGTGTTCGTAGTATCGCAGATCTGAAACATTAACGAACAAGATTTTCAGCATCCTTCCAACAAAGAAAATTCCGAATAGGATCAAGTATCCTGCTGATCGCGTTACGGTGTTCTGTCAGTTCTGCAACCGTTATTCGGAACTCCCGATTCGATCCCTACTAATGTTCTACATCGTGCAGGTCAGGATAAAACGCGAACATATGAATCGCAAAGTAGGGCTTCGTGCCGAGCAGCAATACAATCTGCGTATCGATTGTTTTTCCTTTCTCTATCTAGGTATTCGAAGCCCGATCAATATTGATATTATTACCGATTACTACACCCTTTTACGATAGATCGCCACTACAATGATCTAAACTCCATTCTCACTCACGTTTTAGATGGTCAAAGATTTTGTAAAAAAAATGAATAAACAACGCGTTAAAATGAACGGACTCAATCCAATTAGCCTGATGTCCCCAAATTGCCGCTAACAACCGTAACCACGAAAATTTATCCACACCTCCGGTTTGTATACAACATATTTCACACTGTATCGGTTTCGTGGTGTAAAAGTACGCTGCGCTCGTTGCCTTCGGGCTGCCACGGGTAGTTAAGTGTTTAGCATCGAAAAAAAAATCTAAGCATTAATAGTTCTGGCGGCTCACATCGGAGACACCCAAAGTGTACCCAATATTCGTCATGCTACTCGAACGCACCGACACTCATACATTTCCCGGGTCTATAGGAAGGTACATACAAACGAATCGTGCACTCTGAAGTACAAGCATCGTAATGGTGAATGGTTTACTTTAACCCGCTAATAAATGCGGTTTGCCTTGCGCCTTCGCGTGATTGCAGTTTAGAATGTTTGCACTCGGAGAGTTCCTCGCACCACATCTCTCACTCCTTGAGATTGCATTGCTCTGGTTTTGTTGTTGCACGCCTCGGCTAACAATCACGATGGAAATTAATTAATTTTAAGGGGGTTACGCACCGGAGTTCTTAGTCAAATGAACAGTTAGATAGCGAAACAGTTAGACCAAAAATCTTCGTCAAATGTTCAAACTTTTTTTTACCGTGTATCGCGTTATTTTTACTCTTGACTGTTGACTGAAAAAGACGGGAGTTATGCGTTTAACCTGCGGCCCGCCAGCTCGGTGACTTTCCGCAGGCGCCAGTACATGTTGGAACGGCAAAAAATGACTTAACCAATTTTGGTTTACTGAAACGTCAAAGCCTGATCGATGTTTATGATAATACATTTGTGAGCGGAGGTATGAACTCACGGAAATAAACCGTAATTAGAAAGATCAGGTTACAAGTTCGCGGTGACATATAGAAAAATAACGTCGGCGATCCCCACTCCTACGTACATTCGCAAATCATGTAGCATACTTCACGCCATTACCGACTCCGTCACTGCCACGACTTCATTCACCGCCGCGTGGCGTGAATTTTACATTAAAAAGGTTAAAAAAAATGATAAATTTACAAAAATTAACAAACTCCCGACTGCAAAACTGACTTTCCCGACTTTCTCTGATAAGATTTTGTATGTGTCGTTTTTCTCCGATACAACTTTCTAAATATTGTATCTCTCCGATATAATATTCTATGTGCTGTTTCTCCCCGATGCAATTTTCGCCGTGTCGCGCATCTCCGAAACAATTTGCTATTTATCGTCCCTCTCCGATAAAATTTTCTATGTATCGCGCCTCTTCATTCTCAGTAGAATATTGCTATTAGTGATTTTATAAAAAAAAATAAAAAAAATAAATAAACAAAAATTATTATCGTAGAGCGTTACATGCGGCACTCATTCGTCTAGACTGAGCATCATTGTGAACTCCGTGATTCATTTGCGATTTCACTTCATTGTGCCGATGTTTTGTTTCAACGCCACTGAGCTCTTTACTCTCACGGCACCATCTGTTACTTCTTACACAGACGGCGACTTTCCGGGCAACCGTGAATAATCTGAACGATTTATTGCATCTCGTCGCTCTGTTATACAAGAAATTGCGGAATCCGATGGCCGCATTATATTCAATACCGGAAGTCATCGGCTCGATCGGCCTGAGTTCGGATCACTGCTTTTCGAAAGTGCGTGAGATTTGCTTTGTCACACGGCGCTCGGACCGTAAGAATCGTGCCTCGAATCGCGAATGGCACGACCACGATAAAGAACAGCGAGAGTCACAGTAAAAAGAAGATATATTTCTTGGGAGTACAATGAACTTGCAACTGAACGAGCGTCCGCAGAAATTCGCGCATGATCGAATTCGCTCCGAAGGCAAAAGTCGTAGATCACTTGCAGTTCTTGCGGTTTAATGCAGCGTGCCATCGACAATTTTATGCTATTGGCTGACTCTTTTTGTGATAAAATGTCACAGCCTCTTGCACCCGGTCATCGCCACCAATGATAATGTTTACCTGCGCTCCCCGACAGAATGCGGCACTTTTTCATGCCACATAATTGTACCACTTCGGCGTATAAAAATTTGGCCAAATCGCGATGGCGAAATTCCGTGGGACGAATGAATGATCATATTTAATTTTGGCTAGCTCCGCTAACCGAGGACACGTGCGATGACGACATTCCGTTGGTTGAAATGAATTATCATGTTTGATTTTAGGTAGCTCCGCAAACCGAGGACACGTGCCTAACGGGGGCAGCAAGAAATCTAGGAAACGCCAGAAGTTCTAGAGTCAAAAGGAATGGGGAATGAAATATAATACCGAGGGAATCTGGTGTACTTATCTCGGGCACGTAAGACACGGGATCGTTTGTCCCACGGTCAAGTTGTTTCGCGGTTAGCAGGAATAAATCTTAACGAGGGTACGCTTGGCGCAGTTAGGTTTCATCTGGTGAAAGTTCGGAGACAGGTATATTGTGGGCGCGCGGACAACAGGTAGCAGGATCGATACGGACAGGACTATACGAAGCTCGATGATCTTGTTACCACACCTCTCGACACTGAGCGACAGTTGACGAAGGTGTGCGCCTAAACTGCGCGGCTACGTAGTCGCGTGGAAAAAAAAATCTGACCTGACAATCTGGAACCTGCTCGATACACTGATATACAATTAGTTTTTTGCAAAAGTATGTCTGTGTTTGTAGAACAAAAATTGATCGTCCCGTCGAGAGACACTCGAATTTCTCTTCTTCGACTCTTAAAAAAATCGGGACACGAATGAATGCACGAGACTATTAATTTATTCTCGCGTGATCTGAGAACAAATGTGACGAGCGTACATACTTTCACTCATTACCTCCACCCCCCTCCCCCCCCTTTATGCGGCACTACTTTATGAAATCGAAAATAACGAAAAATCCTGTGCGATCCATCGCGCACGAAACGCAACTTCTATAGTCTCCCGAAGATACCTCGTTTCTCACGCCACGAACTCTCATCGAAGGTAACTTTCGTTGGGCGAAAGGTATCGAAAAGCAACGTTCACCATGGCCATCCCCGTAATCCTTGTTCCGCCGCGAACACCGTGACAATCGATTCGAACAAAGTCGCCGGGCGTATTATGCAACTTCATGTGTGGGCTCTCCAAAGAATTGCAAACACTTTCAGGACACTCTCATTAAATTTGTTTTTTTGTTTCTTTTGCTACCGCACTGCACCTCGGTGTCGAGCGAAAAATCCCTGTGAACGACCCGTTAACAATTCCTTCTTGAATTTCCCGTTGAAGCGCGGAGAGATGAATTTAATTTGATCACATTTATTTACGCACAACCAGACCATTTATTTACGAAACTAGAAAATGCGATGGCTAAATTTCATATTCTTTTTCTTACATTAATTTTACGATACATTGTTGTTCCTGCTGCAGGTAGATTGCATATCTTCATGAATAAAAAATGCATCTTTTTTCTCGGTAATGAATTATCTCACGGTTAGCTAATTTTCGCACCTTCCGGCAAGTTCTCACAATGATAGGCGCGAGGAAAAGCGAGTTGCGCGACCGAAATGACCGGAGTCGTCGGTACACATATCGTCTACCTTATGCAACGCGTATGGTCGAACGCGCAACGCAGCGAGCTACACAGGCATTACTCGAATGTACGCGTACCTCGGTGCTTTTATTCAGCGGATGGAAAGTCTCGCGGCAGCAAAGGCAGAGTTGTACTAATGAAGGTAGAAAAATTGTAATGATCTATAGAATCTGTACGATAGAAGGATGGACCTGAAGGCTTGGATTTTATTGATCGGCGAATGGTTACGATAAATCGAAGCTCGGATAGGGAATTACGCAATGCGGCATGAGCTTGATCAATTATTCATCTTCAGCGACAGATCGATCCGACAAATAAATGATCGATGGGCAGATCGGTGAAAAATATCGGGAATAAAAATGGTAAAAGCTGAGTCCGTACAAAACCGATAATTAAGGGGATCCTCAAATTAATTAACATCTTAAGATGGCCTTAAGTATTATAGCTATAGCGGGGCACGCGATCGGCAACCCAACTTTCATAGCCACGCTCAGAAAGGATCTTGCGTTTCTATCGCGAATGCCCCCCGGCGACGAGCTCGCTATATAATGCGGAACAAGCGGCGTTAAGATAAGGCCCGATAGGCCGATTAAAATGAAGCGCTAGATTATACTTTCTCGTACTCCTTTCACCTTACGCCCGCCAAATTGTAGCGGCACATCGTGCTGGAGTGGAATCCGATCGCTTATCCATTAACCCTCGCGAACGCGGATCGCGATTGATCAATCTATAGGTACTTTCATTATTGATTACAGAAATCGTACCTTTTACTTTTTTTTTACTGGAATACAGCTCGGCGTAAGCTCCCGTATTAAAATTCACTGCGTATTGGAAATATGACTCCGTACATTTTTGTCATTTTCCATTTTTTTTGTAACTATAACTATTCCCAATTTTAGACTAGCAAACTACCAAAAAAAATTGACGGAAAAGAATATTGCCTTACAATTATTTTACAAAATAAAAATGTATTAGTCTACTCTGATAAAAGAGATTGTCAGCGTAAAAAGTTGAGATTCAAATTGTTAGTATGGGTTATAAATACAATTTTTTTCTTTTTCAAATTGTCAAGATCAATATAATGTTCGAGGAAGTGGCAAAAAAAATCCGATATACGTGCACTCGACTCACCTGCCGGCCATTCTGCAGCCGGTAGCTCCAAGCTCTCCGTGGATCGTTACGGTAAGTTTTTTCTTCAATGAACTGTCTGCATACGTTCTGAAGATAGGTATTATCTACCAGCGATGAGATGCACGACACACGCGAGTACCGGAACAATTATATATATATATATATTTTTTTTTAATCCAAAATTCAACTTAAAACAATTGAAAACCTATAGCGTAGAGTCGAGCAGATTTATTCGCCGGTGGATTACATCGGCGACCGTTGAAGTAGTGGAGCAAGTCGACGGTAGTCAGACTGGGAATGGTCCCAGACAGAACCAGACGGGATTCACTCTCGACTGTATATCTTAAAAAGACGAGCCGCTAGTGCCGCTGGTCGTTGGTCGCTCGGTGGTTACTCGACGACTTGTGGCTCTCGAGTTCTCGCTCGACCGTTTGATCCAGAGCTCCTTGGCTCCGTATCTCCTAGCAGCGGTCTCTTTCTTCCTTTCGTTTTTCGCTCTCACTCCTCCCTCGCCCGATGCTCGCTTTTCTCCGCGGCATCGACTTCTTTACAGTTCGGTGTACCACGCGAAGTCCGCGGCACTGTCGGGTGGCGCGACGAGTTTACGCGGGGTGGGACCCCACAAGCTCCCGAAGAGATCGCTGTAACGGAACCCGACGAGAGGGGATAAGGATAAAAGTGAAAGAGAACGAAAAAGAGTGCTCCTCGAGTCATGTGACGCCTGTACGCGCCTGTACTAAGTACCATACGGGCACCGGCACAGTAGCTTTTACTGCGGTCACTCCTCCTCCAGTTCTCCCAGACGCAAGTTATGTCTCTTGTCCTCGACTGTACCTAAATTCCCTTTTTACTCTGCGACAGAATTTTTAAAGCGTTACATCAGGCCGCGATAAGGCCCGACGAGGCACCGATGTAACGCTAAAGAGCCGACCAGGGAAGCGCATGCACTTTCAGTCGTTTCGCCGCGAAATCCGCGAAGCCACTGAAACGTTTCCCATTCACTTGACATCGTGCTCCGCAATGTAAGCTGATCATACGTGTTGCCCGTGACGATGTCCTTCGAGGCAGGATGTTATTTCGGGCCCACACGTTTCTGCAACTACGTGTCTTGTCCAACGTGAGATCGAGGTTTGTTCTGAGGTTCTCCGACGCGAATCGCATTATTGAAAATAGCATTACATCTCGAATGAAATTAAGAAAAATCATGGCAATCGTATATAAATCATGCTGAAATTTATGGCTACGGATGGCTGGGCATACCCCCAATGTAACGTATAATATAATTCATGGTGGTAAATTTTGACTTAACGGCATGCGAAAGTGATTCAAAGTCCCTTGACACTGCTTTTTGGTAAAGCATTAATTCTTCAATGTCGAGGTATACCAAGTAGACGGGAGCAGGTCAGACGAGGCGGAGCCGCCGCGCATGCCACGATTGCTTTGCGCCCAAACTTTACTTTCACTGTAAACCAAAGAGAGACCGGCCGGTCGGTTCTCTTCCGACTCTGCCCTAGATTCGTCTCGTGAGACTCCAATCCATCCTCGTATGCGCGACACAATGCTGAGCCATTAGATACGTCGTTTGTGCGTTGTCATGCTTGTCTTCCTCCTTGATTGTACATACCCAGTTTGGTTTTCGATTCTCATTGTTCGCTAGATGAGAGCCTCGCGATGATCGCTTTCTCAATCGTCCCACAAGATCTTCGACTGATTTCTTCCTGGTTCCCTTCTTCATACGGCTGTTAGGAACCAGAGTCAAACATGTCACACTTTTAGGGTCGAATTTTAAGACATTAGTCTGAACTTGAGATCGAACATAATATCAACGTTTGTCGCGAACTTCATCGCGTACTTGAAATTTATTTTAAGTTAGAACTTAAGATCGAACCTTAGTTTGAACCTGATTTCGTGTTTAAGTTGGATCTTGAGTTTGATCTTAAGTTTGATCGTGAGTTTGATATTAATTTTAAACTTGAGTTTGATTTTACGTTTGAACTTGAGTTTGATCGTAAGTATGAACTTGACTTCAAACTGAAGATCAAATTTAAGCTCAGACTTAAGTTTGAACTTAAGATAGGTATCAAGCACATAATGAAGTTCGGCCAATCTTCGATCATAAATTCGATCCCAAGTGCAACGTTAAGTTCAATCTAACGTTTTAAAATTCGACCCTTAGTATATTGAAGGATCATAGCGCCTGACAAATAATCTCCTGGATCTAGTTGATATAGCCGCAACGACAATTAGAACTAATGTTACGTTCACCCGCGAATCAAGGTTATCGGTCGTTATGGAATACCTGCAGAGAGCGGATAACAAGAATGTGGCTGCCTCGTTGCGTGCGCTGTTTCAATTTCCGTTGCTTCCAACGATTTACCTATTTGACGGTGCACGATCACCGTGAACCTTGGAAAAATGGAAATATTATGTCGATCTCTCTTATGTATGAAAATAATCATGTTTTATCTGTTTCATCGTCCGGATCATCCAGAACGCCCTTAGTGTCCAAGTCGAATTTAACGGATTGCTGGCGTCTGCGGCGATGACGTTGTGATTCTCAAGATCACGAACTCCAAATTATGTAGAATTAGTGTGGTGAATATGGCCCACCGCGAGTAGCATGTATACATGGTGATTGATTTGAGGTTAAATCCGATCCTTCTCATGTTAAAATACAGAACTTTAAAATCACGTTGCAAAAAAACTAAAACGTCAAAAAATCTTTGAAAATGCCAACAAATAAAGCGTATTTTTTTCTGTAGACCACATAAGTTTGATCAAGATCGAACAAAAACGACTTTTGGTACTGATATCCTTAATTATATTTGCCACGAAAAGTTGTTGTTACACATTATATATCGTGCAGTAAAACAATGCGGGTCTCGTTCCACGAGATAACCCATAATTCTTCAGTATTACGAAAAGGGCCTTCGCTCGATTATGTTCCGTCCCGGTTATTACATCCGTGCTTGTTCATCCTCTCCCTGTACTTCGCTAATATAACGATACACAGCCTGGCGTTGCTTTTTCTGTTGCATTAGACTCTTGAATCGATATCACGAAGTCATTAAACAAAATTTATCGTCCTCCACTTTGAATAATTTGAAATTAGCAAATTACGAGGAGCGAGCGATAGAAGAAGAAATAAAGAGAAACGAAGTGAAGTATTAATCACGGGCTTCGAGAATAATCTGAAATTATCGTACTACAAGAATAACCAGGCGTGTACCGATTTCTTGTCTGCTCGACATAATTTCAAGCGATTAGATGGATCGCAAGCACAGCGAAGTTCGCAAAGAGTTAATTCACGGCGAAAGGAGTGCGGATGCATCAAAAGACGTCCCCGGGAACCGCCGCGAGACGGGTGGGCGATCGAGCGCTCGGTTTACTACCGATGCATTATTATTTCATCAGTTCTTTAGTACCGCGAACGTTTCTGGTTGCACGTTTTATATTATAGACCGCAGCCAGTGTGCGGATAACGCCAACGCAAAAGTAAATCCATTCAATGCGCGATTATTGTTGATCAATTGCGAGCCCGTTAAGGCAACTTCATCGGCAACGCTCGAGCCGACGATACAAGTTCTTTCTCATAATCTCGAGCGTATATTTTTTAGAAATACAAGTACACTTTAATTTGCTGAATGAGAATTCTTCTAGCTACAACTACAAAACTTGGTTCGATTATTTTTTTATGTATCAATTTAATCCTGTAACGGGCGACAAGCAAGGAGTGCCTACAAACTATGAGACTTAAATAATGATAGTTTCGAAAGCATGTATAGAGTTTCTGTAGATCGAAAAGTTCAAATAATTTTTCTTAAAATGCAATTCTGGTATAATGATTTTCGACACAAAATCTTCAACATGCTGTAAAACAATCGCATTTCTTCGCCTTGTCAAATTGTCTTGTGGAATTCGGAGCTGTGTTACGTCCTATGAATTTTCTGCCAATTCTGATTTTCGGCCTTTTCCTAGGCACGCGCCCCTATTTCAAATTTATAGCCGTTCCACTGAACTCCTAGGCCTATCCTAATTCGTTTCTATGCAGCACTACTACTGCGTGCGCCGTTAACCATCCTCTTTCTTTTTTTTTCTCCACCAGCATCTTAAGACACAATATGCAACACTGCCCAGTTCCTATGTCCAGCCCTGTAAATTCTTTCCCTCCAACTTTCTCGCATATACTTTCTAATCTTCTCGTCTTTTTATTCCCAGATCTATTACAATACACGCATTTTCCGTCTTTTCCGGAGCCCTCGTGACAACTGTAATTTACTGGCATCTCTTTCAACGACACTTCCTTTAGCATTTGGACCATAGGGTTAGAACTAGTACGTAAGAACTGAAAATTTGTTACCAAAACAGTTGTTCTTCGACCAACTTACTACATCTTGAACGAATCTACGCAAAGAACGCGAAGCTCTTCACGGAATCTCTACCCCTGCCAGGCAGAGTCCTCCGATTAAAATAATAGTCGAGCAAGTTGGCTCTTTTCTTGTCAAACACATTGCATGGTCAGCAACCACTTTTTTAATATATCTATTGTGAGTATCCATACTAAACAATTATTTTCGAATATTTATTTGCGTGCACTCTGGCCTTCTGACATACTCCCGGAAACTCAATACCTCTCCGTCTCCGTCCCCGAGTAAAGGGCTAACGCGTTGAATCAAAAGAAAGACTATTTATCGTTTATATTCCTCACCGAGCAAACTCATTATTCGACGGTCTGAACGTAACAGGTGATTTTACGAACTGATCAATGTCAGCATTTTTAAAATCCATTTAACAGCCGTTTAATAGCCGTTTAACAATGCCAGTTAACTCACAGATTGCTGGTTTACCTGCAGCGAGCTGATTTTCTTTTTCCTCTTGCAGGTATACACCGCACGACCTACTGATATTGTAACAATAACACTTTCCGTCGGACGTTGTAATTATCCGCTGCAAAAATTGACTCCTAAGAAATTCTGTTACTTTCAAAGCGATAGCCTACACCGTGCACTTTGCACTTGAAACAATAAGACACTCCGAGCTCCGTTCGTGCCGGGTTGGAATGAGGTTGGCCGACGGACACACAATGTTTCGCTTTCACGCTTCGTGACTCTGTATCGAGAAGAGCAGCCCTCTAATCGCTGGCTTGATGACACCTACCTCGGGACTCTTTGCGTGAGTAATTGAGCGACTTTTACCATGAACGAGCGCACAAAGTATGAACGACCTGAATGCAAACACGCGCTCCAGAAATTTCAGCACCTCGTGACCCGCTAACTATATCCTTGCTCATACAACAATTCTTTAGTACGTTGCGCATACCTACCGTTGTTATAAATACCAACCGCCGTTTTTGATCAGTTTCATATATATGAACGAAAATGAAATTACAACTTGTCATTTCCTTTTAGAGTTTATTAGCGGTGACGAAAATTAGGATACCTTATCTGTGTACAGCTTTCATAGATAATATAAAAAAAATATTTTCTCGAAATCGAACTGGATTATTCGAAAACTGTTTGAAGTTTTTTGTTTCTGCAATATTTAATCCTATTGGTTCATTCACTCTGGTGAAAATTTCGTACTTAATTTTAGATTCCAATTCAACATATTTTAAGCATCAAATTACTAAAATCTAAAAAATGTAAATGATGATCAATGGTCAATGATTATCAATGATTGACTGCTATAAGAATTGTAAAAAGATATATATATATATATATATATATATATATATATATATATATATATATATATATATAAGTATGTACACATTCCTGAAACGTGTATGATTATTTCGTTCCGAAATCGAGAGCGATGGCTCTCATGGCGTAAGTGTGCAGTTACTCGACTAGGCCAGAAAGCCACAGATACCGAGCGAAGAGGTAAAGAAACGAGAGTAGGGAACGCGAGACTATACGGTCGGATCATGTGATACTACTGCCTACTAGCTAACTTTTACTTTAAGTGGCTAACTGGCTGTTGCTGCAGGTGGGACAGAGAGGAAAACCTCGTGACTCGCGTTCTCGCGCTTCCCAGGACGTAGAACCCCGCTGGCAGAGTTTGACCTGTGTGCGTCGCGCGAAGCTTCCTTTCCTCGACAAACTTGCATATGAGCATTTTGCCACGTAAATTGAAACATATAAAGTTTTATTTGGTTGTTTGATTCTGCTAATTAAAAATAAATCCAGGTGCTCCCCAGGGGTCCCTGGGAACTGATAATCGTTTCCCTATTATACTATTCTGGTTCTATTCTGTGCGTCTCGGTAAGTTGTGCATACTGATGCGGTGCACAACATTGTTGTTCACTACCGCCATGTGCAGAAAAAAAAGCGATTTCCAGCGCGGAAGCGCTGGACATCGCTCATTTTCCGACGGGAAATGATGTCGTACCGTAAATACATCACTTTCGGTTTGAGAATTTAATTTTTCAACCGAAAGTTTCTTATTTCCGGTACGACATCACGTCCCGTCGAAAAATTAGTTTTACAGACCGGACGTGAGGTATTTATTACGGAAATTAGAATTGAATTTACATGCCAGTATGCCCATACGACCAGTGTATACGAGACGTGACTAGCAAAACACGGGACTCCTCTCACCATTCCATCTCCAACTCTCTGCGGCTCATCGAGGCGTCTCCGACGCAGAACCGCGAACTGGGACGTTTATCGTAGGTGTTCTTACTATCTCTGCCTTGCATCAACGCCAAGACTCACGGGTACGAATGCTACGAGCTAGTTTAACAGGACCAGCGAAAGCTCGCAGGACGGTGGAGAACAGCATGACGACCCACTGCCACGTGATATCCCGGAAGCTCTCGATTTCGAAGCCCTTACTCGTTTCTGTCGAATCTTCTGATCCATCTGATCCATTTAGGGTAAAATTTTAATACGTTATTTTGAGCGTTCTTGAGATCGAACTTAAGATCAAATGTTGGCCCGAACTTCAACGCGTGCTTAAGACCTATCTTAAGTTCGGATATACTTTTGATTTTAAGTTCGAACTTAAGTCTGAATTTAAATTTGATCTTAAGTTTTAACTTAAGTCTGAACTCAAATTTGATTGTGTAAACTGATGATCAAACTGAAGATCAAACCGAACATCAAACCGAAAATCAAACTTAAGATCAAATTTAAGCACGAAATCAAGTTCGAATAACGTAACGTTCCATCGTAAGTTCAAAGTTAAGATAGACCTAAGTATGCAATGAAGCTCGTGCCGAACTTTGATATCAAGTTCGATCACAAGTTCAAACTAATGTATTAAAATTCGACCCTCCGTCGAGATTCATAAATGACTGAGCTGTTTCATGTTTTTCGCAAATAACTTCTCAGGTGACGCTAGGATCTAGCAAGAGCCTCCATAATACTGCTTCGGTCCCATAATCGGCAAAACCGAAGAATCTCATTTAAAAAACACTATCTCATCGCTTCGTCAAAAACCGCAGCCGGTTGAACGTAGGTTTTTCCATTCAGTTCATAGACCACATCACTGAGATTTGTTTTACCGCCCACGTCCCGTCACTTCCTACGTGCTACTGCGAACGATTGTAAGCAACTCAAAACGAATCCCGGCACCAGTGGTAGAGGTACCGGTTTTAGTGGTCACAGTGCTAGTCCTATACAACCGGCGCCTAGAAGGTTCGGGCTCGATTCCCACTGGGTGGAAACGGTTTTTTCGTCAACGGCTGCGCCTTGGGTATATTTAGATTTCCAGATAATTTATGGGGCATGGTTGTTTTTTTTCATAACAACGAAGATGAGTTTGACGTCCATTAAAAATAGGTTCAATATCATCAATGATAATAAAGTGCGGCACCGATTTTGGTACACTGAAAAAAAAATTCGCTAATGGGCTGCCAAAGAGAAGAATTCTTATTTCAATCCTGCTTTCAATTCTTATAATTCCAAATGATATTGAAACAACGACGACAAGACTGCCAAGGTAACATGTTATCGTTTAAATCCCGTATGCAATTGTAAGAATTTAAAGTAGAATTGGAAAATAATATTTTTCATTGCCAGCTCGCAAGCGAATTTTATTGATATTTTGTCAGTGTAGTCAGCGTGCTACTCCAATACCATTGGCGACCAGGAGCTTGGTTTTTTTTTTAAGAACGGAGATAAGATTGCCGTCCATTAAAAAAGGATTCAACATAAATGATAATAAAATGCGCAAACAATATTTGGTAGTATTTACATCTGAAGATTCGACAAATTCGATCGTTGCTAACTCCTTTTTGCAAGAAATGCGAGCGATTTCATCACTGACGATCACGAGGTCTGTACCACGTTGGTTCGATGAAAACGTCCGGGAGATCTATAACGGTGAACCCCGGCGAACATTAACAGAAGCGATAAAGCCCCCGGGCATCTTAACGCCCGCAGCTCGCATGCATGACTCGTTTGTTGCTGTAAGAATCCAAGAACCGCGGATAGTCACGAGTGCAGCAGCCCGATCTGTATTTTCCGTGTGAAAGCATTCGCGCCTTAAGCAAGGACCTCAAGGACGCTTCAGTTACCGTGTATTACAGTAACCCATATATCGGGGTACACTCTCGGCTCTGCGTCGAGACGTCTAATCAACTCCGATCTGCATTATATGGTTTGCTAGCAGAAAAATACAAAAAAATTGCATTATCGTCGAAAGAATTTCCGAGATAGGTGCATATCTTCTTTTTTTTCCTTACGTACGTCAGTGATTCTTAGGTATTTATTATCGAAATAAGTGAGTATGAGTGATTGTCAAGATTTCATCGTCAGCAGGATAAAAAAAAAACCCTGTAATTTTTTCTACCCTTGACGTTATTATTTATTCTGTTGTTCCATTTCCACCGTATATCCTTTATAGGGTTTTTAGGGAACACCACCCAGATTCCTCCTAGCATTGCTTACCCGCACGCAGCTAAGTTCCCTAACTTTCAGTGCGTCCGTAGCCAACTTAGCTACACTGTACCGTATTTGCCGTGGACACGGGGAAACTATGAAAAACCCGTGCCGGTACAGACGGCCATATTTTAGCAATACTCCGGTATTTTTGCACTTGAGTAAAATGCAGGAACACCAAAGTCTCAGAACAAAGTGCCTTCCGCTCAACGGTCGATGCGCCAACTAGTGCACGACTGAGCGGTCGCCCAACTATTTACTGACCGCGAACGAATCTGCTTGACTTGGGGATCACCAGAGCCGTGCGCTTTTTTTATAGATGATTATTGTGATGTAAAATAAGTAATAAGATACCAAACTGGATGATGAGGGAAAGTACTTGGCTGCAGGCTTGCAGCGCTCGAGTTTAGACATTATTGTTGCCGATTAGTGGTGCTTATTTATCATCGTCTATAGGTTAGATAGATAGCTCTATTAGGAGCTTGCTGGAGCCGAGCTTACATTGCAGCGGTTTGCATGGGAAAAAAGAAGTGGTGATCTCGCTAAAAGAAAGAAAAAAAATATTCCTTGCACGGTATCTTATTTTTAAAGGACTTAACTACTAAATTAAACATATTTACTAAAAGCCAAGAAACATATGTACACATAAGATGGAGTTATATCCTACCGTCCAGATTGCTATATGGATTTATGAATCTGGCATAAATCTAGCTATTAAATGTCTCCCTCGTACTCAGCCATTATTTTGGAGGAATTTTCGCTCTCTTAGCTCTCTTATGTGTGTAGAAATAAACCCACCAGTATGTCCTAAATTTGAGCCTGTAGAAGTCCCAGAACTGTGCACCAACCGCGCACCCACCGCTGTCGGTGTCGACATGATTATTTTTCTTTCTTTCTCGCGGAACTACGAAGCTCCTGCATGCATACATGCATGCCGAACCTTTCACGGACCTAAATAATAATATAAAAAGAAGAGGGAAAAAACTGCGATTATAATAAGAATGCTACAATTTATTAGGCATCGCGAACTCTCGCGTATGCAACAGCTGTGCTACGCTATTAGTTTCCACATAGTGAGCGCGGTGAGAATCAGACCTCGCGATCTGGACTCCCCTCTGAGAACTGCATAACGTGGCCTTGCCAAGGTAGTATTAAGGCGTTATTAATAATATCCGATGCACGATCCGTTGATTTTTCGAAAATCGTGGAATCTTCGCGATTCTTCATTGCCGACAAGACGGGGGATAATTTGTACCGAAATAATTTTTTTATCCTCGTGCGAGAACGGGCTATGGAAGCGGCGAAACTTTCTCCGTTAACGCAGGCGCCGTCTCCGCATTCCTTTCGCTTTTATTCTTTTTTATTCTTGATCAAATCCAACGACCGCGAGACTCGCGAACCTACGGACGAACGATGTCGGAGGGTCATACGAATGACCGGCGTACCAGAGCAAACGATCTCGGAGAGACGCGCGTGGCGGAACATGGGAATGAGCGACTCGGCAACGAATTTGTATGCTACAACATGAAATCATCCTCGCGACGGACAATAAGTATGCGTTCGGTTACATCGTTTTATTATCCATAAAAGGCCCTGTTATGATGAGAAAAAAAATGTTAACATAACGTTCTTTGATGCACAAAAAAGCGAGCATGCGTTGATTATTTCGTGTGCATTTTTTGAGCTTATTTATACTTTTTTCAAAAACTGTGATGGCCCCAGGGAAACATTTTTCTGGAACACAATGTTACAGTACAATTTTTATTTTTTTATTATAGATACATACATTATAGATATATATATTGCCCCATTGATTCACACCAATAAGAAATACAATGAGAAAGTCATGAGCCTCGATTACGCTCGCAATATATATTTTTTTTAAATAGAAAGCTAAAAAAAACTACTGAACACTGTAGATTTTGTTCCGAACGCGAAGTCACCATAAAGAATAATCCGGCCCCAATATGTCATCCGTTAATTAATTTCTTCTTGTCTCGATAGTGTATTGAAGGCACGATCGACTAGTGTTCCTCGCTTGTTAGGTAAGGCGAAAACGCCCAAAGCATTTTAGTTTCGTCATGCAGAGTTCGGAGAACGACCGATGTATACCGTTATACAAAAGAGCCTGATGTGACGATAACTAATAATTAATTCATATTGGAACATCGTTTGTTAATAAAAATAAGTTAAAACCATTTAATAGGGGATAGTTGGTAAGAGAGGTTTTACGAATCTATCATATGAAGCATACTGAAATGTCTATATACTATGACGAGATCACAAGAAACGCTCCGCCTAGCGATCAGAATTCTGAGATAAATGTTATACACCGATCTCTAACGCACGCGCGCGCGTATCATCAGCTGAGCTCTGTTGGCCGAGTTTCCTGCGAGCACTCGTAAGTGAACCGATGTTGTACGAGAAATGATTGAAAGTTTCCCACAGATGGGAGGCCTCAAGACAAGAGTCAATATAATTTATTCCATACACGTACGCTTTGTAATTAATGTGAACGATATCTACAGACTTCGTTTGTAGCTTCGGGGATCTGACCAGCGTGCATACACGCGTAATGACTTAATCGCCGATAAGCATCGGCATTACGAAAATTCCGAAAATTAACGTCCAGCGTCGAGTTTGATATGTCCTGCCATTCTTGCAGAAACTTAATGAATTTTCGTTTTTAATTTATATTGTCATATTTAAAACACATCGCGTAACTAAAATCGGAAAGACGCACTTTATGTGTGTAAACATATGACACACATCTTTCTGATTTTAGTCACGTAAGATGCTATAGTCAATTTTAAAACTGAGGCTTCACATATTGTTTTAGTGTTTTTGCTTCCTCATAGAGGAGCTTTGTTATGGTGAAAAAAAACGAGATTTTAATGAAAACGTGTTCAGAATGTTCCAAAACATCGAAAAATCACATTTGGAAAAAATATCCGGATGTATGCATGTATGTATGTATGTATATATGTATGTACGTGTGTATGTGTGAATCGAACGCGAAAAATTCAAAACACTATAACTCGAGAACGCCTCGACCGATCAAGCTGAAATTTTGCATACAGCATGGGTGGTTAATAGTGAATGTTTCTGCGAAATTTAATCCAAACATTTTGAGTTTTTTTTTGTACACCATTTTTAATTTTTTCGAAAATGTCTGTATGCACTCTAGCGCTCGCAATTTTTTAGCCCGGCGTTTTTAGTCGGGTGATTGTAATCATCTGATGATCCCATTAAAATTTTGAGAGAATCGATCTAACTGTTTACAGTTTATGTCATTTTGAATGTTTCGAATTTGATAAAAAATTTGTACTTTACTTTAGCCGCAATTTTTTTCATTAAATATTCAGTTATGAATAAAATAACTGTTAGATTTGTGATCAGCGTGAAAAAATACATGGAATACCGTCCAGGAGCGACGAATAACGAAAGAAGTTTATCGAAAATTTGAACTCTAAAAACAAGCGTGTTGTTTCAACACGCTTTAGGCGTGTGAATCGTATAGTCACTTTTTACATGCTTCACGGTGTGTCGATGCTCACACATGTCAAAGTGTGTAAATTTTACACGCTTTACGTGCATTGTTTCAACACGCTTTAAACGCATTCACGAATGTCGTTAGTTTTTATACGATTGTAGGTGTGTTCACCGCTCCCTCCCCCCCCCCCCTCCCTCCTCCAGCACATGTTGACTATTGATACTATAGTGCGTGGGTATCAAAAAGAAATGAGACTGTACCGACTATGAATCATCTTACAAATTAATCGATGATGTTCGACAACGTGTTTAAATAGCTGATTATAAGACGCAGCTTCAAAATAGCACATATGACACTTGAAAATATCGGGCAGCCTGTCCATGATGGGACTGTGCGTTATACGAATCCGCCATATTGCGATTGTATCAAACGCATATGCAAGTGATTTCCTAGAGTTTTCTTTTATAAAGTGTGTAGTATTCCTAGCGTGTACCCGTACACCAAATGCGTTGTTCGGCCATAAACGCGTCGAAACAACACACATAATGTGCATTCCAATAAGCGTGTTCTGTAGCAAAACACTAAGAAGTGTGTTGTACAGGGAATCCAAGAAAGACGCACTGCAAGCATGTTGTTTCAACACGCAAGCCGGCCAGCACGTATTTTATTAATGCATTTGGTTGACGCAACACATGTAATTTGTGTGTTGTGAGTTGTTTTAACGCACTTGACAACACGCTTGTTTTTAGAGTGTGGATTGCTAAAATTGAAAAATGAGTGATGTTGTGTGTTTTTTAAATTATAACTGAAAAATGAGTGATGTTACGTACTAAAAAAAAACATTCCCGATGGCATGGCGGAAAAAGCTAGGTGCCCATCCCGATCTAGAGCATGACATACACAACACGATGGATATGACGAGGTTGAAAAAGCTAGATAAACAGATATCACTTGAATTTCTTGAGTAAAAATCGAAAGTGCAAAAAAAAAATTCAGGAGCGCATTCTTCCATGTATTTTTTCGAGTGTTCAAAGTGAAGCGTGGCGATGGAGTATTTTTACGCGCTCAAACTAAATGGGCCATCCGTTTTGCATGGAAGTCTAGCAAGGCGTTGACGTTGAAAAAAGTTGCAAATTGAAATTTTCATATCACTTTCTCATAAAACTTGAGAATTGAAATGTACATATCGCTTTCTCATAAAAGTTAGTTGAAATTGTCATATCGTTTTCTCATGAATTTCCTTTATTCGCAAAGCTTCCTCTATGAGGAAGCCAAAAATACAGAAAATGCTTTCTCATAAAACAAGCTTCGCGAATAAAAGAACAACATGAGACGAAGAAATGACAATTTCAATTACCAACTTTTATGAGAAAGCGATATTACCATTTGAATTCTCAAGTTTTTTATTATTATTATTTTTACTTTAATACGTGGTTCACATTTGCTGTTCATTTTGTAAAAATTTGACAAGCCCTTCATTAACAATATTGGAAAATAGACCGTCAATTCGTCGTATCGCCAACGATGTATTATGTCCTTGGTTTTGATCTCCCTACTGATGGGCGGCGCCGGATATTCTTCTACAAGAACTTCTCGTATACTCGTTTGACAGGCCAGCTCGACAAAAAATGAATTATCGGCGCAATTATAAACTGCATTGCAATAAGTATGTCAGGTTGCGAACCGAAAGCAGACACAATCATTCGTTCCATGGAAAAAAATTCGACCCCTTGCCATCGGTTTTACAGTGTAATTCGTACTGTGGACATGTGACAGCGGTTATTAATTTTAACGGACCTGTTTGATCCAACGATTCGCTGATCTATCGTGTCACATCGCATTCAAAACAATTTTGTTCGAAAACACTTGTAAGCTCACGTACGACACATGTCCGAACATGTCGATGCGTCCATTGCCATCAGTCGCGCCCCGTAACAATATTATTAAATATCCGCATGTACAATTTAAAGGACATTAATAATATACGTAGCCTCGAGAAATAACAGCGACTTGCGTCGTTCTCAATCGCTCAACCCCTACTACATAAAACCTACCATCCGCACGATATAATGACAATGATGAGTACAATGATAATTGTCAGTTGAGACAAATAAATTAATCTCGGAGCAGATGTCGGAATTTTAGAATTTCATAGTGGTGTATTCATGCCTTGAGGAGGCAATCAATATTTTCTCCTTTAAAAAATCCCCTGTGTCCATAATGATTGAAACGAACCGGAAAACATGTTTTACATGCTTTTTTGGTAAGTCAAATAAAATCGATTTGAACAATCTAATTTTTCGATTGATTTTTTCTCATCCGTGGTTGAAATGCCTCGAGAATTATCTTGCTGCGTGAACGGACGTCATACGCGTGTTATGTCAGCACCTGGTGACCCAGCCATTTACTTTCATTGTACACAACTATAGGTGGCGTTCTTGATTTTGCATATGTGTGAGTATGTGAATTGCGTAAATCGGGGCAGATTACGTTATACCGAAACTCGATCGCCTGTATCGTGAGAACTGTATACGTAGGTATACAACGAACGATACTATATGCATCACTATAAACCGAGGTTTGACTGCTCCACGTTAAAAATTTTGCACTGGAAGGAAATGTAGCGAAACAGTGAAAGCAGTTCGAAACCTTGGCATTCTTACCGATTATATGCTGAACCACCGAAATGTGTGTACCTCAAGATTGCTTGGAGCTATATACTTTATATACACAGAAAGAACACTCCTTTGGCCAGCCCAAGAACCCCGACATATGTGCTGATTATATTTCTTTGTGTTAAATGATCGGAAGGTATGATTATTTATGAATAATACCGATCGGACTTTTTTCGCTCGACCGACAGTGAACGGCGCCTATAATGAGGGCAAAACGGCCACCCTGGCTACAATGTTTGGCGTCAACATGATTGATCATCACGATGACTCACACAAGCCAACTAGTTCACAGACCGTCCTTTTTGCCTGCATGCGCAGGTTATTTATATGGACACCATCAAGTTTTTTGGCATTTTACCCGTTCGACGCCCCTATCCATTTTTACCCCATCCTCCCCTCACCGATACCCGTTAGGTGTATATGCGTAGCAATAGTACAACACATGATATCAAACTGTTATGTTGGGAGGACATGTATTGAAGCAGCGAAAGGAGATTGGATCCTTCAAATTTTTGGCGACTGCGTTCTGGATCATCAAAATGCGTAAGCCCAAATGAATTTACTGTTCGAACAACTGGGCTCCGGCCTGTATCTGAGACGTTTCGCATATGTGCAAACTATCGCTACTATGTACGATCAATAATAATCGTTGTATCATTTAGAACAAAAATTTATTTTCTTCGACTACACGAATGTGTATACGTAAGTATAATTTACAACCAATAGTTTCAATAATAACAATAATAGTGATTAGTTCGGAATAGAAAAAGACCCAGTCTTCTTGTAATTGAATGAGTTATGTCAATTTTTTACTTTTAGTAGTCGGACTATAAGAGACAATATGTAATCTCTTACTTTTTAAGTTTGCATCCCCAGCAATTTTATATACACAGGGAATAAACTATATTATTCACGGAGCAATAAGAATTACGGAGTAAATAAACTATTTTTATATGACCGAATCTACATACACACTTTTTATCCATTTGGGTTAACAATTTATTATATTTTACCGTGAAAAGAGTGTTATGGTCAGAGCAAAAAAAGAAATATGTTCTATTTGTTTGTATATTGAATTGTGTCTGTAAAAATTAAGTACCTATGCCACGTGTAAAACATTCTGCAGTATTATACAAAAAATACAAAGGCATATGTAAGTAGAGAATTTGTTGAAAGAATATCTGATTGAGAGATGAATAAGGGAAAGGCTTTGCAGCCTGCGAGTCTGGCAGCAACAGGGAAGGTTGCATTGCCGAGTGGAGAGGAGTGGAATCTCCTTTAAGTAGGTCAGTTTCTCGCCGGTCTCGTGATACATTTTTTCAGCAATTATACCCTGGTCGCGTTGGGTGTCGTGTTGGATGTCTAGTTGGGTGTCGTGTTGGGTGTCGTGTTGGGTGTCGTGTTGGGTGTCGTGTTGGGTGTCGTGTTGGGTGTCGTGTTGGGTGTCGTGTTGGGTGTCGTGTTGGGTGTCGTGTTGGGTGTCGTGTTGGGTGTCGTGTTGGGTGTCGTGTTGGGTGTCGTGTTGGGTGTCGTGTTGGGTGTCGTGTTGGGTGTCGTGTTGGGTGTCGTGTTGGGTGTCGTGTTGGGTGTCGTGTTGGGTGTCGTGTTGGGTGTCGTGTTGGGTGTCGTGTTGGGTGTCGTGTTGGGTGTCGTGTTGGGTGTCGTGTTGGGTGTCGTGTTGGGTGTCGTGTTGGGTGTCGTGTTGGGTGTCGTGTTGGGTGCCGTGTTGGGTGCCGTGTTGGGTGCCGTGTTGGGTGCCGTGTTGGGCGCCGTGTTGGGCGCCGCATTGGGCGCCGTGTTGGGCGTCGAGTTGGGCGCTGTGTTGGACGCCGTGTTTGGCACCGTGTTGGGTGCCGTGTTGGACGCCGTGTTGGGTGCCGTGTTGGTCGCCGTGTTTGGCGCCGAGTTGGGCGTCGAGTTGGGCGCTGTGTTGGGTGCCGTGTTGGGTGCCGTGTTGGGTGCCGTGTTGGGTGCCGTGTTGGGTGCCGTGTTGGGTGACGTGTTGGGTGTCGTGTTGGGTGCCGTGTTGGGTGCCGTGTTGGGTGCCGTGTTGGGTGCCGGGTTGGGCGCCGTGTTGGGCGCCGTGTTGGGCGTCGAGTTGGGCGCTGTGTTGGACACCGTGTTTGGCACCGTGTTGGGTGCCGTGTTCGGTGCCGTGTTGGGTGGTTTAGTTTCAGCATTTCCCGATTCTGGACAATTCAATGCACAGAAAACCCTCTTGGAACCGAAAAATCTTGAGTTCCGAATATTAGAACAGGTCTGATTGCAAACGGCATTCCAGACAGTGCTCAACGTTGCTAATCCGCCAAAACCGAATCGTGCCGCTCTCGCGCCGTCAGGAAGTGCATCGCGTTCTTGATTATTCTGCATCGAATATGATATGAAATTAAACAACTGATAACGAAGAATTAACAATTGAATAATCCAGAAAATCCTTACCTGACCCATAACCAAAACAGGGATTAAGAAGCAAATAATAATTTTTGCCTTTCCACGCCGCATTTTAAACAATGACTTCACACAGATTGAGGTCTTCTCACAAAGTTTAGTCCAGAGTCAACTATCCAAAAAATGCCACACGCACATCCTTATATACAGACCCCTGCATGACCAATTTTCCGGCCAGAGTAGGTCAGTCTGTGCTGCTGCATAATCTCGAAGATATCACAATCATGCCCGCACTCAGTTTTCACGCGAAACTAAAAGTTATCTTTCAAACCTATAAAATGTTATGTATTTCTTATTGTTATACTATTTTCCATGATAATGAAACAGTGCGTCCTTTTTGCATCGTTTCGAAGTCTCTGACAGCAATGTTGCATGACTAAAATCAGAAGTGCCGTTTTACTGCGAAAAAATCTGTGACATACTTATTTGTTGTTCTAGTGGAGCGACATTTATACGAAGAATCAGTTAACGTAAATAGTTTTCTTTAGCCCCACCGATCTTCCGAAGGGTATCTTATCAGCTATTATTTGTTTCCGATAATGTTTCATTGTATTGAATACGTTCTCATGGGCCAATAAACTCATGCTCGTGGCTACGGAAAATCCACCTGTCGATAACTCTAGAGATCGAGGAAATTACAAAGTCAACTCTTCGTTACCGGGAACCAAAAATAAACCCTACACTGTAAAAATAAATAGTAATTATTTAATATACTGGAACTTGAAATTTGCTTACATTACTTACATTGATAGAACAATAATATACTTTTTCGTAAAATTAAAATACCAGATAATAAAATTACAAATCTTTTGCTTCCTCATAGAGGAAGCTTTGCGAATAATGGAACATTATGAGAAAGCGATACAAAAATTTCAATTCTCAACTTTATTGAAAAATAATAAAATAATCGCTGAAGGACCTAGGTCGATGGCGAATTGACAATATATTTATATTCTTAGGACAACTTACACTATGTAATGCTATGTATAAAAAAAAAATGGATCCATCTGGAATATTGTCAATAAATCCACTGCTACTGCTAATAAAATAACCTCGGTGTTCACTTTATCGGATCTGTGTTCGGCGCGAAAAAATGCATGGAATTATGTGCTCCCGATTTTTTTTGCACCAGATTTTTATACAGGAAATTAAAATGTAGCTGTATGTATATAAATGTATTATACAGGTTTTCTATCCCGTTATATACTTCATCTTAAGTGTTTTGCCGTAGAACATGATAGGCACCTGAGTTTTCCTGCGATTCCAGAGACTCACGAGAGTGGTATAGGCACGTCGAAAGAACAAATTTATTTATCGTTTCGGCCCGTTATGTGTTCAGACTATCCCAGATAGCATTTCGCCAACAACCCGCCAGCAAGTAGGCAGCCTATGCACGCACGGAATGGCGGCAAAATTGCGGCATGAGCATCCGTCTTTGCCTATGTTTTTGCCAGGATTCAATGCCGAAAATTCTTAAGCGCATATTGTCAGCAACTTGTCAGCAAGACTTGCTGGTGCTTTGCATCTCACTACGTAGGTTAATTTACTTGAGTCTGGTGAGTTTAGGTGAAATTTAAAAAAATCCAATTTATTATAAAAATTTAAGTGCCTCCATCGATTCTCACAAAAATTCAATTCCAAGGATCGTTAGTGCTAGTCCATTTGTGTATCATATTTTAGAAAGATATATCAACAAACCCGCAATTTTACACAGTTTTCAAACAAATTAAAAATCCAAAAACGCGCATTCTTTTTTATGGTTGTAGAGGCTTCCCAGATAGAAAAATGACGGCATGGCGTCGGAACGGTGACGGTACCGATGTTACGATACCCGTTTGACGGCACGTTTTTCTATCGGGGTTATCACATATCATCATATACATACACTCGTCGTTGACCTATAATTCACATCGTTCGTAAACCAATTAATACACTTTTATTTCAAAAAATTAATTGTAAAGTATTATAAGTAATACATTGTTGCGTCATTCATTATCAACCCATTATTGAATTTATTCATCGCATGAAGAAGTAAGCTTTCGTTATCGTTAGCAATAACGCCGATTAAGGAAATGTGTAATCAGAGGTTGGCGTCAGATGAGGAGGAATTTTGATCACTTTTCCACAGTTAAGCATTAGAAATCAGCTTATATATAAGCTGATTTAAGCTATAGCAACCGTTGTTGGATTTTCGCTACCAGTATGCTGCAATCTCGTGCTAGAAATGATTGTTGCAATATTGCTGTCAAGCAAACAGCAAAGCTTGGTGGCAAGCAATAGCCCTTGTTTGCCTGTGCTACGATCGCCTATCTGGGTATATTCTCGCGTATTGTTTTTTATTGCATTTTTATTTCTCTTCTATTATTGCTATTTTCTCAAAAATATGAGATGTACGACTGTCGGACATATAGAACTCACGGTCAGCTTTACCATGAGCGCAGCGTGTCGAGAACTCAAATGGCTATGTAGTACGGCTACGATCAACAAGTATGCCACCGGTAGCGCCAGTGACTGTTATTCCCTCTCCTTGCTCGCACGTTTCTCCCAAGCACACAAGTATCTTCTCCCCTCCACTCGGACAAGATTCACGATTCAACGTGCTTTATCTGCACATAACTTTTACCGCTCGTCCGAACTTACGACACTATAATTTATCTATTAGTTTCGAGTATCTATTGAGCGCTGCGAATTTATCACACTTGTGAGAAAAAAAATTAGATCAGATATGCAGATAATTGTATAACACACTACAGATAATGCTTATCTACTGCCGGTAACTGTGGTAATGATGTCGAACACATATCTTGTATGGATTGTAAACAAAAAGACAATTGTTGAGGGACTATCATACGCTACTGCATACAAGTGCGCAAGCATCTGAACATCGTTTTTTGTGGGCTCGCCCAAGCTAAGAGGAACAATAAATTCATTAAAATACATACACCACACCGGATGATACGACAGTGTTATGGCCAAATGAGGAAGTGCGCGAGCGTCGCCAGCGTCGTAGAATGATATTGTTTGGTGTGTGTGTGTATCGAGACTATAATTCACACGTACGCATATAAATTCGGCTACCGTGAAATACCGAGTTGGCAGCCTTTTTCAGTTCCTTCTATATTCAACAAGTTTCGTTGTATGCAGAATTAAAATATTTGTTGGAAAAACGGTGAACAACTTCCTCGTTAATCGAAACGTTGTACCGCGGTTCGCGGAAGTGTTGAAAATGTTACTAACCGCTGACAATTAAGGTTCTTTTCCAAAATTGTGCGTTCAATTTAGGTTATGTTTCGGCGGCATACCACGTGAGTTCGTCGCATCGTTATTTGTTGGTATTTATTATACAAATGTATTTTAACGACAGAAACGACGACGACAAATTTTAAGGAAATCTTTCGTGCTCAGTGCCATACATGAAGCAACTACATTAAGAGATTGTGTTATTGTGCAATGTCCAAGGTATGAAAGTTTTATTTTATTTACTGAACTAAAAATAACTTCATCGTATAGTGGATACGCGCGTTCGTGTTATATATATTTGCCCGCGTCTATTATCGTAGACTTTGAACTGCTTAATCTAACTACGTAATTCCAAAAACTTTTCACTCCAATTCCTCATTTTAATGAACGAAATACATGTGGCTAATTTTGATTGCCGCGCGACATTTTTTTTGTTGTGCAATTCATAATTACACGAAGTTACAGTAACAACAGCCGTATATGTAGCGTATAGTGGATACTCGTGTTATATATTTTTGTATCGCGTCTATTATCGTAGACTTCCGCACTAATTTCTCATTTTGATAAACAAAATGCGAGTCGCTGATTTTTATTGTATTCCAACATTTTTTTTGTGGTTCAATCCATGATTACACCAAGTTAAAATAATAACAGCTATATATCTAGAGTATAGTGGATACTCGTGTTGTGTTACATATTTTTATACCGCCTCCATTATCGTAGACTTTGAACTGATCCAATTACGTAATTCCAAAAACTTTTCGCACCAGTTTCTCATTTTTGTTAGTAAAAGACGAATCGCTGCTTTTGATTGAATTGCAGTTTTTTTGTGGTTCCATCCATAGTTACAAGTTAAAATAATAACAGCCACATATCTTCCGTATATTACGGTAAGCTAAATGAGATAGACGAGAATATGGAATACAAGTTGGCGAAAAAGCTTTTAACGATTGCAACTATTATTATAAATAGAACCTTGTCTATGTCCATTATTATGGTCGTCGATTTTTTTCACGCCATACATTTAAAGTCTCCTGTTCGTACTTCGGCAATGATCATCAACTATATGTAGCACGGATCTTCATTGCCAGGCCGTCGATTCCAACGCGATTAGTGATCGTGAGGTCAACTTCATCTGACGAGGCGTATCGCCTCTTAGACGATCGAGAAGACAAATTGGCACGAACGAGGTCTTCAACGGAATTTAACGTTTTCATCGACCAACGAAATTTTTATTTTGCGAAAAAAAATTAACCGATTTCATCATCAATGAAAATTTCAATACAAAGTGAAATTAAATAAATAAATAAACGCTCTGCTCTAACACCGACAGTATCGGAACGAATTAAAAACGATTATATCACATGATAAATACTATCGATATAACTATTGATGAAATTATTAAATTCCTCTTATATTTTAAGAAACTTTAATATAGAATAAAACAAAATAGTTAAAATAGATAAAAACCGAGAGACTGGTAAAAACCCCTTGCGCATAACCGGGATTGTGCGTGAGAATTCCCCTCGACCTTCGTCAATCCTCCGGTCACCCCATCATCGATTTTTCGAGGCCGGCCGAGAACCCCATTCGGCGCGTAAGCATCGTGAGAAAAAGTGGCGCGTGCCGCGCCCGCTACGTTCCATGGCGCTTAGTTGCGCAATTGATGACGCAAAACCGACGAAACTGCACTAGGTCAGCCCGCCGAAGATGGATTCCCGCCGGAATTGCGTTAAGCCGTCCGGACCATCTCAAATATAGAATTCGCATTCAGATCAGATAATTTCATTTTTTTTTTAGTCTGCCCAAAGCTTCATCAAATTTTACCAGGCTGGATGAGAACTGCTGCGTCTTCCGCAAAAGACATTCGGACGATTGTACTACGTCGCGGATCTCTCGGAGGTAAAGTCCTTCGAGCGTCACATTGAGAGAGATAAAGAGGAACACACCGGCGCTATCGAAGATCTCGCTTTCAATCGTGGAAATCAGATGAACTCGAGAACTGTTTTAGCATGATGCAACGGCGAGGTATCGAATAGTCACCGTTGCTGCTATCATCGGGGAACTCGATATACCGCTCGCTCTCGGTTCTCGTCCTTCTCCATCTCTCCTTCTTCATTTTCCAAACTGAACGCGCGCCCCTCTGCCGGCTGACACCATCGTCGACGCTCAGGCTCGTCGTGCTTCACTGACCTTCGAGGATCGTCGCCAGTTCAGTGCTGGTTCGGCGCCCAACGGCGTGGTTACTTTCGTCGCGGTTGAGTAAAGATCTATCGATCTGAGATCAATTAACGTCGGTGACTTTGCGGAGCACGTTGCGATGGCCTCGCTCAGGGAGTTGAACGGTGAGTTGACGATGGTTTTTTACTTTTTTATACTTTGCACTAATCTTCGTTCGCCGATCGTCGGTTTTTATGTGATTTATTCGAATCGCTCGTGCTTAGTGCGAATCCGGACACGGGCCGAAAGCATAGACACGTGATACAGTGAAACAAGTGCGCGTCTATGGTAATTTGTTAAACTAATTGATGCAGAAATATTCTCTGAAATGTTTTCATTATTCGTTCAGGACTTTTTTTTCTATCTTATAGTGACATAACATTAACTTTTTTGAAATACTTTGTACAAACGTTCTTTCGCCCATCATCTACTATTGTGACTTATTTTCGAATCGATCGTGCTTAGTGCGAATCCGGTACAGGCCGAAAGCATAAACACGTAATACAGTGAAACACGTGCGTGTCTATGGTAATTTAAAAACTAATAAATGAAAAAATATTTTCTGAGATATTTTCATTATTCTTTCAGAAATGATAATTCTTGTTGTTATCTTATAGTGAGATATAACTTCCTGCGTGAGTAAGCGAGACTCTTGGTAGAATCTGTTTTCTTTTTTTTATTAAACTTTTATGAGAATTCTGAGGTAAGAAGTGTAAACATGCAGCGGCTGGGTTGGCAACTATGTAAAGAATATTTTTTCTTTTCTCGCAACGCAATCGAAGCCGCTACCTTCGCACGTAGCTCGGCAAGCGGCTGGTTTCGTTCATCCTCTTTATCGCGTCACTGTTGTATTTCCAATCCCATTATTCTGGGGGTTCGTCTTCTTTCCAGACGAAAATATGCCAGACCTGTGGAACAAAAATATCTCTCGAGGCTATTCGAAAATAAAATGTTGTCTTTTTTTCATAATTTTATATTTTCGCTTCGGATCAATGTGACCTACCGTCGTGTGTAATCGCAAGATACCGTCGAAATTGAAAAATTTACGGAGCCACGGCGAAAAAAAAATTGCTGGGACAACAAGAATTTTGTTACCATAACTGATTTACCTGGTTAACATAGGGACAACAAAATATTTTGCTGTAACAGCCAAATATTTTTGCTACCACAACAATAAATTATTTACGATCTACATTTTGTTAGAGAAACAGAACTATTTTTCTCCGTGCATTAGATAAAAAATATCAACACATTAAAAATATTTTAATGTTTGAAATGTCGAAAAAGAAATGGCCGTAAATAGAATGAAAAAAACATTGAATATAATTGAACGATTATAACAAACTTGCACGTACGAATTAATCGTTTCACGAAAAACAATACAATGAAAATAAATGAAGAAACTAATAAATTTAGAGAAACAGTGATATCCAAAATAATTCACTATCGCCGTTGAACCTCGTACTTTACGTATTATCGCTATTGACATTGGACCTCGATTCGCGATGGCACAAATAATCTCGATACCCTTTCATGATTGACTCGATTTCCATCGTGAAACTATTTACTGACGATCATTCGTTGCTTCCTTACAAGCCCGCATCAAAATAATTTTGAAGCCGCAAATTAATATACTCAAAATATTCCATCTAAAATTTTACGGTTTTTACTCTCTGTACAAGTATATTATAATAGTAATAAATTACTGAATTTCGTCGTGCGATATTTTATTCAATGTTTTGGCACGAAATATAGTACCTGCTGTGAATCCTTTTATATATTCTGTATATCTTATATAAATCGAATATTTATTTATTTTATATTTTTACACGCGGGCCAAGTCGAAAAAACATGGGAAAATATTTTTTACCAATTATTTATAGTGTATATATAGTGTTTAATTTTTTTTTATTCGACATTGTAGTCTATATCACGTACCTTTCAGTGTCGCGAAGTATCCCTGAGGCCAACCGTGACACCTTTTTTTGTCGTTCCGGCTGTTTACCTCCATTCGCCGTTGTGTTTGCTCTCGTCCTACTCGCGTATCCTTGCTACGGATTGCATACTATGTACATAGACTCGACGAAATAGCGATTAGCGTCGATTACATGCTGAACAAATGCCTATACTGCGTTGGCTGTTCGCACGAACTTTATGTAAATATTCAAATGCGTTTAGAACCGCTGAAACTCGGGACATGTTCGTACAGTATTTTTATTCGCTTTAACGACCTCGCAGCCGGTCGTAACGCAACTCCGTACGGACGTGTGATAATGGAATAATTAGCCACCTTGAATACACGCGCAGACACACATTTGTGCGCCACGGATGGTACACAACTCGAGCGCCAAGCTTCGTGGATATCGAATCGCGATTGAGTTTGCTGAAGACATACACTTGACATTCTTCACGAGTTACAGTTTACTCGTTGTCAGTGACGAACCATATAAGCAAATTTCCTCGCCGATTAGTCGCTACGCATTGGAAACAATGTTACCTTTCTTCAATATATCGTGTCCCCAAAAACGTATACCGCGAGATTCGTACATTTTTTTTATACCAATCTATGTTATGCCACGTATCTAAATTTGTTCCATGTTATATATTGTCAATAAATCCACTACTATTTAAGCCGTTATATAACAATCAAGAAAATTGAAATAGCATAGGTTTTTTGAGCTTCCTCACGTTTGCTCCCACGCTGTATTGTTATGCTCTCGCATGACATGAGAAATGAAGGCGCTTACGTAAACGAATCGAACGACCTTCACGAGAAAGGCGGAACGATGCGGATCGATAAATTATTGTGTCGACTGTTAACAAGCATAAGGGCGTATATAACGTATAGTTTTACATGTAAAACGGTGTGAGATGCGACATTGAAAGTCTTAGAAAGTTCGAACCTCGGGGCAGATCGTTGAACCACAATTGGCAACGTTCAAGGTAAAAGCTATTCACGTGCACTTCTCCGCGAGTTTATAGTCGTTTAATGAGCCAGGTGCATTCAGGGATACCTTCATAATGTCATATCCGAGCGAACGAACTACAAATATAATAAGTGAATGAACAATAAATTCTTGTTCGTAAACGCATTTACCAAGTTCAAGTTTATCACTGATAATAAACGGAAGTGTAGCGAACTGGTATTGCTATAGTATAGGAGATGGTATAGTCGACTCGATACTCGACACGGCAAACAACAATAAAGTACAGTAGAACATCGATTATCCGAACACCCATTATTTGAACCTTCTGTTATCCAAACCACCGCTGGTTCGGACAAAGTTTCTACTATCCGAACAATTGTGCGCAATTCTCGTATCCTCATATCGTTGCGCACCAATAAATACATTATTGCGCGTTACAAACAACAAGCCAATTCAAGAACGCTCGAGCTCGCATAGACTTACATAGCACTACCATAAATGCACGTCAGTCGTATGCGCAGTATTTATTAGCTTCTCAGCCGAGCAAATACACACGTATTGAGCATTTATTTTCGTTAATCTACTGGTCTCGTAGTTTAGTGCGTTGTGGATTCAACGTCCAATCCTTCGACCTCTAAGCGTAAGCATAATGTACTTAGGTGGAAAAAATTAATAGTACTTTGCGATACTAGTACGTAAAAGTGGACTTTCGGCGAAGGTTGGGAAGTGGCTGCACGTGCCGGATCGAGCGCTACAACGGCACGAGGCGAAGCCGAGTGCTGTTGTAGCGCGAGAGAAGGCGAGTGCGGCCACTTCACAACCGCCGTCGGGAGTCCGCTTTTACGTACCAGTATCGCATACTACTTTTTGTGACGAATGCATGAAAGATTATGTTACTGGCCGGGCGCGACAATAAAGGAAAAACAGACAGCGGGCGCATGCGCACAGTAATACGGCGCATGCGCGTCGTAATCGTAATACTGTGCGCATGCGCACAGTATTTACGATACGCTTTTGCGTTGCATACTCATTACGACACGCTTCCGGTATTTACAAAACGCTTCCGGTATTTATGTTACGCCTTCTTGAAAAACACCACTTTATATGGCGCCCGGCTCCCACATAAAGCAGCACTTTTCATGCATGAGTGTCAAAAAAACACTTTCGGAACTCGATAAGGGAAAGACCAGCACATTATTAGCGCGCTCGTATAATGTTCCTTAATTAATGTCAACGATCTGTGACATTAAACAAAATTTAGCTGCGAAAAAAGTACGACTCTTGCGCCAAACGAAAATGGTGAATTTCGTGATGAAGATTTAAAGTTACCGTAGAATATCATACTAGTACATGTCGATACGAGTGCGAAAAAACTTTTTCTGATGAGTGTGAATTTGCAGCACGAGCGGAAGGCGAGTGTTGCAATCACACGAGCTCAGAAAACGTTTTTTGCACGAGTATCGGATAAAATTTTATTTCACAAGGCGTGAAAACGGGGATTTCGCACGCGAGGCGTGCGCAAAAACCGCTATTTTGCCACCGAGTGAAATAAAAATACATATACAGTAGAACCCCGATTAACCGGTGTCGGATTAACCGGCAAGCGGATTAACCATGCGTCTTCTGAGATTTTTTTTTCGTGCTTGGAGCAAACTAATGTCACTGAGTAAAAAAAAAAGCTTACTATTAATGAAAAAAAAAATCCAAAGCTTGACATTCTCGTTCACACTATTTAACATTTAAGTGCAAGTTGTACCAAATGTCATTGTAACTAGTCAAAATAAAGTTGTATCACTAGCCATTATTGACTTTCGCTGTCTAGTTCGGATTAACCGGGCTTTCGATTATCCGGGGACACTTCGGTCCCGAGCATCCCGGTTAATCGGGGTTCTACTGTATCACGTAATTCCTCAAATATATATCACAATTATTTTAAATATATGGGTACTGTAATTTTTCGATATGTATGGCGCTATATCGCTTAAGACATATGAAACGAATCGGTCGGTAACCAAAATCTGTAATGAACGCGATTCAGAGACCGTAGACGTTTCGAGGAAAAGCAAAGCATTAACGAATGTATAATTTAATACCGCGTCCGATGATGCTTCCTTTTTATCCGAAACGTCAACCAGTTTTCAATGGCATTGATTCGTAAAATACACCTATCTCTCTCGCACTCATATGTCACGTGGTACATCTTTCACATGGTCTTAACACAGCTTCACTGTTCTGTTATCCAAATTATTGTTAATCCGAACGAGCTTCGGTCGCAAGTGGTTCAGATAATCGAGGTTCTACTGTATTAAAAAGTTTAGAAATTTTGTAATTTAAAAATTTTTAAATTTAAAAATTCAAAAATTTAGTTAAATTTCGAAATGTAAAATTCAATGTATACGGAACGCAGAGTAAAATATCGTAAAATGAACTATTAATGTGATGTATTTCATCTCCATTGCCGCAAGTGCGTACACATATCGGAACGCGCACATACATCGGAGTCACATCGACCCGGTTTCATGAATCGTTCGTAGACGAATAAATTGACCGATGATACGGCACAGTGACCCTTTGCACATCCCAATTCGAATCCATTAGAGAGATACGCCGGTTTAAATTGTCGAGGCCGAAAATCCTCTTGCTCCCACGTATGAAAAGCGATCCGAGATACGTTCTCTTGGCGCCTGACGAAGATAGGTGTACATGTATGAGTATATGTTCTATGATAAACGTTTTAACGTCCACCAGTACTTACAGCGACGGGTTATAACAATCGTAGAACCAGCTGCATTATTATTCCTGCAGCTGTATGCAGAGGATTTTGCATTCTCAGACTATCGATCAACATGCTGAGGCAACATCTAATATGGTTGTGTAAAATTTATTATCGATTATACAATAATTATCGCGGAAGTATTCTCACTAATGATTCTTGACTTTACATGGTAGCCACTGGTCAGGGAAACCTTGAGATCGTAGAAATGTCGAGGAATGAAAACATTTTCCTGAAAATTATGGAAAAGTCGAGTCATTTATTCCACTTTTTTTATGTCCACCGGTAAATTTATGAAAACCCTTAAATGCTTGAAATGTCGGGAAATCAGTAAATGTTCATGGAAATCAGCGTAAAGTTAAGAAATTTGGTCAATTTTTTGCAGCTTTTTTTGGATTCCACTATACATTGGTCGCACAATCGATGAAAGAAGCTATACCTTTATTACTGCATGGATATTAATTTCTAAACGCGTCACTATGATCTCTTTGCAGACAGGATACCTCGTCGAGGTATCCTCGGAGCCTTGATGTTTCTGGCCTGTATGTTCTCGTACGTTATACGTACTAACCTCTCGATTACCATTGTTGCCATGGTCAAGGCGACGGGAAAATCGACGGAGGCCTATTGCTTGGATCATGATCACTTTAGCAATTTAACTACCAACATTACTAAACCACTGCGAAACGTAAGTCGAATATGCTTTTTATACAAAAAAAAACTGTATATATGTTTTTTAAATCTCTATCGTAATTAATTTAATAAGTGGATTAATAAACACGATAGAATATTTCGTCGCGTTCTACACAAAAATAGAAGTGGATTGAAATCGTTAAAGATCTCACATTGTTTATGTAAATTCTTAATTTAAACAATTCACATTGTTTATGTAAATTGTTAATTTCAGTACGGAGAAAGATTCGACTGGGACGAACCTGTTCAGGGAATGGTACTGTCGGCCTATTTTTACGGGGTTTTGCCCTCTAGTATGCCCGCTGGCATGCTAGCTGAGAAATTCGGCGGTGCAAAAGTCGTTGCGTAAGTAAAAAAAATACCCGTTTGTATATTAGTTGACGCTTAATAAATGCAGTAGTAAAAGGGAGACCAGGTATATAGCAGAATTGTAGCCTGTATACTTCAGACAGTGGCTGGTTAAATTTTTTAGTCATACATTTGTTTGTTACAGATTTTTTTTGTGTTCAATGCATTCTTATGATTCCTGAGACGTAAATGAGATGTGCTCAATGTCGATAATATATTCGTTGTTCATATAAACAAATTTTGAACACGCACTGTCCGAGATATACAGACTTCCGCAGAATAAGGGAACTTCGTCATCACGCGCAGATAAGGTGAACGTCCCACTTGCTGACCTCGTATTAGTTATTGCTAAAAATCTCGATTATTCACACCGCCACAAACGATACACTATATTACAGCTTTTCAAACTTTTCAAGCTTAAGATACATATTTAGAAATAAAATATTAGAGTATTGGCATTTATATAAAGCATATTTTCGTACTTGTCGAACATTAGAATATTGGCATTTATACATCGGGAGAAAATGAAATGGTTGGATTAACCAAGTCACGGTGACGTATGTTCAAAAGTGTTATTTGGTTCGTACAACAAAAATTGTTTGTTTGAATCGTTTTAAGCAAATAATCGTAAAATTAAACAATACTTTATTTGTCCCAAACAAACAACAGCTTTGAAAGTATGTCACCGCGACTTTTGCATAATGGAACCATTTTTTTTTCTCACTGTATGAAACATATTTTCGTAGTTGTCGACCATTAGACTGTCTGTGACCCGCTATTTAATAGACCTGCTATTTAACTTGAAACTTAAAATCTAGCGCCTCAGAAGCTATTTTTTTTATTTAATATGCCACCTTTATCGTTGAAGTACGAGCAGCATGATATTTCTCGGTCGTTTCAAGCCGTTATTACCTGGGACATGCACCTTACAATAAAATTGTCACTCACAATGTAAAATCCCTTGCTATCACTCATTCGGAGCTCTAACAAAACATTGTCCCCTGTAATACATAGATTCGCCACCTTAATTCCTGCTGTGTTAAACCTTCTGATGCCATGGGCTGCCGGACTCCACTATGGCTTCGTTTTAGTGCTTCGTTTCATCATGGGTTTCTTCGGGGTAAGTTGTATAAAACAGTACCGGCTAGTTAGGTACATCCCGACAACCATAATACATACATTACCCAACGATCAACACTTTTAATGTTTCCGCTAAACACAATAAAATTTTCTTTCAGGGTGCCGTGTATCCAGCTCTACACGCTATGATAGCGAGATGGGTACCACCAAGTGAAAAGGGCATGTTCGTCTGGACCATGCAGGGCGGTCCTTTTGGAACTTTTATCACGTTGACTCTGTGCGGTTGGGTTATCAGTGCGTACGGCTGGCACGCAGCTTACTACGTTACCAGCGGCATCATGCTGGTGTTCTACGCTCTTTGGGTATTCCTCGCTTACGATACACCCGACGTACATCCGACTATAACTGAAAAAGAGAAGATGTACATCAAGGAGCAAATTGGAAATACCGTGTCAAAAAAACAGGTTAACGGAAATATTATATTGTCTATAAAAAAGAATTTATTTCGAAAATGATGACCATTATATACAATATAATCATTAAAATTAATAATTATTTATTTCATTCTTTAACATTGAGAATATAAAATTTCAGCCTAAACTACCATTTTTGGCTATGGCCACTTCACCGCCATTCCTCGTACTACTGTGGGCCCATTTCGCTAATATGTGGGGCATTTATTTCATCGCGACGAATGGTCCAAAATATACACTCCAAGTTCTAGGATTGAACATGAAATCGGTATTTATTCGTTAAACAGACAGTGGAACATAGACAACCGACGATAGAAATGTTTGTTTCTCGACATTTTTTAGGGTGGCTTCCTCACAGGCCTGCCGTACATAGCCCGACTCGGTTCGGGTGTTCTTTTCGCTGCTGCTGGGGATTACGTAAGGAGGAAGCAAATACTCACGGTTGGATGGATAAGAAGACTATTCATGATCTTCTGTAAGTAGACATTGGAACGTGTTAAATCCCAGTTGCGTAACCGGTGATCGCAAACACACTTATTAAACACGGATAGTATTTTAATTTATCGTGGTAAGTTTACACGGCATTCATAGTTACGAAGCTCGAGTAGTGTTTACGCGTCAGACACTCAAATACGTCGTTTCCGACCGAAAAATGGGATTTTCGGACCGGAAGTGACGTATTTCCCGTACATTTTAGAAAATTTAAATTTTCGGATTTTAAATTCTATAGTCCATAAATATATATAAATTGTGGTGCACATCAATCACAATCAGAAGCAGCCACAAGTAGATTTTGTATTACAATTGTGGTCAATACGTTTCTCATTTATTCATCTTGAAAAATATCGGGACGTTTGAATAATCTTCTCTTGAATTAGGAATTAAATGATAAAAACGTAAGTTAGATGATCGAAGTATCCGAATGCCATTTTTAGCTGAGTCGTTGATATCAAATAGACGGTTTACACGCTTACTATTATTGTAATACGAAGCATTTTCCTTAGGACTTTTTATATAAGTGTATAAAACGATCGGTTATTTTACAGCGCACGTCGGACCCGGAGCCGCTCTCATAGTCATGACCTACGTTGGTTGTGATTCGACCACCGCGATAATCATGCTTATCCTAGCACTAGCCTCCAATGGTGCTGCGTGCCAAACGAGTCTACAAAATCATCAAGATCTGGCACCGAACTATGCCGGTTCTCTCTACGGAATCATGAACACGTTCGGCAGCTTTCCCGGATTCATCATTCCACCGATAATCGGCGCGCTCACCGCTAAAAACGTACGAATTTTCGTAATGGATAAGCTAAAAAAAAGTTATCGTACTTCCGACGACACCGAACATGAAAAATTAACGCGACAAATATGTTTTACAGAATGGTGTCGAAGAATGGCGCCCAGTGTTCTGGATATCGGCGGCTGTCTTCTTTTCGGCAACAGTATTATTCTGGCTCTTGGGCTCCGCGGATATTCAACCGTGGAATGATTACAGTCAATCAAAACCTGCAGAAATTTCCGAGGAGGAGAAACAGATGACTGACTTAACGGCCAAGGAGGCTCAAACCGAAGACGACGAAGAGAACGAGAGGCTCTGAATTCTCGGTTAATAATAATAAAAAGTTACAGCGCCTTGAAAAATAATTTCAGGTGTAATAAGCTTTAAAAATTCTCTATTGTTAGGGAAGGTTCCTGACTCTCAGGGCGATGTAAACGGTCTACTTTAGAAACGACACGAATATCCCAAAGTTTTACCCGATACGCCCTTGAATGTCCCGTGTAAATTGAGGATGGCTTAAGCGACTCGTTAACGTGTTACAACATCGATATGGCCTTGGAATTCACCGAACCGATAAAAAAAAATTGAACCCAGTCTTTATATAAGAGATTGTTGAATCTCGGTTTAGAGCAAGGCATTAACGGAGGCAGTATTTAATGCAGTCGGCAATTCCATCGGTGATACACTGCGCCTTTAGGTATTTGGCGAACATCAATTAAGTGTAAAATATGACCGCGTTATCGATTGGATTAATAGTTTTGAATCTTCCTGGTAAACAGTTTTCACCTCGCCACAAAGTTTATATTCACTACATAATGTCGCGTAGCCCCATGGAATTCAGTTCCACCCAGGATCATCGTCATTCCTCAGGATGGAAAATAACTGTCGGCTTTTGTTTCATGTCCGGAGAAACGCGATATTAGAGCAACAGAGTAAGCGCTTCTCGTCGACTTTATCATTTGCCACTTCCCTGTCGCTTTATCTAAAAAATTACAGAGACGCATAGCAAATTATGTTTCGAGATACAAAAATATCGAGTACACAAGTCGTCGTAAACTGATTCGTATTTTACTTTAAAACGTCCTATTATTATTTTTTAATTCTATTCACGACGCACAGCCCACCATACGGTAGACTTAGAATGCTTAATGTTAGAAGAATCTCAGAAACCCTATGGCAATACATCGATCATTTGCAACAGTTGTTGCGAAACGTTGTTATAATTGTGATGGTTCTGCGTGGTATATAATTCACATCATACTCAAAAGCTCAAGAATTCTAATCGTTCGTCATCGTAAAGATCGAAGGGTCAATAATATGGGTCCGAGAGAAGAGATCACTTTCAATAAATTCGAGTGAGATAATAGTAATTTACGATACCAGTGCGATAAAACTTTTTCTGACGAGTGTGACTTTGCAGCACAAGCCGAAGGCGAATGCTGCAATTACACGACTTCAGAAAAAGTTTTTCGCACGAGCATCGTACCAAATTTTACTTCACGAGGTGTGAAAATGGCGGTTTTGTGCACGCGAAGCGTCCGGAAAACTGAAATTTTCGTGCCGAGTGTAATAAAGTGTTTTTCATCATCGGACATGTAATTTATAATTTCTACTAATCTTTAAGTATTAATAAACTAAATGTTCAACTTGGGTCGATCAGGACGAAACATCTTCGTTGGGCCACCCAATCTATTTTATACTGTCTCTGTGCCAGTCAAAGTGATGAAAATAAAACGACGTGAGCAAGCTCACAGACAAGCTGCCGATGGGTTTTCTTGCTCGTTCCTAAAATTTATAAACATATCAAATATTTTTTATGTCTCTGTAATTGCGTTTAGGAAGAAATTAATAGGCAAAGTAGAGGGGAACTCACATAACGTTTCCATTTAATTTTGCGCAGGACGAAGCAGAATATTCACCTGTTAAAGGAACAAACTCTGTTGAAACGTGTTACCTGTTGTATGAGCGAAGTACAATTCTATATTGTGATGCCTATAACTGTATCTATAAAAATATATACGTATCTATGTTTAAGAACTTTTCTGACAATAAAGATTATTTCGACAAAATCAGCGGTCGATAGTTTTTTTTGCGGCGACAATATTTTCAGAGATTTTCATATCGATGGACTAATGCGAAATAGGCCCGAGCGCCAAAAAGTCGGCTTCTGCCAGAAAGTTTTATACCATACCGCGAATTGTACAAGTCGGTATGCACTACCAGATGGCCGTAGCTGCACCTGTTCTGAAACTGACCCGACACAAATAAATAATTCGATGTTGAAATCTAAACAAGCAGGTTGATTTCCGCGCCTTTCTTCAAGCGGATCAGCGTAGGCTGTCCTTGCTCAGCGTTTGTTGCATGTTCCAATATGGCAAAAGGTCTTTTTCAAAAGGTCCAATGCTTCCTCGTCTCGAGTCGTCAAAGTTCTCCGTGATTCAAAAGATAATTCTTCGATGTTTTGCGAAGACGATGAATCCTGAAGACTGACGCTCGATCTTGACGTACTTGGAGCAGTGTAAACCTTCCTGAGGGGTGGACAGGATGGCTTCAAGTTCGGGTCAGCTTCAGCCGAAGACGGTGTCCTTACGACGTACGACGGATTGTCGGCTAACAAGATATCCTCGGTTCGTCGTATTTTCAGGTTCAGTTTTGGGCAAATTTTGCCTACGCATCTGGCAGGGCACTTGCGGACCGGGCAAGCAGTTTCTTTGGGCGGGGAGATTCTTGTGATCTTCGTAACTTCCACGAGATTTATCGCAGCCTCTTCTTGCCACGGGAAGTTGATTTGATCGTGACACTTTGCCATGATCTTACCCAGCATATCGTCGATCATGATTCTCGGATATACTCCTTTCTCCAAGCAATCCTCCAGCTGGAATTGGCAGCAACTCTTTGCCTCGTTGTATTCGAAAAGGAGCATCGTATTCGAGTGTCTTGGCTCGCAACTCAAACTCGTCTGCACTTCATGATCCATCATGATTTTGTTCGTGCTGTTATTGCACTTTATGTGAGTTTGAGCTTCAGCATCTTTCTGTTCTTTTTTTGGCGCAGGTTCTGGCTCTGTTATCCACATTGTCCTGTCTATGACGAAGTTCACGACATCCGCAGCTTCCATCACAACGATTTCCTTCCTGGCTTCTTGGACGATTAATTCGGATTCGTTCTTTTCCGCCTCGCCAACGTCCGATTGCAACTGCTCCTTTAAATCGTCGTAGGAAGATCGGTCTGCTTCGAATGTTATTATCGTTTGAACGATTCGAGTCGTTTTCAATTCCGGCAAGGGCTTCTCGTTCATGACAGCTACAATTTCATAATACGTTAGAAATGTTTGATGCCATTAAAAACTGACGAATTTGAAGCACACTTTTTTTATTTTCTCACACCATTTTCTTAAAGCTTGCTCGTCGGTAATAATTGTCGAATCCCTGATAACGAAATCAACGACGATCATTTTTGCAAGTAGGTTTTTAGTGCATTCATTTGTGGTATGAGACCAATCGGGTTCTATGCTATTTTACAGTTATTTAAGGACATTGAACACTACAAATATACTAAAAAAAGTTGACAATTGAAATTTTCATAACGCATCCCGATAAAAGTTGAAAATTGAAATTTTCATATGGCTTCCTCATAAAAGTTGAAAGTTGAATGTTGGAATTTTTAAAACACTTTCTCGTAATATCCCTTTATTCGCAAAGCTTCTTCTATGAGAAAGCATTTACTATATTTCCCTTCCTCATTTTTGTTTGCCCATATATTTCTTTTTAGCTCTAGCTTCTTTGTGCCATTTAGCCACTTGTTCCGAATCTCATATATTTTACTACCACTGTGCTTGTAAAGATCGCACCTGTGGCCGCTTTTTACCCCCCCTGTATCACATTCGCACGCGAGCCCTAACGGATCTGAGGTGACCGTCGGCAGACTTCGATAGACTAATGCCCAATGTTCAAAATTTTGACTTGCTCTAGCCTCGCGTGTCACCTTTATTTTAACGTCGTTTTTTCTGTAACCCTTGCAACCATCGTTGTATAGTCTCATTTGTTTGATTTGTAGTTGCATGGGGATCGCTCGAGTCCATCAAAACGGAGTTGCACAATGGTTAAAATTTTGAACAAAGCGATCGGTCTCATTTCAGTATACCCGGAGTCTCGTCATAGTCATTGCAACTCGCAGATACTTGTCTAGTCAACCCTAGTGCGACTGCGACTACGATGCAACTCCGAGTCCGTGGTTGCACCTCTTCCGCTAGGGAGGGCACAGAGAAACCGCGGGAAACCTATGCCGATACAGCCGGTCATTCCGTCTGAGACTTGATTTTCGTAATCGATATTTCGATTATAAACACCAATTTTCAGAGTTCAACCTCCCGCTCAACGGTTGAATGCGCAAGCTACTACACGGCTAAGCGGTCACCCATCCAAGTACTGGCCCCGAACGAGTCTGCTTGACTTGAGTGATCACCGGAGCCGCACACCAACCCCGCAACCACCGCTGTCGGTTGGCTTCCTCATGTTTGGCATCCTCTATGAGGAAGCAAAAAAAATAAAAATGCAAGTACACTAGTGCACCGGCAGTCGATAACTCACCGATCATATCGCCGAACGATCGTACCGCCGCTGTCCGCTGTCCATCGCTTCTCATGTATAGTGTCTGAGTTGCTTCGTCCTTGTAAACAAGAGGCAACTCCACTTTCGGCACTCCTTGCAGATAAGTTTGGCATTCGGCAGCGATCCGTTTCAATGGTTCCAGCTCGGCTGGATTTATGAAATTTTTCGCGTTGTTCATAAGAGATCGTCGCATAACGATATTTCCGGTATCCAAATGCAATGGGGTATCTGCCACCCCGGAAACCATGACATTCTCTTCAATTTCCCGAAGAAATCCATCATCCTGTGGTGTCACTGTTACGAAAGTTTGTGTCCACACGGCATCTTCTCCAGTCGTTGCGGATTTAGACATTTTTAAAAAATCAACCGGACAGCTCCCCGCGATTAACTCTTTATTCAGTTTCGTCCTCAATCCGTGTATGTCTTCTGCGGAGGTTAAAAATCACACGCGTCAGAATATATACGAGGCAGATATCGTATCGCTCCGTTGGTAAAAGAAACGAGCTCGCGGTATTTTCTCGCACTTCCTGTTTATTATTCTATTAACCCTTTACGTATCGGTGCCTTGCCTAGCGAGAATCTAGTATGTGCCAAGACGCAACCTTCAACCGATTCGAGTAACAAGTTAACGTGCTAAAAAAATCTGAAAAAATTCACAGACTACCTTGATGTGTTTTTTTCTTTGATAACGCAGAAGAAAATTTATTACGAACATATGTATCGTTTTTGTGCTTGAGGGGAAGTGAAACAGCTGTGCGTGCGAGAGAGATAGTTGCAATTTTCAAATTAACTTTATTTAATGGTGGTAATTTTTTTAGAGAAAAAAATGAATTCGGGCCGGATGCGAAATTACCGTGCGCATCCAGCTCGAATTTGCTTTTTCCGCAAAAAAATTAGCACCTTTGCGAAAAGTTCATTACAGTTTTCATTACCAACCGCGATATTTCACTTCCCCTTTAGAGAAGGCATGGTCTTTTACGATTGGCAAACAGTCCCGGTACCTGAAGCGTTTTTACCGCGAATTTACCGTTCGACTGTAGACTTTATACACATATTTTAATGCGCACTAGTATCGTTCATTATAGATATTAGAGGCGGTGAGCCTGCGGAGATTAAAAAGTGAAGCCAGTTTCATGCAAACCCTAGCAAGTTGATGGATGGCTGCTTTTAGGGAAAAAACTAAAAAAACGGACCGAAAAACGGACACGTCCGTTGGGGAACGAAACGGACCGTAAAAACGGTAAAACGGACCGTACTTTTTTGGATTAATCCTTTTCCGGTTGCCGAAACCGAGGAAGGACCGAACGTTTTTTATTTAAAAATTTGGCCTAGTTAAAATTTTTTTTTGCTGTGCTTTTATTTCTGTTTTTAATGAAAGGACAGAATAAAAATACGATCTTGGTGCTTTTTCGGTTGCGGGAACCCAAAACGGACGAAAGCAAATTTTTCGAAAAAAATGTTCGGTCCGTTTTTGGTTTCCGCAACCGAAAAAAGATCAAATGACAACAAAAAAAGTACAGTCCGTTTTGTCGTTTTTTACGGTCCGTTTCGTTCCCCAACGGACGTGACCGTTTGTCGGTCCGTTTGCGGTCCGTTAACTTGCTAGGGAATAAAGGTTTAAAAGAATTTGTTTTTAAAATTCTCACAAATTGCATATATTAAACGACGGACATCGATGATATAATAATTTCGGAGATAATGAGCCAGCTTGCTCGCTTTATTGTTGTCGGAGACTTCACCCTCGCAGGGCTCTTGACGTGTATACAGCGGTTCGATGGTCGGTCAATGACTAATTCGATACAATAAGAAAAACGATGGTCCTTGACACATGCCAATTGTAGCCGTAGGATTCTAAAACTTGAAATAAGTCAATAGAAGGGATGGTAAAAAATTGATTGGTCTTGACTCTTGACCTTGAAATGTATTACAATGCGTTTAAGGATTTAACACTATATAATTCAATTAAAAATCGGTATTCTTACATTGCTAACGATTCTGATTTGAAATCGGTGAACCACTAATTCGACAATGAAAACAATTGTAGCGCATGCTAATCCAATCGATAGAATTACAAATGCAAATAGCAATTCGCTTAATTCTAAGACTTTGTGAGACCTATTTTTCTTGACTTCCTCATCAAATTGGAAGTCGCTCAATTTTGTTGGGTTACATTTAATGTCCCAGGGTTGGAGTACATCAGCCTCCACCATTGTTGCGAGTATTATGTTGACGCGTTCCTCGAAAGCCCAGTCCCATCGGATTGTGAAACCAATATAGATCGGTACGACGAAATGGCTACTCACGTGTAAATTAAACAGTCGCGCTCCGTCGAGTGCAGAAGCTTGTGCAAACCATATACAAGCAGCCGATGAATCGTGCTTCACGTGACTAATACAATCGAAGACGTTGTCAGTGTCCATGTAACGTTTTTCAACGTCTGGAAGCTCGATCATATATTTCGAGTCACTTAACCCAAAAACATTGTAACCAAATTTCACAACATCCTTTACAGTATCAACATTTCGTAGTGGAATTTTTGTCGTCAGCAAAGAGGCCAAGGCGCTCTGATAAATCCCCAGGATCGTTAATGCGAAAAATAATAGACTCGTCAAATAAATTCTTGATGGCGTATTAACGGGTAAATTTATAAATCCCGTGCCGGAAGTTATACGAGTAAGATTGAGAAGTGCCGGCATCAAAGCCTGACCTCCGAAAAACATGAAGAAAATCAAACTGATCAAATAAACGATAGCTAAGCCACATGACGAATATATATCGATGATAGAAAGGAGTTTGTTTAATTGTGACTTGTGGCCTCTAAATTGGGTTATAAGAACTAAACCGGTCTGCTCGTGTGGGTAAGTTATTAATACATTTTCCCATGTGAAGGCCATCGTACGGGAATTTGTGGTCATATCTTTAGTGGCAGGAAGTATGTGTGTGAAGCGACCGGAAAACTTTGGGGTCGCGTTCATGGCACGATAAATAGTGTGCAAAATTCTTTCGTGGGTACTCAGAAACTTATATGCGTTTAGGTTTATCTTGTCGTATACAATATTGCCTAGAGGAGGTCCTTGCACCCTAATTCCGTAACCCCCGAGGTCCTTCGTTTTCTCGTAATCTAGATCTACGCATACTGACTCATTTCCTGTATACTCTCGACTGAATACAGTAAACGGATGTTCGTCTATTCCTGGTGCAACGTCGACTCTCTGCCAAGAAGCCGGAGCCACACTGGTAAAAGGATTGTAACTGACGATATTTGTTCTACTGTTATTACCGTAACACATCACTTTTGCATTAAGTATGTTCGAATACCACGCTACGAGCAAGTGACCTACCGCGTCGTTACAATCGGATGACTCATCGAGAATAAAAAATGAAGCCATATGATTCCACCAAATGGAATATTTGATGTTATCTTCAATGATGTGATAGAGTTGTTCCCAAGAAGAGGTTTGTACTATGAAGAACTGTAGTTTCCGGCGAAATCGTACAGGCACACGCTGCGGCTTCTTCGTGAGATTCGAAGGATTATCAAACAAGGTCACAGGGATTAAGTGTTGAGACGACAGTGATCTTACGAGGGTTCCAGATAAATTTCCGGCAAGGCCTATCCCACTTATCCGGCCTCTGTAGCAAGACGTCAGAATAGTAACCTGAAACCCATTAAATTGTTATTAATTTCTATTCTGCTTGTAATTACAGCATGGCTGTCATGAGGCTTATTATGGTATATATGGGGCATTTCATATCGATTTGACCTAGGTCGGACCCTCGACCTCTTCAATTCGATCGGTAATTTTTAATAATATTGTTCTAACTCCAAAAATCACTCCAATTGATTTTTTTTTCATTTGCATTAATTACAATTTTTAAAAGTAAACATATGGTTAGCCCAAATTTAAAAATCTGAAAAAATCCTGTATCAGATATGAACATTTTCAAACCTAGAGCGAAAGTTATTCCTCATTAGCTTCTATTTTTTTTTAATTGCTTCTCAAAACAATGTATGTAGTAACAGCAGTCGAAACTCTATCAATTGTGTCTAGAATATATGTATTCGTAATATAGGATTTTTTAGGAATTTCTGTTGGATTGAATAGTACTTTTGTTTTGCTGCTGATTACTTTTTGTTTATTCCAGTTTCATCCATCAAACTAGTTGTAGGTACGTCTGATGGACCCTCCGCCTGTAATCTTAATAAAGATATTATTCTCGTATATCGTACATCTCGTGTATTACTGCCAAGAATGCTCTACGCAATAATTTCATAAGATTTTCCTCGAGTCATTTTTATATTTTCAGAATAGACGTAAATCGAGATTAACAAATAGCGCTAATTAAAGAATTGAGTTTAGTAATGTTATATCAGATAGACATTTTTTAAATATGGACATTAAAAATTCAAGTCCGCAAGCACTTTTGTAAATCGAAATTCTGTTTATTCTACAATATTTATACAGTTAATGTGTCGTTTAAACACAGATATTGTTAAATATCGCCGACAGTGGACAACGTGAACTTTGGCAATTCAGATAAATGATTTAACGCGCAGTTATAACGTTTCAGATATATTTTTGGGTCTTCGTTCTAATCCCAACAATCAAATTTATGTCCCTTGCTTAACACATCTGTTTTTATTGTCGAAGTTGTTTTTTTTTTCGAGAGCTTGTGTATCTCAAAATCATCTGAAGCCGAGTACATCTTTGTGACTATTCCTTCGGCCGTCGGTATGAAGCAATGCTGTTTCTGTATGTTCGGAATCGACTTAGCATTTTCAAAACGTGGTTTCAAATTTTCTTTCGCGACAATAAGCCATCGTTGGCAGAAAATCGCTCACTTATAGACGGCACAGAACCCGGCGAACAGCCCCAACGGAACTAATCGTGAGGTTTGAGTATCTGCTGATTAGCAGGTAGTCACAAACTCGCTCTGGTAAGTAGTATTGTAAGCGTACCGCCAACTCCATCGCACAGCCCCGTTCCCCGAGCTGTTGCGACAAAGTGCCATTCAGCGGGAACTCCAAAATCGGCTTCGTGATTGTACTAACTGTTGTTCGTATAATTTTTTAACTGTTGTGGTGCTTCATCCAAGGAGTAGATGATACACTTCGGCGATCGAGTTATTTCTGACTTGATGAAATCAACTACGATTCTCGTAAAGTCTAGGTTTGAAAATTTTCATATCTGATACAGGATTTTTGAGAATTTTGTCAGGTTTTTTTTAGATTGGGCTAACAATATGTTCACTTAAAAAAATTGTAATTAATGTAAATAAATATTTTAAAAAATGTACAGTAATTTTTGGAGTTAGAACAATATTATTAAAAAATACCGACCGAATTGAAGAGTTCGAGGGTCCGACCTAGGTGGAATTGGTATGGAATGCCCCATATACAAATATCGCCAGTAAGCCTACAGCCTCCACTTCTATGGCTAATCTTACCAAGTCTCGGGCAAGACTAGAGCTTGATTCATCCGGATTCGGAACAGCAAAGACAATTTTTGCTCGGCATATCCTCGCTACGAGGAACACAGCAACAACTGTAAGCTTTATTAGCCGCATGGCTTTATCTACGACTATTGAGACAAAACTCGAAGGTGCTAATACAACGGCTGATCAAAGACTAAATTGAATTCTCGCCGAGTGCGTTTGAACACCTTTCTGTGAACTTGCACGACCCGTCAGGCTATACTTGAAGGAAACATCGCGGAGTCCCGGGGGTGATAATTACCCTGTGCCTACAATTACTGAATAATCGCATTCAATGTTCTTCTGTATGCCAAACAGATGGCAAAAACAATACACGATTACTATCCCGGGGACATTTATATTCTATGAGAGAACTTTTACGTGAATTCCCAACGGTGCACTAGAGCCACAGTCCGATTACAACTGACACCAGGGAAATAATTACGTTTGACCTTAACGAATGGCGCTAGACGCGAAAAATCGATAGAATAGAAAGAATTTTCCACGTACCCTAGGGTGAGAACAATGTGCGGGGAAAAATTTCACCAGATCAACGGGAAGAGCATCGGTCGGCCGAAAATGTACTTTGTCGAGTACATGAGTATTCTCGCAGCGAATGTGCAATGGGCTGAACCGTGGTCGAAGGAACATAATACTTTATTATCATATCGGCTGGTAAGAAGCAGAAGGACGCATTCTGCAGCATTTAACATGTAAATAGTTTTGAAACATATACATTAGCTTTTTACTAGCAGCTATATTGGGCCTGCAAGGACAGCGATGAAGGGTGAAAAGTTCAAAGGTAATAAAACCGCGCATCTAATTTTCGATTCACATGGAAGAACACGCCGTCATTTTCGGAGCAATATGCTGCACGCTATTCCCCAAGCTGATCGATGTGGAAAAAATTGCAAGTGCAATATGATACCTTAGCAACTTGAGTAACCGCTGCTTTTTTAAAAGATTAACCGTAAGATAACCGAAAAAATTGCGGTAGTTCCAGGTCTTTTTACTCCGTAGAAATAAACGCAAGAATTTCAATTCTTGCGGATATTCGACCGAATTTCAACTTCTGAGCATGCGCGGTTACTCCTGCGGTTATTTTTTCGATTACGTAAAGAAACAAAAAAGACCGTTGTCAAACACAGGAATCTCTTCTTCTTCATTTTGTGGTTGGCTTCGGCATAAAAATATTGTAATCAAATAGAACTTTTGTGAAGGAACGGGGAAAATTGAAATCTTAGCAAGATAAGGATGAGAACGTATTGAAGTATAACGATTATACGGATATACGGATACGTTGCATTTTTTTTAAAAGGTCATAATACTCGTAATGATACGGCGAAAGGGGAAAGCGATGAGTGATTCGATGTCATGAGGAGGATATGTTTTTTTAAAAGAATGAATGAACTGATTTATTGTACGGTAGGACCAGATCCTCTAGGCACATACATACAGACAATGATCATCCTAATATTCACAAAAAGGGTGTGATGCAAATATAGTGAACATAATAAGCAAAATAATGAAGATAATAAACACTATATCCGTGATGATTGAAGCCATATGCAAAACGACGAAAATAAAATTCCAACAATAGTAATATGAAATAAAATAAAATAACTTAAGGATCGTGATAACAACTATGACACGAGTCCTATATGTCGCCCCTCAGCAAGGGGTCCATAACGAGGCCGCGAAATGACCCCTTACTAAGAGCTAGAGAGTTCGGCGGCAGCAGATTAAATAATTCCGCTCCAGCATTACAAAAAGCATGCCGCTTGGCCTCAGTCCGGAAAGCACCCAGCTGCAGGACGCGACGCCGGTCCCTAAGCGTATGGAGTCTCAAGACGAGACCTCGCTACGCAGAACCTTATACCTATCAAGCAAATCAGGAAATCTATAACAGCGAAACGCCTTCTTGACTCTATCACGTTCCCTCATACGCACCCTAATCGACTCGAACAGCCACGGCGCTGGACCTCGCCCACGATTAAATTGACGCAACGGAGCATGAATATCTAAGCACTTAGTAAGCGTGGAATTGAGAAAATTGACTTTATAATCGATGGATGGAGACTCGAAAAAACTCGACCAGTCTACCGCACGCAACTGGTCCAAGAACGCGGCCCTGTCGAAACCAATTACATTTCGCCTAAATACCTCGCCTGCACGTACCTTAGCAACCGAAAAATCGTAAGTAACGCTCAGCCAATCATGCCACGAAAACGTCACCGTAAACTGCGAATACTGAATAACCTTCTGCTCCCTATCGACGATGCAAGGATCAATCCACGTGCTAGAGTAAGCCATACGATTCGGAGTGCCAAAAGGCACAAAAAGACGCATTCGAGGATATAAATCGATTTAGAAACATGCTATCGTAAACGGTAAAGAGGGTGAAGCCGAAGGCACTCCGCAACGAAGTCCAACAGACCGCCAACCTTAGTGGGCCTGTACAGCGCGGCCACCAAAATCTTAGATCCGGAAAAAATCTTAGATAAGGATTGTAGCAGAGAATGACGATGTTCAGTGAAGCGAGGGCATGATAAAAAAATATGATTCAAGTCCTCCAATTCAAAGCCACATGCACAGGCCGGTGAGTTGATAATGTTTTTTCAGTATAAACTTGCAGCAAGGTTGTAGTGATTAGCACGCATTCTACAAATAGTAGCGATTTTTTTTTCTATCATGATGTAGCGTGGTAGGTTTATGGAACCAATGGGTATGTGTGTGGGGTCTGTTTCAATAAGGCGGATCACCCGTGTGTATCACCGAGGTATTCGTTTGTACCATAAGTTAATTAAACATTGATCAGACGTTATCGCTTTTAACTTGCTTTCCAGCACCACGAAATAATACTGGACTACAGCAATTCCTACATTTTTCGACTCTTTCGAAACTTTTTTTCTATTGCGTTGACTATAACTGAAACCGAGTCACGAAACCAAGATCCCTGGACCGATTCTTACCAAATTCATTAGCGAACATTTTTTATATTAGTCTACCTCTGTAGAAAGTTTCAGTGCGATAACTTAAAATTTCCAAAAACTAGAACAGGTACACACTTTTTCAAAATTCTCAAAATCTGATAAAACCTGAACGAATGTTTCCATTATGGCATACATTGTAGCAAACAGAGGCACCCAACTGCCCTACATGCGTGCCAAATTTCAACCCGATTGATAAAACCGTTCTTGAGTTGTAGACAGTTAAATTTTGCAGGCCTGACACAGACACAGTCACAGACGCACACATCCATCCAGGCATTATTTCTAAATGTAATTTTTCGACGTTTTGGAACATTCTGAACATGTTTTCATTACAATCTCGAAATTTTTTTGATTCACCAAAACAAAGCTTCTTTTTGACGAAGCAAAAATGGACGATTTTATTCCACAGAATCCTTGAAATAAAACTTCGATGTTGGAGATATGTTAAAAATATATTTTGAAGATCAATATATACTGTTACTTCATTTATTTGCGTGTTATTTATAAATGTGTTATAAACGTAAAAAATGTGTGCTTCGATTATCTGAACTAGACCCGATCTTGACGGATAATCGATGTTCTATAGTCAAAGAATAGCTCCTCGAGAGAAGATACGAAGGAGATTGGAGCTCATCGATCAACCGTTGAAGCTGCTCGCACATAAAAGTACGTACGGAACACAGACAGGCCGTGCCGTATCCACACACAGCCGTGATCGGCTGATGCTCGTGTATTGGTGTCCGGTCTGGTCCGATAGACTCGGCTGCGTGACGGAAAATGGTAAACGTTGTTTTATGTGCGAGCACCTTGAGGGTTTTATCCTCGGAAATAACTTATATCGATTTCACGAAAAGGTTAACGCACAGTGATTAATATAACCGATCACTTTGGTCTCGTGATTAGAGTACTAGTCTCGAGAACAAACCCAGATGGAAAAACGTGCCTTCCAACGGGTGTCGTACCATTGGAACCGCTACCGTTCCGTCGCCGTGCCGTCATTTTTCTATCTGGAAAGTATCCGGAGATCTCGGGTTTGAATTCCGGTGCCGTAGTCTTGCTGGCAGAAAAATATTGTAACGCGACGTAGCTCCTGGCACCTATCGTGCGATAACCGATATATGTATCAGTAGACGTCCAATGTTTACAGCCGGTAATCGACGTGACGTAGCTCCGCGCGCCGTGAAGTAAACCTAGAAGGCCGGATGTTACTGAAATCCAAAAGTACAGTTAAAGTTCACTCCTATTGAGTAACCCTCCAAAGTGGTACGGTTCTCACTGAAGAAAAAATAGTAGGTCCTGTTGCTAATAACCATAGCAGTTGATGCGACGTTAAATAATAACAAATGAAAAAAAATTATTAATCATTTTAACGGAGAAGGAAGTCTGGACCAACATGTTTCGCGAGTTCAACGGTAAGTGCCTTTGGGTCTCCCTCTGCCAGCCACCACGTAGACCTAGTATTTCATAATCCATAACTGACCGGGTGTATATTCGCGACGGAAGCGGGGAGTACGAGAAATCAAGAAATTGCACCGGGGAAAACAGAAGAGAGCCTTAACATTTCGACCTGATTTTTAAATAGAAGCTACCGCTGAAGCGCTTCACATTCGTTCTCCGCCATTAAAAACCGATGACAAGAGCCGCGAAAGATCTCCAATGAGGAAGCATTCGTCACCGCACGAGGCGGCGAGTTCGAGAACTTCGAACCCATGACGATAAACGACCTCTCAAACGCGGTGGATTCAAAAGAAGGAACATAAAGCGAAGCGGTGCGAATCATATGCGGCCGCGTCGCTGAGATTGGCCTGAAACGCAAACTATCCCCAAAAAGGCCCGACTCCCCCAGACGCAACGCCTTGAAAAATGAACAGCCCATAAAAAGAAGCGATGGTTGCGGAGAGAGAGCCAGCTCAACTCCCGCCCACTGTGCGAGACATAATCTGAGCGACGGAGGTTAAGAATGAACCTCATGCGCATATTGAATGAGACCTGAAGTTTATTAGCCAAAGCCGCAGACACACTCGCATTCACGACGGAACAATATTCGAAATGCGGCAGAACTAAAGACAGCACCAAATGGCGGCGCATCGCGGTATTGAACAATTTCCGATTCATTTTTAGCCTATACAACGCCCGACCTCTCTTGCGACACACATTCGAAACATGCTCGAACCATGAGAAAGCACTGTCCAACGTCACTCCAAGGTAACGCACGGATGACACATACTCGACACACTCACCAGCCACCCGCAAAGACGGCACGATCTCGAACTTCAGACGCCGCAAAAGACCGGCACCACCGAAGATGATGGCCTGCGTTTTATCCGCGTTTAACCTCAAGCTATTTGAATCACACGAGGAAACTATTGCAGCCATTTCTGCATTCATCATACCCACACAGTCATCCAAACACTCAGGCGCACACCGAGAGTAGATGACCAGATCATCCGCATAAAATAGGTGGAAACATTTTTTTAAACACCCGGCAAATCATTAGCATATAGCGAATATAACAGAGGCCGCAGGACCTTACGGCACCCTCGAGACCAGCGGCAGCCACGAAGATCTCGCCGAGTCACGGCCACAGACTGCCTGATAGCGACCGAATAAATAAGAGTGAAATCACTTGAGCGCTACAGACGAGGCACCGAGCAACTTGACCACCAGCCAAGCACCATTACGAACGCGCACGCAGCCGCGAACCGTTCGCTTACGTATTCATAAACACTTGTGCTCTTTCTAAGTGAGTTTATGCGGGTAATTTAGAGTTGCATTCAGTGACATCGTTTTATTCGCGGTATACGCTAATCGCGATAAAAGCTCCGCTAGAGCCCTGCAATTGCCACCGAACTCGCGGTAGTCGCGGTTCCCGCGGAAACGGATCTTTTGCCGGCTTATCCCTAACGGAACTGAGGTGACTTTAAATAGACCAATGTATAATGTGCAAAATTCTGACGCGCTCTAGATGCCCATATAATCTTTATTTTAACGCCGTCGTCTTTTCTATATTGCAACATCGTTGTATAGTATTATTTATTTGACCTGTGGTTGCATGAAGATCGCTTGAGTTCATCAAATCAAAGTTACGTAAATGTTTCATGTCTACTTTTCTAAAAAAAAAACCCACGAGCATGAGTCCGAAGTATGAGCGAGCGAGTGTGTGGGTGTGAATGGTAGTGTAAGTGATCGAAGAACCAACCCTAAAAGCAACGGTTGTTTTGTTCCAAAAATTAACCACACTAATGACCGCTGAAGCGACCGCTCTGGCGACACATTTTTTGCCGTGTTTCGGTAATGAAGTCGTTTGTTTGATTAGCGACCGAATAAACGACCCCTAATAGCAACCGTCTAGAAAAGCTCATTCCAATCGTTAAAAAGCTTATATCTGGACGGTCCTCTCACGGTCGTTTGTTCGGTCGACAATCAAAGAAGCCACTTCACTGCCGAAATGCGGCAACAGAATGTCGCCAGAGCGGTCGCTTCGGCGGTCGTTCGTGTAGTTAATTTTTGGCACCAAGCCACCGTCGCTTTTAGGGTGGTTTGTTCGGTCGCTTGGTTTGTTAGGGCCGCCATGCGCTAAATGGCAAAACTACGATAAGGACTCGAGGAATCTAAAAATACTGAGTAAGCCCGAGAACAAATCAAGTTCAAATCAAATTGATCAGCGTGCAGTTTTATTTGAACTTGACTTATTCTTTGCTTTGGAACTTGAAACTTGCTTAGAATACTTACATCAATAGAACAGTAATGTAATTTCTTTATAGAATGAATATACCAGATATTAAAATTACAAATCTTTTGTCTGAAATTTACAAAAAATGTTAATTAGAAATTAAAATTTTACTGTAAAATTGCAACGCACATGTGTTTGAAATTTCGGAAATATTTCAAGTAAGAGAGCTTTCAATATACTTAAGGGGAAGTGAAAAGGCTATGAGTGCGATAGAGATAGCTCCAAATTTTTAACTAACTTTTTCCGATGGTGCAAATTTATTTTAGAAAAATGGAAATTCGCGACGCAGGCGAAGTAACTTCCCTCATCAAGCCTGAATTTGCTTTTTTCCAAAAAAAAATTGCTTCCTTGAAAAAAGTTGATTACAGTTTTCGATACCGACCGCGGTATTTCACTTCGCCTTCATTAATTAATTTTCAAACTAAATTTTTTTACAGTGCTAACGTCGTTGAAGATTTTTTCTCGTCGCATGTGGTGAAGTGAACTCGCATCGAAAGCAAGGTATGTGAGTTTCCATGTGTTACTTTTTAGCCATTCACACGGCAACTTCCCTTTGAGCCGATTCACAGTTTCAAAAGATTTTGTTAACTTTGCGACAGCACCAGCATTACACTTTCTCCGGCATTCGGTTCGAAGGATTGAATTCAATTGACGGGACTTTGACGAGGTGAGCAAAAGGATTGATTCAAATTTGTGTATACGGAGACGACAATACGAGATGAGCTCGATTCAGCTACTGGATGGTGTCCAGGCATGATACTCGTTTGTATCATGCTGCTCGATTTGGAATACCGGTCCGATAGTTTCGGCCTTTGAATAGTTTATACCGAACTAACTTGGTGCATTTTATATGCGTCTGGAGAATAATATTAAACATTTATGGGCGCAAAGTATGGGAATAATTACGATATGCCGTAAATGGTACAGCGGCCTATGCATAGCGAAATTCGCGATGCGTTTGGTTAAAATCGTAATTTTTCCACTTCGTCCTCGAATTACTATACGAATCTGGAGATTATTACCATACTTTTCTCTCCGTGCACTTTTCACATCATGGTCTCTACCTTTCGTAATTCGTCGAATTTCGACATCAAAATTTAACCGGATATTCTTGACACTATAAAATATTACATTTTTTTTTAAATTAAAAAACATTCGACATTTTACTGTGACGGAAAGCCCTTAAGTACATTCGGGCAACCCTCTCTCATAAACCACCTCCCGGGATATCACCGACAACGAACACTTGCTGCAATTCTGATTTGCTAATGCAGGGCCAACAACGGGCCCAAAATTCTCCCACACCTTGCAAATACGGTGCAACAAAATTACACAGAAATAACGCCTTGAAAATTTAACGGTCTCTTGAGCCCACTCGCCGGACCCCCCATTTGTCTTAAGAATTGTGGAAGGATCAAGTTTAGAAAAAGCGACGCTCTAGGGCGAGAGTACACAGAATCAGGGAGACTCAGACAGACGGTGGCAGAAAAAGACACAGAGGCAGAGAAAGACTGAGAAAACCAGAAGCTACGCCAAGAGTTCGGAATTCAAAAGTTTGCGAGATTATAACGTTCAAGTCGCATACAAGACATTATGCCAAAAGGCTTGTAAAACAATCAGGAACATTTCTCTAAGTTTTTAATAACGATCCGTTCACTTACGAGAATTTTCTATTTTAATAAACCATCATTTTCGGACCTATATATCTATATCACCGAGTGTTTCATCCAACCTCAGGTTTTTGTCCTCAGCTTTTCACACCGTAAGAACACTTATTAGGGGAGACCGGGGATAAAAGTAACATGGATCAGTTGTAACAAACGACCGTATAACGCTGTGCATCATTGGACACGTCGGATATGAAGTGAGCAACATTGTAGACATCAACTTAAGGTCCTGCAATCACCTCATAACTGAGTTTTCAAAAACATCAAGTCACTGCAAACAAATGTGATTTACGAGTGCAGGAGTGATTTTTCGGCTATGCGGATCGCGTCAGCTAGCCAACACTGTGCAAAATATTAGTGCAAACAACCACAAGGAGTAGAGAGGTACAGTTTTACTGAACATTTTGATCGCTGAGACGATCCGTTTCAGGTTGTCATTAATAAATGCCACAATAACGTTGGTAATAATCATGTGTGTGGTCGATTGTAACAGTCGATCCGTGTCAATTATACCAGCAATAATTACTTTTTTCCAATTCCCATACCAATATATTTTATATATTTTAATTCTTACATTCTATGCAATCAGCAAATGACGCTCTTATAATTTAGGCTATAACAAGACTATAACATTTTCAGCTACGCTTACTGTATCAGAGTACGGAACAGGTAAACTGAACATACATTATTGACAAACGTTCATAAACAACCTAAGCAATAGAAAACTTTGATTTTTTTGTGATAATGCACCCCGTTCTATTTCTTACTCTCTGTCGGCGAAGGATTTCGTTGATGCAAGGGGACAAATTACCCCACTATCCGTTACAATCGACCCCGCTGCGGCCCAAATTCTCACCCGATTTCCTCTCCGTTTAATGGGGCAGTGTTCGCGACTCCGTGCTATTTTCCCCTTGAAATTTTGTAACTAAGTACCTGAGAGTATGTTAATCATACGCCATTGGATGTCCAAGCGTTGAACTCCCGCGTTTGTCGGTAAGAAATAGATAAGGATTTTTGTTACTTTTGTCCCCGGTCCCCCCAACCTTCCATCCAAATTATGTTACGGCACAACTCATACGGCGCTGTCGACCTCTGAAAAGCGAACTATCCTACCAGCCGGGTCAAATTACCGTACATTACCGTGCGCCTCGTTAAGGAGGTTGAAGCGAGTGGTGTTCATTCCGCCTAAATTCGAGAAATTCGGGCAAGAATTGTAAACACTTCCCGGTGTTATAAAAATCTGAAAAATTCATACTTATATATAGGCACTGAAAAGACTAATTTTACATAATAATAATTTCAAAATGTTATTAACAAATTGTTGAAAAAAATTGTTCATCATAATATGCGGTACCTCTACTTTTTTTTAATGAAAATGATTCCCTCATTTTTCGGAATACGTATGAATTTTTTCAGATTTTTATCCTTATTTTGATTTTTGCCATTTTTCCATGTAAAAAACAAGAAAAATCAAAATAAAGATAAAAATCTGAAAAAATTTATTTACCACCTTATTTATTTGACTTGTAGTTGCATGGGGATCGCTCGAGTCCATTAAATCAGAGTTGCATAAAGGTTTTACAAATTTTCATAAAGCGATCAATCTAATTCCAGTATACTCGCAGTCTCGTCATAGTTCCGCAACTCACAATTGCACGCCCAGACAACCCTAGTGAGAGTGCGACTACGATGCAACGCCAAATCCGTGGTTGCACAAATTTCGCTACGGCTCTGATTACTGTACAACTAGATTCATATTATTACACATATATATCGTCCTGAGCTACGAATAATTCGAGCTCAGCAATTTTGCGAGAATATACGTACATTTTTGGACTTATAGTTATAACCATAATCTTTTAAATTTACAGCACTTTATAATCTAAGTATATTTGATATCGCTATATATGTCAGTTATAACCAGATATTTTTATTGTTATTATTATGAGAACTTCTGTTCACGCGTTCTCAATTACTTTGTGATATACGCGAACTTACAATCGGTTATCTGTAATGTACTTGTAGCGTGTCATGTAAAAGGAGCAATCCCTTGAAATCAGAGCTGGGCAAAGTACCAAAAAGTACTTCAAGTTCAAAGTACTAAGTATCACAAGTACTTGTATTGTTAAGTACTTTTCGTGCTTAAAGTTATTGATCAAGTACTTTTCCAAGTACTTTTCGCAATTCGGTTCGTGGCGTTCACTGTCACCATTTCCGCGGCATGTAAGATAGTTTTGATGAGTAGTCCAAGGTTCTCGCATTATTAGAGTCATATTCTCGAGTGAACATTAGAAATAAATTACAGAGTTGGGCAGTATTTTATATACCCGATGTATTTTAGGCATTTTAAATACGTATAGTAAATACTCTAATACTTTTCTGGTATTTTAAGTACTCTTCGGGCCCTTTAAGTACAAAATACTAAATACTTTTGCGTCTACTCCATATTAGGGCTTTACGGTCCGGCCGGCCAAGCCGGCTGATGGATGGATGGATGCGTGGGTGCATGGCTAGATGGGTGGGACGATGGACGATTAAAATATTTTTGGACTTTTTTGAAATTTTTGGGGTTTTTAAAAATCTTTTTAAAAATCCCACAGGGGTTTCGCCCCTGGATCCCAAATGGTCATGAGTGCACTTTTTCTGCATTTGTTACAAAAAATAGTATGTGATACTCGTGCCGTATAGCGAACTATGTACGCACGCTGTGAGCTTCGCTTCACTTCACAGCGTGCGTACAAAGTTCTCTTTACGGCACGAGTATCGCAATCTACTATTTTATAGCTTCCTCACAAAAAAAGCTCTAAAATAAAAATTTTTGAATTTTCTAGATTTTTTTCACCTTTTTTTGGATTTTTTTTTGTTTTGGATTTTGGATCTAAAAACAATTTAGATTTTAAAAAGTTTAGATTTTTTATTATTTAAAAAATCGGATTTTAAATATTGTTTTGGATTTAAAAAAATATATATTTCTAATTTTTTTTCTGGTTTTAAATTATATTAATTTTTTTTTCAAATTTTTTTGTATAAAAAAAAAAATTTGAAATTTTTACATTCGTCCACAAGTTAATAGGTTCATGGGTTCATGGGTTCATAGGTCCATCGTCCCATCGTCCCATCGTCCCATCGTCCATCGTCCCATCCATCTAGCCATGCACCCACGCATCCATCCATTCATCAGCCGGCTTGGCCAGCCGGACCGTACAGACCTAATATGGAGTAGACGCAAAAGTATTTTGTATTTTGTACGTAAAGGGCCCGAAAAGTACTTAAAATACCAAAAATGTATTTGAGTACTCAAAATACCTAAAATACATTAGGTATTTAAAATACTGCCTAACTCTGATGCAAATCATCGAGTATCCGTAATGCGAGCGCGTACTAAAAAGTACTTGTACTTTGTACTTGAAAATGTAAAAAAGTACTTGAGGACTTCAAGTTCGGACTTGAAGTACCAAACAAGTACTCCGTAACTTCAAGTACTGCCCAGCTCTGCTTGAAATTAATTAAATTATATTAGAAATATATATATATATATATACACATATATATACACACAGGATACCTGTGTTCGCAAACATAGTTCGGGCGGAGTCAAAATTCGGAACTAGAGCATGATTAAAAAGGCCCCTGACACTTACTGATTCCAGTTAATATGAATTCTGGTGCGAGTGTTGAAAACCTTTTTTATAATGATTAAATCTTTACTTCTGGATCTCTCTGAGCAATATTCAGTAAGAACTCACTTTTTCGACTTGACGTTGTCTTTTCAGTTTGAAGGGCGCATCTCCGACCCATGGTCCCTTTCAAATTTTTGTTCCTCTTGATGAGTAGAATTTTTCAAGCCAATAAAAAAATTTGACCTTGAGTTTCAGGGTCAAGGTCAATTTTGCGGGACAATTTTTCGATTGATCTTCGCCGAACATGAGCTGGAGAATTAGATGCGCATAGTGGCGACATATCATTTTTATACACCCTGTACTGTAAAATTGCAACGCACAGGTGTTTGAAACTTCAGAAACAGTTTATGTAAAAAAAAAGTTTCCAATATCGTTGAATACTTTTCAAATAAATTTTTTTTTTACAGTGCAAAACGTCTTTGGAGCTTTTTTCTCGCGGCATCTGGTGAAGTGAACTCGCTTCGAAAGCAAGGTATGTGAGCTTCCGCGTGTTACTTTTCTGTCGTTTACACGACAACCTCCTTTTGAGCCGATTTATATTTTCACAAGATTTTGTCTATTTTGGGGTTGCTCCAGCATAGCACTTTCTTCGCACTCGGTTCGGACGATTGAATTAAATTTACGGCACTTTGACGGGGCGAGACAGAGGATTGATTGAAATTCGTGTATACGGAGACGACAATACGAGATGAGCTCGAGTCAGCTATCTGGATGGCGTCCAGTCATGATTCTCGTTTTTATCGTGCTGCTCGTTTCGGAATGCCGGGCCGATATCGTCGGACCTCAAAGTCATCATCGCAACAAAAATAATCTGACCGCGACATCTAAGGGCAGCAGCTGCATGATCGGACAACCGTGTCGAAAGATTATACGGGTACCTTTCAGATGCCCCGACGGTCAAATCCCAACACCAAGTGGCTGCCGGGAGGCACTCCGTTGAACGTCTAAAATGGAGGGAGGAGGAAGAACGAATATTGAACACAGTACGTCGAATATTTATAACAATATATTATAGCTGACAAGTTTTATACGATGCTTTTTGGGTATCAAAATATGTGAAAAAGATTACTTGTGGACGAATCCGTTTTAAACATTTTTTTACCCTATAAAGAGGTGCGAAGTAACATGCATACGGCTGCCTCATTTATTACAATTCCGTGCATAGCTTTCTCTATGAGGAAGTTCCCTGTTCTATTTTGGCTTCCGCGCTGAGGAAGCTATGCGTAAAATTGTAATAAATGAGTACACATTTTTATTAAAATTGATGAAGATCTAAAACAAAATTAAGTTATCTTGTCAATGCAGCAAACACGCTACGCTGGCAACGGAGTGGTCTGTCTTAAGAGATCGAAAATAATGAGAAAAATAATTAAATGCAGTAAGTCTAATAAAAGCCGATAAATGACATCTTGAGATTGACCCCAAAAGGGATCCAGAAATTCATCTAATAAACGGTTATCAAAAAAAAAAGAAAAACAGCTACATTTTACCGATTCTCCATCATCCGAAAATAAATCCAAAAGATTTATTTCTGGCTCATTCATTGAACCGACTTCTAAACTTATTAACCCCCCCAAAACGACTTTTATTTTCTTTCAAATCCCTCCTGGGCATTGTTATATTGTGCAAAATATTACATTGTTAGATTGATTTTTTCACAATCCGGAGTGGCTAGGTCAACAGTACGGCGATCGATACCTCGAGCGATAAGGTCACGAAGCGGCGGCAGGGGCAGAGAATCAAGATCTCTGCCCCTGCCGCACCCCTGACGGGATTCACTGTTCGAGGCCTCGAACAAGCTCTCTCGTACCATTCATAAAAGAGATCGTAACAGATCAAGATATACGTCCCCATTGATACATTGTCCGTCAGTGTGTATTCACAAGTGTAACATTCTCTCGTAACATTCTTACCCTCCTTGAATGAATATGACCCTTAAGATACCTGCATAACGTCAAATTCCATCCTTGACAAGTCTCTAACAATGCACGGCGTGTTTGTTGTCTGACGTATTAGTACCATTTCTTTCTTTCGTACTGTCTATACGTTACGATAAATTCCCATTGCACGCGATTGTCGTCTATGGGAATATATCCGTATTATTCCTATTTAAATAGACCGCTGACAGTTCTCATTCAGAGCAATACAATTTATCAATGTAATCCTGTAGGTTCCTATTAAATATTGCGATTAGTGTAAACTGTTGAATATTTTTGTTGATACGGATTTAAGTACTGTATTTTTTATAATATATTTGTTCCATTTTTCACCGTATACCCTGTCGGGTTTTTACGGAACCCCAACCCGATTCCCCCCTATCACTCCCTACCCGCACTCAGCTAAGCTACCTAACTTCCAGTGCGTCCGTAGCCGACTTAGCTACACTGCACCGCATTTGCCAAGGACACGGGGAAACTACAGAAAACCCGTGCCGATACAGACGGACCTATTCGACTGAGCCACTGGTATTTTTGCACTTGAGTAAAGTGCAGAAACACCAAAGTCTCGGAAGAAAGCGCCTCCCGCTCAACGATCGATGCGCCAGCTAGCGCACGGCTAAGCGGTCACCCATCCAAGTACTGACTGCGAACGAATCAGCTTGACTTGGAGGCCACCAGAGCCGTGCGCCAACCGCGCATCCTCCGCTGTCGGCGGATTTAAGTATTTACCCCATCATTAATATAATTTTCAGTTGTACTTCATTACTTCCGATTAAATACCAATAGGATAAGCAGTGTACTGTCGATTCAGTCGTCCAGGTAATCAGTGCTATCTTTTTTATTTTCATTGAGCACAAGAATGGATATGAATTGGAAATACCTCTGACAAAGAACTCATTCATACCGCTTCATTTTTTATCGGTTTTAATACGATTTTCTAAGTAGGGTAATTACTTATCTGTCAGAATATTGACTTTCTTTTCACGCAAACCTGGATTCAGGCATTCAGTTCTATAATAAGTCTAAGTTTTATTAAATTTTACTTGAGTCAATACAAGTAATCTCGTTCTTATATACCTACGTCTCTCAAATTTTCAGTCACTTGTCGATTGCGGCAATAAGATAACCTTAAGAATATACATTTTCAGAAATGCGGAACAGTTCATTCGCAATTTAAGACCAAATGCAAATTTTATGTCTTAGCGATACGGAGGTAAGCGGCAATAAATTACGCCGGCCACCCTTCAGGGCTTGTTGACCCTGGAAAAAAAAAGTGAACCCGCTGACTGTAAGTACAATCGGTCGCAGCGACAGTCAGTAACAACAATGTTCGCGAATGTATTGCAATATTTAATATGCACTGAAGATCGAAACGACAATGGGAGCGTGCAGCTAAAGCTTTTAAACTATCGCCACATATTATATTCGCCACGGGCGACCTTTTCTTCTAAAATTAAATTGAAGTGAAACCATATTAAGAAACAATAAAAGTTCGTCGACAATAAAGTTTAATTTCTGAAACATAACTAAATTACTTGACCCATTTGCCTCGCCAATACTTAATAAGGTCCCAACTTGATCGAAAAGTGATTGATATTTGCCAAGAGATGCCGCTATGTGCCAAGGCTGCCTCAAAATTGCCGCAAACTGTCAGCGGCGGATGCGCGGTTGGTGTACAGCTTCAATAGTCGGCAGAGTCGCGCGTAGAAACTTTAGGGGTAAGTACTTATGGGTTGGTACACGCCTAGCCATGTACTAACTGGCGCATAGGAATCGTTGAGCGAGAGGTCGCATTCTGAGAATTGGTGTTCGGAGTCGAAGCATCGAGTTCGAACATCATGTTTTTTACATACCTGGGAGGAAATTCAGCCACGGCCCCAATACGGGCATTATCAGGCTTGCCATAGTGCCTTATCAGGGCGTAGTACGGCAGCCTGAGAAGGGCCTTATGTGAAATGTAACGCAGTGGTTGAAACGACCCTGAACAGGCTTCGTGATCACGGCCTTATGAAGGCGCCTGAGTACCCCTGAGCAAAATATAATAAATACATTTTATTTATTAACGTTATTTTATCGGACTTGTGAACCTTTTTATATTTGTTATTCGGATCCAATTAACTAAGTAATACAATTTAAATAATGGAAAAATCGATTTTGGTTTCACTCATACTGAAACTCGAACCAGCGACCTTGCCAATGGAGACTGCGATGGCGGTGCTTTAACCAACTCGGCTATCCTGAACTTGAAAAACGTAATATCAGATTTGTTTTTAAGCTCCGGAAGAAGTATGTACACGACTATATATACTTTTACAGGGCCAGTACACATACATTCCCGGTAAAAAATTACAATCAGTGAGAATTTCGAACAATTTTTAATGAGATAAAAATCGAAAAAATCAACCATGTGTAAGATGCTGGGAACATTGATTTTGGATAATAGTAATGTAAAAAAAATTATAATAAATAGAAAAATAAATGTTCAACACATAATCAGCGAATCGTTTTTATTAAATCGTTTGAATTATTTAAGTTATTTATTAACTTATTAAATTATTTAAACATCCAAAGTTCGTTTCAATATTTTGTAAACTTTTTTTTGCAACGTAAGGAAATTCTATAAAAAATTCACATTGACTGTAAAAAATGTACAAATTTATTCGAAATTAGAAAAAAAGGTTCACTGATTTTTATCTAAAAATTTATTTCAAAATACGTTAGTAATGATTTTTTGGAAATTGCATTATGCAAAATCAATGTTCTTCACACCTTTAATACTGTTCGTTTTGGTGTGTTATAAAGTACTGAAATTTGTATGAAATTTAATTTTCGGCTGAGGATGTATCCACAAAGCATTTTTCAATTGTGATGTACACACTATTGATAGGTAAATGTTTATTTTTCGTGTAAATACGCTTTGTCAGCCCCTGAAATTTGAAACATTCAAAGATTTTAATGTTGTACATTGTGATGTTCCCCTCGTCAACTAGTACTTAAAAATTGGTTTCAGTCCTTAGCTGATAATTAGGAATGGAATAGTATTCAACCGCAGTGAAGTAACAAGATGTTCAGAATGCTGCAGAGATATCTTGAGTTAGCAAAATTATTACGAAGCAGTATGGCAAACCTGATAACGCCCCTACTGCGGCCGGGGCCGAATATCCACTCAATTCCTTTACTATCGATTAACAAGGACTGCCTGATCAACGCCTGATCTGGACCTGATCTCACTAGCCGTAGGCTAGCCTGGTCATGCAGATCGTGTGTATTCTAGACCCGGCCCAGGTAAGGCTTTCTATGAAACGGTGAAATAAATTATATATTTACTCGTGTCCTCTTACTATTTGAGCATTGTATTGGACACAACTCATTATATTCTTTTTTTCAAATCATTTTTTTGAATTATTTCGTTAATGAAATCCGTTGGAAAAAATGCTACTTGAAAGCAATGGCGGTGTTTTTATTTCGATATCTCGAAATTTTTTTTTTCGAATTCCGAAAGAATTCGGAAAAAAAATTTCGCGATATCAAATTAAAACCATCGCCATTGTTAAAAGTGACATATTTCCCAACGGATTACATTAAGGGCATGTGACACACACGTATCGATGCTCCGATGGTATCAAATCGCTTTCCCTATTTTCTCCGTGATGATTGATGCTTCGACCAAAATCAAATTAGGTTTTTGTAGTCAATAGATATAAGTAAGAAAACCTAATTTGCTTTTGCTCGTCGTATCAGTCGTTTTGGAGAAAACAGGGAAGGCGAATTTTTACCGACTGAGTCTGTAACACATGCCCTTAACGAGAGAATAAAAAAAAATTATCGCGCAGTGATGGCTATTATTTCTTACGTATATTAATTAACTATAATTTAAGTATTACATATATTTACCTATTATATTTATCTATTATTTTCTACTTCCTATTCCCCCTTGCTGTTCAATAGAGAGTATTTATTTAATTTCCGTACCGTGTTATTCAGTATATATTCTCTTATGACAAATTTGTCGGTATACTTCTCGTACGCAGAACTCTATTTTACCGACTTGAGATAGTTAAAAAAATGTGGAGAAGCGTAAATTGTGGACAAAAGGGCATGTATAGTATCGGGCGTGTAGATAATCAAATGTGAACTTTCGATTTGTGGCATAAAGGGTAGTGTAGTAAAAGGAGTGTGGAGAACCGCTGTTTATAGTAAGGAGAGTATGTAGGATCGTGCGTGTACACGATTGTAGAGAACAGAGTGTGGAGAAATGGGGGGTTGACACGGCAATCCACAGTTTTCTAGTAGCCAGTTCAGATTGCCTTAGTGTGGCGCTACGGGTCCGTTCTAATAGTGAAAAGAAGAAGAGGAAGAGGGACAAACGCGCCGTCTGTCGCGGTAAAGATTTCGCGGGAACCGGTGTGATTTACTCTTGATAAGTTTATTGCAACAGGTTATACATGTTGTCGTAACAATATCGTTTAATCTTTGTTTCTCGGTGTCACAAACCAGCATAAAATTAACGCCAAATCGACTACAATGAAGTGCACAATACCCGAGATATCTTGGCACAATCGTGATCCGGTTCTGAGCATCGACGTGCAAACGAAAACCACCGAAAATTCCAAGGGCGATAGTTTTTTCTGGCGTCTCGCTACCGGAGGAGCCGATTCACACGTTCTGGTTAATTAAATTACAAAGATTATTTTATTATAGAGAAAACAAAAAAAAATGTGTTAAGAGTGCTTTGTAAATAAATGCAATAGACAAACGTCAATCGAAGATCTGTAAAAAAAAAAGTCATAAAAATTGATTCAATCATTGTTCACTCATATTACATTTTGTATTTATTTTATTATTTTTATTTAATTTTTATCACGGATTTCTTCTTTTACAGACAACAGTTGTGACTGACATAGTTAGCCTATGTATATCACAAAAGTTACAATAATCAAGAACTAGCAAACACAAGTTTCCAATATAATCCTGAACAGACACGCACAACAAAATTGACACAGTTGGAGCAATATTTGTGACACGCGCAGTACAAAACGCCAATATTGCGCCAACTGCAACCGTTTCGTGGTGCCTGTCTATCTGGGAATAAAATTAAAATACAATTTAACAGATTATAAACCGCTATACATTTAAAAGAATATAGTTACAATTATTAGTACAAAAAAATATATATTGAATCGATATTGCCGAGCTTGAATTGTTTTTAGCTCAGGACGATCGAATTTGCTTGTTCTTTACACTCGTTAAATGAAATGCCTGTGACATTTATTTATTTATTTACGGCACACACCCTTTTACAAAAAAATATACGATTAAAAAAAAATAATAATAATTATTATTAATATTTATACAAAGGAAGTATAAAGATGTATAATCTGATAAAATTAAGTATATTTGATATCCCTATATATATCAGTTATAACCAGATTTTTTATCAATTTACAAGTTTACAACTTCTTAAATCGTATTTTAATTTTCATTATATAGAGAACTTCTGTTCGCTAGTCATTAATTATTTTTGTGATATACGCAGACTTACGATCTGAATCTCCACTGTTGTTGCTAATATACCTGTAATGTGTCAAGTAGAAGGAGCTATCCTTTGAAATTAAATTAAATCACAAAGACATACGAGAGTCCAGTCTGTTTCCAAACTGGTTCACTGTTTCAGTGGCAACAACCACTGGTGGTAACGCATTTCATGGGTCAACTACCCTGTTAGACAGGGCATATTTCCATGGGTTCTTCATGAACTGATTCTTCTCTAGTTTATCCCTGTGTCCTCACAGGTACAGATTCCTTGACATTCAAAAGATATCGAGATCATCGTTTGCGTTGTACCCATTCAATACTTTAAACTCATTAAAGTATTAAAATAATATTACTAATCATTATATACGAAAAACAACTTATTAAACTTATTAAAAATATAAAGAGGGAAATAGGGTTGCATTTAATACAGTGTATTCCAGATAAATGAAATTAGGAAATCACATAAAAATATGTATATTTATATTTTCCTTTACAGATATGGCACCTGACAGTCAATGAAACTGGTGCAGCATCGATAACATGCGTAGCGGATCTCGAGCGTCATCAGAAAGCTGTAAACGTCGTACGTTTTTCGCCGTCCGGCGATATACTCGCCACAGGAGACGACGGTGAGCGGATATGCGACCTTACCGACCGACAATTGATATTCAATTCAGTAAACAATATTTTTCGTTTTTAATTTTTAATCCCAAAGAATCCGCCATCATTCTGTGGAAGCAAAAAGACGATTTTGATCTGCCGCCTCTGCCCGGCGAGGAGAATATGAACAAGGAGCAATGGAACTCGTTAAAAGTTCTGAGAGGACATCTCGAAGATATATACGACATTAGTTGGTCGCCGGACTCGAAGTTACTTGTCTCAGGCTCTGTGGACAACAGCGCTATCGTCTGGGACGTCAGTAAAGGACGAACAGTCAGCATACTACAAGATTACAAGGGATTCGTCCAAGGCGTCTCTTGGGATCCCTGCAATCAGTACATTTGCACGCTGAGCACCGATAGGTTTGCAGAGTCACTGTTTTATACAATTTTTTGCAACTCGTTTGCTCCACGACCTTAAAAAGAAAATACGCGATATTCGATTAAAAAAAAAAAAAAAAAAAAAAAAAAAAAAAAAAAAAAAAAAAAACACAACTCGATGAGGAAAATAAAACTGTGATACCGAGATTATCATATCGTTTCTTTGTGCAATGTACTTTGTATAGAAAGCTTCTATGAAGAAAGATTTTCTGTAATTATTTGACATCGTCACAGGGGAAGTATTGCCGGTACAAAAAATAATCGCGTTTAGATTTTTCAATATTCTCAGCCATGACAACGTTCCAGCGTTTTCGCGATTGAAAGAAAAATCTGGTCCTCACCTTATTTTTCGTCCACCATTTTTTTTTTTCTCCCCGAAAACAAGCTTTCCCTACGAGGAAGCAAAAACATTTTACCGAGGTTTTCACGAGTAAAAAAGTTAATTGGAATGTTACAAATTTCTGTATTCAATGTGGAAATGCGTTGATGAAAAAGCGATCGTACTAAATAATAAATATCGTTGTTTGACGAACAGGCAATGTCGGCTCGTGGATGTGAATACAATGAAAACTGTGCAAAGGGTTCACAAATCCAAGATACCAACGCCTCCAGGCCATCCCCTGGAGGGAAAGACTGTTCGCCTGTTTCACGACGATACGTTCAAATCATTCTTCAGACGTCTGACGTTCACGATAGACGGATCATTGATTATCGCACCTTCCGGTATAATCGAGCCACAGGAATCCACCGAGAGGATATCAAACGCAACGATAATCTTCTCGAGGCACAATCTGAAGGAGTGAGTAGACGTGAATCGAAGATCGATGTGGTTTCGACTGAAAAATTTTATTTAAATTTCAGGCCGATAATAGTCCTGCCATCACTGGACGAATCCACGATAGCCGTTCGTTGTTGTCCGATTTATTTCGAGTTGCGCGACGACGGACCCGTATCGATGCTCGCGCTGCCGTACAGAATGGTCTTCGCCGTAGCTACGCAACACTCTGTAATCATCTACGATACTCAACAAATTTCGCCGGTTGCGCTTATCTCCAATATCCATTACACGAGACTGACCGACGTCGCCTGGTGAGTTGCGGTTGGCTTTATAATTAATAATTCATTGTTATTATAATTATTGCGGTTTCCCGTGTTTACGGGTTACTGATTATATCGTCGAATTATTCGAAGGTCTTCCGACGGTAGAATCTTGGTCGTGTCGTCGACGGACGGCTACTGCTCGATAATACATTTCCAAGAGGGAGAATTGGGTAAGCGGTACAAGAGCGTAACGGGATTCCTCATGGGCGATCCCACTAGCGAAATTGAAAAGCCGATAACATCGAAAACGGACGATCAGAGTTCGAAGAAAACTTTCGTGGAATTGGACAGTGACGCGATGGACATCGATATCACGAAAAGTACGTCGAATTCGGACAAATCGAAACAGAACGAAAATGGCAAAGAATCCGTTGGGAACGTCGATCAGATTGTCGAAGGCAGTCAGGATATAAAGCTAGTGTATACCGAGACAAACGACACGGATAGTGCGGCGAAGAACGTCAAGAGAACTCCTCCAAAAAGCGAATTACCTGCCGTACTGTCCGCTCGAACGCCTCGCAGGGTAAATTTGATAACGATATCGAGTCCGAAGCGCTCTAAGAATAAGTGAAAGGCTTACACATTACAGCAATGAAAATAATCGATGTGCCTTAATCGAGATCAACGGAATGATGAAAAATATATTTTATTGTTTTTCCATTTTCTTTTTTTTAATCACGCCGAGTCAATAGAAACGGCAGATTGCGTATAGAAATATAGTATTAAAAAAGTACCTATCAAACAAGGCGTTTAGCAAAGAATATCTTCTTATCCACTGGATTGGGGATTATCTGTAACGGAAAAAAAAACAATTATTCATAGAGTCCGAATCGCTCTAAGAATAAGTGAATGGCGTAAACATTTCAGCGATCGAAATAATCGACGTTCCTCCATCGAGATCAGCGGGATGATGAAAAATATATATTACTATTTTCCATTTGCTTTTTTTTTTTAACCCGCAGACTCAATAGAAACGGCTGATGCATATAGAAATATAATATTGAAAAAGTACCTATCCAACAAGGCTTTTAGCAAAGAATTTCTTCTTATCCACTGGATTGGGGATTATCTGTAACGGAAAAAAGCAATTATTCGATGTGTGTTACGATTAAATAGACCGTGCAAAAGTATATTCGAAATTTAAAACAGTCTTGTGTCGATGACATTTCAAGTTTCAAGTCACGACACACAAGACAGCTGTATTCGCGCCGAATCTGTTTTCCTCAACGCGATAACCGGAACATGACTGTATGACGCTGTACCGCACGATTACTCGAAATGTGATTTATTAACGGTAATATTAAATTTAGTACTGTAAATATTAGCACCACCGTGCGAGTGTAAATATTTTCTTAATAAAAGTAAGAAGTTTTATTTTAATTTGCAATTAATTTACCATGCAATTTATTATTGGATTATGTTCGTTAGTCAATATTTTTTTTACCAATTTTTCTTCCTTCAAATAGAGTACACGCATCCGTTGTGCCCCGCTCAACTCTATTGCCTTTTTTCGGTTCGAACAAACATTTGGTAGGTCTACGGGTTCGAAATTTTCTGGGCATCGGCGTAACCGACTCCCGCAATGGGGTATTCGCGGATACGTTAATTAACGCGTATTAAAGAAACAATAAAAGAATAAGAGTTTCCACGTACTGTGTCTTGTCCGGGTTTCCATCCCGCGGGGCACACTTCGCCATGTTCGTCGGTATACTGAAACGCCTGTACTAATCTCAACGTCTCGTCAACCGATCGCCCGACTGGAAGATCGTTCATTGTAATTTGGCGTAAAACACCCCTTCCATCAATTATAAACAAGGCCCTGCAATGATACAACAAACTAAGTAAAAAAAATGGTGCAAAATAATTTGTACATGACTTCTTCATTCATTACTATCTTGCGTATAGCTTTCCTTATAAACTGTTCGTTGGTCGATTTCGGCTTCCTCATAGAGCAAGCTGGGTGGAAAATTGTAATAAATGTGAAGCCATGTGCAAATTACTTTGTACCTTGTGGTCATTCCCTCACGAATTTCCTTGCGAGGTAATTTCGCCGAGGTCGCAAGTACAAAACGAAATATTATACGCTGTCTTTAAATACGTCCGGTTTAAAAATCTCAGTTTCCGAACCGGAAGTGACGTAAATATATATATTTTTGTAAATCGAAAATACGAAAAATAAATTTAAAAACTAATAATAAGGTTCCCTGGCTCGCGCCCTTCTCATTTATGCAAATTTAAAAGAAAAATGTAAAAAATGAAAAGGAACTTTTAGACTACTTCCAATACTCTGACATTAAAATTTTGGTTTTTTTTTTTTCAAGAACAGTATCCTACGAGGAAAAAAAAATATGTTCCTTCCACTGCAGACTCATTTACCGCAGAGTGTGGCCAAGATCCTCCAGGTATGCACCATAATCTTTAGATATTTTGTGCGTAAGATCAGAGAGAAGTGGAATTTCAATTTTCTCAAGTCCTCCTTCCTTCCTCGGCGTGTGGGTCCAAGCTAGATGAGTGAAATGCGAATCCACTGAAGCCGCTACAACTTCTGTATTTATTTTCTTGAATTCCTTGACTCGGTCGGAGAATGCCAAAATTTCAGTTGGACAAACGAAGGTACTGTTCGGAAGGATTAGCACACGTTTGTATTAATTTCATTAACCAAGATAACTGAATTTATACCGTAACTTACAAATCGAGGGGATAGAAGAAAAATACAAGATATTTTCCTTTGTAGTCGCTGAGCTTGATATGTTTGATCTCTCCGTTAACGACTGCAGTGCCTTCCCAAAATGGAGCTTGTTTACCAACTAAAATAAAGAAAAAATTATTTTCCTATATTTACAGAGAATCATACCAAAATCTACTGTATTCTGTATTTTTATATAACTATGTCGCTTGATTTATTACTAAAATTTGGAATATCATTTTTTTTTACTATATATATGTGCTATATAGTAAAATTCCGTGAAGGGATTTTTATAACGATTTTTAAGGTGCACCAAAATAACAAAAATGGGATACCACTTTTGTTATTTCGTTACACCTACAAGCTCCATTCATCGCGCGCGAGATTAACGAGACTGAACGAAGATTTATTTTAGCGCATGGCGATTCTTTTTACGAAGAAAACTGATTGTAGATAAAGGTAGTAAATGAAGGGGAATGAAAAAAAGAAAAAACACGCGTCGCTAATAGTTTAAACGAAAGATAAAGTACTTAAGTTGATTATTTATGTGCAATCATTTGCGTTCACAAGTTATAGATAACTCGTCGTAACTTACTGACGGCTTTTGTCGTTTGCAACTGATGGTCCGCATGTTTAGTGCCGGCTGGATAAACAGTACCGCCGGCAAACGAGTAGCATGACTCGTCCTCTCCGAAATTCGTCGAATCAACATTTTCGTATGAAATTATTACCAAAATGAGAATACTCAGAGCGGAGCGGCCTGAATAATGGAACATGCTTACGACTGCTGTTTCCTGCTGTTGCCCTACCGGAATGACACGTAGCTATTAGCTAACATTGACCCAGAGTCTAAGATAATGTTTACACTTGAGGCCGAGGAAGCGCCGGGGATGATCATGAACTCCGCGTTACACACGCGAACCGGTTTGATTATCGATCGATCGAACAAGTGCGCGGGAGCGCGGCAAATTTGAATAATACGCGGTCTTAAACAGATCGGCCATTTTTGTACGCGTCATGTGACGCTGAAATGATGCGTCATTTGACGACCTCGCATCGATTACTTGAGCATCAATTGTGTATCAACAATTCCAACACCACCAGCCTTACTTTACTCCACTTTCCGTGCCGCTTTCATTCACTTTTATCGAGCCGCGCGATGAGGAATAACTTAACCAATATGCTTTTGTATACAAACATGGCGGACTACCGTGTTTATCATAGAAAAACGATACACTAGCACGAAGCGCAGTTGTTACTGATGGAATATTCGCGTTACCGTAATGGGTAACTGTATGAGGACTCTGTTCAAGAAGTTACGAAGAAAAGCAAGCTCCGAGAGGTGAATATTTTCGTTCAATTTTGTCATTCGCGATCGCTTCCTGTGATCGATGAATTAATAATTTGTCATTTCCCATGACAGGACTGTCGTGTTGCTCGTCGCGGGTCTCGACAACGCTGGAAAGACATCGGTCTTAAATCGCATAGCCAATGGTGATCTGCAATTCTTTTTTTCGCCTCCCGGCTTACACACACTTTGTCTTATGAATTTTTTTTTGTGATTTAATTTAATTTATTTGATTCAATGGAAAAAAAAACCTTTTACAAAAAGAAATAAGTTATAATATATTAAATTTGATATAGAATATTGTTATTGGCATTCTATAATTACCATTCTAAAGAGATTCTTGAGGGTTCATCCACCTTGAACAGTACGCATAAAATCCACACAATTTATACCAGCATGCGCCGCATATCGCACACAGTAATAAAAAGTTTTCTATTTTTTACAACAACTTATTATCCACAAACATCCACAATTTTTTATTTGTTAGTTTTCCGATTGCACCATCTAGCTACAGTTTTACAAACAAATCTGCAAACTAAAATTGTTAATGACATAGGCAATAAAAGGACGGGTTTGTATATTCAAATCTAAACAAACGAGTTTGGCACTTATTTTATAAAATTAATTATTACTGTGCAGTTGTTCATATCACAATGGTAGCGCACATTCAATTGTACTCCAGCATACTTTGACTTGTTATCCTCCCGAATTTCCCCTGAGAACTTTTGACGTCTAGCCCTTCTTCGATATCGTGAGGCTCGTTTATAATTTTTGTCTGTTTTGCAGATCCGAGCCAGGATGTCCTACCCACTATGGGGTTTCGGATAGTTTCTCTGAGACACAAATCCTACTTTGTCAAAGTCTACGATATAGGCGGAGCCCAACAGATCAGATCCATATGGTCAAAGTATTATAACGATGTGAGTCAATGAAAAATCTAGTGGAAACCACCATTAGCTTAATTAATTAATTATTCAGCTGTAAAGTATGAATATTCAGCATGAGATAAAATAACCATGGCTCCAAAAGCCTGAAGGAATCTGAGCAAGGATTCATTTTTCTTTTTTTGCTCATATTCATAATAGTTCAATTTAATAACTTCTAGGTACACGGTCTCATTTACGTGGTGGACGCTAGCGACATATCCCGTCTTACAGAAAATAAAATCGTTTTTGGCAAATTAATTGCGCACGAACATGTTACTGGAAAGCCTATATTATTGTGAGAATATTGAAATACATATATATATATTTACGTATACGTCGCTAAGAACACTCACGCATACGTATTTTTATAAGCACGGTAGTAGATGCTGGGATGATTTTTTTTTCGCACAAATTTGCGTGATATTAGGGTATTTATTCTCTACGAGGGTGAAAAGCAAATATTATTTAAAAAATTCGTATGAAATTTAATGTACTGGTACTGGAAGTTTCTATGCATAAACTGTTCTATTAAAGTTCATGTACAGTTGTGATTAAAAAAAAATCAACGTACACCCACATCGAAAAACGTGCCGTGAAACGGGTAACGTACCATTGGTACCGCCACCGTTCCGTCGCCGTGTCGTCATTTTTGTAACTGGGCTGTATAAAATAATTTACATATACTTTACTTGCAATTATTTACTTTATTTTAATTACGATGTAAGAGTTCATTAGTTTTTCATAATTATTGTACGTTCAATTTAATGTACCAGTATTCGCATCAAAACTTTCAGTCCGGTACATTAAATTTACACTTTTTGTAAACAGTAAATTTTCGCGAAATAATCGACGAGAGGAACGTTTGTTAATCTAACAGAAACGAATTGTGTGTCTCGCAGACTAGCGAATAAGCAAGATGTACGCGGTGCCGTTGACGAACTCGATCTTGTGGAGAACTTGGAGGTCGAGCGCGTTGCCAACGCCATGCGATGTCCGACAAGAGTCGAAACTTGTTCCTGCATGTTTTCCGCGGAACAATCGAAACACAATACAATGGGTATAATTAACGGCTACAAGTAAGCAGCACAGCAAAAAAAAAAAAAAAAAAAAAACCTCCACCTATAGATGCAGCATGATTCTTATTCACAATTGCAGATGGCTGTTGGACACGATATCGAAAAACTTCGCAACAATAGATCATCGGATCAAGGATTCTCAGAATGGCGTTGCCACGCGAGTCCTCAGAAAACCGTCTTCTGTGTCAAACACGCTGTCGAGGTCCTCGATACGCTCGAATCCTTTCAAGCCGATACGGGAGCTTGTCGGAGAATCGGTGAGTAGCCGCGAAAACGGCAGATGTAAATAAACGATCGATTCGTTAATTCCGTGTTCTGAGGTCTAAGCCCCCTAAGAGCACCGTCGCACAAGGTACACAATCACGACATAGCCGTTACCACCATCGCAACAATTGTTTACAAACAAATAAAAATTATAAATAAAAATGAAAATTACAAATGAAAGGAATATCAAACTAAAGTAACATCAAATAAAAATAAAAATATGAATAGAATATGCAACAAAAGTAACGAAATTTGATGGATAATAAATGAGATGTCCCTATGGAAACCCCCTGACGTCAGCCGCCGCCAATACCGCGCTGCATCCCCTTAAGAGGAAGTGAAATATCGCGGTCGGTAATAAAAACTGTAATGAACTTTTCACTCAACGGGGCTAATTTTTTTGAGGAAAAAGCAAATTCGAGGCGGATGCACACGGTAATTTCGCATCTAGCCCGAATTCATTTTTTTTCTCAAAAAAATGAACACCATTGAATAAAGTTAATTTCAAAATTGCATCCATCCCTCTCACACTCATGTCCCCGTTACGTGACTTTCGCTTCCCCTTAAGGTGATGCGAAACACTATTGAGTGCGAGAGAGATAGCATCAGTGGCGCTCTCAGCGGAGCGCGAGAAACAGGCTGAGAACGTGTTTCACATCACCTTAAGGGCATGTGGCACGGACTCAGTAGATGACAAATCGCCTTCCGTATTTTTTCCGATACGGTTGATCTGACGACAAAAAGCAAATTAAGTTTTAATGCTTCTATTTATTGACTGCTAGAATTTAATTTTCCTTTGGTCGACGCATCAACGATCTTTGAGAAAATAAGGAAAGCGATTTGTTACCATCGATTTGTCACCGTCTGCCCACCTGCCCCGCGCCCATTTGGTAAAAAAACGGTGCTGCATGTCTTTTTGAGACCGCAGACCACCGAGGAAAAACAAAATTGTCTTTCCCTGCGTCTATCGATTCTCCAGGGAAAGACAATCTTCTTTTTCCTCGGTGGACTATGGGCGCACAACGGCATTCAGTACAGTTTTTGTTACCGGCGGCGGTATTTCAACATCACCTTAAGAGCATGTGAAACACGTTCTTAGCGTGTCTCTCGCTCCGCCGAGAGCGCCACTGATGCTATCTCTCTCGCACTCCATAGTATTTCACATGCTCTTAAGCGTCAGGACCCGATAGGCTCGCCTAACTAAGATCGGTAAAAAAAATTCAATCTGTTTTTCCCCCAGGGTTGCGGCGTTCCAGGTTCGAGCAACGAGAATCGTAAGCTACACTCTCAGACCGGATGACGGAGAACTTATTTGCTCAAGTTATTACATATTCGATTTTCTTTACAGTACTCGACAACAAAAAGAAGAGATCATCCCTGAAAAAGTTTCTGGCCTCCTGCAAGAACAAGACAACGCCAATGGATCTTGACGAACGTGTCAGTAAATCTCAAAACTCGTTGCATCGTACCGGATGCGAAGTTTTGCCGATCAACGGACAGGAGAGTCAAACGACTCTGGTGACGCTGAATCCTCTGAATTTGGCGATCGACGAGACGAACAATCGGCCCGCACAGCATGAGCAGTTGCGGCGACCTTTCACGGCTCCGCAGATGACTCAGAGACAGAATTCGTTGATGCTGTTCAACATACCCGGACAAGTACCTCAGTGACAATATTGATATCTTACATTATAAGTAACCGATGTATTTATTTTGTACTTGCGAGAATCGATAATGGAAAAACCATACCTCTTCTACTTATTTTCGAGTGGCTGGTTCATTAATCGACCGACAATCGTCGTTGGTTTATATTGCGTTTTATTTACTTCATGTAAAATCGAGTACAAATTACGTATAAATTGATGTCCAGGGTATGCATTCGATACTACCGATACTATGTTAAATTTATATAAACACAAAACTCTTTTTTTTTTTGTGCGACATTGTACGGCACCGGTTAAGCCAACGATTGTCCGATAGAAATTCGCGGTACATTCGTTATTTCGTTCAGCATAAGTTCAAAATTACACGTATTTTTTTTTAGGCATAATATTTGACACATCGATACACGCAGTAACGACGATGATTTGTTACAGCTCGTGAAACGGCTATCGAACTTTATCACAATTTTTGGGCTGTGAAAGACATTTTCTTAAGGCATATAAACATTCGTATTCGCAACGTTGAGCGTTGTTGAGCATATTCGATAAAAAAAGGTAAAAAAAGTAACGCTAATCGGTCACTCCGACAATGCTACATCACAGGATCTTACACTTGTTGATACTGTAGTCATGTAACATACATTGACTCAACGTCGGTAAAGCGTTAAATGCAATTTCAGGAACGAAAGTAATACTACGGATGTTCGAAACATGAAAATAGTGGCAAGAACGACGTCGTTGGACGCTTTACCGAAAGTATGAGCACCTTTGTTAAATTAATTTACAGTAATTTACTGTAAACCTGGTTAAATTAATGTACAGTAATTCTCGTATTACCGACGCGTATTGAGCACGGAGGGAGTGACAACGTAAATCGCCAATATCGACATTCTAAGCACCGTCAAGAAGCAACGGCTCCAAAAATCATATTCGAATACAAAAAGAAATAGTAAAAAAAGAAAAAGTAACAACGTATAAACAATACATGCGGTTTTATAAGTATCGATACTAATCGCTGCCGGAACGCTCAAAAAAAGGTATCTCATGTTTCTGCGACAAAGTTTACGAACAAACGTACTTGATTTGGCGTTACAAAAAGAATCGGCAAACGATATCGTAAATGCAATATTTTAAATGCAAAAAAACGTTCTTCGCGTTGTCTCGTTTTTCAGGCACGTAGTTTTTTTGTATCCCTCCGGATTCTCTCGTCGATCGTACGCGTGTACGATCGACCGGGATGCGAGGAGGCACGTCTAGGCTCCGCCCAGCGCGTTACCGCCACCGATAACCGTGCCGTTCGTCGGTGGCGTGAATTTCACCAAACGCGTGAGCATCGAAGTGATGCAGGGAATTTGCTTCTGTTGATGCATCGCGGAATTGTCAGGAGTGTTTGATTCGAAGTCGATAGCGACCCGCTGGGAGACGAAAGTGAGCAGCGTCAACATATCATAACGGGTGCCGTTTTCGCGAAGCTCCAAACACAGAGCCTGCATGAACCACGAGCCTCGGGTGGTGTTTCGCCAGGAGTAATAGCCCGGTATAGTCGAGTAGGCGATAAGCAGATCCGCGTGAGTGGGTATGCGAAAAGTTGCCGCTGGCTGACCGTCGGTCTCCGTGCGTTCTTTCAGCGACGTACCGCCGTCGAGTTTGTCGCCCTGGCAAGCTTGAATGAAAAATAGCTTTGGTTTGCCGGCCAGAGTTGGACATCGGTCGGCCGTGAAGTACGACCAAATCGTATCGGCTTTGTAGGGTGTGTCGTGAGCGTATAGCAGACCGAGCTCGCCGTGGCTCAATACCGCTACCACAAGACAATCGTGATTGCTGTGATCCATATCGGCAACTAGAAAAAATAAAAAAATGTCAATGTGGGCTAATATTTTTCAGTTTTTCAGTTTTCCAAAATGTATGTATATGAAATATAATATGGTATAAGGTGAAGTATAATATAATATAAGGTGGTCCTTAAATTGAATATTTTTAAATTGTCTAGGGGCCAATCCGTATTATCATCATGAGGTCAAAAATTAAAATGCGATCGGCGAACGGTTCGCGAAATTAATGCATTTTTAGATGTCGCTACCAAGGGTTAAAAAAACAAAGTTTTCGACAATTATTGCCAATAGTTACAAATTGTTGTAAAAGGTGAAAATCCACCGCGTAAAAATAACTGAATATTTTATTTTAAAAGATATGTTTGTTGTAATAAAAGTTAATTTTAAAAAATCGAAGGTTTGTACAACTGAAAAAAGAGTACGCTCGTTTCAGCTGTTGAAGAGTCAATAGAGATATTATATATCTTTTAACCATTACAGGAATTTGTCAACTCCCTTTATCAGAAACGACAAACCTTCGGTTTTTTTTTTATTTAGCTTTTATTACAATAAACATATCTTTTCAAATGAAATATTCGCTAATTTTTCCACGGCCGATTTTCACCATTTACAATATTTTTTAACTATTAGCAATAATTGTCAAAACTTTGTTTTTTTTTAACCCTTGGTAGCGACCTGTAAAAATACTTCGATTTCATAGGGATTTTGCGAAGTTTTTTTCTTATACGTCATATTTTAGAAGTGCGGGTTGGCTCTAAGGAAATTACAGATTTTTCATTTTGACTTTAAATTTATATGTTCGGAAATTTTTAATTTTTTAAATAGCCGATAGCGACCTCTAAAAATGCATTCATTTCGGGGACCCGTCGCACATCGCATTTTTATTTCATATCTCACGATAATACGGGGTGGTCCCTAGAAAATTCAAAAATGTTTAATTTAAGGACCACCCTAATGGATATAATATAATACAACATTTTATATGATATGCGTAAGTCCATGAAAATGTTTGTCTTTCACTCATACACTCATGGCACAATCATGTACATTTACGTGAACGTTCACGACTCCCGTCGATATCCGCACACCCAGATAGAAAAATGACGGCACGGCGACGAAACGCTGGCGGCACCGATGGTACCGGCCCCGTTTCACGGCACGTTTTTCTATCTGGGCAATACTCATGGCCTTCTCATAGATCACTGAGAAAAGCCTCAACTTCGCGTCATCTCGATTTTCAATTACTCTAGAAAAATCGTTGACTCTGGACTCGCATTTACAGAAAAGACATGAAATTATCACAATCGTAGTGCCCAGCGATTTTTAACAAAAAAAAAAAATCACGTAACAAACATATGGTTTGTTTTTAATGACACAGGACTCTCACAGTACACATTCAACATCCTTATCATTTCTAACCGAAATCGAAGATACATTCATTGCGCGTGCGCGAAATGCGCGAGTCACATAAACGTGCCAGTATATATTTATATATTTATTATTAAACATATGTATATACAATTTTTGTTGTTTATTACCTCTTTCCAAATTTTTCGTTATATCCTTGTGAGTGGCATTGTGAAAGTCATTTACTTCGAATCCGAGATCCTTGAGTGTATTGACTAGATTCTCGCAGTCGACGTTGGTGCCGCTGCGAGGTTTCAGGTGGCTGACGGTGAAAAATTCGTGATTGAAAATAATCGCGAGACCGCGCTTGCCGTGATTCATTTTGTAGTGAGTAGCGTAACGCTCGGTCGGTGCCGTCTGCAGCGGGCCCATGTAAGGGCTAACGCTGTTTCTGTAAAAGTACGAGACATTTCATCATTGGCGATAATCTTTTTTTCCCCCTTTGCTTTTTCCATCTTACGAGATGGAGAGACAAAGGCAGCGTTGTCGATTCGAACGTGCTTCAACCTGTTACGGCCGGAGCACGCGCGACACTCATCGTTTTATCTATAATGCAAACGAAGAGCTCAAACAATGACGCCACTTGCGCCGCTGTCAGAGTTCCGTTGTGCGCTGCTTACTATCGATCCGTAAATCGCGCCAAAGATTCGTCAAACCGGACGTCATTGACCTCATAAAAAATAAATCTTATGACTTACCTCCCATATCCGAAAGCATCTCCTGCGTCAGGGTCGCGCTCGACGTCGTTGCCCGCGACATTGTCAACCGCACTCGCGCTCATATTCGTTAGTAACCTCAAACTCTACTTTGCTACGAAAAAATAAAAAATTAACTTTCCTCTCCCTCGTGTCGATGAAAGATCGATCGACTGTTAATTTGACTGACTCACGAAGAAGCGACCGACTTCCTCGTCGTCTCGTGCTGCAATGATGGGAAGTGCGAATGGAACCGAACCGAAAAATCTTTGCCGATCAATTGCACTCCTCGGTACACGATGATAAGATAACTGTGCTCCGACGCGCGTCTCTATCTGACAACTGAATCAGAATCAGAATTGAGGGAAGCGTGCGGAAACTGACCAATCGGCTGTCGCGAATGCCGTCTCGAATGCAACAGCCGAAGATACCGACGAATCGAGAGAAAAAATAATTGACCTGTTAGTGGGGGAGTTACGGATGCGCGCGCATTTCCATTATCGTCGGGCGCACAGATTTGCCAGAAGAGAGTGCGAGCCCGCGATTGGCCGACGCGCGTCATATTCGCACTGGGCACCCTCTCTCGTGAAGGGAAACGCACGTTTCTGTTGTTGATGCCTGCCGTGACTCTCCGACCGCTGATCGGCCTGGCGCAGGTTAAACAAAACACCGAACGAAACGGCGACGCAACATTCTTTGTCCGATGACAATACACGCACGTTCGAAACGTCGTTGCTCGTACGGTAGAGGGTCAGAGACTGAGAATTAAAAATAATGTCGAATCATAATCAGAGAAATTCGTTCGACATGCACGAGGCTTTCGAGCCGTTCATCAAGCGGGTGCGCGATGTTCAGTACTTCGGTAAGTTGTTCGTTCGAGCGACGATTTTATCGGCACAAAACAAACATCTCCGAATTTTCAGGTTTGAGCCGCAGAAACATACAACTGAACGCTATGTTAAGTTCAGGGAGGTGCAAGGCCGATCGTTTCAACGTGTCCGTACCTTACGCCGGAGAGATGCTCGAATGGACCGTAATGTTCGATTCCAACTGTCCCGAGATGGGACCCGATTTTGAGTTTCACAGCGATTCCTTCATGGCTGATCCCGACGCGGATATGATAGAAAAACATATTCCAAGCCTTGCCAATTGGAATCCCTTGGACTCGGATTGCTTGCTGAATGTCCTTGGCGAGCTCGCTATGTGCTACAAGCAGTACCAAGTGAGTTCTTGACCCTTCGCCGGGTCACTGGGAAGAAAACCATTTCTTCAGTCTTCATAAAAAAATTATCATTATTGTTATTCTACTATTACAGTTATTATTGTTACTAGTGGTTATGTTGGTTCGTGGGCTCGCATGGATTCCACTGTTCATAGCATATGGAAATCTATTCCGGATGGAATGGAATTTTGCAATTTCGCGATGTGCTACAAAAACTGAAATACCAAAATTATAGCATATAGAATTGAGTTTTGGAGATTCAAAATTCATTCTATATATGGTATACAATCTAAAATTCCGAGATGATGGCATAGAAATGGAATTCCTTGATTTTGAAATTTATTCTATATGCTATGAAAACTGAGGGGAGGGCAGAAGGGACAAACATCCAAACCAACAAACAAATCCATAATTTTCCAAAATATATATAAGATCTCGAAATACATCCTTACAAGAGAAATCCATCCGTACAAAAATCAATTTCTTTCCATGAATGCCCGAAAGTTGAAACTCGGTGAAAATTTATCCTCTCAATAAATGCTAATCGGTTAATGATAACTTAAAAAATAAAAAATAGTTTTATAAAAACTGGACAAAAAAATTCATGGATTTCCTTGTCAATTGTGCAGTTGGACCAGTTGGGAAGAATCCACCATTTACTTCACATAGGACACGAAATGATAACCGATGCGCCGGAAATTCGTCAGCAAGGCGTCGAAGTTATTCTGCTTCCCAACGAAGCATCGCCGACGGAAGCGAGGTTTATGATCCGCCTGGACGTAGACTTCTCGGGCCTTCCCGGACGAAGCAACAAAGCTGACGAAGATGACGCTATGCTGATTATTAGTTTTCAGCAGCCAAACTGGAGTCGTGTCACGCCTCAGCTCTTCCTCACGAGTCAGCTCGAGGACATTTTCGGCGGTCAGGGCACAATGCACATTCCACCTTATCAGCGAAACAAAAGCCTGATGGACTACATTAACGACGTCAAGAAAGTTATCACCGTCAAGGTATCTTTCCCTGTCGATTTTTTTTTTTTTTTTTTTGAGAGGAAATTAAGGTCCCCCTTCAAGTACGGGGGACTTTTTGCCGAAAGCAATCGACTTTGCTTTCTTTTAAGCACAAAAATGATACGGATGTGCTCGATAAATTTCCTTCTGCATTATGAAAAGAACAACGCTTCAAGGTAACCCACATAACAATTGGACTACATATATACGTAAATGAATCGTAAAAAACGGCGGACTTCTTAAATCTGCTCTGAATTTATTTCGATATGAACTCTGAATGTCCTCTGAAAGATATCGAATCATCGATTTTGAACCACTTGTAGGCATCTCAAACACGTGAACTTAAGTAATTCTTTTCGAGAACTCTTTATATACGTATTGCACCATACAATAATGTGCTGGATCAATATTGTATTAATATTCTGGATTAATATTGTATCTGACAATATGTACGCAGAGTCCACAAAACGGTTTACTTAAGTTCAGATGTTTGAGAGTACTACCAGTGGTCCGAAATCGACGCATTTGATATCTTTCAGAGGACATTCTGAGTTCATATAGAAATGAATTCAGAGCACATCTAAGAAGTCTGCCATTTTTTGTTGTCTTCCAAATGCTATGTGGGATGTCTATGAATTTTTACAGATTTTTTATTAGCACATCAACTTGTTATTCGAATCGTTCAAAGGTCCTCGTAAAGCAAGGATCTCGTATGTGAAGGGTTAACGATCTTCAAGAGTTCTCCACCATAAAGCTCGTTAAATTACAGGTGGAAACGGTAACGACTTGTTTCGAGAAGCGACGCACCTTCATCGCCGGTTTCCTCTCGATGCAGCGCCACAACGTCGTAGAGTACGACGCCGAGGATTGCAGTCGAATATCCATCCTCCTCGAGCAACAAGATTACTACTTTCTCGTACACATTCGTTTGCCTCCCGGCTTTCCGAAGGATCAACCGACCGTCAACCTGCAGTCGATTTATCATATGAATCAGAAAGACGAGCTTTATACAACGAAGATCCATCAGTATCCGTACAGTCCGCGTTGGAGCCCCACGGAAATGATTCAAAAAATGTTGGACAAGATCCTCAAAGAGGACGTGGTCAAGTTTAAATCGTCCGGCGTCGCGGGAACATCTGCGACTCGCCGCACGTGATTAATCTATTATGATGTTCCTCTTTGAACAGAGTTCCAACGGTGACCCGACCTTTTTTTTAATGTACATTAACGCTGTTCTATATTATCGGAAATGTAGTCTGTCATCATCTTCACGTGCCTTTTATTGCATAATCTCGTTGTAAAAAAACCTTTCCCAAACGAGCGTGTATGGCCAGGCAGTCAATAGACGACTTCGAGGTCTCCACTTTGATCGTACTAAGCAGCATCGACGGAAGGTATTATTCACAAATCATCCGATGTTGCTCATATGTAAGGTACAATTATAATTTATAAATTTACATTTACAAGGCTTACAGTGTAGTTTCCTTTTTTTTGTTTAATTTAATATTAAAATAAACTTGCACGGCTTAACACTATGTCGAATTAATCAGTGACCTACACTCGATTCTTGCATTTTTTTCCTTCTTTTTCAATTTATGATTATTCATTAACATCGCGATTCGTTCCACATGCGGAGCATCGTCGCGTCTGAAGACAAAAATAAAATAGTTGTTTTTCGAACATACGGATTTCACGACGGAACACAGAAGAACATAGTGGAGTAGGGGGGATAGTGTGAGCTTTACGGTTTTGGCAAGACGTTGAAAGAAAAAAGGCAAACAGAAAGCGCAACATTTTTCCCGATTATTTTGAGTGTCCTCTTCGAGACTCGGGCTTCCGGACAATGAGGACGATCACGACACTTTTGAAACTGAGAACTGTGCTGATTGAACTTTCGACACATCGTCGGGGAGGATTCATTCGTACCTACTGATAAAGTTACCTGCATTTCATCTGTCTCTATCGATAACTATGTTCCTTCATACATTTAAGTAACAACTAAAACCTTAAAACACTGTTAAACAAAGAATTCTGCTGCAATCGAGAGAAATACATCGAGTCGGTAATAATAATGAAAGATACAGCAATAAATTATGTAAATGAATAAATATATATCAAAATATGTGGTCATTATGAAACAGGTCCGTCCACACTGTTATGAAAGGAATACCTCTTGTTGGACACGCGTAGCTTTGGCTCTGTCGACGCCTCCGGTGTATCGCTTAGAAAATTGCTCTCGGATATTGTTTCCACTCGTCGCGATCAGGACGAGGAAAGATCGAGCATTATGCTAGCCTCCTCTAACGCCGGCAACGGTAGCTCGTTCCTCTCTTCCTCCGCTCTCGCATCGGATAACTTTAGGAACTTGATCACCTTATCCGTAGCAGCGATACCGCAGCTACTCGCTTCGTTCTGTAAAATCGATAAATCTATTATCGACCATTCTCTGATACGAAAAAAAAAACTTCAGTCCCTCCGAACAAGGACACTCACCGATGCCGTTAGATTCATGAAATTAAAGAATTTCTGGAGAACAGTCACCATTGTAGCGAAATTATTTTGCGGCAGTTTGCTACGCACCACCATCTCGTATTCCTGAAATGCAAAAATCCATTAGATTTTCAAACATTCTTAATTTCATTAAAAATTTTCAAAATTTCTTTGATGTAAAATCTTTTTCGTTCCTTTTATTTAACATTTTTTAAATTAATAATTCCTTTTCGCTTCTTTTATTCTAACATTTTTTTATTTTCAAATAAAAATTTTTGTTCATTTTCAAATTTAATCATTTTTTCATTTTCATGATTTTTTCATCTTTAAAAAATTTTTTTTCCATCGAGTCAACAGCGGTGGAGTGAGATTTCGTCTACGTTACCTTGTTATCCATAACTAAGTATCCCAGTAGAAGTACGACGTATGCGCCGATGAGTGTGTGTTCCATGTGACGACCAGCTTTCTGCAATACTGCAAAGCAAAACGAAAATTTGAATCCCCTTATGAATTGAAATTTCGATCGTGCAAGAAGCAAAGTATCGTACGTTTGGTAACGGTTTCTTCGATAAACTCCTCCTGCGACTTCGTAGTCGTGGAAACAGTTTCCGTCTGTTCGGAATCTTTCTTCCCGTCGAGAATCGCATCGGTTTTTTGTTCCTCGAGGCGCGCGAGTTCTTCTTGTTTGTAGAACAGTTCGATCAGCGCCTCGACGCCACCCTCGTCGGCTGAGTTTGCGAACAAGAAGAAGAATTATTGAACACGGAACGAAAAGTTAATGTCATCGATGAATTAATAAATCGTAATAGACGCTTTAACATACTGTCGAACAAATTTTCCGGATACGGCGGTGCCCTCGACTCGATGAGAAGTTTTTTGTTGTCGTCGCACTGCTCAACGAGATTGATCAAAAATATCAAGGCGAGCATCATTAAGTCGAATCGCTTCTCGTCCGGGAGCGAATCGGGCAATCGTAGCAAAAGATTCAGGCTGCAGTCGACGACGCCCGTTAGTGCGCCGACAGATTTGCTCCCGAAAGCTGCGTCGAAAAATGTTGACGAGTGAGTTGCATAGTTCGAAATATAATTTTTTTTAAATCATCGAGATCATAAATAAAAACAGCGAAAGCACGTACATTGTCGGTTGAAGCGATGCGTGAGATTAATGAGAACTTTTATGATAGCGAAAAGGCATTCACGGACAACCGCGCCGGTCGAACTCTTGTCGCCCAGATCGATGGTCGGATAAATCGGTATTTCTTGACCGCACAGGTAGTAGAGACTCGCCAGCGTGCTGACCAAGACCCCGTCGCCGTACTTGAGCAAGTACACCTGGTTCTCCTCGTTCATATGAGTCACCTGAGGGAGATAATTTTATCAACGCATGACGCATCGATCGACGAACGAAAAAAAAAAATGAGGAGTCGCAGAAAATTTTTACTCACGTTCTCCAGAACGCGCAAGCATCTGTCGACCTTGCGAAGTTTGTCCAAGAGGGGTTCCGACCAGCCAGAGCGGGTAACTTCGCTGGCGTTAATATGGCGATGGCAATCCTTGATGGTTTTAACGATGTGCTCGAGCCCTCCGAGCTCTCGAAGTTCCTCCTTGAACCACTCGCCGGCCCGTCTCGACGTCAAGCTCAGAAGTGTTTCCATGGCGAGCTGACCGACGGTTATGTTGTCGAGATTGAGATGCTTGGCGTGACCTTGAGCTTGTATATCCGCGCACAATTGTCGAACTTTTTCTTTGTTTTTCAACAGCTCGGCGCGACTGAGGCCACAATCGTCGAGAGCGTCTTTGTGACTCGCGTCGGATTCTAACAAACTGAGCATTAGTTCGAGACAGTCGCGATCCAAGTCCATCGCCAGACGGTCTTGGCTCAGCACGAACATCACCGTTGCCGTACACAATCCGAGACTCTGAAATGAACGAAAGGGCAATGACAAAGTTCAGACGCAGATTTTCTTAGCGTTACCCACCTGATCCTTCGTGGCGTCGTGAAGCGCCTTGAAAAATTTAGCGACCGTGCCGTGCGCTCGGACGTGCATTCGGAATGCGGGAGCCATGCATTTACTGGCGAGTCTTATGGCCGAAAGGCAGCGCGTGGCGTTTGGATTGTTCTCCCGCAGTGTATCGAGAATATATTCTACATCGTCATTGAACTCTTGGAATTCGCCGCTTTCCTGTATCTGATGGGCCTTCTTCACGTTCTTCACCACAGTGTAGAACTGGGAAAATAAAAGCAGAAATCCGTTGGTCGAACGTAGATAAAAAAAAAAACATTTCATTTTATAGCGAAATCTCCAACGTATGTGCCATATTATGATTGAAATACTACTGATTATATGTAAGTGCGCAATGTCCGTTAATCACATAAATAAATAAGTTGAAAATTGACATTTTCGTATCGCTTTCTCATAATCGTCCTTTATTCGCAAACCTTCTTCTATGAGAAAGTATTTTCTGTATTTTTAGCTTCCTCGTAGAGGAAGCTCCGCGAATGAAGGAACATTGTGAGAATGCGATATGAAAATATCAATTTTCAACTTTTATCAGGAATCGATAAAAAAATAAATAAACCAGATCGTTAAAAAAAAAAAAAAAATGAAAAACTGAATACGTACGCCTTTGACGTTCTTGCCGCAGCGAATGCTCGTTATGGCCTCAGTCTCATCCGTAAAGTCCATATCGGTTTCCGGATAAGTAACAACTCTGGTAAGTTGTTCGGCCTCGAATTCCTCCTCGAAGGCGACCGAGCCGGCGTTGCTGTGAGAGCCGGACGCAGTGTTGGGGGTCGCGTTTCCGGTGCTCGTGCTCTCCGGAGTGCTGGACTCCTTGTCGCTGTCGCACCACTTGTGTTTGTAAAGGGCTCGCCTCTTGTTGCCGTTGGTAGCGCCGGTCGATCGACTCTTGAATATGCTGCCCTTTTTCGTCACCGGCTTCGCCGCGAGATTCATCGCGAGGGGTGCGGACGGAAGAAGCTCCGACACAGGACTCGGGGCGCTCATCGGCGCGTCGTTATCGGCATTTCCGCTTGCGCCTTCGCTGTCCTCGCTGCCAGAGTACCAGTCCTGATCGACCAGTGTCTTTGCGGCGGCGATGTCCGATTCGACGGCCGGCGCCGGTGGCTCCAGCTCCATTTCCATCGGTGCCGACGCCTCGACCTCGGCGACCGGTTGTTCGGGCTCGGGCTCGAACTCCGCCTCGAAGACGGGCTCCGGTTCGCGCTCCAATGTCGCATCGCCCGTCGGTATAGCTATCGAGCAATGTTGTACGGCATCGTCGAGGGTCGTGTCCGACGGTTCGTCCGGCGATTGAGGGACGACGGTCGCGGCGGCTGCGGCGACGGGCTCCGATCTGATCATCATATGATCGGCGTCGCTCGACAATATGTCTATGAGCTCCTGTGTCGTCGTTGGCAGTGGTTGATCGCGACCGATGAGCGGTTCTATGGTCGGTTTGCTTGTGTAGCTCGTCGTACAATCAGTCTTAACGATATCGTAGTGCGATATGAGTGTGTTGTTGGAGTCGGTAACGGACTTTCGGAGAGTCAACGATAGACCGGAACTGTGAGAATTCGGAGTGGTTGGCGGTGGGGACGTGACGATCGACGAGGCGGGCGTCATATCGAGCTGGAGGTTCTTCGCTCTGCTGCGGGTTGTTCTTCGCATGTCGGAATTGTCGAGCGGTATCGAGACGGTCGTGACGATCGGCTGCTGCTGATGGGAGGAACCTCGCGCCGAACCACCGCTCATCCTGAGATCCTGCTTCAGCGACACCTCGGGACTGAAGCTTTTCCGGTCTAGCTCGATCTTCGTCGGACTGGACTGGGGCGTCGTTATTCTGTACGTCTCCGGCTCGCTGTCCGGACTGTCCTGCGAATCGCCGCACACCAGCCTCGCCGTGCCCTTGCATATTCTCAATACTATCGGCGGTTTGCCGTCCTCGCGATTCGACGCGTCGCCGTCGAAGCTCTCGCTAACGCTCCTCTTTACGGGAGGAGTGTACGACGAGGACTTTGACAGAGGCTGCTGCTGCTGCTGCTGCTGCTGCTGCTGGTGGTGATGGTGCTTCGGCGTCGCCTGCTGCGACTGTTTCGGAGCTCGAGCTCGCACATACTGCGAATCAGGTACTTGTTTGAAGATCGACGCGTCGGGAATTGGCGGCTGATCCAGCGCCGCGCTTGGAGCGTTGCGACTCTTGAAGAACTTCTTAGGCTTCGGGATCGACGGCGTGGCTGCTTCCTGTTTGCTCTCCGGATCCGGCTCGAAGGAGAACGGGTCCTTCACGGTACTGACTCGAGCGTTCTGATTAACGTAGTCTATCTTCGCCCTCTTAGGGCCGAACGTCTTTACTATTTCGTCTCTTCTGCCTGCAACAAAACTTTGTACTGTAAAGAGATACGGGCTTGTTGTGCTTCTATTGATACGGTCGATGTACGGAGAGTTTAATGGAAAGTTGAAAAGTGGTATTTCGCAGCAAGCAACCCGAATATCAAATGAAGACTGTATTGTATGTTAATATGAGAAGAATGTACGAGCATACATTTGTACCCACATGAACATCTATTCTGTAAATTATTATTATTATTATTATTATTATTATTATTATTATTATTATTATTATTATTATTATTATTATTATTATTATTATTATTATTATTATTATTATTATTATTATTATTATGGTCAGGCTGGTGCTAAAACTAACAAGATTTATTATTAAGAACTGTTTAATATACGGACCGCTTCTTATACAAAAAAAGAATAGAAAAAGAACTCTAGGTGAGACTTATGTTTCTTTTTAAGACTTTGATACTTTACACTGTTAAAGAGAATTTTTTTTAATATGATGTAATTTAATGTAATGTAATGTATAATGGAATGTCGTTTTTGTACAAAAACTGAGACATTTGATTCAATGTAAAATAAACCAGAAAAATTAATGTTCCTTTCCAGCGAAATTAAAGTGAATTATCAGAATGGAAGTACTTTTTTTAGTAAAAGTAAAGTGAATTATTAAAAATAAAATGTGTCTAAAGTTTAAAATGTAATGTACATTAATTTTTCATTACAATTGTATATGAAATTTCAAGTATAATCGTGATAAAAAATTAATATACAGTATGTTAAAAAATTCAGAAATACTTTACTTTAATTTCACTGTAACAATCCACTAGTTTCTCATCACAGTTATACATTAAACTTAATGTACTAGTTTTTGCATTAGAACACAGGGCAAAACTGGAGACGAGACCATTCCAAAGAAACTCATGGAAGAATATGCTATCGAACAGGGTGGTGAGTGCATGGGACGCATTCCCAGCTGCAATAATTGAATCCGAGTCAATCAACCAATTCAAAAAGAGACTCGATAAACACTTGTCTATCCAATGGAAAATACAAGATGCAGATATAAGTTATAAACTTCCTTTCTGTAAATATTAATAATAATAATAATAACTTCCTGTTCGGGGTATTAAATAAAAAATTGTTTTAACAATGTATATACATGCGTATATGTATACATTAGCTTTTCCTATTTTTATCCCGTGGCCCACAAGCTCAAATAAACAGTTACAGCCACACCAGCGTTAACACCCTGAGTATAAATAGGGGCCTGTTGCAATGGAATACATTGATTTATGGTTTTTACAATGTATATTAAGTTAATGTAAATCTGAATCTGGGAATACAAGAAGGTAGTCTTGTTACTCTCAAGCTTTAGTGCTCAATAGAAACATCACAGAAACATTGGTAAGAAAATTTGAAGAATTAACAATATAGTTCAAGCTTTGGAATGGATGTTCAGTAGAGCTTTGTTTTTTGACATATGAAATTAATTTTTTTTTTTTAATAGCAATTATTGCAACAACCGGTACGCTAGCGTTGCTTGGCAGCGATTTTCAGAGATACGCAAGACGGAAACATGTATTGGTCGACACATAGTCGACGACGTCAATTGTGCATAAACAAGTGTTAATACCATTGATACTGGTGCTTCTGATAGACGTGAACGAAGTAATGCCCCATTTTCCAACGGTACCCGCAGACTTGGCAGCCGACGGCCTGTTGCTGTTCTCTCTGAATAGCTTGTCGAACTGTATGCTCCCTGGCGTGACGCTGTTCACCTTGCGACTGTACGATTTAGTGCAACTGCGCGACGTCATTTTTGTTTCGTCGTTATGATCTCATAAAGATTCCGCATTCCAGAAGTCACAAGTGACAATATATCTCCTCATACTTTCGACTTTTTTTTTTTTTTTTTTTTAGTCAGGCACACGCTTGTATAACACTCATATCACGTTTTTTGTTGTTGTTGTTTGTTTGTCGCTAACAAACACCCACGTGAGCGGACATAACGCCTTCCCGAATAGTTACGTCGGGACGTTTAGAGAACTCTTCGGATTTCGTCGCAAGGCGTTTGTCGCAGAGGCTAATTAAGATTTATATGTATAAAATTTCGGAACATACGAAAGAAACAAACGCCATGTTTCATTCCGCTCTCTCTTTCTCTCTCTCTCTCTCGCTCGTTCTCTCTCTCTCTCTCTCCCTCGATGCACAAAATTTACATGAACGATTTTAATACAACAATCCGAATCAATTATGTATATTCATTCTTGTTCCGATCGGCCTGAAATTTAACACTTCGTTTTTATTCTCAACTACCGTACTCAGCTCGGGGCTCCCATGAATTTAATTGGAAATTACAATCATAACATGATATTTGCCATCTGTCGATGTGTGTGTGTTTTTTTTTTTTCGATCGTCTCACGGTGTTAACACGGCGATACACATTCGGTGGAGCGAGTGCACAATAGCCCAGTAATGATATGTTACGGGAGAGGAGAGAGGATTCAACTTTAAGCGACAGCCATCAGTACGGGAGAGCACTACGTAGTCGAAAATTATTCGGTTGCGCCACTTTTACCGATCGGGGAAATTTTGTCCGAAACTGTCGTGATCAGTTGTTTTATCGTTCGCACGTCGACTCCCACGTTGCTCCTCTAACGTTTCATTTTTTTTTTTTTTTATCGAGATCGTCGAACCACTTAATTTAATTGAGCAAAAGCGAAAATCACACTTTGACACTCGTCCCCCTCTCGGCCGGGTTTGCCAGACAACTGAAAAGCTTCGGTTGGTATTATATACGTATAAAAAAAAGGGAAGAGAAAAAGAAATAAAAAATGACAACAATGGAAGCTCTTCGAGACTTCCAATCGAAAGATGATTGGTTCACCGGGAGTGCGACGAGATGTTGCCCGTTTCGGACGCGTTCTGTGGCGGCGCTGGCGGTCGTCTTATCCTGCGGTGATAACGGACGACGAGCTGGATGTTTGTTGATAAACATTCGAACTCGCGATAACCGCAAAAGCGTCGTCGAGTTATTACAATTGCACGGAACTTCGGCGAGATGACGGAATCCTTGCTGGGGACCTGCTACGCCATGTGCCCCGAAAAAGAACGCTGGCTGTACGATTTTTATTCTCGATGCGGTTTTAATGGAGATATTTTTTTTTATTGATTTGATTTATTGCTTTATTTCTAAACGGATTGCTCATTTACAAAAAATATATAAACACAAATTTGTTTCAACAGCTTAATATCTAAGCACATATATAAATCTTTAGCTATAACGCATCTTAATTAAGTCAAACATGGAACTCTAAACATATAACAACGTAACATATAATAATATTTGACTAAAACTATCGCAGTGATCCGATGCCTCCCCCGTATAAACCTAAGCTCTCTATTGGAATTACGGTATACATTTTTTGTAATGAATAAATACATTTTTTTTCTTTTAGGCGCGAGAGAGAAGGCCTGTTGCATTTTCTGGAGATAGATGAGAGGACAAAATCCTTGAGAAGACCAAAGGCGGACCCAGCGAAAACAGTGAAATGCTACAGCAGGCCGGTAGTAGGAAAAGCTATGACCGACGTCAGCGAACTCAGGCCCGGTCCCGTACTTCTGTTGACCTTGAGATACTTACTCAAAGAGTAACTTGCCGATGCAATTTTGCCATAACATATTTAGGTTTAACTTACCGCACCTATATATTCACATATATTCTGCTGTTTTTCAGTGTAGTCTCACGTTCGGACGTCGACTGGGCAACAATATACGAGTTTGTCTTTGACCGACTGAGAGCCATACGGCAGGACATGGTCATACAGAGGATAGACTTGCACATGAGCATACAGCTATACGAGCCTATAGTCAGATTCCACGTTTATGCGGCGGAGAGGTAAAAGCAGTGGCAAAGAGTTTTTGCGTTGGGAATTTATTGCAGACACGTGCATAGTCTTTCAGAATGTGCGAGAGAAGTCTCAGGGAATACGTTCCAAAGTTCAACGATGGGCATCTGCTGGAGTGTATTAAACACTTGCTCGTTTTGTACGACGAGCGGGACTCGCGGGACCCGGAAAACGATCCCCTGTGTCGGAGCATCGAGGGACTGAGGGTGAGCGATAAAAGATCACAGATCGAGGCGCTTTACGTGTTGCTCTATCTTGGTGACACAACTGCTCTGAAAAGGGCCTTGTGTCTTCCTGCAAAGTACAGGTGAGTACGATTTTTTTTATGTCTCGAGGTTTGATGTTTTTTAAGCTAAACAAATTTTTAAAAAAATTTGCAGAAAATCCAAGCAGGTCAAGATGGCCATGAAAATATCGCTGGCCTGGTATTTGAAGAATTACGTACGCGCATGCCGATTGATCGGACTGCTATCGCCCCTGTTAGCATGCGCGGCGCTCAGCAATTTACGGAGCATAAAAAGGTCGTCTCCCATTATTTGAGTTAGAAGTATTGGATCTATAAAATTTCGGGAATAAAACGATTTTTTTGTGATCACGCAGGAATGCACTGCAAATCATGAGCTGCGGTTACAACAGCCAATCACTGGCGTATCCGGGACTGAAGTTGCAGGAGATTCTGCTATACACCGACATCAACAAGATCCGCAATGACTGCAATCTCTTCGGACTTACTTTCACGAATGAGAACGTTCTATTCCAGAAGGCAAAATTTAACGACAACGAATTGTTGGCGAGTTTAATCGATAAGACTAACGCGGCGGTTGTGTTTGCGCGACGAACGTTGTTGATATATATATACATATATTTTTTTTTCAGGCTCATCCGGAAAAGCATTTTGACGATAACATTTTGCACAAGCTCCTTCCGGATATACTGCTCGGTTGAGCTCAAAGATGTTACTATGAGGGAACGAGTGCAAATCTTCTTCCGATATCTTAAGAACACATAGATTTATTTTCGACGGACGAGACTTTGAAAGTCTTACGAGATGATGACTGTGATTATTGAATAAGAATACATGATAAGCGAAGAAAAAAAATAAGCGCTACAGTGGTTCATTACAAAAATATCGTCGGAAAGGAATTCACGAATATCGTGGAATTACATCGAAAACTTCAATCTAGGCAGCGTAAATTAATTTCACGAGAGGACGATTATTGCGAATCGCTGGAGGAACTGCTGGAAGAATCCGTAGACATAACTTCAACGTCTTCGTTTTCTTGCTTGTGGGTGTTCATAGCTACGCTCCCCTGCCCGCCCACAGACATGTGTATCTCGCCGGACGGGTGCCACGCGAATTGATTGGCATGCGACATTGGCGGTTCTGCAAAAAAAAAAGAAAAATGTAAATTCGAGTATATTTTTCTCGCTTGTACCGCAGCCTATCGACTAATTTACCGCCGGTCGGGTGTCCCGCTCTGTGAAGGTCTGCTGGAATTCCCGGATGAGATCCCAGCATCTGTCCGTTCAACGGCAAATCGTTCTGTCGTCCTAGATAGCCTAGTCTCATTTCGATGTCTGAAAAATTACAATAAGTTTTGGAAACATATTCGATACCTTATAATTAAAAACAAAAACACCGTCATATCCATCGTATTGTGTATTTCTCGCGGTAGAATCGATAGGCACCTGGGTTTTTTCTCGATGCTATCGAAAATCAATGAAATAGTTATTTAAAAATACGTAAAATCACTCATTTTTGCAATTTTGGCTATAAAAATTCCCGATAAAATTTTTCGTTAGTCATCGCTCCAGGACTATATTTCATGGATTTTTTCACACTGATCACAAATCTAACACTTATTTTATTCATAAATGAATATTTAATGAAGAAAATGGACTATCTTAAAGTACAAATGGTTCCTAAAATTCAAGAAATTAACAATGATATAATTTTTTAACAGCTCGATCGATTCTCCCTAAATTTAATACGAATCACCGGGCGAACACATTCCATCTGTGTTCGCGTTTTTAGCCAGATGGCTTAAAAATTGTAAGTGCTAGAGCGCGAGCCGATATTTTTGAAGAAATAAAAAATGGTGTACAAAACAAAACTGCAGATTTTTATAAAATTTCGCGGAAATATTGACGATTAACGGCACATACTGTATGTGAAATTTCAGCTTGATCGATCGAGGCGTTCTCGGGCTATAATCTTTGAATTTCGTTTGAATTTTATGAGTCTGATTCACACACACATACATCTGGACATTTTTTCTAAATGATTTTTCAACGGTTTTAACCATTCTGAACACATTTCATTACATTTTGGTTTTTCTACAATTTTTTTTTAACAAAACAAAGCTCCCTCTATGAGGAAGCAAAAAAAAAATAACTGAACGCGTTACCTGTGGGATACGGCCTTCGCGGATCTCCCTGTTGCCAAGTGAGAGGCGCGCAAACTGCATTCGAAGCGCTGATCCTGTGGGCGAATTTGATGAGTTCCTCCGAGGGAACGGGCCTCTTGTTCGCCCGCGCGATCGACTGCAATTTTTGCTTGGCTTGATAAATCGCCGTTGCCAAAATTTGCTCGGCTTCTTTAAGCTGTCTTTGCAACTGCTGTATGTCCTGATCCTGCTTGTCGACCTCGGCCTTCAGGGCTTCCATTTTCAGATCAATTTTCGCTTGTTCCGCAGCTTTTTTCAGGGTCAATTTCATCTCGTTGTCTTTGGCCACCAGCAAAGCCGTTAATTGAGCGTGTTCGGTGCTCGACAGTTTGAGTTTCTTTTCCGCTATTGTGTTCTCGATCATTTCCCTTGAGAAACAAGAACACGACGGATAATTAAAAGTTCCTTTCGGTCATTATGTTGCCGAAAGGCATCATATTTGAGGTTAAAGCTGTCGACTCACTTTGCTATCAGTTCGATGTCGTCCACCAGCGAGAGAAGCACCTCTCGCGTGCTTCTGTTGGTCGCCATAGTTCGCAATTACCTGATAGCGCTAAGTAATAGTTGTTTATCGAATAAAGTAGGAGACAAGACCGGCACGAAGAAACGTAAACATTATCTTTGGCTGTCACTCGACAGACGAAGCGTTGTCGTGCTCCGCTTCAGCTTGCTACAGACCCAGAGGATAAAGCAGGAAACTCCCAATTGTTCTTATCGACCTTAGGTTTTCTATTGACTTACGTCGTGCTTTGTCAACGATAAACGCTGAAATCGAGTGTCACTCACCTGTTGCAAACCCGATAATTTGGTACTTGGCTTCCAGCATTAAACTATAGGAAGGAAGAAGGAGAAGAACGCCGATAATTATGTAATTTTAACGCTCAATTTTGTTTAAGGTAGTCGTTGCGAATAGTGTTCATCTCGAATAGTTTCAGAAAAATAAGAGGGAATTGCAAACACTTTTTGATGGTATAAAAATCTGAAAAAAATCAAGCGTATTAAGGATGCTGAAAAAATTAATTTTGCATAATAATAATTCTAAAATGTTATTAACAGTGATGAAAAATAAAATTGTTCAATAAATCTCCCAGAAACCTCACTTTTAAAAAATGAAAATTATTCGTTTATTTATCGGAATACATATGAATGTTTTCAGATTTTTAAATTCACTTTTTCAGATTTTTATACCATCCAGAAGTATTTGCAATTGTGAAGTGAACACTATTCGCAAGAACTACGTTAATCGACAACGGTGCAACGTCGAAAAAAGAAATTAAAGCACCTTGATTAAGAAGAAATAACAAATAAGAAATTGTACAACCGAAGAGAAATGGAATCATAGGGTATGAAATGTTCCGCCTGTGGAAAATCCGTCTAAAACAATTCGTCTAAATAATTCGTCTGAAACACTTCGTCTAACAACTCTATAGATTATTCCCGCTGTAGTTGAAATATTTTACTCTACGAATATTTTACGCTATAATTTAAAAACTGAATATTTTCCGCTATAGTTAAAATATATGAATGTTTCCCGCTGTAGTTGAAAATGTATGTAGACATTTCCCGCTATAGTTTACAGAAACTCTATAAATATTTCCTGCAGTACTTCAAAAACGCTATGGATATTTCCCGCGATAGTTAAAAAAGTATAGATATTTCTATACGATTATCTATATTCTATTTCCCACTGGAAATATCTATATTCTATAGATATTTCCCACTGGAAATATCTATATTCTATAGATATTTCCCACTGTACTTGAAAAACTCTATGGGCATCTCTCGCTATACTGTAAATAAACTCTATACATATTTCTCGATACCGTTTAAAAGCTTACAATTTTCCGCTATAGTTGCAAAATTATCAATGCTATATCCCGCTGTAGTCGAAAAGTTGTATGGACATTTCCTGCTATTGTTTACGGAAACTCTATCAATATTACCCGCTGTACTTCAAAAACGCTATGGATATTTCGCGTGGTAGATAAATACATAAAAAACTAAAATCACAAAAATGAAAAACATAAAAAACTAAATAAATAAAAAACTATGTTTTTCGTTTTTCGTTTTTCGTTTTTCGTTTTTCGTTTTTCGTTTTTCGTTTTTCGTTTTTCGTTTTTCGTTTTTCGTTTTTCGTTTTTCGTTTTTCGTTTTTCGTTTTTCGTTTTTCGTTTTTCGTTTTTCGTTTTTCGTTTTTCGTTTTTCGTTTTTCGTTTTTCGTTTTTCGTTTTTCGTTTTTCGTTTTTCGTTTTTCGTTTTTCGTTTTTCGTTTTTCGTTTTTCGTTTTTCGTTTTTCGTTTTTCGTTTTTCGTTTTTCGTTTTACGAATTGTTTTAAACGAATTGTTTTTAGACGAATTGTTTTAAACGAATTTTCCGCAAATCGTGTGAAAATGTTCAATTTTCAATATATTCATACTGTAAATATTAATCGAGTAATAAGTGAAGCGCGATAAATTTCAGGACACTGCAATGATTATTTTCAATGTAACGCAACTGGAGAATGATCACTGGAATGTATTTTTCAAGGTATTCGTTTACCATAGGATAAAATAATCGTCTGTGTTTCATGAGCTACGTCAAAGGGCTTTCTCATTGACGTAGATTAAAGTATGATAATGTACTATATAAAGTGTACCATACGAAGCTGCGCAGAAAACTACGCGGCGACCCTCGGCTATCTCGGGATCACGTTGAAACCCAGCGTGTTCGATGACCGAGCTATGTTTACGGCGCTCGTAGTCTCTTCAAAGCCTTCGACGACTACGTAGCAGAATGACGTCTTTAAGGTCAATAGTTGCACTGGTGTTCGCTATGGCCATGTTATCAGGTACCGTCTTTTAAATCGAATAATCGGACAATTATTGTAGCATTATATAAATAATAATCTTGAAGAGAATACTTATTTTTTTCCTTTTTTTTTTACTTTCTCGGAAGGCTTCGATGCTGGAGTGAGTATCGAAAGACTCGACATTCCCGTGGCTGTTCGCAATGGTAGCGGGCCGATCGAACTAGTGTGCGTCTACAGTATTAGCGAGGCCGAGAATTATGGTCTCGTTATTAAGTGGTATCACGAGAACGAGCAGATATATCAATGGATACCGCCGAGTAAGTAGAGCGGTCTCTATCAAAGATCTTTTAACCCATCACGTGCGGGTTTCTCGCTGAGCGCGGTAGAAAAATAGTTGCATCTCGAAAAATATTGATGACATAGAATTTCGGAAAAATCCTCTTCGAAGAGTAATGTTCACGACACTACATTTGTGTAAAATAATATTTTTGTCGTGTCTATATAGTGTGCTATCGTTATTCAAATAGTATATAATGCTACAAGGGAGGAAAGTGCGTTTTTTCACCGAGTGTGAAGGTTGATGCCTGAACGAAGCGAGTTCAGAAATTCCCACGACGTGAAAATTCACTTCCTCCTTTGTGGCATACATACGGTATTTTTTCCTGACTATGCTACAAAGTGTCCATATTTCTATGCCTGCAACGGCACAATCTTTAGCTGTACAGCCGCGTTCAGGAATCTACAAGGGTAACTGGCCGGATTTTTTGTTTCTTTTAAATTTCTCGCAATTTTTAATTTAAAAAGTTGTTTTTGCAATTTTTAACTTTTTTGCTTAAAATTTTTTGTTTTCTGACCTCTACATCACTTTTTTGCTCACTCAAATCACTTTTTTGTCCGCTCGTCAAGAATCTGCCACTTTCCACCCTCGTTGCAGGCATGAAATAGGGCCTGTTTAGCGTAGTCGGGGAAAAATGTTATTTTTTACTTTTCAGCGTAATGTCGGGGATAGTTTCACCAGTCCAATTTGCATATACACACCCGCATAAACACGGAAACAATCGTAGAACTATTTCGGTGAAACATGAAATTGAAAATGTTTATCACTATGTTTCTGAAATATTTGAGAAACCTTTCATTGGAATATTTTGACAGAATATTTCAAAATATTGCGTGCTGTAAAAAATATGTTCAAAATGTCGCTGTATGGCGACGAAATCGCGGAGCTAGCGGCCTGCGTGGTCACGCTCGGCGCGAGGCTCCCGTATGTAAGGGGTTAATTCTTTAAGCACCTATGTGTTCTTGTGATTTAGTGAAACCTCAAGACCTCGGAGTGATCGCTGATCTCACCTCGTACACTCCGAACATAACGGACCGGCCGCAATCCCACTCGATTATTAATGTGAGAGAAGTGACAATGGATATGAGCGGAGAATACGCTTGCATGGTTTCCACTTTCTACAGCGAGGACGTTTCAGAAATAAAAAGGATGATAGTTTATGGTAATCGAATCGACTTAATTTTTTTTATCTACATAACGTCTATGAAATAATTACCCATTCGTACGAATATTTTTTAACAGTTCCCGAAGAAAGCTTGACCATCCGAGCTTCCGATTTTAACGAGACTCACGTGAACCTTAGCTGCTCAGCGATTGGAGCTCGCCCACGCCCGAATTTGAGAATCCTGACCGATACCATCGTCGTCGACAATCTCGACGTCACCGACGATGAAAATTATACCGACGATCGTCGATCGCTGTACAGGGTAACGAGAAAACCGGTGGAACCTGTAGTGGTCGAGTGCGAGATACAGATTCCTGGGACCGGATATGGACGTCGAGAGAGGCTCGTCTATTATCCCACTGAAGGACAGCGGAGCCCTACGGCCGAATACATGCATGGTACCAGTACTAGTATTGGTATTGTTGTTACACCGATCCCGTAATGATCACGGGCTCCTTTCTTCTTCTCCTTCATTTTTTTCTTCCACTTCTTATTTTGTCTGTTTTTATGCCGCCAGGGCAAGTGCCAGCTCCTTCCTCCGCCTTTCTTATACCTTTCTCCTTGATTCGATTCTCAAGTCCGGAGCTTCTCCCTCCCCGCCAGGTTTCGAGCTCGGACATACGGCTATAGTTGTAGGTGAAGCTTCAAATTTCTTACGTAAAACTCGATAAAAACACTCTTTATGACTAATGATAATATTCTTAGTATTTTTATATTAAACTGCGTTTCACGCCGAAAAAAATGATATGGTCATGTTTGTTGATACCATTCTTTTTGAGGAAGTTAGAATGTTTGAAACATTTTTTTTAAGAAAGTGCGAATGAAAATAAAAATCTGAAAAAAATCACAGAACCTTTTTTTTAGTGAAAGCAACAATAGGAAAAAGTCGCAGCTCATTTGAAGTCACTCCGGTTTGGTAGGGTGGCATAGCCCCCGAACAGTTATCCCCCGATGAATATCCCCCAAAAATTTAATCCCCGAAAGACATATCCCCCAAAAATTTAATCCCCCCAAAGCATATCCCCCAAAAATTTAATCCCCACAAAGCATATCCCCCAAAAAATTAACCCCCGAAACTTAAACTTTTAAAAGACAAATGTGATGCGTGTCGTGAGTGCATCTCGTTGCGTACAGAGGATAGGTGGCGTTAGTTTAAAGAACTGAACTAACGTTGGCCACTATACATAGAACACCTTATTGGATTGTCAAAAAAATCGATCAGATGGTAAGACGGGCCTTTCCTTCTGAGAAAGCAGGAACATTGACCATTTTTAGTGGCCATAAATATTAAGTACGAGCAAAACCGACGGCGGTGAATGCGCAGTTGGCGCACGGCTCTGGTGGTCTCCCAAGCCAAACTTATTCGTTTGGGGTTACTACTTGGATGGGTGACCGTTTAGCCGTGCGCCAGCTGGCGCATCAGCCGTTGAGCGGGAGGCGCTTTCTTCCGAAACTTTTGTGCGATACTCGCCGAAAAAACTCGCCTTCGGCTTCTGCTGCAAACCCACACGCCTCATACAATTTTTTTCCCACTCGTATCAAAATGTACAATTGACCACCTTATTCGACGTTTCCGTTTGTGTATTATTCGTATGAAAAAGCAGCAACGGAAGAAAGACAGGCTCATCTTAAGAAGGAAAAGCTCATCTTACCATCTGATCCATTGTCCTACCCTGTTATACCCGATGCATGAGATCCGAAATTAATTTGTAATCGTCAATAAAGTGTTCTTTGTACCGGGACCAACGTTAGTTCAGTTCTTTGAATGAGCGTCACCTATCGTCTGTACGCAACGAGATGCACTCACGACACGCATCACATTTGTCTTTTAAAAGTTGACGTTTCCAGGGTTAATTTTTTGGGGGATATGTCTTTCGGGGTTTCTTCTTTTCGAAGAATATTCATCGGGGGATAACTGTTTGGGGGCTATGCCCCTACCTCCGGTTTCAGTCTTTGTGATTTACCGTGGAATAGTAAAAAATGATTGCATATGGGATGCATTCATTTTTTACACCGATTATATGAAGTTTAAGATCCCGATTACATTGAAACCTTCAGCATTTTACAAGACCTACCAAATTATTGTTGGAAATGCCAAAATCCCGTTCAATTTGGATGACGAGCGTTGTGACTTATCAATGTTTTTTCTACTCAATGCACAGTTTATATTTTTCAGCACATTACATTATCCGAGAATATGAAAAATACGTATTGAGAGTCTGTTTCTCCTGTACTTCTTGCTATGCATTCGAAATCGAAAGCGTGTTTAACTTTGCCTTGTTCTAGAAGCGCTGGGACTAACGAGCGGAGTAGCAACAAAATACCATGCACATTTTTTCGGACTGACGATAACCTTTCTGACATGCAACTATTTCTGCAGTTCACTTTAGGTGAAACCGGTTAAATTGCGAAACCTAAGCTATTTATAAGTCGAAAATGATAATACAGACCGCAGATATAAATCACCAATGGAGTCGTCAATTTACCCTGACGAATCGCCTGCAACATTTGCCATAAGTAATAACAGACTGGGCAGATACGCCCGGGGCTTTCCAAAGACATTTTGTCAATGCCAATATGTGTTACCAAGAATACAAACAGCATATGCAAGAACTTGCATTGGTTGGGATTATAAAAAATTCGACGAAAATTGATATAGTTTGTAAATATTCCTGTACATTTCTGGACACCTTTCGGTATCAATTCTATAAAATTGCCCTCTCTGGGCACTTCACTATAGAACTTTGGAAGTTTGGAATCAGAATTAGTTCGGCGCATCAATTGGCCGGTTGGTTTTGCGTTCGCCCGAACGTAAGGGACAATATTTAATAACATTGAATGTCCATAGAAGTGACTTCTACCATTACTTCTCCACGTGTTTCTCTTCAGCTGTAGCAGTAATAATTACAAGGGGAACTTTCATTTCGCAGTTAATCACAAAATGATTACTTTTAAATGTAATATTGAATGGTATTCTTAGCGCGAAGCGTAGTCTGCACCTCATAATATTTCCACATGTTTAAGCATACACTCTTCGAAATTATATACATGTAAACTTTTACAAGGCACAAACTAATAAACTTATAAACTACAGAAATCATAAGAACCGAAATGCATTAAACCTTTCATACGTCACACTTACTCGAAAACATACCGAAATGGGATTAACGTATGCGGAGTGGGGGCCACGCGGTGCTACGGTAGCGCACAAAGAAAGCGGACAGAGGTGTGACTTATAAAGGGTTAACGGCTTACTACACAGAAAAAGTTTACTTTTAATATAATATACTTTTTGAAGAAACTGATTTTCCCTTCTGATTTCTTCAATCGGAAGTTATGTCATCTAGGTGAAATGTCACTTCTTGTTTCGAAATGTCATTTCTCGACAGGAAGTGACGTCATCTAGAGGAAACATCACATCCTTTCAAAAAATCTCATTTTGAAACCGGAAGTGAAGTTTCGCTTAGATGACGTCCGGCCGAAACAACAATCGATAAAAACCGATTGCAATTTAGTAAGATCCTGCATATGTTAAAATAATGACAGCAGTTGTCGATAATCATCGCCCCCGTCATCATTGTTACCGGCATCATCGTCATCACTGTGACCGATATCATCGTTACCGATATTATCGTTACCGATATCATCGTTGCCAATATCATTGTTACCGACAATAAAATAAGTTCCACAGCCGTAGCCATATTTAAGCGCATTGGCAATATAGCGGTCTGTAATAAAAAACTGTAATCGACTTTTCTAACGGATTGTAGGAAGTACGGTCAAAAGAAAAGTCTCATTGTAAGCCGAGATGATATCCATATTCTATGAGACTTTTCTTTTGAGCGTACATACGAGAACCTGTGAGAAAAGTTGATTACAGTTTTTGTTACCGACTGAACCCGGGATGGACGGGTTTCATATGGTCTTAAGGACATGTAAAATGACTCAGTCGGTAACCAAAATCTGTAATGAATGCGGTTTAGAGACCGTAGACTTTTCGGAAAAAAGCAAAGCATTAGCGGATGTACAATTTAATACCGTTACCGTTTTATCCGAAACGTCAACCGATTTTAAATGGCATTGATTCGAAAAATGCATCCATCTCTCTCGCACTCCTATGTCACGTGGTACATTTTTCGCGTGGCCTTAAGAGCATGTGAGACACGTTCTCAGCGTGTTTCTCTCGCTCCGCCGAAAGGGCCACTGATGCTATCTCTCTCGCACACCATAGTGTTTCACACGGTCGTATAGACAGGTCTGGACACTCGCCGGGCAAAACCGTGCAAAAATTGAAGTCAACATGGCGGCCAGTGCAGGCCTGTTTTATCGACACGCATACGCACAGCGCGTTCATTCCCTCCACTAAACGATTACAACCGAATTACTAACCCATTGATTTATTATTCCATGAAATAAAAAAACAAACAAAAGCAATTACCAAATTCAAAGTTTGAAGGTAGGCTTAAAAAAGAAGCAACAAGATTCTATATCTAAATGAAAATAATATTACAATTATCTAATGATTCTAATGAATATTCCAATGAATTATGTGGTATAAAACTTGGCCTATTTCTTTTTAAAAGCACTCTGTTTTTCACATTTTAGTTTATTTACTGTGAGTATTGTCGTATTCTCATTCGTAAATAATATTTGGATACCCGACACTCCGAGTTTCAACGTATTGGGCATGCGCGGACAGGATAATGTTACGTCCTGTGAATTTTTGCTCAAATTCACTGACGCAACTGGTCAGAAATCTAGAAATATTCGCTAATAAAATAATACATTTATAAGGGATTTAAAAACAATTGTCGAGCCACAATAAAAATCATATTAACAAAGTAACCACCGAAAGGTGATTGCACGTTAAATAATTATTAATTGCGTATTTAAATTGGTGAACGATTCAATTTAGTGATTGGCATAGCAACAATCACGTGATCGACAATGTTATACAAAGAGGGCTAGTCGACTCTCTCTCGAAGGTCATCGACAGCGAGAATACCTCGGGTCCAAGCCCATTGTCTTAATTGAAACACAAACGTAAGGTGAATCTTTCTCATGTGGCGGCGACATAAAAGAGACGACACCTTATCGCTCTAACACGAAGAGCGAGGCGATGCACGTACGCACACAGCGGTGCAGCCAAAGAATCGGTGTAACTGTCTCGAAGCAATTGATTGGGAAATTTACCGTCGGCGCTAATGAGTGCAGCATCTCTCGGAGGATAATTATTCAAACCAAAATAAGAACATGTAACAATTAATTATTAATAATAGGTTCATTTGAGACGAATATTCGTGGAGAAATGGCCAGTAATAAATAATCAAATATTAATCCAATAGAGTCAAGTTTGATCGACAATTTGGGTGAAATCGTTGATATAAAATTATTATAAAAATTATGAATTATTACTATAAAAATGGAGAAAATGATTTTATCTATTAAAATCATATTTTGATTGTCAACAAAATAGACAATAGAATAATTAATCGTAGGGTATTAGTTCGTATAATCCGAGGTAAATATTTAGGGGTTTATTGTAGTTCCAGCGAAGTTAAATAATTATTTGTTGAAAATCCGGAATTTATAAACAATATTTAAACAATGTCAATTAATTAAGGGAATAACTTTTGATAGAAACAACATAGAAATTCCGTTCAAATTTCTAAACCGTTGAAATTTTAAAAGAAAATTTAGGGAATAATTTGTTTAACCTGGCAATTTTTGTAAAAGCCAATATTGTAAAATTATTAAAATAAACAACGTAAGATGCCAAAACCGATCGATAATCACCATGGAAGGGGACCAGCCGATCAGCCGGTAGCTCACTGGACATCAGCGGATGCGACGGGAGTTTGGTGGCGCGGGCGCCCCCCGATCGAAACGATAAAAGAAGCTCTCCAAAGGAGGAGTGTGGCCTTTTCGCGGAAGTTCTAATAGAGAGGAACATCGCCAGTCGTAGAAACATAATTGTCGGGAGATCATTATTGTCAAACCATTTGAGAATTATTAACTATTTCGATACCAGTTAATCATTTTTACTTTTGGACTATACGATAATTAAATCACAAATTAATTTTCAACCATCGATAAATAAATAACTCGAATATTTTTATCAACAACTGAAACCATTCGAAGTTATAATTTATTAACATTCATCGTCGACATGGATCGCCTATCCCACTGATTTTCTTGAACGAAGGAAGGAAGGAAGCACGAGAAATTTCGAATCCGGCATCCTCATTCATTTTCGACCATTTTTAAAATGCCTGAATGATTAATTCATTTTCGAACCATCGTTAGTCATTAGATCATTTAATTTTTCAATCATTTTTAGTTATTCTCATGTATCTTTGACAAATATTTTATTTTGTTTACTTTTTTAACATTAATAATTTATTCCGAATAATTTGTGGATAACTAATAATCAATCCGTGATTTGATAAAACTAAAAGCAATCGTTTTGAAATTTTTAAGACAAGGTTATCGATTTTTCTCAAGGAGACAATAGCCTTGAGTCAGTCTCGGTCATCACAGCGTGAGCCGGCTGGAATCTTATTTCACCACGCGGAGTGTCATATCAGTTCAACGTAATAAACATCTTAGTACACACTGAGTAGAATTAAATACCGAGCCGTAGTAAACACCACATGGTGATCATCGACCTATATTCTTTCGGCATGCATTTTCAGCCCATCCCTGAATAATTTTCCGAAAGGTTAGATTCAAAACTGGGCATTGTTCTGATAAAGCGTCACATGTGATAAACGTGTAATAGGGAGAGAAATCTTCTTTACCGTAGATGCAGGAAAATGCTGATCAGGACGTAACAATAATAATGATCATTCGGCCTGAATTTGACCGCCATATTGGTTTCATTTTCGGCACAACTGACTATATGGGGCCGGCATAGGAGTGTTCACACCTATATAAGACCGTGGTGTTTCACATGCTCTTAAGGTGATGTGAAACACTATGGAGTGCGAGAGAGATAGCATCAGGGGTGCCCTCGTTGGAGCGAGGGAGACAGGCTGCGAACGTGTTTCACATCACCTTCAGGTGATGTGAAATACCACCGCTGGTAACAAAAACTGTACAGCATGTCGTTTTAAGACCGCGGTCTGCCAACGAAAAAGCAAATTAAACCGCTCTGCGATGTCCAAGCCGTTAGCGGTGACCTCACGGAGTTCGGTATTTCTTTTAAATCGGTAACGAAGTACTGACTCATCGTCAATGACTCCCTCTTGAATCTTGAATCCCTCATTGCACTTAACGTCAAAAATGTAATCACGAGTATCGCTGATGATCCACAAACTCAGGCTGTCCAAAAAAAAAAAAACATTCCGACGAACCCGATTGGATGAGAATAACGCAGATGGGAAAGGTTCGTTAATTAAGTAAACGAGACGAGCGATTTTCAAAATAATTCATTAAAAATGTCGCATACTTGATATTCGAATCAGTTAATTAGTAATGGTGTAATTAGTAACTATGAGCGTGTCGTGTGAGCATGTCCCGGTGATCGTTTTTCGATTCGTTCTTTTTGTTTTCTTTTTTTTAAGTTTATAACTGGCGGTGATACATCATTATTTTTTTTTTCTCTAAGGTACATCGTATTATCATTTCTTCTTTTTTTTCGACGTCCGCAAACGGAGCGACACGAGTTTGACCGTTGAATTCATGCCGGTTGATAGATTTTATTTCACGCTCTTGTTATTATTTTTCGTTTAAATTATTTTATCAATGAAACAAAGTTTGTAAAACCGATGTGTTTACGGCAATCTCGAGTCACTGGGTTTTCGATAAACATTCGCGGTGACGCTGAATTGCGAATTTTGTGTGCGCTTTTCTGTCTCGCGAGATTTCACCCTGTGCGTCTGTCGTGCCTGCAGTGTGTTATTGTCGGATTATCTCTTGACCTCACGCTCACCATATTCCAGTTCGATAAACGATTCACTCCTCGTTTCTCATTATTGCGTTCTATTTCGCGATTAATGTAACAAAACGTAACGACAGTTAACGATTTTCTTTTTCTTCCTATTACAAGGTGGTCGTCGACAAAATAATGTCTCGTATAAAACAATCATACAATCACACAAAGAATGACCGAAGTATATATCAATGGCGATAGACTATGGGATGGTCGTGTTTCTTGATAACTTGTCCCTTACCTTGGCTATAGTTCAAATCGAGAGTTACTTATTATACTCGATAGCAGTGATAATCGGAAATTGAGTCGATTTTTCGTATTCGGAAAAAAAAAGATTTTTCTCCGAATTTAACGAAAAAATATATAAAAAAAATAAATCAAATATCGCTTGTAAGTCGTCTTCGCTATCGGAAAGACAATGGCTGGGCTCGGCAGTATTGAGCAGAGTTTGTTTGTTTTTTTTGTTTTTTTTTCCAACTTCCTTGGGATCCGCAAGATTCGCAAAAACGACCATTCACCGCGGTGAGTCAGTCAGTGAGTTCTAAACTCCCTTAAAGGTAACTTAACATGAGTTCGATTCAAGCAACTCGTTAAAAGGAAGTTCTTCCCGCCGGTCGTTAATTATACAAGATTGAATACATATGTTTGTCGTATCTCGGATTTTCGTAATCACGTAATTACATAATTTTTTTTTTAATACGATCAAAGAGAGACTCGACATGAGCGATCGATCGAACAATTGTTTTGTATTTTTTTTTTTAATTCTTAATTCGACCATCGATAATCCGAGTTACGCAAAATTATCGTACGTAATAATTCATCAGGCGATACGACATGTAAATTAACTATTGTTTGTCTTATCGACTAGAAATCTCTCAACTACGAGAGAAACATTTCTTCTTTTTTCCGTTTTTTTTCTTTTCGGTTTCATGAAACCTTATAACGCATCGTAGATATGGTTTACATCATAATAGTAACGGCTAATCGTCTACGTAAATATAATATGGGTAGCTTACATCGTGCTCTATTATTTTATTATTATTAAAAATTCATACATACGATTACTATATTTACAGTCGGACCCGCGATAATGCAGGATTTTTGTTTCTTCTTTTATTTCATTCGGCACACACCACTCGATTCTTGTGAAACTCACGTACAATTACCAAAGATAAATTTAATTCTCGTATGCACAATCGATGTTTCCTTCAATTCATTCATTTCAGCCTGCAGATTTCTGAGAGTAAGTTCAAATTTTCGTCAAAACGTTGTCGCCTACCCTTGCGATTTAGAACGCATGCGGTGAATGAAATGAAGCAATTCCCGCGGGCTGTTTGGGAGTTTTTGAGAACTGACAAATTGACAGGTCTAAGCCGAACGCAATTTTTTTTTGAAAAATATCATTATTGAAGTGACACTCCCATTATAGATTTAGAACCGACCCGCAAAATAAAATCAATTTAAAATTCCTTGGAATATACACTTTTTCGATAAAAATAAATAAATTGTTTGCAACACGTGGAGAAGGGTCTGGCAAAAAATTTTGGTATGCTTGAGAAAAATTACCATATGGATGTATCACGAGGGGAGCTGCTGCCGAAAAGTTGGAAGATTATTTAGTCTATGAAAAAGTCTCGTGTAAATTATGACAATTCTCGTAGTGTTTATCAATATAGTGGATGGTGCGAGACCACATTGACCGCATCGAAATAATCATTTTTTCCGATTCCTTTTAATAATAATAATACCTCACCTTCTCGGAATATCACAAAATTCGAATTCGTCCAACTCTGCAAATGAAGCGATAACGTTAGGATTATCGAGACGCATTAATGATCGACATTCGATGCTTGTAACACTTTGAAATGTCAATCCAAATCAGTGTCAATTAAGGAGTACGGACGCGACAGAATGGTAATGTTGTTTTTATGAAAATCATTGATCCACTTTGATAGTTTGTGTATTAAAAAAAATATTTTTGTGTATATTTGATCCTTACGAGCCTCGCCTCGGATTACGATTTATTTTTATCTTAAAACAGTATCGCACTTAATGAACACATAATGAAATTCCTCGCGGAATGCAAGTTCCGGGCTCAAGTTTCGATTCAAGTGATTTATATGAATGGTGGCTGGTCGGTATAAATGAATTCCGACCAAAATTGATAATCCGGAATAAAATTGACTGTCCGAAAAATGTTATAACAAAAAATGAATTTCATTAATTTAATTTAAAAAGCCTCGGGCAGACATGTAATTAACGATTGTCTTTTCCATTTGTTTAATTAAAATATATAAAGAAGTGATCTCAAGGATTTTCTATCGGAAGAATATAACTCTTCTCGGGACGTTTCAGAAAACATCGTAAAATGTCACTTTTTACCCTCTCGTGCTGTTGCTTTTGGTTTATCGTACATTTGCACTATCGACGGTAGGGAACAAACGGCTGTGCTGTCGGCTAGCTGAGAGCGCGCAGAACGTCCCACGCTTTTCTCAATTTCGTCTATTATTATTATTATTATTACTTGTTATTGTGTGCCTCCAAACTGAAGTACATCGCTCCCCAAGAACTTATCTCATTTACCGCAAATATTTTTTTTTCTTTACCTTTACTTAACAACTAATAGTAAGCAGTGTTTAACCGGCCTTCGTTAGCAGGTATAGGTGCCAATAGATTTTTAATACAAACTTGCCTAAATCGTCGATTCTTTAACGTTACACGTAACACTACAGCCCAATCGATGAAACTTGTGATTATGTATAATCAAATAAGATTATCGGTTCGAAAAACGAAAATATTAAGGTGACGTAAACGTTCTAAAATAGCAAAACCGCTACTTATCTATTGAAAATTCGCATTATTTACCATAACACGGAATTGCCGGAATCGGCGTTCGATTTCGATTTGATTAAGTGACCATTGAGTAAAAATTGACTGAGAAAAATTGTCGCCAAGCACGGAAATGAATGTTTATCTACAATTTTTCTCAGCCTAGTTTTCTCGACGGTGTCTTCGTCAAAACGGAATGCGACATCGCGCGCGGGTTAGTTTTTTGTTTCGCTTGGGACAAAGTTATTTCTTTAATTAAAACAGCAATCCCGTTAAAAAGTAAACAATGTGAATCTCTCGTCCCATGTACAACTGTTTTACTCTTTGTGAACTTTGACCTCACCTTAATTGGCTTTTCGTGCTCACGAAGGCGGGTGGTTAACATTACGGATATAAATACAATATATACGACTATGTACAAATATGAACAAGGTTTTACAAGCCGTGTTGAGAGAGCGTCAGCGCTCATGTGACGAGGATTGTTCTGGGAAACATGCGGTAGATCTACTTATATACATAGCACGTAATGTACATGACCATGTATACAGTATACATGTGCATTGTAGTACATGCACACTCAAGACACAGGGTGTATCAAAACTCGTAATTATTCGTGAACAAAATACAGACTTTGCAATATTCTTAAATATATATCTTGAGAAGATTTTCAATAAAATGTACTCATATCTATAGGAGAATTTTCCATAGCTCGTAATATTTGTTTAGCGCATGTGAAAATTTGTTTTTTTTTCTTCCAAAAACGCTTTTCTTCTTTTTAATTGCATTTGGGTTAATTGATTTTGGGTAAAAAAATTTGTTGAGAAAATAATACATTTTTATCGGCTGGACACAAGGAACGAACGGTTTTCATTCGTTCTGTAATGAAAGTGAAAAAATAAATAAATAAAAATTCATTTGCGAAACATGATTCGAGGCGAAATTTTGTGGTGCAATGAAAAGTTGCTTATTACTATAACTTTTGGTACACCCTGTAGTTGTACATCTGCAAGTGTAGGATCGATCGGGATGCGCTCGGCGCTGACGTCAATTCCGGCGTAACAATTCGAAGCACAGCTCCGAGAAAAACAGCGTTATATCACATTATTCCCGGCACTACTATTCTACTTCTTCGTTAAAGTTCATCCATTCGAAACCGCGACGAGTATCACTTTACTCCCCATCACCCGTGCACCATCTTCATTAACATTATTATTAACTTTTTTAACTTGGTCATTATCTAGTTCGAATTAATCGTAGTAAACACATCTCATCGTCGTGCTCATTTCCGCGCGAACAATCGTTAATTAAACGACGGAAATCACGACTATCATTATCAACGAAGCCCACGACAAACGTCCATCCGAGCTCGCGTTAATTTTCTTTTTATTATTTCTTTTCAATTATAATGACTTTAAGAATTGAGAAAAGAAATTTATGAGAAATTTCTCACTTAAACGCAATTTTAACAATTACACAAATCGAATCGCATTCTTTTCGTGTTTGATTTTTTTTCACTATTTTTAGCGAATTTTTACTTGCGCCAAGTCCGCTATGCTAGTTGCTCGATGTGTCTTATCGGTGCGATTAGTTTATTTTCTAATATGCTCGCGACAGATTTGTGTCTGTGTGTGTGCATGTGTGTATGTATGTATGTGTGTGTGTGTGTGTGTGTGAGAGAGAGAGAGAGTGCACGTGTCTATAAAATTATTGTCTTCGTTAAAGCAGTTTCGGTACGATTCTAATAAATCTACATTGAGGCAGCTTTTTCCACCTCGGGCTGTGTGGGTTTTTTTTATTATACTGAACATGCTTAACTATATCCCCCCTAGTTTAATGGTACGTTTAGTGTTTTCTCATCGTTTTCATTAGTAAAAGTGAAAAAATTCTCATACCCTAGACTAAGTTAGTATACGTTTTTTCAATGAAATGCCCGTTCGGCGGTATGCCGTGTAACGTATTGACTGAATAAATAAATCAATGATCGATAAGTCGATATAAAATTAAGCGTACTGCGCCTTCGATTACCAATTCATAGAGCAGCGAAAGTCATCGAGCAACTGCGTGGCCGGACTTGAGATCAATTCTAAACTTCGATACATCCATCTGAACTTTCCGTCTTGATAACAATTCTGCGTTCTCTGGGTTTATTTCTAAAATCGTGATTTTTTTTTCGTATCAACAGTAACGTGATGCTGATTCCGCTGGACTTTGTGGCAAAAGCATTAGTCGAATCGAAGGTGGATGTTCGAGGCATTGGCATATTGAAAGAAGGTGCCCGACATGACAACATTTTAAAGAGGGCTCTCGCGGAAAATATTTTTTAACTGAGAGTATATTGGAATTTTTCATTTGAAAATGGACCCAATTAATGTAATTGAAAGACAAAACATTCTTCTTTAAATTCTCCGAAAATTTTACTGAAGAGTGCAACACGAATTTCTGTCAAATATATCAACAAGAAAAAAGTAGGCATATAAAAAAGAAAATCGTTTGAAAAAACATACGCATTATTTGGAAAACGGTTTCACGCAATGGTCACTGAAATAACGTGAGTGAAATATGAAAGCGAGCCCAATTCCATTACGCTGCGTGGCCCGCGCCTCGCGCACTTTCTCAATTGTGTCTTTAACTATACCTTAAAAAATATATGTGTAACTGCAACTGCGACTCTCTTCGGATTGGAAACATTATCGTTGATCCAGTAATTGACACTGTAAAAGATTTCAAATATCTAATTCGTAAGCTCTATTCGTAACTTATCGCAAACATTCGTTTCGGTATCCTGGTGCATCCACCTTCATTCAAAATTCCAATCGCGGAATCAGCATGTATATTCGGAACTATTGCGACATTCGATAAAAAAAAATTCTCGAACGTAAGAGAGAAAGAAAAGAAAAATAAAATTAATTAAATCGTCCATTTCATAGTATTCATAAAACTCGTTATATCGATCTAGGTTATTATATTAGGTAAAGACAGTTCTGCGCGTTACACGGAGGCGGTTCAAGCCCCACGCTGATCGCCCGTAAAATCTTGCGGCAGTGATTTAGCGAAGGATCGAGGGGGCAGCGATAGCGTAGCGCACGAGTCGCTCGTAGGATCCTTGAACCTTGACCAGCGGCGGTGATCGTCACACGGTGGTTACACGGTCCACCTCGACGTATCGCACAGAACTGTCGTTTTGTCAGCATATCACTTCCTTGCCGTCTATTATCGCGGTTTCCGACGAAATGCTTTTCAACCGGTGCTGGGAGATCGAACGGTTCGTCCGTTGACGAAAGATTCGCCAAACGACGAAACACATTAGCGCCATTATGGCGACGATGACGAGGGCACCGAGGCCCAGATGAAGAGGCGGCAGTCGCAGAATAATCGAGCAGTGGGTTAGGGCTTCGTCGTAACCGGATGGACAGTGCGACACGCCGTCGCACCATAACGATGCATTTATGCATGCGTCCAATTCGGGACACCGCTGCTCGCAGTCTCTCGGCATCTGGAGACCCGCCGTCGCCGACCCCGCGGGCGGTCTGCAATTACAATTAAATATTTATAATAATTTTCGTTTACCGAAGAGGAATCTCGGAAATTGCATTAAATTTGCCTTCAATTGGGTCGCTAAATCGGAGATTAATTCTTTTCTTGAATAACAACTAAAACAATAATAATACTACTACAACAATAATAATATTTTTTAACCGTGGAAAATTCATGGACGTCTTGATATTTTTCGGAGTTTTGTTTACCAATCACGTTTTAAGAGTTTATTTATATGATAATAATGCGACTCAATGATGACATTTCAGGACCGATATTCAAGTTTTGTTTTCTTATATTATAGAATAAATTTGTGTTTAGATATTGCAAAATATCATCTACAAAGAAGTGGTTTTGCGGCTATCTTTACATGTTGTTTAAAAAGTATATATTTCGTTGAGTTACCTTCGGGTGAGTTCGAGCCACGTGATGGTGTAGGACTCGGGTTCGTTGATGATGAACTCGACGGCGATCGTCCTCGCCGGGTCGTCACCCGGTGCGAGGATCATCATGTTGCTAGTGACGGCCCAACCGTCGCTGAACACCTCGACGACGTGGTGTCTGGACTCAATTTGTGGCTTTGGGCACACCGCCACGTGCATCGCACCCCCGGTGTGAACCACTATGCGATTGCTCGTTGAACACTTCGTGTTGTTGGACACGATCGTGCCCGGGATTTTCACGTAGAGATATTGACCAGGACCCGGATCTATCAGCCACGGTTGATTGTCGCAGTTCTTCTGAAATATTCAAACGCATTTCAGACCCACCGTTATTCTTGCCAGTTTCGATCAATGAAATAACGTATCGTTGGTACCGTCGTATTGGCAATGTGCAGTCATTCCCCGAGACAGAAAAAACGTGCCGTCAAACGGGTATCGTACCATTGGTTCCGCCACCGTTCTGTCGCCGTGCCGTCATTTTTCTGTCTGGGCTATTTTTCATTCTCATGGGCTTTACGAGTTTCTAGATGAAACTTGATTCCATTTATTCACATGGAACATAAGTCTGATGGTAATTTTACTCTCGGAGACTTGAGGTGATGTGTCGGTAACATAAGCTGTATTTGATTTTTTTTCAGGGCTGCCAACCATTTCCGCTCAAAAGCAAATAATTACACGACACGGATGTCAATTGAACTTCGTGTAAGAATTTGCTTCTGATCTTCCAGGGTCAACGACATTGAAAAAATTAATCATAATTTTTATGACCGACCGCGGTACTTTAACCTTTCAAGTAACGGGGACTTTTTGCCGAGAGCGAATGACCATGCCTTCTTTTAAGTACAAAACGATACGGATGTTTGTAATAAATCTTCTTCTGCGTTATCAAAAAAACAACACTTCAAGGTACGTCTGTGAATTTTCGCAGATTTTTTTTATTACATCAACTCATTACTCGAATTGTTCAAAAGATCGCGGCTTGGAAAATTCTTGGTCCTTGTTAAACAAGGATCCCATACGTGAAGGGTTGAATGTTCTTGAGGTGATACCTTCCCGCCCACTTACTCCGTGCCCAGCTGGTTATGAGTACTGTAATGAATGCCGTTTCGAGACCGCAGAGACCTGACGAGTATGAAAATTGGCCTTTCACTGCGTTTGCCAATTCCCCTCGAAAAGACAATTTTCTTTCTCCTTGGCTGTCTGTGGTCTCGAACCACCATCCATTTTAGATTTTGTTACCGACGACGGTACTTCACATCATTGTGACGGCGGTATTGAAGTTAGTGGCTGCTCGTCGAGCAAAGCCAACGATGAAATCCCATGAGAACTTCGGATAGGAACTTTTATTATAATGAGAATCGATACCGATCTACCAACCTCGTCCTCGTCCGTGATCGGCGATTGATACTTGATTTCCCCGCTGGGACCTCTGACTCTTCTCTTCTGAAGGCACGGCACTGCTTTGACGAAATCCCAGACACCCTCGAAAAATAGATTGTTGTAGTCGTCGAGAGAGTCCATGGAGTTAACGGTGAAGCGTACCTCGACTACGTTCGACATCGACTTCATGTTGATCGGCAGCGATCGATTAGAGCATAAACAATCGCGCAGAACCGGCGATGCGTTTGTCCAAGGCAATTCCAAAACCTTGGCACAATAATATCAATGGCAATTGTAAAAAAAATTCAAAAATAGATATTTCATGCATTTAAGTTTTTGTTTTAAATAAATATTTAATAAAAATCTAATAAGTTTATGTTGTTGTTACGTTTATAAGGAGCTTCGAAAAACTTTCAACGAAACTCGAGAATATCTGAAATGCATTGTATAAATAGAGATCCCGATGGCAGAGCCTCGTACACCCACGCCAATGTACGTGCCCCAACAAACAATAAGCGTACTTATGAAAGTAGCTGTAAGCGGGTTCTGAGTAAGCACCAAGTATCGATTTTTCGCCTTGGTCTCTCGTAGTAGCCGAAGGTAGTTGTGTTCCCTGGCGAACCCGGAACTCTCGGTGTAGGGGTTCGAGTTACCGCGAAGTAATGAAGACGACGGTGTTGCGTAATCGGCTGCGGACCCTAGCGCACGTCGGCTGTTGATGATGTACACGAAGCACGCCATATCACAGGATTATGGGAAACATTTTTGACATCAGTCTGCATATTTGAATACCGTGAGGAACGAACTTTTTTTTTCTCCCGAACTATATTCAATAAAAATCCATACCTAACATTTTTTCATCGTCTCGAGGTCACGATTTGTTTAAGAAATCAAATTGTTTATAGAGAATAGAACGGTTTACCATTTTTTTTTTTTCTAAAACGCTTATCGGGCCGATTTTTTAGCGCAGGCATTCGAAATTTCACGGGGAAAAGTGCTAAAGGAACATTGCGTTTGAATTTCAGATTTGAATACTCTTTATTTAAAATTTCAAAATGGTTCAATTATGTTCCACTATTAGGTCTGTACAGATAGGCTGGCCTAGCTGACGAAAACATCTTATCCGCCTAATGGATTTTATAGTTTGGCCGGCTCAGCCGTCTTAGCCGGTTAAGCTAATACAGTCTTGGAATTTTTTGAAGAATTTTTTTTTTATTTTTTTCTAATGTTACCTGCCACGTATTCCGAAGTATTTTAGCCCGCTGAACATGAATCCGCCGGCGCTTTTGGCCTGAAGTACAATGCCACATTAAGGGCCTCGATTTTATTCACGAAAAATCGTATTTTTGGGATTGAAATGGAAAATATTGAGTTGGGAGTAAAACAATTGTTATATTCGTGATCAGCGGGAAAAAATACATCGAATATAGCTTTGGAACAAAAAAAATCGAATAAACAACGATTTTTCAATGTTTGAGCCACTTTTGGAAAAACGTCGATTTTCCTGATTTTCAAACGTCGAGATCTCGGTTCCCAATGGAGCTATGAGAAATCCGGGGTGTCCATCGTGTGCTACGGGAAAAATACACAATATAGGGCCTTGTCCGAAATTTTAGAATCGTTTTATCGTGCCCTTTGAGGACGTTGAAAAACGCAAAAAATGGACTCGAAAGGGATAGCCTTGGAATTTGTCGACAAAATATGTTTTTCTTTTTTTAAAATGATCTGCTACGTATACCGACGTATTTTTGCGCGCTGAACACGAATGCGCTGGGATTTTGGGACTAAAGTACATTACGACATTAAGGGGCTCGATTTTACGCATGATATTATGCACGATTTTATGCCCTTGGTCGGCCAAACTATAACATCCAATAGCCGGATAAGATATTTTCACTGGCTAGGCTGGCCTATCTGTACAGCGCTGTGAATTAAAAAAAAATAAAACTGATACGATCGATATTCTTCATAAAATATGACGAATTCTATGCCGTAAATATTCCAACGTCTTCCTCCCTACGCTCGACGCACGCTTTTAAAAAGACAACAAATCTTTATCGTTTTTAGCAAAGAGATAGTTAATTGATCAATTAATTGTCAATTATATTTCAACCCGTACGGGCTATATTGGAATGGACATTATCCCAAGTTTCTAACTGTGATGGGATCCGATTTTGCATTAATAATGCAGTATATCCTCTTGAAATTTCCCACTAACGAAGGAGTACGTTGGCGCAGTAATTCATTGAATAATCTTAGTCAAGATACGCGGGCGTCTTTTACAATGTAATTACCCCGCGCCCTCCCCTCGGAAGCAGTGATCTAGTAAATTTCCTGCAGTTCCGATGACGTTCAGGTAACTTTTCTCAAGTAATTAACTGTGCTGCTAGCGTTGAATAATTGATGCGGACGCAGGTACGTAATCGAGTTATCCAGGTGTATGTACAGCTATCGTATATACCACTACTAATTTTACCTTTGTCGTCTCCGGCTTTACCCACCAGAATCGAGCTGCTCGTTGCGGCGAACGAATCGGGGCCCTAGACAAATTATCGTCGCGTCGGGTGTAATTAATATCGCAACACACTCCGTGGGCATTGTCAACGTGACGAATATAGAGCACGCGGTGGTCGCGCTGAACCACTGCGCCTCGAGCCTTGCTTTATTCGTTTCACAACCGCTGACGCGCGCTTGACCTATACAAACTTTTTTTTCTCTCGTACTAGTTAAAGCAAAGTTCGATGAGTTTTTTAAAAATTAAACAATTCTGTAATTGAATTAATTTACTTCACCAAAAAGATTTACACGATACTTCTAGTATATTTGTTTACTTCGAGTCTGAGTAACCGTTCGATTCGAGCCCCATTAATTCTGAACGCCTGACTATTATTTGAAGTTACTACTTTATTACAAGATTCGCACTGTTACGTCTCTCATAGAAGAAGAAACGGATACTTTTACTGCCTGCAGGAATAAAATCTTCATTGCGCGGTTCCGTGCATGTATCAGGAGTGCCCATTAAACCGAAGGGAGGATATCTTTTTTTTTTAAGGGGGTTTGCTCCCTAAGCAGTTTTCGAAGTGTTGAGGCTCGGAGCTACTTCCGATATGAGAAATCACTATTGTACAGGATTACATGGGCATGCCTATTATCGGGGGGTCGATAACTTCGATGATTTTTACGTGCAGCGCTTTTTTATTGCTCGACCAATCCTTCTCGCACCGTGCGTCGTTATTGTCTGAATAATTAATGTCATATTCGCTCCGTGTTTCTTTAAAGATTATAATGGCGCGAATTGGATTAAACTTTTTTACGATTCGGGAGCTCCCACTGCAGGTCAGGAACTTTACCCCGGTGTCTGACTGTTGCCTGGCGTAACTACTTCCGTCAACGGACAACTTTTTCACTAAAAAGTTATCGATGCAATGCTCGTGGCCGGATCGTGAGACTCATGAAGGATCAAATACTCGTCCTACGTGGATGCTGTAGCATTGTCTGAATCGACGGGCGACGTTAATATATTCAATACCTTTCTTCGTACTTTGCAGACGCGTGATTTTAATTAAACCGCGATCGGGACAGATAACGTTCCCGGATTTAATCGATTCCGTATAATTCGGAAGAGCGTTCAGCCGGAAACCTCGTAGGGACGGTTAATCGGCATGTTCCGACCATTGCCAGTTCGATGTTACTTCGCTGACAAACTAGGTACGTCCCTACCGAGATCTGGTGCGCTGAAACCCGACCTTTGGCGAACCATTCGAACGTTCCCCACACGACCCTCGAACTTTCCTTTCGGCTTGGGCCAGACTGATTTGCGGCTTAGTTCGGTCTTGCATGAATTACCTTGACTGCGAAACTGCTCGAGCCGACGCAGACAAGACGATTGAAGTCCGTACTGGATACGCTCCGACAGGAACGATTTCCGTTTAGGAGCTTGTTGAAACGCAGCTTGACCACCTCGTCCTGCTCACCCTCGAATCTGTATACGCAGCTGAAAAATTTTTACAAACGATTACGAGAGTTTCTCTTTGCAACGGGATCGGTAATTGTTTGATGGACCAGCGAAGGAGTGATTGGCGAAACTAGGGCGGGCCAATTTTATGCGTATGGACATAGTCAGAAATATTAAATATTATTTTAATATTTAATCGTGGTTCAACCAACTAGTTTTCGCGTGTAGTTTTCAATACGTCAAATTTTTGAGACAAGTTTGAGAGCCTTTCTGATGTCATTGGGATATTGGCTTGACATGTTCTGTAATAATTAAATAAATACTTGAAATTAGAATAAATTAAGATAAAAGTGATGAAACAGGGTCACTAATTTCTTCCGGGTTGTTCTGCGATTAATTCTAGAGGAATTAACCGCAGGAAACAGCGTAATAAAACGTGTGCCCCGAAATATCTTTCAGACTTTACCGATTCGCCTTAGGCATCGAAACAAGTTTCAGTCCGTCTTTGTTTTAGTTATACTAGCGTAGCGCAAACTCGGTGTGTCCCCTCGCTATCGTAAACCCGACTTTACGATGCTATAAAGCCTGTAATCGCAAGATACCGGACCGATATTTTACAGCATTTAAACAGAAATTGGCCATATACCCAATCGGATAAAGTTACTGATAAAAAAATCCTCGATAACTTTACAGTAATCAAAACTCGGTGAATTATTGTCTGTTTTGCCTCAATAAAATTACAGTTTCGATACCTTTCGAACGACTTTAACCCAAACATATCCGAATTGTCTGTTACGATATACTTTTAAAATTATTTTTTGACTCACCTCAGATTTTTCGAGCCACCGCGACCGTACAGAAATATGTCACGGGGTCCTTGGAACTTTCGGTCGGAGTAGTAATCCCGATTTCTACTGTAAAAGACTCGGGAGCACGGACCACTCCCGTAAGGATCGCCGTCCTGGTGAAGATCCACGAATTCGTAGAGAGCTCGAAAATTGACCGGCCTAAAATAAAAAAAAACATATTATAAATATATAAATATATTTCAAAAAATGTATATATATTACTAAATATATACATATATATATTTTTAAAAAATTAACAATTACTAAAGCAATCCATTTATATATTGAATAAAAATAAAATTGGCAGAATGGAGAAATGCTGTGCTCCGAATTCGACTTTGTGGCTTTAAGATTTTCTACCCTCTACCGTTGGTCTCGATATTTCGTCGGGAAAGCATCGAGCATATCCCGTCGAAGAGGTGTATCCCACGAGAAATCTCGATCGAAGTTACCGCGAGGCTCCCCGCGACTGCTGTTCAGCTGGTGTTGTAAACTATAGTACCAAGTACGTGCTGGGTTATATTCTCGGAAGTATCCGAGATATTGCGCAGCAAGCTACCGCCATAAAGTAGCCGTAGGTAATACCGGATTAAATCGATGCTCCGTAGCAGAATGCTGAGGGGGATTACTATCCGCTCTTCTGATGGAGGATGCGAGGAGAGAAAAGGGCGCTGCTGCTGGAGCATCGACGATTATCCTGCGATCCATGCTCCGATGGTACCGTCGACTTTCGTTCTCTCTCTTGATTTATCGGCGACATAAATAATTATCGTCCACAGCGTGGTACGCGAAAAGCTCCGAAAAGTACAAAAAAATCCACGAGAAAGAAAGAGGGGACATTTAAAACAAATTTTTAACCCCCTTTCGGCACGAGTCTATACGATTTACAAAATCAAAGATTTGCAAATTATTGGGACGTATCGATTACCTCTCAATAATTTACTAATCTAATAATCGCTGGCCGAATTGTTTCCCGAACCTTACAAGTAGGGAGTAACCCCGCGGTACTTTATTTTTGTTGTCTTTTTTTCGCTTTTTTACTTCAATAAAAATAAAACGAATCGACTATAAAGAAATGACCGCACTATCGTATACTTTGAGGTAACAGCATCAACGATATTGCCGAAGGTTTTCGCAGGCTCCCTTTCGATCTTTCGTAAAACATTATCCGAATCGTCACACTTGCCTGAGAGCCGTTGACTCGATCATCCGCATCTCTATGGTAAGACTGCTTCCCGACGAGACAAAGCTCTCGCCGAGGGAGCACGGCCTGCTGGTGTTCTGGAGAATGGCATGATCACAGGTACGTGGTACACGGTCCTTACAGTATCGCGCCAAAAGCGACGTGTTGCTCGCAGGACGAGCTCCCAAAGTCTGTAGAGGATTTCCGGTCCGTTCCGCGTAACGCTGCCTCTCTTTTTCGCTGAAACATGGAGCAATCGAATGCATCGTTCGCGTTGCGAAGAAACCCAGGTGGAATTCTGCTGTGGTTGAAAAAAATGAGATTTTCCAACCGGAAGTGAATTATTTCCGGCGTGACGTCACATCCGGTTGAAAAATGATATTTCCAAATCGGGAGTGACGTATTTCCGGTACGACGCCATTTCCGGTCTAAAAATGAGATTTTCTAACCGGAAGTAAAATATTTCCGGTATGACGTCCCTTCCGGTCGAAAAATGATATTTCCAAACCGGAAGTGACGTTTTCTCCTACGACATGACTTTTGTGGCACTGCTGCCATGCCGATGGTTAAATCTCACCTGAGAAGAAATCGCGAAAGTATCGATTGAGATGAGGAGAGCATTTTTCTCACCAGGATATGTCATTGCAGTCGGTAAGAGGCAGCATGTCGCCGTCCCAAACGAGAAGGGTCGTACCGCATTCGTCGTCGTTGGACGTCGAACTCGTGCCAACATGAAACTTGAGCACCGACAACCACACTCTGAACTGCGGTTGAGCTGGTTTCGGTGCTGGTTTTCTCCAAACGGTACCCGGACGCTGTTCGGGAAATTTCGGCAGTGGCCTCGGTGGCGTTGGGCTCGGCATAGCCGGTCCGGCACCCCGAAGATGATATAGGCAAGTCGTGTTTCTCGGCAGTGTGTGCCTAGGCGAAGCCAAACCTCCGCCGCTGTTACCGCGTAACCAAAATTCGCAGCGCTTGTTTTTCGCGTATGTCGGCGAATCCGCGTCGACGAATTTAACCTGTGTTCAGTAAAAAAAAACCACAATTTTTGGGGGAAAAAACCTGTAAAATTCGCTTTTGCCCCTGACTCGTGAAAGAGGGAAAAAAAACTCGCTCACCACAGCTTCAAGGTTTATTAACGTAAAACGAAAGAGGCAGGTAGTCAGGTCAACAATTAAAATTGGCAAATCTGTAAAAAAAGTTTCTCCTTGACAACCGACATTTTTAGTAATGCTTGGAAAGACCAAAGGATAATAAAGAAAAATAGTTCTGTTTCTCTAACAACATACAGATCGTTAATAATTTATTGTTGGGACAGAAAAAATATTTGGCTGCTACAGCAAAATATTTCGTTGTCCCTATGTTAAGTAGGTAAATAAGTTATGGTAACAAAAATCTTGCGGTCCCAATAATTTCTTTTTCCGTATTTCGTAATCAAAATAAATAACAATATATGTATGAACGGAAAGTAGTTATACTTCTACGATTTCCTCGTAGAGTTTATGCGATTCCGATGAACGACGGTAAATTTTTTGTACGTAAAATTATTCCACGGTCCCAACTCTTGCAATTGCGAAAACCGATGTAATAAAGGCTCGTAACTTTCGAAATAAGAATTAGACTCGTGAGTACTCCTCAGCCGCAGTCAAGGGTTAATAATTCGCCCGACAGTAGTTAAGAAGCTTCCAACAAACTTAAAACGAAGCTGTTTCTCGGAAAAAGCTCTTTTCTCATTCCCACATGAAAATATAATAGTAGGTTGAGGCTCTTGACTGGCAAACTTTCTTTCGATTCTATGCAAAAATATGTTTTTCCTGTGAGGTTACTTGCTCCGCTAAGTTCAACTTACCTGAATCTCCAACTGAAACCCGTGCAGGGAATGGGGTGGCGTGGGATGAAGAAAAGTTCCGAATGGCGAAGTGGTGAACTCTACGAGGAGTTCGGGACCGCTGCTCGTTGCTTCGGGTACCGGTTCACCACCACCACAGAATTTCAAAATAACTGGGTCGCGCGTCGTGTAACCGTCGTACACAGTCACGTAATCCTGCGAAGCAGCGCATAAGTTTTTCTTTTGTTTGGCTACACTTAATTTTTTTATAATCCAATTTTTTGGCTATCAGAACGGATGAGCTTTGTGAAATGTTGTCTCAAGTACCTGGACAACGTCGCAATCCTGCCAGAGGCGAAGCTCCCGGGGCGGTGGCTCAGCCTGTGTCGCCGGACGCGCTCGAACCGCTATCAGCTGACCACGGGGTTGTCTGACGGTAATTAATGCGTGTTTTCCCGCCGGAACTTCGTGCTGTCGTACCTGCGAACGTCGATTAGCCCTTAATCAAAACTTTCACGATGCTCACAAAGTTTCGGCACTAAGCTGCCTTTAACACTATCGCTTCGACCCTTTCTTTCGCGCTTTAAACCTCAAATACTTCCTTACCGATACCGTTTACATATATGGTAATCGGTTATCGAAAAGACAATTGATAAAAGGTTTCTTAAATAACACCGAAATATTTATTAATCGGCTGTGAAGGAAATTGTTTGATGATTAGAAATCGTTGAGAATCCCTTGTCGCACAAAATAACTAGATTGCAAGTCAGTGAGAGATCGTCGTGTTGCACGGTCAAGACAACCTGGATCTCCAATGAGGCGAGAAACATTTTTTCGGAGTGGAAAGTTCGAGACAAGACCCGGGTTTCGCATTCTCAACGACTTCCGCAACTTCGGATTTTCAAGTGCTCTTGGAACCCTACTGGGACATCGAATAGGTAGGTATTTGATGGTTGTCGAGAGTTTTGTAATTTGTTAAATACCCGCGGTTGATAGCTCTGGTCCATGCCGACCACTCAATTTGCAAGCTAGTTATCCAGGGGAAGTCCGGTTCTATTTAATCTGCGGCGAAGTCATTCGGCTACTTGAAATTAAGGGATAGTTGATCTGTTGATTGAACGTAACGCGATACGGATAGCTATTTAACACAATTAACGCTTTAGGGCTGTATGAAACACCCCCGCGCCTGCTGGCTCGTCGCTCAGTCGGTATGAAATCGCCTTCTCTATTTTCTCCAAGACCGTTACTATATTGGTCAAAAGCGAATTAGGTTCTCGTAGGCAATAGACAGATGCATGAAAACGTAATTTCCTTTTGTCCGAAATGTTAACAGTCTCGGGGAAAACGGGGATGGCGGCGCGTTACCGATCGTTGTATTACACGCATGCCCTTCATAGCATGTGAGAAACTGCGGTCGGTAATAAAAACTGCAATAAACTTTTTTTCCCAGCCGCTGGTATTTATGGCAAAAAGAAAAGTTTCATCGGTAGCTGACGTGAAATCCACTTTCGGGTACTGAAAAATAATCGGGACCAAGCTGGGAGGCATGGAAAACAACAGAGGTGCAGGACAATCTTCACTGCTGTAGCGTGTTTGTAATCGCACGTATGAATTCAAAAATGGCAATAAGCAGTTTTCACCGCGTGGCTTTAGGTATAACCGGTACGATAAATTTTTGCAGCATGTTGGGTTGCTCAGAGGCTCTTTCCGCGCTTACCGCGTAGTAGCACGTGAGATTGCGTGGATAGAGACCGGGAAAATTCGGCGACTGTAGACGGCATTTCTTTCTGTCGCAATCGCTGAATATGCGCGAACAGTAAGTTCCGGAAATTAGATCCCCGAGGTATTGCATGTCCGGAGAGGGTTTCGTGGGTTGAACGTCCTCGTCCTCCTCCATCATCTGCACCGGCATTGCCATCGAGGTGTTGGCGTATTCCGGGGATGTTTCTTGCGTCACTGTTGGCATCACTGTTACTTGGTTCATACCTGAAAGCATGCGGAATGAATTATTCATTTATTGGGCATATTCCTAAAATCATCAATCATATTTCAAAAAGAAACATGAGTTTTAAAACTATAAAAAAAAAGATATTTCTTCGCAACAAAAATGAATAGTGGTGAATTTCATACTTCATAACTGTAACGCACGGGAATCAAAGATGCAAATTACATCTGCATATTTATTTCCCACTTGGTCCAATGTTCTTTTGATTTAGAGTTGTAATTGTGACATGCAACTTTCCGATTAGACTGGCTCCAATAACGACGATAATGGTCTTACCAACAAACGGATTTCCGTATCGTACGACGGCGTCGGATCTTCGTATCATCTTGTACGCCATTCGGAAGTCGAAATTGAATCCGGTCTGATCTTGGCTCAGTCTGAGTAGCCTCAGGGATATAGTGACACTGGGTGTTTCGCTGTAATAGATTGCCGGACCCCAGGAAGTCCCACACCAGAGACCACCGACGTCCGGTCGCTGAGCCTCGGATATCTGCAGGGATCCGTCGGGGCATCCTTCCGCCGTGAAGGACACGAATTTCCCCAGGGTGAAACTATCGAAGGTCAACTGAAATGAAATTCGAAAAAGAATTTACGATTCTGTGTTATCCCAATTTTGTTTAGCTAACATCGTCGTTAACCCTCTACGGGTGGCAGCACACGAAGTCTAATAATTAAATGGTATTCACACCTTAAGACACGGATGCGCTTGGGTTTATTATTGAATATTTTCTGGATCGCGGCAGAGAAATAATCGACGAGAGAGGCAGCGAGCAACAATGCTATTAAACTTTATCATAAACAAGCAAGCGTACAAGGTTCGCGTATATTCCGGTACCAAAGAGATACACAAACTGCACCGCTCTAGGATTCGCGATATTAATCGCGAACAGCGTTACACTTATAATGCGTTCGAACGGCACGCGGGGCTTCGGACTGCTGAGGCGTCTCGAGATAGCTGTTCCGCGGAGCGTTCGGCGCGGAAACGACAGGGGGTCATTCTTTTTAAATTTCACTGCCCAGGCCGTTTGTGTTGATACTCGTTGTACAGCTGACGCCCGACGCTTCGCAGCACAGGTATTTCCCGATATAAGCATAATATCTCGAGACTTAGCGCGCAAAGGGGAGAGTGCGTGAGGGCAGGACAGTTTTGTGCCGAGCGCGTGCTTTTATACCGGCTCTCGCGGGTTAGGCTTCCAAATTAAAGCGTTCGTTAGCGAAACAGAGATGACTCTGAACAAATGGGAATTTAAGGTAGTCCTTGCTAATAGTGTTCACTTCGCATAAGTTTCAGAGAAATGAGAGGGATTTGCAGACACTTCTGGACGGTATAAAGATCTGAAAAAAATCAAGCATTTTAGGGGTACTGAAAAGATTAATTTTGCATTATAATAATTCCAAAACGTTATTAACAAATTGATGAAAAATAAATATGTTCAACAAAATCTCCCGCAAATCTCACTTTGTACTTTATGAAAATGAATCGTTCCCTTTTCTGAATATGTATGAATTTATTCAGATTTTTTAAGTTACTTTGAATGTCTTTTATATGGGGAAAATATGTAGAAAGTCACAAAAGTCAAAGTGAATTTAAAAATCTGAAAAAATTCGTACGTATTCAGAAACACTATTCGCAAGGACTACCCTAATTATTGCGTCATTGTTCCACTGCCACGCCCGAAACAGAGCGCGGGGCAAAACGGACATTTCTTATCGACTGAAGCGAATAATTGTTTAACTAATTTTGTTTCTCGTACACCGTATACAAATGCGTTTGAACGTTCTCAAAAGTAAGTGCTGGGCATGATACAACATTTACTTCCTAGTGTGCAAATTCGGTTTTCAGCAGGCCATTTATCGTGCGCTGTACAAAATGTTCGCAGAGAAATTAATACATGGTGTACGAAGTTTTCATGAATAATATCATTTATTAAATTCCGTGCCCGAGTACAAGTTAAAATTGATGCTCGGTATATAGGATCAATCCTTCCGGACGTGCTCAACATAGCGACTCATTAATTTTACCCCAACTTTGTACATTCATTTTAATGTAACTCATTATGCATAAAAACTTCATAATTTTGTATATTAATTTCGGTGAAATTTGTTTGCCCTTTGAGTACTTATGTCCGGTGCAGCGCCAAATTTCAATGTTAATTTTCGTACAGTACATCACATTTGCAAGAGGGCGACCGTTCAGTGTGCGCCGCTATGGATTTAACGTTGCCGATAAATATTCGGTGACCGAGCACTGGCGTTGGTTCCGAGTTCGCAGACGAAGCCAATTCAACCCACACGTTATAACTCCGCGATAGTACATCAGATTAAATTCATTTGGTTACATCGCGACACAAAACGGCAAATCATGCCGATTTCCAAGAGTCGGTCATTTTGTTAATTACTCGAATCAAACCAGCGAAATGTGATACCTGCCTAATGTGCACTCGAGCACACGACTGCGTTTATACCTCCCTCTCCCATTTCTGTGTCTCTCTTTCTCTCTGCAGCTCGCGACTGTTGATCGGAATTTGGTTTTACTATGCTCGTCGAGTGATTCCCTTTACGGCTGGACGCGCCGATGGAAAATTTATAGTATCGAACGCTTGACCGAGCGCAATATTTTTTTTTCGTTTTTTTACACCAACGACAATCACACGAATTTTATCGGACTCGTTTCTGTTATTGCACATTGCGAGGTCCATCGCGCCAATAATCCAAACAAATAGTAACGTGGTTATGCGAAACGAACTGTAAATAAGTCTCGTGAAAAAAATTCGTTAGCCTTTCCATGAATTTTTTCGGATAAATCATTTGTCGAATTGAGGGTATCAAACGGTCCAAACAACTTATTGTAATTTTATATCGGACGTGATAGAAAGTCAGAACTAATCGTTTAAATCTATTTTGTTTAAAACAAAATATCAGATTTGTTCATAAAAATTACTTTTGTTGAAAAAATATTTTTTTTACGTATCTTCTAGAGCGATACGATAAAATTTAAATCGGAATGTTTGTTTGATGATAATAAGTTGAATGAGTTTGCGTACATGAGGTAGAATATCCTCCGGATGTCTTATAGCGCGATATCCCTTGATATCTCTAGATTATCTCCGGCATGATATCGAATTGTGAGCTTCGCGCCTTACTCCGTGCAGGGAGCGAACGCGACTCATCGATTTTCCGAGCTTTATGTATGCATGCTCACGACTAACGACTGACGATAACTCTTCTACGGTCGTACGAACGAGCAATCCCTCGCCGGCATGGCAGTGGAAGAGCGGTTCGTTTGCGGACGCTTCAAAAGCGTTCGCAAACCGGACGACATAAATTATGAACGAATGGAAAGTGCGAAAGAAGAGCGAGAGAATGGTGGACCATGGACCGCTGGCACGAGAAGCGCCAAAACTTTCCCGACGCTCCCTCTTTGCTTCGCCGACTTGGTTCTCAACCGTTTCCAAGAAAACTTTGCCACGGCATAAAACGTTCTCGCTTATCGGGAGCGGCGATATCCGCGGATATGGACCGTCCGCGTTCGCCCCACTTTAACAAGTCTCCGTCGAGATTTTATGAAAAATTTCTCATGTTTTTTTTCCAACGGGAGGCAACAATTCTTTATTTTTTTGCGCGCTCTCCGACGAAGAAAAATTCAGCACGATATACAATTTTTTTTGTTCGTTGAAATTCTCGATTCTCATATTCCCTCCCCGGTAAAAACAATCCGAGGCTGCACCTGTCTCGTTTCACTCATCAGCTGGGCGCCCCTGCTGCACGGCGCTCGACGCTATAACTCGTTGAATTAATTTCAAGCTGTCGCTCTGGCCGTACGCCCAAAGCTCGCGGCTCTTTCTCTTTCGCCTTCCTCCGCTTCACTAATTTTTTGGATAAAACTCCCAGGAAGATGTTTCAATGCGGGCATTTTAGTTTCCTGTTAATTAATCTGTCGGAGCTTTCGGTTCCAAGAGTGACGTCTTGCTCAAATTTATTACGACGCTATATTTCGTTTTAAACTAATGTGCGAAAATCACTATTGTTTCACGGATCATGTATAATTCAATATCTGTGGGGTATAATTTCTTTTTTTCGTATACATCTCGCGGGAAAATATTTCAATGTAGGCATTTTAGTTTCCACGTAATTAATCCGTCGGAGCTTTCGGTCCTAAGAGTGACGACTCACTTAGTTTCATTAGGACTCTGAATTTTGTTTTAAACCAATTTGCCGAATTCAATATTGTTTCACAGACTATGCATTATCCGTGTGGTATTATTATTATTATTTTTACACAATTAAATTATGTATTATTTTACGTGCGCGTTACGTACAAACGTGCCGACGATAAATGCCAATACGGTAACAGTATTCGTACGTGCTAACCTGAACGATATCCCCGAAATCGGCTCCGGGCGCGCTGAAGGTGAGCTTGCAGAAGTAAGGCACCTTGTCTTCCTTCGGGCGATGGAGTTCCAGATAGTAAGTTTTTCCCACGTCTCCGTAGTACGTCTTGTTGCACGCTGGAACACAAAAGCAATGCGGCAAAACCGCCGCTACAATTTCTCACTCTGATTTACGCCGCTCCCCGAGCTCCGAGCACTTCATCGACTTTACAAGCACTTCGGTACAGTACGTGCCTGGAGGTTCTGTTCTAACGGGAAAGCTATTTCACTCGTGAAACCACGCTTCTTTGGGATCTGAAAACAACTAAGCTTACACTCTAAAGACAATTGGGTCGTTTCGACACACTTGTCTTGCAATGGTTAAAAAAGTTTGGTACTTCGTTTAAAGTGATTGCCGACGAACTTTTCTATTTACTTGCCCGGCTCGATAAGAAAGTGTGTATATCGACGAAAGATCGATTTATCTAGAATATCGTCCGGAAAATTATATGTAACGATCAACTGCAGGCTCAACTTTAAATGCATAAGAAAATTTAACTGAGCTCGGTCATGTCTCTCTCGAGTTCAGAGCGTTGATGATTTACTCCTTCGTCGCATACATACATGCGTACCTACATATGTCGACTGTTAAAGGACAAAAAGGTATCCGTGTTAAAGCATACGGATTACGCGCTTTTGTTCTTCACAGTACACATCGACGGAGACATTTTTGACATAATTTTTTAACAATTTTTATAAAAATAAATTTTCCTACGCTGGAAACAAAAATACAATTAAGTTGATCAGCGCTAATTTTTTGGGGGGAGAATCTCGCACTGTGTTCAACGGGGCAGAAAATGCTGGGTGAAAAAATTGAAAAAATGTTTGATTCTCGGTTTTACCTCACAACTTTTTTTTCATAATATATCATACAGTATTTTATCAAAATTTTTATGTAGCGGCAAGATTGTGACATTGACAGTGAAAATCGATGAAAAAGTTCCCACATCGACATTATTATACTCTCCCCATTGTAATTCGAAGGGATGAAATGCTTTGAATTCTTGATAAATCCGATGCCGAGGGAATCCCGGAATTCTGAAATAGTTGGACGGGAAGGTATAATTATTTATTCAGATTGGTTCCACGGGGGTGAGAGAGTCTGAGTGAATGTGATGCGCTCGTCCAGGGAGGTGGAATTCTCGAGATGGTTGTTAGAAATTGATCGACGCACCGGAGGAAGTTGAGGCATAAGTCTCCGGTTCTTCATCAGTTCATTCCTCGATACCACAAAAACAAGCACCCAGAAAAATAATTCACTCAACGGGCGCCCCTCAAGTAAATATATATGTAATTTAAGTAAATATATGTTTAATTGAAATAAACATTTACTCATTTTTTTGATTTAATTGAAATAACATTCACTAATTTAATTGAAATAAACATTAAATCGCGTGTGAGAGAGACTGAGTGAATCTGATGCGCTCGTCCAGGGAGGTGGAATTCTCGAGATGGTTGTTAGAAATTGATCGACGCACCGGAGGAAGTTGAGGCATAAGTCTCCGGTTCTTCATCAGTTCATTCCTCGATACCACAAAAACAAGCACCCAGAAAAATAATTCACTTGACGGGCGCCCCTCAAATAAATATATATGTAATTTTTAAAAATATATGTTTAATTGAAATAAACATTTACTCATTTTTTTGGTTTAATTGAAATAACATTCACTAATTTAATTGAAATAACATTCACTAATTTAATTGAAATAACATTCACTAATTTAATTGAAATAAACATTAAATCGCGGGTGAGAGAGTCTGAGTGAATCTGATCCGCTCGTCCAGGGAGGTGGAATTCTTGAGATGGTTGTTAGTAATTGATCGACGCACCGGAGGAAGTTGAGGCATAAGTCTCCGGTTCTTCATCAGTTCATTCCTCGATACCACAAAAACAAGCACCCAGAAAAATAATTCACTTGACGGGCGCCCCTCAAATAAATATATATGTAATTTTTAAAAATATATGTTTAATTGAAATAAACATTTACTTTAATTGAACATATAATTGTTCGCGGGCTGCCCATCAAATAAATTATTTTTCTGGGTGAACTGGTCGCGAATCCCCGCAGTGCAGCGCTCTCGACAATCCACTGAATCGACGCGAATCGCGGAAAGAGCGCTGCTGGTTCTTCCCCAGAGTTGTTTCGATTGAAGACGGCAGTATACGACGGAGTTAGAGTCACAGAGACCTTTGGTCACAGACAAATCGAAAGTGCACTCGTCACTGAGAGATAGGTTAGTTGGCTTCTCCTCGCATGCACAGACCCGGAATCACTCCGGAGGGTTGATTATACTGGACCATTGTACGGCTTCAAGGGCTCATCACGGATGTATAGGGAGGAAATCGGGATAGCGAGGGAGCAAAAGCGATACGGTGAGGCGAGGCCCATGAGGCTGATGACTGATCGGGAATAGCCGACTATTCCGAACGAGGTTGAGGGTAAATTCCGGTCTGGTTGGAGCGTCGGCCATTCTCAGCCGCTCCGCCATTCCTAATCAGTTGTTCCGGGTTTGCTAATCTAATGGACCGATTAGAATTGTCCGTTCGCAATCACTGTACGAGCTCTTTCCTTCCTCGCTCGAATATTCTCGTCTCTCTTCCCTCCTGGACCGCTCCGTCAGCTCGATTCCAGGGTCTCGGTCTCGTTGCCTTTGCACGGAACCAAGTAACTCAGAGGGGCAAAACCGCGAGCCGAATAGCAGCCTACGGAAGCCGCATCACTTAGAACCCGTACCAATCAGGTAAAGTCGATTGCGGTACGTACCGTGTCAATCGCGGTTACACAAATTCGATTTCGTTTCGCCCAAAATCGCCGACCCTAAATCCATTTCAATTATCGCCAGTCTGTTTTAATTAGATGGGCCTCCGCCCACGTAATAAGCCTCCGCCCCGTGGAAAATAAATTTTGTAAGCCCTCAGAGTTGGGTTACTCGGGAGATGATAAGTTATTCAGGGAATGCTGTAAAGGGAATTTGCTACGCTTGCAGCGAGATCTAATGGAAGAATGAGCGTTCACGGGGTGAAAGCGAATTCTCGGTAGATTATGAAGAACGATTCAGACAGCGGATTCCGTGGGGTTATTCGTTTCGCCAAATTCAGTGTAACAATCGTTTAAACGAGTTACTGATTCACCGAGAGTTGCTGAATGTGCCGTTTTTCCGGCGAGTCTTATGACTTTAATTATTTCAAAAAATGTTTATTAATGTAAAAGTGGTGAATATAGCCCGGTTCATATCTCATTGATATTTAAGTGCTAATCGACGTTGGCTTCATTCACCAACTCGTAGCGTATTAAAATAATGATTGCAGTATTTGTCTATTCAAATGAAATTCTGTGTCAGGAACACGCTCCTGGAATGGAACTGACATATTATGCCCGAAATTTTTTTAACACCATGCTTTTCTTCCGACCAATTATCTGATTCCGTCGGCGTTCTTTTTTCGTCAAATTTATACCACACTCATGTCGATATAAAAATATTACATATTCATATATCTTTATAACTGTTTTGTTCTATATAATAAAAATCTATTTAAAAAAAAATGTCGCACTCTTAAACAACGAGATGTATGGCGCACCAATGTGACACTATATTTCCAAGAGTGTGATATAAATAAAAATACTGCTAGCCAATATTCGAAGTTATGCTCGTAGATTAGTTTCCGTGAATTCCGCAGCTGTCACTTGAACGCGAATTCGCGCGATTAAATGCGCTATTATCCTCCAGATTTTTTCGTCATTCGGTTCAGTGAATTGGCTTTTCCGGTTTATGCCTCGACGCTTCGGGCGTTCGGGATTCGTTTATTGGATTAAACCAGACGTACGATTTCCGGGACGAAACGTAGAAAGTTCCACGACTCGCTTGTTACAGCTACGCTGACTTTTGTTACGGCCACTCCGGCTTTTGTCGCAACTGCCGCTCGGTCGAGTCTGACAAATGACTGGACTTCGCTACTTCGGGCGGCGAGTGAAAGAAGAGGAGCTCGGCCGGCTCGGCGTCACGTTGCTGTGCGAACTGTTCAACTGCATGGCGCATGCATTAAACGGAAACCACCGTTTCTCCGCCGTGCCACTCTCGAGGGCTTGCTACGTCTGACGGATGCCCGGCTTTTATCACTGACTTTCCTCTACCCCGGCACCTCCCACTTCTTCGACTCTCTCCGTCACCCATTCTCGCTTAACATGCGACCCTCGCTTCGCAATGTCGCTACGATTAATATAGGGCCTCATCCATAGACACGAGAAATTACCTCACTTTTCTCGAAGGGTTCAACACCTTCATCTGCATTATTCATCATTTAAAACAAATCGTCAAGTCGCTCTCTATAACGTTGAAGATTAGTGCAACGCATAGCGAAGTTCATAGTGTAATGAACGTTTTAATACTCCTGTTTTTTTTTAAAGTATTCTTGAAGGATCTTCTGCATATTCTTCTGCATATTCTTCTGCACATTCTTCTGCATATCAAGTTTTGCCCACATGCAGTCACGATGGTCGAATGATTATGTCGGTTCGCCGTGGTAAGAGCGGCGCCGACGTGCAATACGGATATACGTTTCGACCGATAGAATACGCTCGCCGGTTCTAAACCGGTGCCAAACCTGTTTATACAATTCCGCGAATTCGCCGCAGTGCAGGGAATGCGGAAAGGGCGACATATATAGTGGAAACGGAACGACCGGGGTGGTTTATACAGAACTCTCGTCGGGCTGGAGGATTTTTTAGCGGACTCCGAGGCGAAACGCGTCGGCTTGTTATCATATATCCTGAGAGTTATGACAGAAGCAGGGCGAGAGATAACAGACCTACGTCCGAAGGTACAGCGAGGGAAGGAACAAAGGGAATCCACAGTGAAAGGCATAAACAAGTGGGAGAAGGGTTGCATGGATTTATTTTGCCGACTGTGCTCGTTTAAATTCCTTATTGCAGCCGGCATATCATTTTTATTGGCCTTTCGGGACATCCAGATAAATTTTTGCTTCACTATCAATTGTTCGTGCGTCGGTTACTCTCGCTAGCGGGCGGAAAAAACTCCCGGAAAGAGAGCACTCGGAAAAAACCCCGAAAAGATGATAATCAGTCGGGTGAAAAAAAAAATCATGTCGGCGACCGACTTTACCCACACATTCTTCCTCACATTATAACGTGACAGGGTTGTCAAGCACGGGTCAAATTATGGCCTCGGGTTTTTTTATAGGGTATTTTTTTGTGGTTCGTCCTGTTGGCTTATCGGGCGAGATATTGCATTGTCGTTTTAGGTATACGATGTTCGATAGTAGAATTAACATGTCATAATCATGATTCCACATTATCGACACATCGTCGATATAAAGTGAAAGTGAGGAGTATGGCCTATCCCGATTAGCACGTAGATCAATGGACCGGACCATATCACCACTGTTGCCCTAACGGGTACATAAAAGTATTTAATTCACTCAATTTCTTCAATTAGAGCGGCAACGGTAGGCACCCTAATTGGAACAATCCCCGAACTCGCAATGAAATATCCTACAAATTGCCAATTTGCACATTGCACCCTTATCATTTTTCTTTTATTCATAGATCATGTGTCAGAAAGTAAAAAAAATATACCGACAACGCTTTCTCACAGAGGAATCATCGCTAATAATGAAAAAAAAGATGAGGAAGCAATGTGCAAATTTTCAATTAGTAGGTTTTTTCCGGACCGCATGTTTGACGAAAAGTACCAAAACGCGGTGCAGATTCGCCTCGCCCCGAAACCACTCCAGAAATATTAGCTTTTCCTGTACGTAACCGCGTGTATTTGTTACCAGAGCATTCGCTCCAAACTACGATATAGCCGATGAATATTTTATTCCTGTGGTGGATACATTATTTGTAAAAAATAAAAAAAATAATAAAAAAAAACAATATCAGATAAGAGATCAAAGTTCAAAGGCTAAAAGGAATCGAGCGAAAGGGTACAGCGCGGTTTACTAGCAGATAGGAAAATACATGAAGGGGTTGCGGAGTCTGAGGGACTGCGAAAACGGGGCGGCGCGATGGATAAGATATAAGAGGGTATATATGAAAGGCAGAGGGTAGGTTGAGGCTTTGCTTTGTCGCGCACCGGACGGATTTTTATATCCGCTTTGGTTCATCATCCGCATGCGGTGGTGATGGTAGCACACAATTTGCGGGAAGAGGGAGCTGACGAATGGATTCGGCCGGCCGACGCCTTTCAAAGTTTCAGCGTGCTCTCGTATACACTCCCTCCCCTCCTCCCCGCGCTCGATGTACCGAGTTGAGTCCGACGTCGTTGTAGCTGGAAAGCAGCAGAAGATGTGAAGTAAAAAAAGAAAAAAAAAACTAAAAGAGGGCGAGTCCGTATACTTTTTCAATGGCACGGAACGCGCACGCACTCATGGGGTTGCTTCTACACCCTTTGGTGCTTTTTTTTCATTCTTCTTTCCCGACGACTACGAACCTTCTCCCGCTCGCAGCCACCTCACTAACGTCTACTCGCCGTGGCGCCCATCAGTCTTTGTGCTCGAGAGTCGACGCTGTGCCTGCCCGAATTCGCAAATGCTAGTCTGTATAATAATAAAGTGCATTAGTGTTCGGCGACCTTGAAGAGCATATTTCAATGTCATCTTCCGATACCGGCGTGGAAATGTTTACCTTCGTACAAACTCAAATTTTTAGGATTTGTGTTCATCGAACTTACGGATGTGTGTGCGCATTGCATGTGGCGGATGTGAGTTTTCTGGTGGTATAGAAGGAAAGGTTTTTTGCTCATAATTAGTTTTTTTTTAGTTGTATTTTAATTCCTGAATTACACAGTGCCATTGATAGTGCTGCTCGTGTCGGAAGAGTAACTTATTTTTCACCACAAACGTGGATCGCAATCGACGACACGAGAGTCCTCGACACCCTTTCAACGTTTCGGTAGCAACTTCTACACCTCGTTCCAGCTATAAGTTTGCATGCAAAAGAAGCTTGGCGCATCCTATTCACGAGCTTTCTATGAAAACTCTTCAGAACAGGTGAAGTTGAAGTAGGTATTGCTGATCGTGTTCCGCGGTACATCCTGCGTTATCGCGGCAGGTACAGACGCAAGAAATATATTTGATGTATCTTATTTTTTTTATAAATTGAATTTCCTCACTATTTTTGAATTTCCTCACTATTTCTTAGTGTCATATTTGTTTCACTGAGTCCCTACAGTACCGTGCGAAAAAGGGTTTCCACTTCCTCTGCGACCTTGCCCAAAGACGGACGTATTAAAATGGAATTTTTTAAGCACCGATATACGTACCCAGTTAACGGTCTCGAGCGACCTTCTATGGATTCATATTTCATGAGTGGATACTCATGAAATATGAATCCGTACAAGGTCTTTTAAAAATTCGATGGTTCACAAGGTTTCATGCGCGGTGAAGTGCGCTAGAGGTTTTTTCCTTTATAAAGGCTTAAATAGAATTAATGAATGTGGTAGAATGCGGATTATCCGGCAAAGGATTGTAATTGGGAGAACGTGATAATGCCTTGGGAGAGTATCGACAATCTCGGTCTTGGATTCAAGAGCGAAGATTAATCAAAGCAGCGAAGCGTTAATCGAAAATTTATCAGGATACCAGTGGGATTATGGTGGTTGCTGGGATTTCGGAGGAGACTGAACAAGGTACAGAAAAGCGAATAGGAGAAGAGACTGTGGATGGGTCCACTAGGCGTGAGGAGGGGGGGGGGTGGACGGGGGGTGGTTTGGAATAGTAGGGCGCACAGGCTGGTTGGTCTGGTTTGACCCAAATCGTGCGGCCGGTTGGCGTACGGCCAGTTCTCTGTGTCTGCCCGCAGCTCGAAACGGCCTAGCATCCAGGAGCACCTTTACTTATATATTTTTCCCGGAGCTCGACGACCCATTCCATTCGCCCAGGGCGGATGGGCCGGCCGATATCAATTCCAAAAGTCGATAGATTAATCGTTCCGCCTCTCACCATTAATTTCGCGCATTCATACCGTACTGCCACCTCGAGGCGTTATACCCCTCTCGTGCCCATTGTCGGAACTTCAATTTTCTTTTTTTTATTCTTGAAGCGATTTGTTTTTGAAACTCGATATCGACATTTATCATGTAGACTTTTGTTCGACGATACAGAGATATTTAACACATTGGAATGTATTGGAAAAGCTCTATGGCAATGGAAAATGATCTCCGATGTAACAAGAAATGTTTATGTTTTGAAAACATTCATTTCGCAATCGACTTCAGTAGTATAGTCTGTAGTTATTTCTCCGACTTTAGTAGTTCCGGCGTAGGTAGTTACTACACCTTAGTAGTCCAGACTTCTAAGTAAGTACCACTTCCAAGCAATCACTGCATCTACATACCCAGTGAACACGTCTTATTGAGGCCATATAACATGGAAGTTACATGTAATGTACCAATGTTATGCTTGTAGTATGTAGCGGATACATAACACGGAAGTCACATGTAATGTACCATTATTATATGCAAGTAATGTCACTGTTACATATCGGTATGTCGTTACACTTGCGTACCAAAATCCATGTAACTGTTATGTAACCTCCGTGTAACAATGTCAATGTAGCTTACGAGTTTGCATATTTGTAATGTATCATTCCCATATAGCACGAAGTATTTAGAAATAGTTTTACGAAATATTTCTAAAATATGTGAAAATAATATTTTTGAATTTTCTATCAAAATAATCCAACGAAACGTTTCTTAAATATTTCAGAAATATACTCAATCTTCCAACACATGCGAAATATTTCTGAAACATAGTGATAAAATATTTTGAAATATTTTTTATTGCATGCTTCACCGAAACGTTTCTGCGAATGTTCCGTGTTTATGAGGGTGTGTATACGCATTTTGGATTGATGATGCAATCTTTGACATTTCGCTGAGATGTTTAAAAAACATTACAGCGAAACATTGCTGAAACATTTCAATCTAAGATTTATCAGCGGGCAAAAAAGGATTTTCAAATTACGTTCAAAACATTTCACAAATATTGGTGAATATTGATAAAATATTTTCTATATGGGGCTGAAGGACCCAGGTCGATGGTCCTTTGCCAAGGTGCAAAATTAGCATTAAGTATAAAAATTAGTATTAAAAAAAAACTGTAAATATGAACGTTGGCAAGAAATCTCTTTAACTACTTGACGGAGAAAAAATATAGTAATATCATCTAAAATAGTTTGGGGATAATCTCCAGACGGTATACCAAACGCGGGACATATCGGAAATCTGGAAAATTTTCCTATACCATATGGGACGACAAATTAAACCGACAAAACTATTCAGTCGTGTGATGCGGCCGCCACAGTAATTATTACTAAATCGTATATAGCAAGAATTTATGAAGTGTACGCAATCTATCACTGAACTCCTAGTAGCTTATACCGAACTAACTTGGTGCATTTTATATGCGTCTACAGAATAATATTAAACATTTGTGGGCGCAAAGTATGGGAATAATTACGATATGCCGTAAGTGGTACAGTGGCCTATGCATAGCGAAATTCGCGATGCGTTTGGTTAAAATCGTAATTTTTCCACTTCGTCCTCGAATTGCTATACGAATCTGGAGATTATTACCATACTTTTCCCTCCGTGTAGTATTTTCAATATTTCAAAAAGATATTATTGAAACCTTTCAGAAATATTTCCGTGCTATGAGGATTGTTATATGCAGGTTATCTACCCGTTATATGACATTTTGGATTAACACGTATGTAACAAAACTTCTGTAAATGTTACGTAACATGCTTGCAACAATGTTAATGTCTTTGGTTATGGTCAGGTGATGTTATTAGGGTATAAAATAATAACATCACAGTAATCCAATGAGACTCTACGACGTACTCATAATAAGCTTATAGCCGCTTTCGTGCATAATTATGCGGTGAGTCTCAAATTGCTTTTTGATATTGCGAGTATTTTTTTTTAAATCGATATGTTAAGACTTAGTTATTAGTTTTCGTTTTAATGTCAATGAAATTGATAAAGAAGTTTTCCGCTATATTGTTATGATATTGCGCTATTGATTACACACATTTTTTATTTATACTGATGATGTAATTTCAATCACGATCTGTAAAGAAGTAATTTGAAGAGTATATACCATTTACCAAAACTTTATTCCCAACTCTGGCATAACTGAATAGGTATGGTTGCAGACTACAAACCCAAGAGTTCCAGGTTCGAATCTGGCCGCTGTCACAAAAATTAATTTAGTTTTTTCCAATACGTATTTGTTTCTAGTAATAGAGTAAATGTACCTTTGAATAAATAACAATGCCAATTGAGGTATGGTTAAGCGCGAATATATTTTTTAATTGACTTCCGTACTATGTTGACTGTTACAATCATTACGTTGAAGTTATGTAACTGTTATCGTTTTTGTTATGTTACCGGCGGATGTCACAATCTTCATTTTACGTCTCAGAAACATAACCGTTCCGTTGTAGCCATATAACATGTTATATAACATGTTATATTGTTGAGCCGGAAATGGCAAGTTACCGGTAACTTGCGTGTAACACTCTAGTAATATTACTTGTTATACTCGATTTTGTTGCCGTTACATCGCAGATGTATTTCCATGCTCACTGGGTAGTTACTATTCCTAAGTAGTCTACTACTAATTAATCACTACTTCCAAGTACTTACTACTACTAACGAGTTCTACCTATAAGCCGTCATGAGGTTTAAGTAGTTACGACCTTTGAGTAACGACTACTTTTAAGTCGGGGCTACCTTTAATTAGTGAATACACCTAGACCACCTCTAGAAATGTTACCAGAGTTCCAGCAGATCCTCGATTTTTATCGATACCGAATCAGCTTCCCGACGGTCATGAGGAAACTAGCTAGAATGGCTGGCGTCGATGGCATTGCTGGAATAAAAATTCCACTGTATATCGAAGAATAGCGATTCGAGGGTGTCGTGATTTTTTGCTGCCTCAAGAGAATGCAGGTGCATTATTATTCTTATGGTCCCGTTGGTATCTGGCGTCGTGAGAGGCTGCCGGGTCGTCGTTGCACATCGGAGAAAGGAATTGCATGCACCGGAGGGGTAGGTCAGGTTGGCTCGATAACGTGGATGGTGCATGGTAAAATAATGGGCGTGAATTGGGGCGCAATGTCCCGCTTGAATCCCGAGACCTAGTTGATATTCCTCTTCGCCTCTCTCAACTTTTCTCAACGCTTTCTGCCATTCCCTTTTTTATCTCCTTTTCATTACTTCCAAATCTTCTTTCGCTAGGGTATCGCCGACCGGACAGCAGAATAAAAGGTGAAGAGAAAAAGAGAACGATAAAAAGAATAAAGCTGTCGTTCAATCAGGAATAGATTCAGTTTAATTTCATTACAGTCGTCGGAAGGAACAAACTTTTGCGAACCTATTCGAACCGGTGATTATCAGATGGATTCCGATTATCGATGTACCGTAGGACGATCGAGTTTTATTTACTGCTCTTAATCAGCACACGACCTCGTTCCGACTTCCGGTCATTGTCTTGCCGGAAGGACGATGGTCCTATCGAACTTTTCTGCTTTCAGCTCGCTAACTCGAAGTCGTTATCTCAGTTATGGCCGGATGTAAGCGTGACTTCCCTCACCGACATTCATGATGACCAAAGACAATTAATCTTTTTAGATCGATACCGGATGTCGGTAGGATTGCGAATGAAAAAAATCTTGTAGCCCTGGGTATGAGTTTTGATGTAGGTCATACCGTATTTGAACCAAGTGTTTACGTCAATATCGGAAAATATTCATAGCAAGCAGTCGAAATTGTACGAGGTTCTGCATCGCATTTCCACTCGTTGAAAGTGACTCGGGAGTGTCCAGCGTGCACTGAAGTACATACTACGTACCGGAGCCAGATTGCTTGTGATGCTTACGCGGAACGAATAAAGTGCATGTCTCGGCAAATGAGATCGTCGAGCGCTGTGTGAGAGCGAGTGGAAACAACGGTAGGCATGCGAGCTAGATAGCCAGCTAGCTCGGTGGAATGAAAGAGCACTTGCTCTCTTCAATGGCGGAAAAGTGGGTTCTTTAAAGGGTATCTTTATTTCAATGTTAAAGCGAAGTATCTTTAGGACACAGACTCTGATTCAGTATTTTCTTCTTTCATTCGATACTCAGTGTGGGACACGAAAAAAATTGCGCAAACACAATTTGCTCCGGTAGATCCCCGGTTCTATTCGACGAATTTTCCGCGTGAAATACTCGACTTTAATTCTTAAAGAGCTGCTTAGTATCAATTTTCACGCTTTCCGCTTAAAAAAAGAAACCCAGCCGCATCCCCGGAGATTACCCTGTATATAAAAAGGTCCTTAAAGACAAATCGGCCAAAGCGTTGGAGAAAACCCGTCGGTTTTTCCACCGGGTCGGGTCGCCTCGACATTTTCTACCCCGGTCGCTCTTAATTACTTTTTCAAGTCTAATTGATACCATTTAATTCGCTCGGCGAACCGTTTTATTCGCCTCCGTTGAAGAACGAAAGTTTATCGGGGCGGTTGCACCCACGAATATACTCGGTGAACACCGGAATGAACTCGCTGTATACACCGAGTTCATGCAGCGATGGTAAAAAAAAACAGCCAAGAAAATAAAAACCAAAAAAGAACGGAAAAAAGGATATTTTAATATTTACCTAAGCCCCGCATCGTGTAATTCCTATAACTATACCTATATTTCGTTTCCCTGGCAAAGCAGGTGAATAGTTAATGCGCGTGGGTGCGAGAAAAAACTCCAGGCGAGATGGGCGAGCGTGGATATTCCATCCGAGTTTTCCGACAGAGAGAAATTCGCGAGTAACTTCCCGATTACTGGCGCTGTGGAGGCAGATGCAGCCAGGAAGAAAGCGGCTTGAGTTTTCTCTTGTTCTCGTTTGCGCACCCGTACAGGATGCGACTTTATATCTCGGTACGTGCCAGGAATATATATTCTGTACTTCCTCCGCCGCCCCTGCGCCGCTCCGTTCCCTCGCCAAACGTGCGAAGCTTTAAGACGTTGCGTCGGGAAGAATCGATCCTTACAGCGTTTTGACAACAACCCTTACGCGAGTAGAATTTTTCGAGTGTTACATCGGACCCTGGTAGAGTCCTGATAAGGCCTTATCAGGACTCTATCAGGGCCCGATGTAACGCTGGAAAATGTCAACTCGGATACATCTTCGCCCGTTTTTTAAAATTCTTTTGCGAGTTTTATTCCTTTTTTATTCACTTCTACGCGGTTATGCAAACTTTCTCCCGTTCACATGCCACATTGTTACATTTTTAATAAATAATAATGGTCCAAAGATAAAGCGCAACTGCAAATATTACTGTACGAACACCGTCATACGACAATTTTCATTTAAGTTTCCGCGGGGAACAAGTCGGAGATAGCGGCGTTGATGTTCTCGGCCTTTCGTACACAGTTATTGTACATCCCAATTGTACGGACGAAATGTATTCCCATTTAATGCGCTCTTTGTGTCACTCGTGGATTTCTTTTATCTAGCAACTATCCACGCCGATACTTTCATGCGGCCCAGCATAATTATCGACGATTCGTTTTCGATAATTCATTAGCGCGATTCGATGATCAAACATTAAGCATCGAAGAACCATTATACTCCCGATAACCTTACGCTAAGAGCCCATCGTCAGTTCAACGGCTTATCGAGAATATCAAAGTCCGTACGTAATTGGGTGCTTAATTTGGGTGTTCGATGTTGATCTGAATCGAAGTTGCGGTTCAGCGACCCGATAGTACCTTCTGTGCGGGGGTTAGCTTTTGCGCCCACAAGGCAACGCAATTTCAAAGGTATTAACCATATCACATCCTGGGGAAACCGACACTCGGACTCGCGCAGAGTGGCGTAATCGGCCTGGTCTGCTCTCGGTAACACTTCCATGCCGTGCTCGCCGAGCCAACGTGCCCATTGTACACACACGTATACCGTACCTTCCATACTTAGAGCTAAATACCGACAGTAGCCTCTTCCTGCAGTCGTACCGCTACATACAGTGACGCAACAGAGGCAGGAGAGGTCATGCACGCACGAATGCTCGCACACTCTATTTAAACGCAACCCGTAACTTAGGTTAATTACACCCACCCTACATACGGCTTCCCGCGCCAGCGCCGAAGCTTATGTGTTGCTCCATGGAAGGTATATACGACTAACACCCGGTTTCTCAGTGAGGGTTGCGAGAAGGCGAGAGGAAATGGCAGGCGGGGACCCTCCGAAAAGCAGATTAAACGCTACGACGTTGCTGATGTACTCTCTGGGTATTCAGTAAATTGTTTGAACCCTGGAAACGACCCCTCGTATTTCGGGAGGCCTGTCTCTCGGTCGGTGGACACGGCAAATCCAAAACCTCATTTTCCCTCGGGACACTCATCGGCGGCTGGGGATCTTAAATTCCACCACCCTAGGAATATTCGTTCGAGACCAAACTAATAATAACAATAATGATAATAATAATAATAATAAGAATAATAAGTGTTATGAATTTTTTTATTTTTAAACGAAAAATTATTCATGAGCGGACGGCAGCGGAGGTAGCATTTTCTGAGGGAACAAATTAAAATTAAATTGAAATTGATGGGAAGCGAATGTTATCTTTATGACGCCAACGTAAACTACAATGTTCCTTCAATTTTCATGCGAATCATTCTCGTTCGCGATTTGCTCAAATGTGTAAATGTAATTGTCAACTTTGTCGCACTTCGATAATTTCGAGTGAATGCGTGTCGTTACGATGCGAGATTAGCATAGCGAACGCACCGTTGTGAGCATACACGGCGCTCGGTTAAATTGCGCGAGCTCTGTGTACCGCGGAGTTGCGTTGCACGGGCCTCCGGGCTAAGCTTGGTCGCGGTTCGAAACTTCGGCCCGAATTATTTACGGTGAACGGACAAAATATACGAGAGAGGCGTGCACACTGGTTGTACAATGCCGCTGTGCACGGGTATGTCTACCACTCTCCCATTCCGTCTATACACCACTGCCGGTAACGAGTAGCAACGCTTCCGGTTGAAAGGTACAGAAAAATGTTGATCGAAATTGGACCTTGCCAATCCGTCGTTCACCGTTACATCCATTCGAGATTATCGAATTGAAAGTTACTTTGACGAATTCCTTGCGGGTGAAATTTGTGATTGAAAGCATCGTTATAGGGCATCCGTGAAAAAAAATTCAATAGCCTTTTTGCCCGCGTTTTTTTTTCTTCAGAACGAACGAGTTATGAATAAACAATTGGATCATTTGATTTGTTTGTCAAAGATGCCAGCGCGTGTGCAGCATATATTTTTTTAGAGTAAGTTTTGCCAACATGAACTTTTTAAATGGATGAAGTTTTTTTGACGCATGTGAATATTGAATTGTCATTCAATGAACAAATGACGCTCCATATTTTGAGCCACTCAATGTTTGTCTCATTTACTGCGGCTTGACGTTATTGTGAACTAACTATTTGGAGACAGAAGAGTAAGGAGTAGTTATGATTTACGATTGTAATATTACGTATTAAGGCTTACTCAAGGATATGCATTTCAGTATACTATATTTGATTCTTTTTTTTTCGTTAAAAAATTCTGAAATATCGAGGATTTTTCCGGCCAAAAAGGTAAAAATATGCCTTCAATATTGCACACAGTGTACAGTAGTTTGAAAACATTATCACAACTGGGATAAAAGCCACGAATATAGGCAGGTCCACATATGACTGATTTGCGTGCTGATCGAGATGGGCCATATTCCCCGCTTTTACCCTGCACAATATTACAACCGCCGTCCGCTTCATAATAGTATACATACGGTAAAAATGACAAATGACTTACGTGAACATTGACGCGGTTCATCGCTCCCATCGCCACAATCGTCAACAGTATTGCATACTTTATTCAGCGTGACGCATCGACCATTTCCACACTGAAACTCGCTTTGCTTGCAGCCGATAACGCCTCCGGCCATAAAGATGAAAGCGCACATGAGCCAACGCATGTCTGAAAAATAGAAGAAAGTTTTCGTTTAACAAATGATTGATAGCCAGCGTTTTGATAGTTCCGTCGGGAGTACCGGAATACTATTTCCTTCCCGAAGATATAAGTTACAGGAGCAGTAAATTGTCGGTACACTTTATAGAGCACGCGGGACTTCTGACAAGGGTTTGCTAACAACAATAAAAACTCCTTCCATCAGTTATATTTGGTATCGATTTCACGTCGAGCGTTGAGCATCGTTGACTTATCGGTTGACTGCTTGCCGTTGCGAAATACAAAATTACAGTCCCTGCGCGGGTCGTTAAGTTTTTTTCGCCGTATATTCGTTTCCAGAGCTCCACCCCCGACGTCTGTATTACAAAATGTACTACAATCATCTGCATCCACCGTAAGAATGCTCACCACTCAAGACGATGATGAATGGACGTCTGTCTCCGTTCATATGGAGGAAGAAGTATGGCTTCCGATACCCGATAACAACGCTTTTGAGATTACCTGAACGTAAATGCAAAGTTTAGCGAAATCTTATTGGGCATTTAGCTCGAGCATCTGAATTGGAATGAAAACAAATTTTAGGGACCTTGCGAAATCACGGGTAGCGAATCAAAGCTGAGTCACGCAAGGGTGACGATCCCTTGGGCTTACGTTGACCGAGTAGGCGTCTTTTTCTTTATAAAAAAAACCCTGTGGAAGATTGGAAAAAGTTCTTTCTACGAGCGTCATTCGTACGAATGATTTATAGCTACGCCGGATTGAATATACGACTCCGTACTGCTAAATGTGTATTTTCCATCCCCAAAAAATGTTCACAACCCTCCTCGTTACAGTTCTGTCTTCATCAGCAACTACGGCTTTGGGATTTACTGTTCGGATCTTGGTGTGTGCGTGTGTGTCATTGAAGCGATAAGTTAGGGCAGTGTTTTCGCTCTGATTCGAGTTTGAATGTTCAGCGAAGACCGATTGAATTGTTACGCAAGGCAAGCGTGGTGAATCGGGACAATGGCAGCAAACCCGAGTCTAAGATTCAGTGTATTTTCAAGGTAAACTGAATGCGGAGACCGGTTCTTGTCTTGGTAGGTGTACAATAGCTAGGGATTGTTTCTTCTCAACCCAACTACGGTTTCGTACACACGTACGATCTGCGAATTAGTGAGGCTCTTGAGATCGAAGCTACTGCGACAAACTTTCGGTTTGATTAACGCGCTGTGCCAGTAGCTTTTGATTGGGACTCTTGGTACCCTCAACGTTCCTAGTGCCTGATTACGTACTAATTGGCTCTCGACGGGGTCTTGCCAGTAGTCGGAGAGACGAGGGCAGCGCACGTACGACCTTATATCAAATTAAGATAAGTCCGACCGCGAAACAGGGTCGGCGACTGGCTTCGTGGTTGGGAATCGGTCGCGCACGCTTCCTCGTCAACCCTCCCAGGAATCCGATATAATTGGAGTGAAGCAAGTACAGTATTAATCATAATACGGAAGTGTAATTATAACGTCGTTGAAAAAAGTACACTGCTTGTGGACGATGTTAAGAAAAAACTGGTTGACGAGTTCAGTAGGAAAAGAGTTTTTTATTCGTCGTTAAAATTTTATACCGCCGGTTTGTGAAATTATTCCGTAAAATATTCGACATGGCTTCGCACAGTAAGAATTAATACGACGAAAGGAGCCGGAGCGTATAGTGCTCGCATCTGATGCTGTTAAAATGTATAAATTTATTACTACATGGATAAAATTTGCGGAAAACACTAACAAGTTCTATTACAATGTTTGAATGGGGTTCTTTGAACAAACGTATCGCGAACGATAATGCGCCGGTTCTCATTCGACAACGTGCCACGTTGGAATTTTACTCGTGGACAAGCTACGAAGGTAGACGCGTTGAGAAAAGAAGGTTTATCCGAGCGAACTTGGATTACAGAACGTTACCGGTAGAAACAGTGCAGAAACGCGCCCATAGGACTCGTAGAATATTACATTAGGTATTCAGTCGAATAAATACGAGAAGCCCATGAAGTTCAACGACTGCTATTGTATCGCGAAACTAATGACATCGTTGTGTAACGTGAAAAAGACTGCGATCGTTATTCCATAGCGTTTACTTAAAACAGTGGAGAAAAAGTCTTTCCGGAGTAAATATGATTCATCGGTTCTCTCTCAATCATAGGATACACGGAGAGTGAAGAATGCTTCTGGCTAATCAACCGAACTGTAGAACTCGTTGAAGAAGAAAGGGCTTTTTTATGAACCAACAAAAGTAGTCCAGGCACGGAAGAATAAACGACCTTAATGCATATTGCATTGGTACGTCATACCGTATTTGAAGCACACTCGTGGACATGATGTTTCGTTATACGAAAGGTTCGTACCTACACATAGCTGAGTACTCGAGCGAGCCCGAAGGAGGTTGGGAGGGAACGTTAACATCATAGAATCCTTCGGGCGTACGAGAATATTACATTGGGTATTCAGCCGCTTAATGCGAAGAGCCTCGGCGTGCACGGGGGTCCTTGCGGTAAAGGCGGAGAAGCCGGCGGCGGCTTTAAGTCTTTTTGGTCGTTTCACGAAGAGGGATTCTCCGGCGACACCGCGCGTTGACAGCCACCCTCTGTGGTCCTTTGTCCCGAGACATCGTGCGCCCCGGCACCACTATCCACACGACAGGCTCGCCCTGTTCGCTGTCGCTGGGTTTCCTCTCGGCCTTGCCGGTTCGTCTCGCCGTCGTAGAGCCGGTCCTGGAGTGACATCTTATTGTGGACCAAATCTCTATCAGCAGTTTGCCCTCTTCTTCCTCCTCGTCACCGGGCGATAGACTTCACTCCTTTACCTTCTACACCCTTTCACCTAAACCTCGACTCTGAATTTATCAACTAAGAATCTCAAAGAACACGTCGTTCTTTGAGATTATCTTTGAGATTGTCCTTGTTGCCTCTCCGATATTCCCCGGTCGAAGTGCTCGTCGAAATATGACTTCGTCCCCTATCTACATGGGCTGTAGGACCTCAACGGAACGGCTTCTTTCTGAAGATATTTTGGGAATTTCAAGATGTAATTGATCAAGATCAAATTATCGTATTCCGGTAAATTGATTATACGTGACGGTTGATATGACGGTGGCGTATCGGAAAGATAAGGTGCGAGAGAGGTGAATCCGATAAATTGTAATACAATAATATAATACTGTGGCAGACACGCTATTTTCGTTTGTCGCTGACGATATGGATTTTCCAGTTTTTGAGCACTATAAATATAATCACATTTTCGATGTCGCAGGCGCATCTACCGGTTGTATATGCCGATGGGGATACGCGGATTTTATGCCACTGGGCCTCGGGGCGCGTGACGTGGCAGCCGTTCCATTTTCATTTGTTGCACATACCGGAGAGCGCTTTCGTTCGCCGGGAGTAAGCCGGAAAAATTACGCGCGAGCTCAACCCGTTCTGTCGGGTTCGTACCTCGGCGTGCGAGTTCTAAATTCATGAGTTCGCGGCTCAGGGCTTTGTGTCCCCGCGAGGGGAGTTTGCTCACTCGGTTGCGGCTGTCTAAAGCTGTCGGTACGTGCATTTTTTCTAAATTGTCTGCAACTTCTTTCAGATGAAAGAACGATAGCTTCGCATTGTTCAGCTTGATTGTTTCTATATTATGGAAAATAAAAAAAAATGCATTCATAAAAATTACACCAGATATATGAAAATAAACAACGTGGCTATTATTGGTAGTTATCGCGGTAAGTCTCCGGATGTAGGGACAAGTTGCTGGATCGTCGGGCCGCAGGGACAAGTAGATATTCTGGAGCGTTGAAACGGCGCCTGATAAGGTCCCGAAAACGCCTTGATAGGGGCCTGATGTAAAGCTCGAAAATGCCTACCAGGGAAACGAGGCATTCTGCACGAACTGACGATCGGGTCAACACGCCAGATACTCAAGGCTGTACACCAACCGTGTGTCAATAACATTAATTCCTCTGTGGAAGTTTTCATGATAATATCATTTTGTTTTATCGATCGACCAGCTCAAATGAAATAAGAGTGCGGAGAACCAATTCGCAGACTATAGCGCATAGCAGGGATAAAGTCGAGTGCTGACTGAGTGCAGTTCAAAGCCCAACGCGGATGCAGAGATACTTGCAAGTGCTCTTGCAGCTCATCGTTGCGGCAAGCTTTACAGAGTGCGTGCACGCGTAATACTGTCTCCGGACGAAAGGCGATAGTGGTTCCGACGTCATTGAGAAAGAGAGAAAAAAAGGGGGATTAGCAAGAGCTAAATCGCTACACTTCAAGTTCAAAGTAAAGACTTGCGGCCGAGACACCGCGAGAGAGATTTTATATATTCCCGAGTAGCATTGCTGTTTCGCACATTTTTCCACACTGTTTTGGTGCAAAAAAATATACGCTCTAAAGATGGACAATTTGTTTTACTAAAAAAATATCACATTTATTCAAGCTAGGAGCATAAAGTTTACGATCAGTACAACCGATTTTCTAACGAGCAATAAAATTACTTGGCGCTATAATTTCCGAATTTCGGTTTTTATAGCATATAGAATGCATTTTGAAACTCCGAAATTACATTCTATATGCTATTATTTCAGAATTTTGGTTTTCTGTGCTTCCCTATCACGATTCGTATTGGGAAAATGATCGAGAAATCTGTTCCGCACAGAGAGGCTAGGCTAATTCGCAGATTGTCCTGAGAATGGTTTTGAATTTAACAGTCTTATCGCACGGAGTACGGTGCACAACAGGGGTGCCCCCATTACAGCCAGCTAAGCACGGCACGAAAATTACCTTCCCAACACGTAAGCCGGTATCACGAACGCTCCCTGTCCGAAATGTTTCCATTTCTGTGAACGACGTGATTATTCGCGATTACGCTGCATGAACACCCGGGGTCCGCTGCGGCGTTTCCCATTGGAAAAAGAGGGTTTTAAAGGGCATGCTGGGTCAATGACGCGTCGTTCAGATCTCGAACGGCTGAGTGGTGAATGCAAATAAGCTTCGATCGATCAAATCGATCGAAAGAGAAAGAAAAAAGATGCAGACCCAGCGCAGAGCCAACAAAATTGCTACTAAAAACAGAACATGTACATCTTTGTTTCGCGATGAATGATCAAACGAGGATTGTTCTCGGCCATGCATGAAACCGTCCATAACTGCAAAACGAAGCAAAAATTAAACATTTTAGATAAAAATAAAACATCAATTGAAAAATGACATGCCAGAAAAGGACGGCATAATTTTTGTGGGTAAGATCTGTGGACCACCTGTGTCACGAGATTCAAATTCCAGTATCAACAACTTTTCAGTTGGATTAAAATAAATTAAATGTGTTTTATTTATTAAATTTGTGGTTTATATTTTTTTTATGACGGTACCTAAACGCATTGCGCTGTGAAGGGAAGTTCGTTAAAGAATATCGCGTTTTATATATGAAAAATCTAATTACTACGTCGATGCAGCTGCTACTTCTATTTGTGTTGTCGATCAATAAAGGGCGCACTATTTTTCACGCCTGCTACGGTCTGCAGACAGGTCAAATAGCAAGGGTGTTGCCGAGAGTATAAATTCGTGTCATGCAAGTGCTCGTGTGGAATGGAAGATAGACGAAAGGCCAACAAAAATAATGTAATCAATAATCAATAGCGGTTATATTCGTCGCACATTGAGACACGCGCAATTTCGATCGACCGAGTCGTTTGTTTCATAGCTTCGGGCAGGAACTGATGAAGATCGTCCAAAATAAGAATTGTCTCCATATGCCAACTGTGAAGTCCTCTATCTATGCGCCTACGGAAAAAGTACATGCGAACAATATATTGAAAATATCGGAGTGACAGCGGCAAAATGGGTACCCAAAAAAATTTTAAAGCATAATATCGATACGGGGCACAATAGGATCAAGGAACACAATGTCATATATATATGATACGTAGGTAGAGACGTGGTCGACTTTTCTCCTTGTATTCCCCCCTTTTTTCCGTTTAAGTTCTGAGGAGACAGAGCCCAGGCCAAACCGTTATCGGCTGTGACACGGCGAAGGTGATCGACCTCCACCATGAGGAGACGATTTCGTTCCCGCAAATCTGTTATTCTGAAAAGCCGTTGGGATCAAAATGATTCACTCTACATGAACTGTGTTGAGTAACTGAGCGGTGATTACTTCCTACGTGTCTTGATCGGTCCAGTACTCAAATTTTGCATCCCTACGACAAACGAGAGGACGAAAAAAAGAAAATATAATAAACCTTACGACTACGCGACGTTCCAACCTGTCAAAAATCGCGTTTCGTTACAATATGAACTAACTAAAGATTTTTTTTGCGACGCTATCGTACACGGATCTAAAATAGTCCTTGAACCTCGGTTTGTAGATTTCCTGGAAAGTAAATTTTCAAGACGGGACGGGTGGTGCTAACCGCACGCTTTACCAAGATTTAACTCTCCGCATCTTGCTCGCTTACCGGTGAACTCACTTTTTCACGAGGGTGCGCGGTGGAACAGCGTTAAGCCGGTTTATTCACCTGGTCGTGGAAAGTGGGTACTTAAATTTTAAGCTTTCAACTGGCAGTGAGATTCAATTACCGTTATACGTGCCGGAGAGCACATTAAAAGTGGTGCTAGAAACCCCCCCACCGTACATAACGTGAGGCTTAAATACCGTGGCCCTCTGTCACTACAAAAACCAAAACACTGGCATTTTAGTTTCTCTTGTTTCTTTTATTTGCAATTTAAAGCTGCTCTGCCTCCGACCCTTTCTTAAGATTTGGGATGTTCCTCCATCCTAATATTATGAAAAATCTGTTAGAATATAAATGCCAAAACAAATGAACAATTATCAGAATTTATAAGATGAGGCGCGTAAACATTTTTTTGAGAAACATGTTTTTAAAATCTATACTTTCTAGATTGTTTGTAGCGTAATCGATACGATAGAATGTAAGCAATATGTCTGTGGATTTGCCATTTCGATGCAACAAATGGTATAAGAGGTTCTAAACGGTAAGCATTTCTAACCGCCAAGTTCCAAGTCCGTCTTCAAGAGAGTGTAACACAACACTGTTGTTTAGTATGAAAATATATTTACCTGGACTTCTAAATCAAAGGGTCTCCACGGAGATTGGGTGAAAAACTAACGTGAAAAGGTCGAAAAGTTTTCTCAATAAGTGTTACAGCCCTTGTGAAAATTATGTGTATAAGCGAAGTGTGTCTACAAAAAGTGACCCTTCTGGAAATCCGGAGACCAGCTGCTTGGGAGACTGACCTGGTGGTACTTAGAATAATCAGGGCGGGGAACCCAAGAAGTGCTTAGAATAATCGGGGCGGGCAAAGCTAAGACTATCGGGCTTATTTTCACACATCATACTTTAGTGATTAATGCAGTTAATACGCAATTTTATTTTTCTTAAATTTCGATCACATCATCGTTATGATTGAAGCTGACGTTTGATACCATCGCTCAGCCTTAATTGTAGATTGTTCGTAAGGTACTCGTAACTTCAGTTTCGATAAACTTCAAAGCAATTACCATTTCTGAAGCGGCACACGCGAGCTCTAACCGGTAAGTTTGAGCTTTAATTCTGCACCTCCGATCCTCGTGAATCTTCCCCAGCCCGTACGAGCAACACGGCTGAAAGGCCGGGGCTGCGTCCAACTGTGCATCGGGTACGATGACGGCCACGAGCGGCAATCCACATTCAGATTCAAATGACATTCAAATTATAGGTCTTAACGGTTCCCATTATGCGACCACGGCGACAATGGCATTGTCGTCAACGCGGGAGCTCCGAGAACGGGACGAAGTTTCGAGTTTCTCTCCGGCGTATTCGGGTCACATACCATCCACGAAAGCTCGGATGGATTCGACGCTTTTCCTCCCTTTTGCCTCCTTTCATCCTCCATCAAGATATAATACACTTTTTTTGTACAGTGCTCCGTGCATTTCTCCCCCCCCCCCCCCCCCGAACGCTTTTATGCCTTCACGCGCGATATACTTTCCCATCTGGGTCCTCTGGGTTCCTCTTTGCCTTTAAGAGTGCATTACTCTTAACCTCCCTTCTCACCCATGGAGACATTGTACCGAAAAGGAATGTCGTGACCTACTTATTTATATTTTTTTTACGCTTTACGGAGACTGATGTACAAAGAATAATGTCGGAATTTAATAGTCATATGTTCCGATTGAAGATTGAAGGTGAATGGGACTACAAAACCGAAGGTGATTGATGCTTCCGGGGGCAAACCTTCCCAACTTTTTCACGCTCTCGTGTACGCCACAGCTCGTCTCTATGTGCTTGATCGCTGTTTTGGCCGACTCACCGCGCGACACGTATGCCCCGAAAGATTACGAACGACGGGGTGGCGCGGAGGGATGAAGATACAAAAAACCTCCCGAGCTTCTTTTTCTTAGGCCGAGGCGAACGAGACTTTTTCACGCTCGGCTTTTTCTGCCCGCGATGTGTTTCGCGCTGCCTCCTCATCGGCAGAGATTTATGACCTACTCGCGCTCGGCCTCCGAGAAAGTCGACTCTGGCGTCGCTGCGAACCCGGGACATGCGGGAGCGAGCAAAGACAACAGTGTTTTCTTCAGTCCGACGAAAACAAAAGTATCTTGCCCCCCTCCCCCCTACCGCGATATCCTGCTGCTGTACTGCTGCGGGAGTTAAACCGGTGCTCCATCGTGTCGTCCGACTCGGGTACACGCGTGGCGCCGTCACAAATTTATAATGTCCAAGGAGTCTGAACGGGAATCGTGTCTTTATCTCTATTTTTCCTCCCGGTTCGTTCACTTTCCGGGAACGAGAAAATTTCTACTTTTCGGAAAGCGGAAAAATAACGGAAACCATTACGGCTCTCGGCTCTGTATCGATTTCGGTGCCCGCTTAGCGGTTTCCTTTATGGCCACCACACTTATGTTCGGTGCGGTCTTGGAGCACCCAAGATTAAATTTACGTATAAGATAAAGATTGTTCTCGCAAAGTCGCGGCGAAGCGATTTTGTAGGAATAGCCGCGACGCAGTTCGCTACAAATAGGCGTTACCCGCATGAAATTTGTTGGAAAAGCGTCGTCAGAAACTCTCGAAGCGATGAAGAAATGTTTTAACTGTACGAAGAATACATTTTTCCGACCCCGCATGTTTCGTCAATGGGCTGTCGCGGTATTCGGAAACTTGGGGATTTTTTTGCGAACGTCTCACCGTCCAAAACAAGCTCGACGGCTTTCGCTGCTCGGTTTTGGGTCGACCGGATAAGGGGCCGACGGTATACACTTCAACGGGCGAACTTTTCGAGGGTTACTTCTGAGCCCTCCCTCATGCACGGCCATTGGAATGTTCGGCAAGAACAACCGGCATTTCGCGTCGTTCCGCCAATGAGAAAACTTTTCCATTACCAAGCAAATCCCCGCACGACCTGGGTACAGACCCATTCGTGATTTATGAGATGGAACCGACATAGAGATATTCGCGCGATGACGGATTCACGAATTTTTGTTTTGTCAAGTTTTTCCGCGCATTGTCAAGGGTCGTCGATGCACGCAATACATACTAAGATGCATCGTAAAAATCTATATAGAAAACAAAAAGTTACCGTCTTTTTTTCTTCTATTCTGTACACGTTTCTGTAAAAGTTCATTCCAATGACGAACTCGAATATTTTTTCAGCTTTGGTCTCCCCTCAGGATACGAACTTTTTCATTATTTTCTTGTACTCATAGCCCGCGGAATCCGGATAATTGGAAAGGTGTTCCAAAGCCGGGGATGCCGGAGGGCAAAAAAGAAGCCGATCGACGCGAGGGACACAAAAATTAGTTATCCAAGTGGAAAACATCGCTTGACGGGAAAAAAATCATAAAAATGTCCGTTTAGCTATTCAGATATGGAGACGTATTGAGCGAGCGAAAATTCCTCAAGCAATTTAATACCACTAGACCTAGAGGGTTAATGTACATCAGAGGAGTGTATTTCTTGGCGAATCTAGTTTACGTAAGGTGCGAATAGTTAAAGCGCGTTTCATCGATACGTCTCGATCGTAGGGAATGACGAGCTTCGGGGGAGTGGCAAGGAACTTTTACCCTACTCTTTGTGGGACGGATGTGTCTGGATGATTCGCTTGAAGGAGTTAGGTCAAATGGAGCATGCCTTTACACTCTCCGGCTTTTACTCGTACCCCGTGTATTGCAGCATCCTTCGCTCTCTCGCTCGTCCAACTTTCATCGTATCGTGTCATCTTTTTTTTTCTCTTCCTCCTCGCTTCTCTGTTTCACTGCAACCGGTGAACCCTTCGATGAATTTACCCGTGAAATCTCAAAATAGCAAGATCATTGAACCGTTCCGGGGTCATAGAAACTTGATGGATAAGTCAACTCGAGAGTCGCATAGAGAAGGGATTTATGTGGATTTAATATCACCACATTCTTATACTTATATGTAGTCCCAGTTATCGAACTCTTCATGATATTCCGTGCCGAAAGAATTTCATAGCCCATAACTACTTTCCATAGCTAACTAGTTACAATTATAACAAAGATCACAAAATCTGGAATTTCCAATTAAAATCTGTAGTAACTTATAGTTAATTTATGCCTCATTATTAATGATTGTAATTTATTATTCCTGAGTACCATTAATTTATAGTGGAACGCATGTTAAAATTTCTTTCATTGACAAAACTTACATTACGTACCAAAAATGGTTAGTTTGGACTATATCGCGCAGCGGTGAAGCTTTTTCCGATAATGAAGAACCGTTGGAGAGCCATAGTCATTTTTTTGGATAACGGAGAGTGGTTTGGCGCCAATTAGGAAGATGGAATACATTAAGAATAGATTATGTGTCTACGGGTGTGCAGTGCGAGTAGTAGAGGCAGCAGGTACTAGTAATTGCAGCTATTAACAGTGACCATTAGCGGAGGATGAATAAATATGTCAGAGAAGCAATAATACTGTGCGTATATCTGCGGTGAGGATTTCAACGCTTTGTCGGAACATGGACTGCTAAATCTCCGTGACGTACACGCTACGGCATTCGGAATTGTCTGCGAATAATTCGGCAAATTCGATGCTCGTTCCAGGGGCTAGTGCATTACGCACAGTAGTGCATTGCTCGCTACAAGTCATGTTCTCGGGCAGTGGGATTGCCTACAACAGTTCGCCATTGAATAAACTTCTCGCGGCGAGTCGAGACGAGGGTTAACCGGGAACGGTTTAGCATACAGTGCGCTTATATTCTGGCTTGACCAGAAACAACCGTTCCCGGTCACGCAGTAATTTCGCTCAGGGTATTTACAAGATGGTTAACGAGCTTCGAACAATTCGTATTTGGCCCGACGAATAGTTAAACTCGACAGGTAAAACGGACGGGAATAGATATCCAGCAGTTGCCTCGAGAATTCCCTGGAGGAAATATCTCTCCTGCTGCTTCCCGACTATTAATGGCTTTCTCGCCGAGACGTAGCAGGAAACCGATGGCACCGCTATATTTCATGAGACTCCTTGGAGACCAACGTTTCTTCGATTTTTCGCTGGAGATAATATTTCTTTGACTTTACACACGAGAGAATTCAACGCGTTGCAAAACGTGATTTACAACTATCGTCTTCGAACAATTCATTATGTGCATTTCGCAAGGTCCTTGAAAAAAAAATTCTCATTACTCGAAAATTTCATTTTCTTTCGAGAATCGATATTAATTCGAATTGCAGTTACATTAATTTATTCTGTGCTTGCAAAAATGAAATATTGAAAAATGAACGAAAAATAATGGATAATCGTTATTTAGATTTTTTTGTCATTTCATAATACAGTTGAAACGAAATTGCTTCAAGTTTTTTATATATACGATAAAATGCTGATGTTCTAAAGATGTTATATACTGTTGAGCTCGAAGGTCCGAATATGACTCAAGCGGAATTTAGGTTCTGGCCTATGCAAAGGTCAGAGCTTTAAAATGACTCTTCGTTATTTCATCGGTTAGGGACTTTAGCCCTGGTACAAAGGCAATGCGAGATCCGGAGTGAGTTATAGCTTAGTGAAACCGCAGTCACATTTTCGAAGCTCAGGGGCAAATAAAAAGTGAAAGGGGAGGACGAAAAGTGTTGACCTCTATGAGGGATGAGTCGCGCACGAACGAATACCGAGGTCGAGGACACAAAGAATTCCCGGTGCTCCAGCGCGACGACGGATGATGCCGTGACCGCTTCCATCTAAGGCTCCAAATCGTCCGGATAAACGAAGGCGAGCCCGGACATTCTCTTTCCCACAGCCATTCTTCTCCTTCTTTTCTTAAAACCTCCATTCTTCCTCACCGTCATCTTGAATTTTTTACATTTCTAAACCGGTATATTTTTATGGCTGAAACGTTATTTCAACATTAAAATTCGTGTTTTCAGTAAATTTTCGATTTATCATAAAACTAGCAGTAACTGTAATTGCTGCCTGTTTGGCTGGATAGAGAAGTGATGAACGGTATTGGAAGCTTTTTTTACATAAACCCTTTCTGAAATTTCAAATACATGTGTGTTGCAATTTTACAATCTGGTATTCTTATTTTACAAAAAAGTACATTACTGTTCAATTAAGGTAAGTAATGTAAGCAAATTTCAAGTTCCAGTACATTACATTTACAATTAGTTTTTACAGTGTAGGTTTGCATAGGATAGAACATGAGTTCTATGATTGTCATTATGTACGTATTGGTTTCAAAATCGCTTTTCATTTCCTTTTTTTATGTATTCCGGTTGAAGCTTCGACCGGAATTGTCGAAAATGACATTGTCAAACCAAAAGTGATGTATTTCCGATATGACGTCACATCTGGTCGAAAGATGAGATTTTCATGTCGGAACTGATATATTTCTGACCGAAAAATGAGTTTTTTTTTGCACACGACGATAGTGCACAGCGCTGTTGCGTAATTTTATCATACCTGGAATGTCACTTCCCCGTAGTAACTGTTAAGCGAATTGCTGGATTTTTATTAATACTTTAAATTTTTGTCATTTTTTATTGAAAGAAAATCGTGAGTCAGTCTTCGGAAATTTGGAATTTTATCACCGCAAAGTCGACTGACGATTCCGTCCGCGGAGAAAGATTTTCCACAGCCCGAGGAAAATGAAAAAGTGTCTGGTTGCGTCCGACGTCTCAAGTTGCCCAGATAAATAAAATGACGAGTCATATTCCTTCGGAACGGCGATTATTTTTCATCTCCTCGGGTCACTCTTCGTGTCTCCAATACATTTGGCTTAAAACGAACTTTTTCTGTGAATGCTCACCATGGAAGAGCTTTGATCGACAAAAGAGTCGACTCAACATGCGGCTCTTATCTACTGTCGAGCGTAAAACCAGCCACAACTTCGCATGTATTTTAAGAAAAGAGACTAGTGCTCTCGAGGGAATTTTCACGTGATCACTTTCGACCCTCGGCAAACACTGACCATTCAACGTTGAGACCCCCTATTCACTTTCATTCCGTGAAAAGCTTACCCTCGCGAGAAAGACCGCGGATCAACGGTCGTCTGTTGACCCGCGCGATATTCCACAAAGCGCAGTATCGCGGCGGTCGTAAATTATTTCGGCGATCGCCATTGTTGTAACTGTCGTGACATGTACCTTCCGGGGTTTCGGATATACTTTCCTTTCTCTGTTATCGCGACTATAGACCGGGACCGTCCACGATGATGTGCGGTGATAAACTGTGCCAACATTAGTACATTTACCAAGTAAACGGAGGAAGTATCGCGAAAGAGATGGATGAATTCTGAGAAAACCGATATGACCACGGAAAGGTACTTTTCATCACTCGGTACGGAAATGGCCACTTTTTCGCCCGCTTCGCGTGCGTAAAACCGCCATTTTCGCACCTTGTGATGAAAAATTTCGTACATCCCTCGTGCGAAACACTTTTTCTAACTCGTGTGATTACTGCATTCGCCTTCGGCTCGTGCTGCAAATTCACACTCGTTAGAAAAAAGTTTTTCGCCGTCGTGAAGTAATGTACTATTTGGGTTTCATTTATTTTTCATTTGATCTATCCGCTCATTTGCAGTTTCGGCACAGCCATTACGACTATAGCAGGATTGCCTTGCGATGACTGGAAGAATAAGACAGTTTTCATAATTCGAGGGAAGCGAGAATCGATGCCGGGATTACTCGACGATATCTTCCCCCGTCGTATAAACTAATGGTGATCTCCCTGTTAATGCTCGCAGATTGCAATTAGTGGACCGTCTCTAGCTCAAAATTAACGAGGTCTTGCCATTTCAATTCGTCCATCCGCCCCTTCCCCCATGATTTTCCTGCGCAAACTGCCCATTTCGGTCGCCATTGATCTTATGATTTTTTTTAATCTTGATATTTTAGTTTCTTTATGCACAATCTGACTTTTGTTTACCAGATCGAGATCCTTTTTCATTATGTACAAGATGTACATTTAATTAGAGACGCTTGATTAGCGTCAAAATGATTGAAGAATCTCGCTAAGAGAACAGCTGTCTTTTTATCGTATGATTCGCTAATTGTCTAATTGAACACTTTCCCATTTCATGTCCCAGTGCAATGTTGGCGATGAAAGCTATACGGTTTTAAGTCCCGGACACAAAAATTTCATTATTATTTTTTTTTTTTTTTTTTTTTACGAAAACCGATTCTAAAGATGTTTCGAAGTTGATGCGAAAAATTGCACGATTGAATTAAACGCTAGCGGATAATTTTCATTCGGACACTTACACTAACAAGAGCAGAAAAATGCCATCGTGCAATTATCATTCTTCGATTCGAGGAATCCGAATCGTCGACGGCGTAGAATTCATTCGAGATAGGCGAATGAGGGCACCGAGGCCGACGAGCCAAGATGAAGCGGACGTCGTGAATCTTCGGATCTATATCTCAAGTTGGAAGTTGGGTAAGAGGGATGAGAAGGGATCTTATTTCCGGTGCGAGGTCACCAACCTGATTTCATTTGAAGTCTAACGGGATAGACAGGATTCGGGATACCTTGGCTCCCATTTCTTGCTCGCCTAGTTCCCACCCTATCTACTTTCCAATAGTCTTATATTATGAAACTCCTTCGAGTTCGGCGTTTCGTCCTCGTTACTTGCGAAGATGGAGTCGTATCTACGTAAGCCCCGGAGTATATGTATACGCAACGGATACTGGTGGGAAACGAGTCGGAGAATGGTTCGTCGTGTCTTCAATCCCACCGCCTCCCTCATCTATAGTGTAACATCAACGTCTCGTGGCACAAAAGGGAAATTGGAAAGTCTCACAATAAATGTCAATGAAAAATATTTATTTTAGTAATGTAATATTCGACAGAATTGAAAGATTAATAAGTCCGAAACACACGACGGACAATTTAAGAAAATCACAATGATCATTTTGGGAATCAATATGGAACAAAGATGGCGTCGTTGTCCAAGTGGGTCAAAGTTTTGAAACCCTCATTCAAGAAAGATTTTATGAATTTATAGGATATTATTATGAAAATTGCTCGTTCTTATCTGAACATAAACAGTAATAACGGATTAGAAAATTTTAACTAAAAAATAATAGGTTATGTCCAGTGGGATAGAATAGTTAAAATGAATCCACCAGATGTTGCGTTGCTACATACTATTTTTTCCCAATAGCATCCCTCCGTAAATTGAACTCGATACTCGTAGTTTAAAATATAAAATCCGTGCGATCATCGAGAGTAAGGAAAATGAAGAAGAAGAAGAGAACCCACTGTGACAGGTGAAGGATTCTGATTCGATAAAAGAAATCGTCGTTTCCCATAATCCTAGGTCAAATATTGGAGAAAAATATTCTATTGAAAGACATATCAAACACCCCCTCTGAAATTCGTCGAGCGTCGGGTCAGCAAACACGGAGATATGAATTGATGAAAAGTCTCAGAGTCACAGGAAACATTCGCGGAATCCTTGTGAGTAAAATCGGGGAATGCCCCGTGGCCTCGGAGTGAAAGCGATAGAATGGAACAGAAACTGTGTGAAGAGGACGGGCTATATACAGAGCCGGAGGGGTTTCCACGAGGAGTCAAAGAGTTCAGAAGTAACGGAGTCCCGAGGAATTCGTGTGAGAGGGCCACCCCCACGAGAAAGTCTGTGAGGGGAATTGCAGCAGAGGAGCCTTCTGTGGGTTCCGATGAGTGAAGGAGGAGAAGAGTCCGGGGTCGGTGGTAAAATGGGCAGGGGAGTGAAATCTTGGCCGAGGGGTTGCTGGGGTAGAAAGCCTTAGACCGGAAGTCGGAAAGTCCTCGCGAAGGAGGTTTCTGGCTGCGGATGCGGTGAAGCCCGGCCGAATCTTGCGCCAGTCACGGCTCTTGTCCATCGATCGACTACACAGCGCGTTTCCCTGGCACGCTTGAGTTCCCAGCCGGCATCGGCTGATCTCCGTCGAAGTTGCAGGTCTTCTCTCATCCGCCGGGATTTGATGCGTACTATATCTGTAGTTAATACTGTACAGTGATATACGTACGTTATATGCACAAGCACCTATGTTAGCGGTATACAGCTATATCTCCAACATTACTCGCGTATCGCGCACAGCCCGGTCCTTGTTCACATTCACCTCCCCGTCCTTATCAAGGAAACACCTGTTTCCACGAGATTACAGGTAGCAGGTCTTGTATATAGTCCAGGTGAGCTACCCACGGGGCCACTTACCCCCTTGAATTCTCGAACTCCTTGCATTTAAAGTTCTAACTGCCTCGCTCCATCCTGCTGTAGCTGTCAGCCAGACTGCTCTCGGTTAATCGCTGTTTACTCGAATATTGAATTTACCCACGGCTGTTATCTCCGATTATCGTGATTGATCGAACATCGTTGTGAAAGTTTATTTTCTTGTCTTTCCGTTTATACTGTTATTTCTGTTATCAGTTGTTCGAAAAAAAACAGATTTTGTATGTGTCAATTCGTATGTGTCGCCAATGAAACGGCAATATTTTTTTCAGAATTTATGTGCAAAGATCTCATATTCAAGTGAACTTGCGAGCAAGTAGCACAATCGCAGCCACACGGAGAAAAAAAATTGTTGGTACAACAAGAATTTTGATACCATAACTGATTTACCTAGTTAACATAGGGACAACAAAATATTTCGCTGTGGCAACAAATATTTTGCGGTAGCAACAAAACATTTTTGCTACCACAACAATAAATTATTAACGATCTACATTTTGTTAGAGAAACAGAAGAATTTTTCTCCGTGCATGGTCAGGTTACATGAAATGAATTCGTGCAAGGTAAAAAAATGCTCTAAATGGTAAAAGTTTTATATCGGATCATTTGATTTCAATATCTGTCGATTTGTTTTTCCACCTACAGCCGTCTTTCAATGTATTCTTTAACACAGAAATATTCATCACGGTAGATCGTGCTATAGACTAAAAAGCAACATATAACATTCTTATTCATATAACAACTATTTTCAATGGTATTTATTATCCTGAAAAAATTGTTCAGTAAATTCTAGAAAAACGCTTTCGTTTTTTATTCGACTCGGAACATTCCCGGAGTAGTAGGACTTTTCCTTGAAAACTTCGCACTTGTACGCTTCAACTCTCCTATTTACTTACGGCGCAGGACGGACGAGTTTCCCGATCTCGTCGACTACACTCGGCAAAACTCGAGTATCCATTTTAAAGTCCAAAGTGCTGGAGTGGTTTGCTATGGAGATCGGTAGTCGGTACCAGTTCACCCTCGCCCGCCCCCTTCCGTCCCCAGGCTCAAGTTCAACTCGACCTTTCCTTGTCCAGCGAAAATCCCGCTATCCCGCCACTTATTCTCTCCTTTGCAAGGACTCGAGAATACTTTGTTCCAGCAAGCTTTCTACTCGACACGTTCAGATTTCCTAACACACTAGTATAAGTAGGATGTGGGAAGAATTTTTATGCGTTATATCCCGAAGTGGACCATCGTCTGTTCATTCGTAGAAAATGCTCTTGACTTCACAGACCCGTAATTATCAAGGTCCAGTGCTGCTTTTCAAATATATCGTTCGATAAATTTAGCAAGTTTCATCAAAGGCTCATTTCTATTTTTATGATTTTTAAATACAAGTCCTTTTATACCCATTCAACAGAAACATCATTAAGCCTTATAGTAATGAAAAAACAGATACTATTGAAGCATTAGGGTGTTCGAATCGAAAAATACGCGAATAATCCTCTCAACTGGAAACCACATAAATAATAAAATGTAAATATATATAATAAAGCGTAAACATAAATAATAAAACGAATCTTTAACTACTGACACGTTTACGAGGAAAATTCGTATCACGGAAATTTGTGCCTCCAGGGATGCTAGATAACGACACCACCTCCCTCAATACAATGCGCATACTTTGTCTCTCGTTCACGGATTTTCCGCTACCGACAAGAGAATTCGACAGCACGCTCGCAAGAGTGATTAATTAATCGTGATTACGCAGAGCGTTCTCGAATCCATCCATGATAATGTTTTTAACGAAAGCTGGCTGGAAACAGGCAAATGATCATCGCATTACGTGGTCGGGCTTCCGAGGTGTATAGTGCATTAAGTACATTACAGTAGAGCGAAGTGTTGTAGACGGAAAGTGGTAGATAGCGACGAAGGAGGAAACTCAGACGGTACAAGAGAAATTTATTCGAGCTCTTGGGCTACATCTTCTGAGAGCTCCTACTAAGTACACCGGCAAAGTACTACATCGCTAAAGTGTGCGCAAGGGCATGATCTGTGGTAGCAGCGATTCAAATAAAATGACAAATGAAATATATAAAAGTGAAAACATGTAACATAAATAAACGACAAGTGGGAAAGAATGCGTTGACGTACGAGACGGGCAATGTGAGGGCAACATATCTAAGGGTGGGTCGGCTGGTAGTTGAGCGACTATAGAACGACTATTGGATATCGATTGCAACTAGCCTGCGCGCCTTGGCAGGTGCTCGCCGGGCTGACGATGAAATTGTTCTGTCAGCAACCGTGAGCTGCGGGCTTTAAAGCTCGGGCTCTCGCCTTTCAGCTTGGTCGGCTTATTAGGTTCCGCTGCCCGTTCTCTCGCTATAACTGAGACGATCGATTCTCCAGCTCCCTCGCTCAGCGGCACCGACCCTTAATTACTCTTGGCGTTCTCGCATAAGACATCGGCCCCGCGGTCCGTGCCATTTCTCTTTACTCTGTCCGACCATTCTGCTGGCTACCAATCGCCGACGAGTGTCAATCAAAACGTAAGCGAGGGATACTCACCGACTGCACGATAATCACATTTTCCTGTACGACAGACACTCGTTTATGTCAGATACAAAATACCGCACTGCAATAAGTGCCCGGTAATTTTGTGGAAATATCTATGAAGTTTTTATGCACATACAAGTGTATCAAAAGACCGCGGAATTTCGAACAATGTTTTTGTAATGTGAAAATTAATTCTTTTTAAATCTGCAGCGGAACGTTCAAGTGAAAAGTGTCTTCGGAAAGTGTCACGGTCTCTCCGAGGTGAAAGTCTCCCCGAGGGAGACTTTAACCCACGGGGGACTTGGAATAATCAGGGCTTGGAACGGCTCTTGACGAAACTCTGCCGGGGGGCGCGGGGGAGGTCTTAGGGGAACTTAGAATAATCTGAGCCCGGAAAGGTGCCGTAAGTTTATTTAACACCCGCCCAACCCTCAAATTTCTGAAGATCGTTTCCCATAAAATAGTAATGTGCACTTGCAGTTGCTACGGTTCTATGCATGCGTCTTAGCTGAATTTAGCTGCCACTAACACATCCGTAATCAATAGCCATTAAAATAATCATCAAAGGGTACTGACCATGAATCGTCCCGGCTGCAAATTCCAAACTATTCGCTTATTAACGAAACGTGGTCGAAAAGTTAGGTAACAATTCGCAATGCATGCGACAAATCAGACCAATCACTTTTGCTTCGAACAAATTTCTCGTACTTCGGTGCCCAACAGACTTCGGAATTCAATCGGGTGTCCCGAAATTGTTTTCTAAGACGGCGGAACGAGTCGTCGAATTTGCACACACATACCTATATAGCAGTGCCGCGTGTATCGCACTACATGCATACATATAGAGACCGAAAGGGCCGAGAAGAGGTGAACTGCAAGGGTGGTGCACAACTACCGGTCAAATTAGATTCTCCACTTGGGCGGCACCCAGGTCCCCGATACTTCGCGAGTCTCTGATTCGATAACTGCACGGGTTTGCCCGTGGTATATGTGCGCGCAGATAGGAAGAAATTTTCTTACTCGCCGCTCCGAGCGTGGAGAGGTCCCCCGAGTTTGATCAGACTTCGTATTCTCCTGTATCGCCGGCCTCTTTCTAGCCGAGCCAACTCGTTCGAGAGGCCGACGTGCGCCCAAGCATTTTCTCTCCCGAGGAAAAAGTGGAGCGAAGCTACGGAGGGGGGTTGCTCCGTGCTTCCGGAAAATGCAATAACGGTTTTTCCGAGCTTCGAGCTCGACCAGGGCCGCGACGAAATAGGGCCACGAGCCAATGATACACGTTCACCACTGCACCCTGCCACGACGCCCCAGTCGAACTGGTCTAGCACGAACTCAAGCAGGTATCCCAGGAAGGCCGATGTCGCATTCCGCAGTTTATTTTCCTCTCGGGGCCGAGAGGGTACGTATACACACTCCCGACGAACTTACCCCCTTCTCTCCCCCCCCCACCCCCACGGTGGCACGCCATTTCGGAATCCGGACGAATCGATTCGCATTTTGTTTCGAACGATCGTTTCGAAACTTCTGCTATTACTCTGGCTGTGTGTACAGCCGTTGCGCCGTTTGCCATCCCAACTGCCGTTGAGCAATTACTCAATCGTCGGGCAAGCCCCGCCTGGATATAAATCACGTCTGGCTGCGCGCAGGATAAACCGATTGTTTATTGTCCCTGTTTGGTCAAAGATTGCCGAATGGAAGCGGTGAGGGGAGGGGCGCGAGGGTATGGGCAGTACGTATTGGGCTTATCGGCGGTGCATATTATGCGCAGTTATTAATTTTTCAGTTAGGTTGGAAACGTCGGTGCGGTAGATTATTTATTCAGAATTAGGGAATCATTGAGTATCTGCGAGTGGATACGAGTGGGTAGTTTATAGGGATAATAGTAGTTATTATTGAAGGTGGTTGATTTAATATGCTTTCGGCAAGTCTGCGAAATACGCTTTTGAAAAATTATTTGATTTCAATAAATATGTATTTGAGTTAAATAAATATTTGTTAGCGGAGCACCGGTCAAATACAACATTTTCTGGGTGTAGGGCAACAGTGGTGAAAGTGGTCCACTCTTGTCGATGCGTAAATAAATTATCTGGGAACCGAGCCACATTAACCGCTATTGTCATATATGCAACACTTTAGCGAAACGCAAAAAAAGAAAAATTGATAACATTGTCAACACAAGCATGGAAAATTTACTTATGGGAGTATATCAAATTAAGCAATATTTCATAGAGTTTTTTAAAATACATTGCGCGGGCACGGACTGCCGGCTCGACAATAATCGCATTAAATTTGGTTTACAGACTAACTTCATACGTTGTTTCTACGGCTGCAAAGGAGCGTTTCAACTGATGGTTTACACACAGTCCACAAATGCGTTATTAAACATGTTTACGCGCTGTCCACGCGCCGTACCGGGTTCAGTCATTAATGTAACCGAAGACACTGATTAATTAAATGCCGGTTTAAATTGATATTTAACAAATATTGCAACTAGAAAACAGTTGATAGTTTCACCACTGCAATAGGGGTTTCATGTATACGCTGCCCAATAGCGAACCATTTGATTTGGTAATTAGCCTGATTATAGGTTTATCGGCAATGCAGGTTAACGTGGATCGAGTTTACTCATTTCGTAACGTGTACCCGCATGAATTTCTTTAAAGATTTTTTCAATACTTTTTCTCATCGTATCTTTCTCCGTTTCAAGGAAACTTTTTTCAGACTCGGACGAATTCCCAGCACCAAGCTCAGCTCGAACACCGAACTGGTGCACGCCTCGACGGCTGAGACTTACGAGTTTCAGTCCTCGCTATGGCCGGGAGCCCGCCGGCTTCTCCGATGTTCCCGACGCCGCGAGTTCTGTAATAAATGGAGCGCGGATAGCCAGTCGAATTTACTACGGCGCTGTCCGTAGACTATTTTATTTTTTCTTTCTTTTCTTTCTCTGTGTCGCGAATGCGATAGAACTTTAATCTCGCAAATTCTCGTCGTTGGTGCAACGCAGCGCAAATAATTGTACGTATACTAGAAATTCGATTTAAAACACACTGCTGCGTGGGCGTTAAATCGAATACTGGAGTGCATTTCAAACTCGGTAATTGTTGTTACAATTGTCACGATTAAAGCACCGCAGCGATCTCGAACTCGAGGATCATTGACATTCGAGTACCCTCGATTACTTCCAATAACGTGCGTTAGCCGCCTACTACCCAACTACCCGAGCGAGCATGCTGGACATTTTACCTCGGAAATTCCTCCCTCAAAATATCGCCATTTTCCGCAACTTAATTAATGCGAGACTACGTAGCGTTTTCCGAACGAGGCTAAAGAATTTAGCTTTTTTCATGCAATACCGAACATTTTTTCGAAAAAATGTTGAACCACCGTAAAATTTATATCTGTCCTATATACTCAACATTCCTGTATATTAGATTTTACTATCCCGAGTAGAAATTTTCGAGCATTACATCGGGCTCTGAAAGGGTCCTGAGAAGACCTTATCACGCCTCCTCGGACCTTATCAGGGCCCGATGTAAGGCGCGAAAATTTCTACTCGGGATGTTATCAAATTTACAGAATGTTTCATGCCATTATCAAATGTATGAATTTATCGAATTTTATTTTTTAAGTTTGACATTGTATGTGAGTAAGTTCGGAAACTCGGTTTGCCTTGTTCTACGAGGATCTTACGGGGCACAGGGCATTGTAATTCTTGGCAGGTTTACGCGTTTGAAGTAAGTTTCAAACGTCTGGAACAGGGGATTTAGGTACTTACTCGGAAACTATAAGATGCATAGCGTTGTATATTCTGCTACAGCATCCCTGCCGTGGCTGGCTCAGATAATGCCGTACGACTGCGTTAAAAAATTCTATGCAGTTTTCATACTGCCTGGCGGGTACTGCAGTGCATTGTCTATAATGGAGGCATTTCTCACGTGTCACGTAGACGTGGCACTAGTTTCGTTGAGCAAACAAAATATCGTCGCACGCACAGCTAGGAAAGTGGCAAATTTTTCTTCCACCGCGCTGTTGTTACGTCATTTCGGTAGAATTGTACCGTCGAGCATTGCATTTCTATTACCCACGAACTGGGTAATTTTTTTTAAGACCTGTCATTTTTTATTCGAATAACGAACGAGATAGAACGGCATAAAGAATGTTCGTGCCACATTAACTGATAATAGATTTTTTTTGAAATTATATAGAGTAGAGGTCACAAAGAGATTCCAATCTTTTCGATTCGCCTCAGTTGATTATGAAATTTTTCAGTTTTATTAATATTAATTTTTTTTTCGTTTTTTTTTCTCCGACATTCCCTTTGCATATCTTCTGATGCTATCTTATCTGGCACGAATAGTCGGGCCAAACGAACCGCGTCAAAGGATCTCGGTATACGTAATAAAACTCAAAGATGCTTGTGCCGGGCGCTCCCATTAGAATGAACGAGAGGAGCAACCACGACGACGTTAAGAGTGGAACGAGAACAATGAAATGAAAAAGGGGTGCACGAAAATGCGAGAAAGCCAAGAGAGCATAGCGGACACGTAGTGTTTCATTAATAATACAGGTGCTTTCCGAGGCTGGAGGATTATGGGCCCTGCTCGCGAGATACATTCCGTAATTATTCTTCGCTTGTTGAGATAATGGAAGGCAGGCATGCGAAGAAAGGCGTATTATTTGCAATAAGAAATTGGGTCGGTTGCACCTGCCAATCTAATGAATGCTTTTTCAGTTTTGTGAGTTACAGTTACAGAAAATTAAATTAATTTTTACATTTACGATAAGAAAAAAACATTTAGCCTTGGATTTATTTCCAAAAATGTTTTATAACATTTGTTTGAAATCTGAGAAGATGTTCACGATGCACAGTTGATTTCACAAATTGTTTTAAGACTGCCGGGAAATCCTTTCACGCAACTAATGTTATAAGGATATGTTTCACGAATCCTCAACGAAAGGACAAAAAAAGATACGTTCAGTTCAATCTATAATTTGTTAAAGAGTATTTATATTTTTTACAGTTAATTTTAATTAAATGTAAAGATTAGGGTTTGGTGAGGTGTAGCGGGTGGCTTATGCAAGAAGGACACGTGTAACAAGGTGGTACACTGGCGGTGGCTGGTAGTTCGGAGTGTCGGATGGCAGAATCGGTAAAATTCGTTTGGGGACGAGAGGCTAAGTTAGGACGGTGTGTGCGACGGGCAAACAACGGGAAAAGCCCGGAAATTGCTTTCAGCCGGGTGAAGAGCCACTATCACGAGGGTCTCATACCGCCGCACGGGATAAATCCCTTGTGCACGTATATACACAATCCGTCCATCCAATACTCCCGTATGATGTATGTGACCAGGCAATAGTGTAAACATCCAACACCATACTCCACCCATTTTTCGAGTACAGTTTTTCGCACGGTTTCGTTATACTTGTTGAAGTTGTTACAACTGGTCGGACGACCTCCCTCGAAATATCGAGATATCAGCGGATACACGAGAACATATACGTAAAAATTTGAGCCGCTTGAAGTTCTCGATAAAATTTTGAAAGAAGGGTATGTAAATTGTGTCTCTTGTCATCCGTTGAAATCCATCCGTTGTTTATCGAATTGATATTATGTTGTTTTATTAATTATCGAATAAACTGCGCGACTATTCTGGCAAGACTTCGTTATAAAAACAAGTGTTTTATCTTATATATATATTTTAGAAAGTTGTTTGTTTGTCTGTCGCACTTTTCAAGAATCCAAAGGATTCCCCTAGGACGCCCACAGGCCCTGATAACTATTCCCCTATTATACTACTCTGCTACTATTGTTCATATACGTCACACCGGGAATTTAAGTTTCCGGTTCGTAAATTCTATAGTCGTGAAGGACCAGAGCTACAACAACTCGTTCGTTGCTGCATACTTGGCACATGCAGATAAAGTTCGTTCATTCTGCACTTTGGGTTGGAATCCAGAAGATCAGTTTCCCCGCTAAAGACCAGATAAAATTTAATTACACATTGTGCGGTGTACTGCGATGATCACATATGAGTAGAGTTGCCTTATTTCGAAAGCTCTGAGCTGTCCTGTTTTCGACAGAGAATCTGACTGTAGGATCTCGTCTACTCCAGTTGTATAGCCGAGAGGGACTGCTGCTAATTTAGGTCCTACCGTTTGGAACACCGAGAATTCTCGTTACGCGGCAATGTCAACTGCAATTCATGAGAGATGCAATGGCACCTGGCACTACAGCTGCGGGGCGTATAGTCTTGCTGTCACACGTTCGCTCGGAAGCTAGACCTAAACGGAAAGGTAGTACAGGGCTTTGGACGACCTTTATTGGGAGCTCAATGCAGACTCCCGTTGAATTGTTTGAAATGGAAGTATCGAACACTGAGCCGTTTGTGCATACGAGCCGTCATTATCTCACAGTCGATTGATTGGCTCGAAATCGAAATAGAAAGGTCAATCCTCGGCTACTGTTACGATAAATATGGAGAAAATGGAGCATCATTTTTGCATCACTTCTCCATGCCACATCGAACTGCACAACGGTTTGCCAGTACACTAGGACCTCGATTTTTGCACACGCGGTTTCCTAAACAGTTCCCACCATGGAGCGAATATCAATCACCGCAGAACGCTATGGGTCATGCTCGACAGTTAGTATGGGCGCGGCATCGCAACCTCGTTTTTTGTAGGTGTGATGCGGAGTCGCACCCGCCGCTGTGAATAAAGTTGAGGTCCTACTGTACGCTTTTTTACCATAACAAGTTTTCAATTTCGTACGCAACTATTAAGCACTTGGCTGATTCTATTCAATGCGTTACATGCAGGAACATAGCATGGTGAACAACCTTACCTTATGACAAAAGAAAATGGCGGCGGAATGCTTTACGCATGAAGGAGAAACTCATTAACCGACGTGTTGAAATCTCAACAGCGCGCTTTCGCGTGAAGATTTGGCTGACCAAGCATGGACTCGATTCCCTTGCAGTAGCGACGATGTGGTGGAAGTGAGTATACGACAGGTGAAGGAAGAAGTTGTTGGTTGACACGTGTGATTGCAACCGTCCCGTTGCCACTGATGCACTCAAGACTCATTTTACGTTGATGATATCTCGAATGGAGCGGTTTTTCGGATATTGGCTGTCAAACTTAAGGCTCGCCTGTTCCATAGGCAAGTGAGGGGCACCGAGAGATACTGGAGTTCTGCAATGGCATAGGACGTCCCGAAGATTTGGCTGACCGAACATGCGCTGGATTCCCTTATACTGATAGGCAGGGGGGGGGGGCGAATCGTTTGGGGGAATGGAGGAAAAAGCTGCTGCTGGACACGTCTGATCACACCAGCCCTATCTCTACTGGCCATCTACCCTCCTTCCTTGCAATACGAACAACTTGGGCAGTCGTACACTGGTCCTATCTTCTCGTTCTTCCTCGTCTGCTACTACTTTATCCAGAAAGTACGAGTTCTCGAAGCTTTTCGCGATACCGGGGGAGCGCCTGCCGCACGAGACTCTTTTCTTTCTTTGCCATGCGACCCTCGACGCTCTGACCGAACGTTAAAGCGATACGATAAATCACAACTTACTCTCGTGAGAGACAATCGCTCGTCAACCGGATACTCCGAGAAGAAGTAGCTAGCGGAAAGGCGTGAAACAGTCATTGATAAAATGAGAAACCGATTATTGTTGTGATGTATAGGCGACAAGTGTTTGCGGACGGGGGTTGATTATCGTGAGCATTCGATTATCTCCGCTCTCTTAGCAGTGTTTTGTGCACCCTATTGACGAACCGCGGTTAGATAAAAATGGAATAATGTCTCATTTCAATCACGTTCGAGAGTCGCATGTAAGATCATGGTAAATGCGTATCTATAAACATTCCAAGTCACTATCAACTATACATTTTTCAAAACTATTTTATTTTATTTTATTTTATTTTATTTTATTTTATTTTATTTTATTTTATTTTATTTTATTTTATTTTATTTTATTTTATTTTATTTTATTTTATTTTATTTTATTTTATTCATCCGCGTATAATTCGATCGCCGAGCAAGTTTAGTTTTTTGGCTGGAAAACTGCTGTACGTTGAACTCGTATTCGGATTGCACGCGTATGACGCCGTTTGAATAAGTAATTCGAGTGTCCAAGTATCAAATATTGGAATTAATCTGATCGGCCCCGAGGGAGTTTATATAAATCCGCTGGTAAAGTAGATTCGGGTATGATTCAACGTTCGCCACAGGCTCTTTCACGATTTCTACAGATTCAACGCTTTTACGAAAACTTCCGGTTACTGTATATAAGTTGGGCATGGTGATGCGAGTAGTCGTGGTAGCTTGATTTATGTGTCGCATCTGTGACGCATACGTGGCCATCGAATAATTCCAGCTAAGATTATACGAACAGAAAGGATCTTCCCAAGGGAGGGATACGAGGTCCCCGAGAACCCGAAAGCGTCTGCCAAGAAACTTATCTAACCGCCGAGCCCGGAGAGCAACGAATAAAGAAGTACACAGCAGTAGCTTCGGAAGTAGTTTAGAACATTCACATTTATAATCGCCAACTTTGCAAGATCATCTAAATTTACATATTTTATCCAAGTCGTTTTTGTTACTGCAATTTCATGTTATTCTCGACAGGGATCGTAACTACATTGCCACCAGGGGCAACGACAATAGGGTTCCGAGTAATTGGATGAGTAATGTAATTACTCTTAGTCCGTCGGCACAAAGCCCGGACCAGTGACGGAGGTAATTTATTATCGCGGTCCATCCGTCACTAGTCCATCGGATAAACGTAGTTCTAAAATAGTAGATATTCCTGGTGCGACATTTCAGAGCAGTAGCAAGAAGAAACTAAATAAACGCAATCTATATTATTTAACAAGTCCATTCAGAAATTGCATTTAGATTTTGATCGACTCAACCTTTGTTTTGCTTCTCTATTTTCAGGCTGAAAATTTAGGCTTACACTAAAAATTGATTCCTTTCACAATGATGAGTTTCTAAACCTAAATCAACCTTAGGAAATGGTACACAAACTACCGATGTACTTTGTAGTTAGCGGATGAAGAGAGCTATCCTGTAAGCTCTTTCTTTCTGTAAATTACCCGTATTCGCGTTTTCGAAGCATGCTGGCACGTGTAATTGGCGAATGAGTTCGGACATGCAGGCCGCGGACAGAATTGGCTGCAGATTTCGGGATAGAATTCCGAGCATTCGGACGGCGGTGTGTGGTACATCAGTACGTTGCACGATAATTAATCTCGGATGTCAGCTGTCTGCCACTCTCATTCTCACTGCCACTTGCGAAAGCGAGGTAGGAAAGACTGCCGATGGCAAAGTTTGTACTGGTGGTGAAATGCGGACATGCACTGTGTTCCGGGCAACTGGCCAGAGGGTCAGATAAAACAGAAAGGAGGCAAACTCGTCCACGTCTAATCAATCTCGCTCTGTCTTCGTCCGCTGACCCTCTGCTCCGCACGCTCGCCAACTACTTTTTTCCTCTCGTCCATTTTCTTCCCTAGTCTTCCAGTCAGGGGATTTTTTTTTCCCGAAAAAAATTCTCCCTCCCTCTCGGTTAAATTTGCTGATGCCCGTAGCGAATTCATACCGCAACTCGGACATGTTCTCAGCCATGGAAGAAATTCATTGGAGACTTCTTTGAGCCTCGAGCCTGGAAACAATTTTTCGCGAGCATGACCTCCCGGTTTGATCGAGAACCTACGTAAACTCGATTTTTTATTATAAGGCACATTATTGGTCATAAAAGGATCAAAATCGCTATTATAATATCGATCCAAGAGAACCAGTTCACACAGCGAATTTTGAAACGCACCATATTTTCTAATGATAGTCGGTTCGAAATCACTTTTTTCTACCATGCGCATTGGTGCATCATCGATCGATACTGGAAGTATATATTTGAAAGGCAGGTAGAAGCGGCTCGCTTGACGATCCATGCAAATTTTATTCTCCACTCGCGCATACGAATCGGGTTATTAAGATGGCGAGTTCGAACATTTTTGCCCATACATAGCACACTGGGAGACAGTGTAACGATCACACGAGAGTGTGTGAGAGTGTTCGTAATTTCGCAAGTGCACATCGCACTCTCTGTCCGCAACGAATTTCTGTGGAACGACTGTGGTACGCTGGCTGCATGGAAGAGTCTCGCGATGATGCCTGTCGTTAATGCTAATTTCAGATAATGCAGGTGTGAATAATTGAGCTTCATTGTTGCTTCACCAGATATAGAACCGATATACTAGATAGGTTTGCGAATTGAAGCTGATGTCCCTCGTTACACAGTCTCCAGCGCTACTCCCAGTAACCTCGTCAACTTCATCGTGTGAATCAGTCAGCACGCTGGATTGCTACTGCAGCGATGGGTCAACAGTATTGGGGTCGCACCCGGTCAGAAACGCACGCTTCTAAGTGCCGGCTATCAGCATCGACGGGTATAATAGTACCTCCTATCCTCGAACCCTGCCTGTTCGATATTCTCATTTGCATACTCATCCCTATTCATCGGTGACGGAACTGATCTGAAATTTGAGAGGTTTGCTAAAACCTCTTCGGGCCATCTGGACGAATAAATGAATGATCGACGTTATTGCTGGGTTTCGTATTGTATTGCAAAGTTCAAAGTTTATGGAGTCCCTTGAATTCGGGAAATTTGAACAGTTGAGTCGCATGAAATCACGAAAAATATATATATATATATTTGATACTGGGTGGATTTTCGTAAATCTAATTTTTGAAAAAAGGTGAACATTTCAACCTTTAAGGTGAACATTTCAAAATGTAATAAAAAATGTACATTTGTTTCCATTTCTTTTTTAATTTTACAAAATCTTCAAAGATTCTCGTTCAACCCAAATTCACATCGAGTCGCAAATTTGTTTCATTTTAATTTAATCATGTTTCATGTTTCATGTTGTTGTTTTTAATCATGTTCCATTCATCGTTCTTGATCACAGTCGTAATCGCAGATTCTCAAATTACTTTACAATTTCGGAGTGGCACGTAAATTTAGTAGCACGTATGATAGAGGCAACGATGCAAATTTTCGAGCGTACAACAAGTGTATCTTCTGATAGATCAACCGTTAATTTGCAGTGAATTTCTGAACGTATGTTTGCCTCGCAGGATTAGGTAGAAGCGAGGCTCGAACGGACGGTTGTGCAGGTAATCAAGAAGCATTGTGGCCTCGATAGAAGCACCGGCCGAGGGATTGATCCTGTGTTAGATGATGCCCAGCCGATAGGGGCTTGGATACACCCGTGGCCAGTGCCATTCAACTATCAGCTCAGCCACGTGTTCAGGTGATCATCGTATCAACCGATAAATCATTGAATATTGGGCTCATCTGCCCGTAACTGAAGTTGATCGTGAGTAAATAATCTATCAAGAATTCAGTATCATTATTGAATAGACGATTATTTGAAATTGACTATTCCACGGGACGATACATTTTTTTTTTAATTATGCCATAATGACACATTAGAATATGTCAGACGTATCATCAAAAAGTGTGACCATTATATTTCCCAAAATACCACACGTAAAAACCTATTAAAACTATGGTCTCAGATAAGAATCGTATAATTAATACATTCTTATCGGGATCATGATAATTTATAGGAACAGCAGGGTGTTGTTATCAGTTAACAAGAATGAATATTTCACTGGCAAAACAAGGGGTGACTTGTTAACCCCCAGATGTCAGCTTCATGATAGCAGATGGTATGGAATTATAACAGATAAGTCGTTCATGCTGTTACATCACTATTCTTCCTCGACGAAGTTTTGGTCACAAAAATAACCAGAATACTAAATGGAGTGTAGCCTCTCCTCTTCATTCCACTTTACGAACTTTGAGCTGAGAATAATATATATCATTATCTCCGAGCTGATGGTTTCTTTCTCATAAGGTATCTTCTAGATGTAATCACGAAATAAGATTTTTCAAATACACTATAGTGATATTAGAAAAAAAATTTTGCGGTATGTAGTAAATCAGCGAATATTCGATTAATTATGAATTTATGGATAATTATTGGAACATAATATTGGCTGTTGGTAAAAGAAAAAGAAGTGTATCACCGTGCAATCTACCTCGCAGAGTCACCCATACCCATTTTCCCTCGTTCAACTAAAGCCACCTCCAGCTCCGGTAAATAACGTTAAGCACTCAAGCTCGGCGGCAAACTTCTTTTCGTTAGTACAGCCCGAAAACTTTGGTCGTTAATTAAAATATCCTCCACCGATCGGTGTGGAACTTGTTAGTGGCCACGCTCGATCACATCAGCTCGGCGCGTACCGTCGAAACTTGTGTAATAATGTTTCGGGATAACAAGTCGCCTTCGCGAGAAATTTCCATAATTTTTTGTCTTTTATGTACCAAACTTTTCTCTGTCAATATGCGATGTGAGAAATGCGCTTAAAAAAAATATTTCTTGGAAATGCCTGGAACCCTCTTTCACACCAGGATAGATTCGAGTCTCCGTTTTTTTCTTGATAACGAGAGAAATGTCGTTTTTTCTTCCGCGCTACTTTAATTGTCTAAAATTTTGTTTGAGCTGGCGTATAATCGAGTCTGGCCGCATTTTGTATGAGAAAAAGAGTTTCCCGTCCGCTCAAAGAGCTGATGTGGGAGGAAGCATCGTAACTTCCTGCACCGTTAAATGGAAACGATCTCGTAAAAGACTACGCTTGAAATAGCGGCGAGAGGGTTGGCCGCTTTCGGCAGCATCATAACCCACATCGTTTACTGTCTCCCATGTGCTGCACACGAATTGCGTGTGAAATGTTTGTGCGATTCAACGGGATGTTCCGACTTTACTCATTCTGCATGCGGAAGCCCTTTGTGCTGGATAACGTCGAAAATCATTTGACTGAAACTTTGATATTGCGTTTGCAATTTAACTTGGAATTCAGCTCCAAGCGGGAAAATGCGAATTCTCAGGATAGGGTAAACAGCAAGACGATTAGGAACGCAGAGGCCTTTCACGCTTTTGCTGCGGATGTGGAGATACGTAGGGTTAAATTATTAATGTTTTCATGTGGTATACGTAATGTATATTCGACGATCTCCGAGGAAAACTTGCCATCACGAATGGCAAGTCTCTTCATAGATGGTGCATAAATGTATCCGAAATTCAAAAGGATACTATTTGAAAGGGACGTTTAATACAATTATCCAAGTCACATGCATTCTTAACCATGTTTAACAAAAAAGAGGCTTGAATTTGGATAAAGCATACGGAGAACATTGGTGCACGGGTCCACTCAGGGATCGTTGAAGCTAGAGGTTATTCCTGCCTGGTCGTCGTGGATCAATACACTACCACCATTGAAACTCCAGATAAAGCCCGCGGGTTTTGCGAAGACTCCGGGATATTGCGTCGCTACGTATTCGTGGCTTTTCCCCTTTGTCTGAACTTGCTTCGTTTCCTTGGTTTACCTTTGGTTCCACGGAACCTATCCCTGCATTATGTTGTCTACTGTGGTCATCGGCAACGACATCCGCCTCCTGGCAACTCCACCAAGAAGCGCCGAATCATCCTCTCGCGTCGCACGTTCTCATCCGCGTGTAATAACACCGGTCGGCTGAACCACTTCCAGATGCATTTTTCGAATGTATAACCAAGTGCTTATTAGCCGGGTCGGAAATCCATCCCGAATGCGCTTGGTCGATTATAATGTTGGTGCGAAGCTGACAGCACAGGGGTTTTACGCAAAATCTTGCTTAGACCTTGCAGCTGACGCTTGCATATCCCTTTGGTTTTTGCCAACAATGTCTGACTCCTCAGAGCAAGTTCGACTCTGTTCGACGTGTGTACCAACGACGAACTCTGATCCATCGTTGCGCGAATTACGCGTGGAGCGTGTATACTGAACCCTTTGACGCACATAGAAGGATGTTTATCCAATATCCGTTGTGCCAGTCAAGACTTTTGATCGGTGTCAAGAGAGATATTTGAAACCATAATAATCCCAGCAACAGCAGCTGTGGTTGCGGATTTAGGAATAGCAAGTAGTGGGAGTAATAACGAAATATTTGTCTTGTTCAGCAAATACAATCGATATTGAAGTTTGGCTTCCGTTACCCCGTAATACTTCGATCTCCCGACAATTCAGGCGGCTGTCGTTTTATCGCCGCTGTAATTCATTCGCTTCAAAGGCACGTGAAGTTTCAATGATCAAATCGTCTATTGTTCAGTCACGAGTGTGTACGGCTGAAAATTTATCTTGCATCGTTGCTCTTACGTTGTGCATTTCTGGCTTTAACTTCGGTTGAACGGTTGCTATGTAATGCAGCGCATCAAAGGGTGAGATTATATCTTCATACAAAATTCCTAGCTTGAGGAATGGTGGCTTCGCAACTGCTTCAATCTCTCCTGCGACGTCGCAAAGCTATGAGACCAAATGCCATCAACCAAATTACACGCGTTCTGCACTCGTACCAGCGCAATGTTGTCGCTTTTACGTCGCTACGCGACGTCCTCACCTCCAACCTTCCCGGCCCCTGCTCAGTCTCGATTATTCTATTAACGTCTCTGGGAAGGATTTGTATTCGTACATACGGTACATTGTCATTTTGGCTCTCGAGGCTACTATAGCTGTGTAATTGACACAGAATCTGTCTGTAGCTCGCGCAAATTTAAATATGGAGAATCGAGTATTAGTAGATCTGGCAATGCTGAGTGAATTTAAGTCGCCCAATATATTACAAGTGCATTCGCAGTAGCAAAACCATCTATACTCGTCCTTGAATTTGGTTGATTATTTGGTTGATTATTTGGTTGATTATTAACGTGTTTGAAAACTATTCTCAAAATCAAACTGTAACAGATGTTACAGATGACGAAGTCCCTCAGTTTCGTCTTCATTATTATTCCAACGAACTTCATCGTGAGAAGTTTATTTGAGTCTGACAAACTGACGTGACGCGGCAAGAGTCATCGATACTCGGAAACTGGTGGACTTGAGACTGTAGTTCTATGAGAAACTTGGATAGCATCTGCAAAACTGGTGACTGCTGATATTGGCCACCAGCAGTCAATCTTGAGTATACCGTTTCTTAACGTACAAACTGCTACAACCTATATTACGGCAAATCAAACTTTGCAGTTTGGAGCCGTTCGGCTACTATCGCCGACATATTTAAATGCATCTTCCGTACGAGTATCGTTGCAATTTATATTAATTGTATATCAGGCAGGAACGCTCATTACATTCATAAGACTATTTTATAAGGGGGTCGGTAAAGCTAAACACCGACAGCCGCTTTACTAACAAGTAGAAATGAAGAAAATGGATCTTAATTGATGCGGAGAATGAAATTTTGATTGAGCGAACAAGAAATTACACTGTCACTGCAAAATCGCTCCATCTCTGTACAGTCTGTCGCAAACTTATGAATCTGATGGGCCAGATAGTATTCAAGACTCGCTAAAATTATGCTTATCGATCCTCCCGGTAAAAGTTTACTCTGCACTGGCTCACCAGTACGTTTCGTATTACAAAAAAATAATTTACGTCAGATTGATGATATAACTAACCAATCTTGATGTATATTTGCGAGCACTTCAGCTGATTTCTTTCCTTTTGTTTTTTGCCATTTAGTAGAGTTCCTGTTTTATACCGATGCCCCCGTCCCTCTTCACATTCTCGTGATCTACCCACGAAACTTTCTCTCCGTCAATCTGGCTTTTTTCTTTCTTTCTTTTTTTTTATCGCGCGCGATCGTCGCCACTCGAGGTTCAATTCCTCGTTCCGGAAAATGTCTGGAGTACGAGCAGAACGGAGAGAGGTCGAGCCGTTGGAGAAGAACGCCGTGGGGATGGATTATGAGAAAAGTTTATCCTCCCAGCGCAGCGAAGATAGTCGGTCGTGTTGGTCCTGGTTGAGGCTCTCAGCTTCCACAGTTCGGAGTGTAGTGCCAAGAGAACGAATCCCTTGTCGAGTGCTCGCTACTATAGCCGACGCTCTGTACGCAGCCCCATGATGAAGACTCGCTTGCGGTTTCTGATTCACTATAGCATGGCATACGCGGGAAGCCGGTTTGGGATGCATAGAACTGTCTGACCTGCGAAGTCGAACCGCATATTCCAACATTTTACAGATACGAAGTTTGACAAACATCTCGAAAGTACGACCGACACACACACACATATTTAGAACTTGCCTCACTTGGTTTCTCTGCTGTGTTCAAATGACAGAGGTTCCAGAGAGAAAACCACAATATCGTCATCGAGATTGTAGTTTGATGTCCAATCTCCGCTCGAATGTGGAGTTAGACAATTAACCGTGCAGCTGTGAGAAATATTGTTATTTCCACTATATCCACTGCTATGAAAATCGTATTTCCTGCGATCCAACGTTTTCATTATGTAATTCGCTTTCAGAGCGGCATACATGCACAGGGAGCATTCGGAGTCGAGCACATTGAGATCAATAAAATTTCACTGCAACCTCGTCGCCTGGGTACATTCGTGAACGTTAAATTAATCTCCACCCCATGCTTTTTACCCGAAGGGGTAAAAGTGACTGAAGAGTCACAGCAGTAATAAAAGAAAAATTATCGATTGAACATATCACCGGAGCATGTCGGCGGCTATGGCCAGATTTTTTGACTAAACGCTGGGTCGCCATAGAAATCGTGCCAGGTTGATTGGAATGGGTCACGATGGATTCATTTACTTGGAGCCCTGAGAACGGCTGGGTGCGTGGTCTACCTTGTACAAAGATATAACGATTGGCCACATCACCCGGCAGACCATATCATCCTGAATGAATGATCCTATACAACGACACTCAAAGTATGTTTGACAATATTTTAGCAGAGTTGCCTAGAGCAAATGCAGAAAGAAGAATTGGTTTTTCACATGCGTCATTGGAATAAAAAGAGTCCCCCTTGGTATCCAAGTGTACATGTCAGCACACCATTCGGCTTACCACGTCGAAGCTCCCACGGAGCTTTCGCTCCCGTTGGAAATTTTCCGTATCAGTAAATTCCAGGCCGGCTGTACTGGTGTATACGTTTATTTATTCGCTTTTACCACGACTAATGTCCCTCTTTCTCTATCTTCGTCGCTCATCTTTCCGCGCTCAACTGGCTTCTGGAGACTGCGAAAGTGTTCGATTTTCCTTTCAGTCTCGTGGTTCTCCGCCATTGCACCGTACCCGTCATTTCGCCTTGCCTTTTACCTTATTTCACTCCTATTTTGCATTTCGTTTTTTTTTTCTTCTTTCACCCGTAAATGTTCTTTATATCTTTCCTCTTATTGCTCTTCCGATATACAGGTATAGCGATCCATTTCAACTCGCTCTCTAGCGGATCGCTCCCTATACCTTAAACCCACACCACACCGGTTTCTGCATAGCCTTCGGTTCTACCTATCGAACGCGAAAAAGCCGTGTGATGCTAGCGGTCTTTCTCGCTTGCCACGGTACAATCGACGGAATTCGTTATGTAAATCGAATAAGATTTATTTTCATCGCGTGAAGCGAAAGGGTATACCTCGAGTCTACAACCGACCGGAAGCTAGAGCGGACGTGGAGAGACGAGGGAAAGCATGGGAGAGCAATGAGACAGTGCAGACTGGGATCGTGCAGAGCCGGCGTACCGAGGTCGACAGGCGAACAAAAAACTGATCGACGCGAATATGGAACAAACTGGTCGTAGCATATCCAAATTTTATTGTTTCGTTGAGGGAAACAATTATCTTTTCCCAGCAATGTGGAATATAATGTACGTGGTAATGTTTAGTTTAATAGCGTTCGTCCCAAATATCGCACCGACAGTCAAGCGAAGGGAAGTCTGTCGACTGGAGTGAATGGTGAATAAATACCTAAAATACTTACTTACAATTAGGATCTTAATTAAAATTTTATTGGGATGTATCATACTTTTTATTATGCATTTCAACTTTTTTTAATCAAATAAACTTTTCATCCCCTCACTTTTTTGTACTGGGAAGTTTTCGAAGTTTTAACATTTTTTTAGATGTCAGGTTGGATTAAAATTTTTAAAATTATGCCGCGGGTCTTTTACGATGTAGCTTTAATGAAATAATAAACTGACACATCGTTCACGAGATAATCTGTGGATAAATAGTGTATCTACCCTGCGAAATATGATTCACGGAAGGGAGGAGGTTGTGCAGGATACCGCAAATTTTCGACTCGAGGTAGATACAGAGTGAGCAGTTTATCGAATTCATACTCTAAATACACCATACTTGCTGCGGCTAGCCGGACTCTCTCGTTCCGATCCGGCGGACTAACGTATGGTATGAGAGTCTCTCATAACTCCAATTTTCATTAATTATGGTCGCGGGTGGTCATTCGAATTAACTGAAACTGCAGTATCCGTTAGTCATAATGAATTTACATTAGGTCACTACCTACTTCGATTTGTACTTTGCATAATCTACTAATAACTGCGAAAATGCTTTTCCTTCCTTCGCAAGAATGGTTTATTCTCGCGAAAAAATGTCTTTGTCTTTCATTAAAGCACTAAGTAATGGATCGACTTTTAATTTTAATATGTTTTTCCCAGTCGCCTCGAAATATTGACCATTAAAACCGTTCATTGTGACATATCCAAATTGTACATAGCACAAAATGTAACACGTTGAAGTTTACTACACATAAAGTAAAAAATTACCAATAATTATTGAAACTCCTTGAATTATGCGCACCGTAATGCAAAAAACTGGAATTTCTTCTTTTGTTCGCAAAACAATTAATTACTGGAAAATGTAATTTTTTTTAGATAAGCAAAGATGTCCAAGTATGCCCAAGGAAAGGAGAAGTTGGAAGGAGATTCCTGTTTTTCATCATACATTCTGTACAGGCGTTTTATGATAAGAATAAGTCCAACCTCGAGTATGTTTTATTGCCAATATCTTGCCAATACCATACCTTCCCTCGAAGATTTCTCTTCAGCGTGATGTAACAGCCTCGAAAACCTTCTGGATCGACCAACGTGCCAAAGAACTGCATCGGTATAGTGCAGTATCAAATATATGGCAAAAGCCTCGACAGAAGCGGCGGCACGAATTTTGGTCCAATAGCTCTACGGGCTCGGCAACTTTGGGTCCGATCGATATGTCGAGTTGATTGAGAGATCAAAGGGCTTTGCGGATGTTCGAACGTGTTACAGGGTGCGTAACGACCCGATAAATCACCGCTACGTGGCAACGAAATACATTTTGGATTCTGTGAGGCATGTCCTCCCCTCCGTTCGTGCATACACACACCAGCTTATAAAACGTACGGGCACTATATTGCGAGACATTAATATCGCAGAATTTATGTCATCCACCTCGCTTTCTCACGCTTCTTCCGGTTTTCCTATCGCGCGCCTGTCATCGCATCGTGTCACTTTGAAACGAATGCCGTCACAACCTTCCATGGGGCTACGAAAAGACAATATTTTCCTCGCTATCGATGTAAAATCATTTATAGACTCATGTTGATGTTCACGATAAAGTTGCGTGAAAGCGTATAAAAAACAAAATTTCCTCCGCAAATGCGTTATTTTTATCACTGCCGGTGACGGGTTATTCGCGTCGATGGCTCTGCGCAAAGGGATTCGAGATTAAACTGTTTTCACTTTTGAAATGCAACCGAAGCGTGATATTTATTTGTCAGTGCTTTTTCAATAGGGGGCTTGAATTTTGCTTCCTCATGGAGGAAGCTATGTTTTTTTATTAATTTTTTTTCGTACGGAGAATTTACAAAAATATTTCTGAAATGTGTCGCCAATGCAGCCAGTGACAGAAACGTTCGAATTGAGGAACACAGGAAAGTGGGGTAAAAGAGCGTGAACGATACGTCTCAAATGTATTTCGAGTGGACCCGGAGTGCACTGGAGTGAACCCGAGGCAAATTCATGGTTTTCGAATAATATTCGCAGACCGTGAATCAACAGAATAGAGCACAGGCTCTGATGGTGTGCCCAGTACAGGGTCAGCGATGCCATTTTTCGTCGAGCCGATATGTTGGATCCAACTCGATACCGGGGTCGGGCGGATACCGGCTTGAGCGCCGGACGAGTACAAGACCCTCGGCAACTGGTTCAGTCCGGCAGCCGCGCGGATGGTTAAATCCCACCTCGTTCCGTACGCATTGGAGACACACACTAGTGTACGCGCAATTTTGAACTATATAGATGGTGACGCAGTTCAATCGAAGTGTATTCGGTTCGCGAGTGTCATGAGATATTTATTTACCGATTCTCAGTCAATGTGGGCACCTGAACGGTTTTTTTCATCAACATCCCTCCTCCTACGGGAATTGAATACGATTGGTTATCGTTGTTGGAATATGTATCGGAAATATATGATGAGGTATAAACACGCAGCGAACCGTAAAAATGCTATTAACTAATTGGGCGAATTTTGTGGGTGAAAAAAAGTACTCCAATCTTACGGAACTTTTTGCTCCTATCGCCTTTTCATGTTAGTCACTTTCCCGCAGTATAGTCAAAAATAACAAACAATAATTCTTCCAGCGGCGATAATGGTCTGCGCAATAACCGGTGCAGCAGACAGACTGGGACAGTCTAGCTCTTTACAATGCAAATCAATTTTTCGAAATTTCGTAGTTTTTTACCTGCTGTCATTACTCGGCGGGTTCGAGCGAGAAAATAAAAATATTCGTTAATAACGGTTCGTTTGCTTTCATGTCAATGACCGCGATCCGGAAACGGCCCGTCTACATCCGAGTGCGTCAAGGACATCATTTCGAAAGAAAATAAAAATTGAATTACAGATTATGTATCGTTTGCAGATTTAAAAAAAAATGGTATTCGTCATATTTGTTTACGATAAACACGTGCTGGTTCGGCAATCGCTCATTCATAGGGGATGTGCGGGTATGTATACAGTTCCATAGAGCTTTCGACGTTCGCCATCACAGTTCGTGCCGACTTATCGAACGCCCGCTCGACTAGCAGCATGTGCGGGATGCATGTTTGCGGATACGCAGATTTCCCAAACCTCGGACGTTCCATCGATATTTGCGAAAGCACGCGAGGAACGATGAGGTTATCTCGTGGAACCGAGCACACTCGTAGGATCCCCCGATCGCTGCCAGGCTTAATAATAATCAGGTGGTATCGGGCCCACGAGCTTCTACGGCTCGACATCGTCAAAGGCCGCTGTGGAATTTCCACTTAAACTCTTGTATTTAAAACGAAACCAAAAAAATGTCCCATCGATTGCGTAAAATGTGGTTATGGAATATGAATGAAGAAAAGTTTAAACTGTTACAAAACTTGAATAAGAGACAAGACTTGATTTAAAGAACGTGTTTGCTAAATCTTGTGAAGAGATTTTATTATCGATTCGGAGAGCACTGGACTCGGAGAAAACAAGTAAAGGCACGTGATCGCTGGGAAACGCATAACCCCCTCTTTTACCTAGCAGGCAGTCGGGAGTTAAAAAAGGAACCTATGAATATAATGTAACCATCGAGTGTGGTTTCACCCAGTTCGTAGGTATTCATAGTGATATGTTATAAAAACATTTTTTCCTGATCCTTCGGTGGAATCGATTATTAACCGAAAGCGCGTAGTTGCTACGTACATAGTGGTATAGGCAAAAAAAATATTTTTGTTCCATTGAACTTAACCACGATAGAATCCAGATTTATGGTGGTGTAGGGTTATACGTGGAAATGGTTGGTGCTACGAGGACAATGAGAACTTTAATCATTGACGTGGTAACTGCACAATCCATTTTTCATCGAATTCCTTCGCTATCTATAACCAGTTCGTTACCCCAATCACTTTTGCTTCATCGAACAATTGATTTTTCTTCAGTTCTGGTGTACGATATTTTGACAAACGAATAGGCAATGTCTGTCACCCCTCTGGGGTTGTCGAAGGGTCGAACTCTATCAAAATTGAAAATCTCTTTTGGTTGTTTTACCTTTTTCAGTTATGGGTACAATTTTGCAGTTATAATACTGATACAAAAATTGAATTTTTATTCAAATATTAGATCTTGCAGATTTTGCATTTTTCTATCTTACGTTGTTTTTCTTCCCAAACCAGTCGCACGCATTAATTTTACCACGCATCAACTGTTTACGATTCAAAGGAACCAATACGCACTATTAAAGTTTTTAATAATGTCTTGTTAATACTTCGGCTAACCGAACATCAAAGTCAGTACAGGAACCATTTGATTTCTGTAAATTCCTTGAATTCTATAAAAAGCCAACCGTGCAAGCAGCGTCACTATATTATGTAACGGGTCTACGTAGCTCGAGGCACAATGAAAGGTATAACGCGCCATCAACGATTGCATGATAATATTTAATATTAATGAGCTTCCCTTTGCCTCCGTGAATGTAGCGAAATGTTCACATCAAAACGTAATTTATATTCGCCAGCGGTAGATACGGTGCACAGGCACCGTGGATCAACCGACGGTTCATCGTCATGAGGATACAAGGATCGTACAATTTCATTAACGTTTTATCGCGAGGTATAAATGTTGTTATCATAATCTGTAAGACTGATCTGTAGGAAAATTTCGATGCTGTTTTCATATAAAAATCCTTTGAAATGTCGGATTAAAAAATGCGCAGTTGCTTTTGCAGTGGGTCATGAGAACTAATAAAAAGCTTGAGTCTCCTGTGTTTTTCGCACAAACATATTCACATACTAATACATATTCATGAATAGGTATATGTGTATAATAGGTTGAACATACATTTAGGAGGGATTCAAATGTAGCCTGGAAAAACACGAGGGTTTTTCGGAGCCCCGGAAAGTTTCGCTATTATATACAGTGTAGTCTGGAGATGAGATTACGAGCCGAGGTACGGGAAAAAAAAATGGGCAAAGATAAAGAAGGAACTGTCGGCGGCAGCCTCGTCGCTCGTTCTACCCAGCCAGTATCCAGACAAATTTTCAACATTAAAACATCTCGTTAATTAAACAACGTCACGAGGGTTGAAATAAACAGCGAAAGAAAACGGAGCAGGGCCGAGAGCTCACGACTCATTTAAAGTCCCGGCTCATTTACAACCTGTCAGTAATCAGCATCAGCGTTGAATGAATGATACTGACTCGAGACTTACTTAAAAAAATTGATACCAAACGAATGCAAAAACTCGAGAATTTCACAAAACTGTTGGGGCCGACGAAGAAAAAAAATGTTGCCTTATGACACTAATTAGGAATTAAACAAAACAGAATTTTCGAACGACCTTATATCTGAAACTTATTAGCGGGTGTTGCATCTGCAAGATATTGTACAGAATTTTATTTTCTTTTCTCGATATTTTTTCGTCATTTTTCGATTTTTCATCGGTGCGTTGTCATACAGCTTTGTTTTTCATTGGTGCGCTGCTATAGGGGAGAGCGGGGCAAAACGGGACAGTGAGGAAAACGCAATTTTCCAATAAAAATTTGGACGACCCATTTTGCCCCATCGATACATGTGGATTTTCTACCCAGTTTTGCCGCACAGTGCCATCTAAAAATTATTGGAAAATTGCGTTTTGCCGCACTGTCCCGTTTTGCCCCGCTCTCCCCTACTTCTTGGTTTCTCATTTTGACTGTCATTGACTTTGATTATGAATTGTAAAGCAAAAATCCGTTGATTTTGCTTCCTCATAGAGGAAGCTTTGTTTTCGTAAAAAAAAAAAAATTCGAGATTTTAATGAAAACATGTTCAGAATGTTCCAAAACATCGAAAAATCACATTTAGAAAAAATGTCCGTGTGTGTGTGTGTGTGTGTGTGCGTGTGTGCGTGCGTGCGTGCGTGCGTGCGTGCGTGCGTGCGTGCGTGCGTGCGTGCGTGCGTGCGTGCGTGCGTGCGTGCGTGCGTGCGTGCGTGCGTGCGTGCGTGCGTGCGTGCGTGCGTGCGTGCGTGCGTGCGTGCGTGCGTGCGTGCGTGCGTGCGTGCGTGCGTGCGTGCGTGCGTGCGTGCGTGCGTGAATCGGATGCGAAAAATTCAAATCGCTATATCTCGGAAATGCCTTGACCGATCAGGCTAAAATTTTGCACACAGCATGTATGGTTAATAGTCAATGTTTTTGCAAAATTTCATGAAAAAATGTTCAGTGGTATTTTGTGTACGCCATTTTTAATTTCTTCAAAACTGTCGGTTCGCGCTCTAGCGCTTACAATTTTTTAGCCATCGGGCTAAAAACGCCTACACAGATGGAATATGATCACTCGATGATCCAATTACGATTTCAAGAGAATCGATCTAACCGCTTAAATTTTGTCATTTTGAATTTTTCGAATTTTTTGAAAAAATTCTACTTTACTTTAGATGCAATTTTCCTCACTAAATATCCATTTATGAATACAAGAAGTGTCAGATTCGTGATCGGCGTGAAGAAATACATAGAATACAATCCCGGAGTGACGACTAACGAAAAAGTTTATCGGGCTTTTATATTTATATAGCCAAAATTACAAAAATGGGTGATTTTGCGTATTTTCAAACAGCGATTTTTTTCGCCTCGAGTTCAGATTCGACAGCCGTTTTGACCAAAAGCGCAAGGTTGGTGTATTCTTTCGCGCTAAACCCGAGTCGGCCAGCAGTTTTGCTTAAATGTTAAATACGTTGATATTGAAAAAGCTGTAAATTGAAATTTTCATATCGCTTCCTCATAAAAGTTGAAAGCTGAAAGTTGACATTTTTATATCACTTCCTCATAATGGCCCTTTATTCGCAAAACTTCCTCTATGAGGAAGTCAAAAATATATTAAATGCTTTCTCATAGAAGGAGCTTTGCGAATAAAGGGCCATTATGAGAAAGTGATAAAAAAATTTCAACTTCCAACCTTCAACTTTCAACTGTCAACAGTCAACTTTCAACTTTTATGAGGCAGCGATATGAAAATTTCAATTTTCAGCTTTTTTTTAAAGTGAATCATCGTCCGCGGTATAACGAGAAGCACGTCGTTAGCCACGCTATCACCAAAAGTGTTAGTCACAATCACACCAGCAGCGCGTAAATAATGCAACAACTTTCGACGCACCGTCGATCATCAAAGATTGAAGTACCTATTCTAAAATGGACTCGGTACTTTTCTTCCCCACCTCTTTTGATTCCCTTCGTAACACAAGTTTGGTTATTACACACACACATGCCACGCGCCGTCGATTATCGGAAGTGACAGCGGCTCTGTCGGATCGGCTGATTCCCCGATTGCTTTTTCCCACCTGGGCTTTTTTTGTCTTCTCCCGATCGGTTACGGCCGCGAGGCCGCTGACTGTCCGCTTCGGTCATTACTGAACTTGAAATTGCGGTTATCCACAGTGTGGGCCCGAGCGGGGGAAGACGGACGAAGGGGGTTGAGTGATAAAGCGAGAGTGGGTGGGTGAGTGTAGATATCGCGCTCGGATTTACAGCGAGGCCGAAGCCCGGTTCGAGCCGGAGCTGTTAGCTTCGGCCAGGCTGCAACCGAGCGAACGGGCGAATGGGCGACCGGGGGGTTGTTCGGGGGTTGGTGGCACTGACACGCCGACCTACATACCGGCCATTGTGCCACACTCTATCCCATTACGTCATCCGATGCGACTCTGGCGATGTAGAATTATCATTCGTGGACGAAGGGATTCTATCTCTGCAAGTTATCACGGCTCATGGTATTGAGGCCCGATATAGCCATACACGAGCGACTCTACGTACGATAATTACAGTTAATACCGGTACAATTTACGATTGGGCTTCAAGTCATCGGATCGCCCAATGTTTTAATTACCCTGGCAGTGACACTGCCTAATTTTTACGAATACTTTATCGTCACAGATTGATCCCTGGTAGAAAAGTTCGAGCGTTACATCGGGCCCTAACGAGGCCCTATCCGGCCCTCATCAGGGTCTGATTTACCGCTTTCTGTAGCAATGGCTGGGTTGAATACAATCTCGATCGGTATTATTCCACCTAACCATTTATGCTGCTAAGTACAATATTTTGTACATCGTTATCGTCGCTGTTCCGAAGAAGACGAAGGCTTCGGCCGGGCCCGCACAGACGGGAGAGCGTCTCGTTTGATAAATTTATGGACATAACAATCGTGAGTCTGACAACGAGTCTGCTAATGCCGAGAAATAAGAAAGTCTTAAGACCCGAGGAAAATAAATTTCAGAGTGGACTATCGTGTTCATTCGGCTTGTTCTCCTCTACCGATTCTTCAACTTGTTTTTTCCAACGTTTTACTAAAGTCGAGAATACTCCTGACATCATTCGCTCATGCAAGTGGAAGTCCAAGCGTGCCCTGAGCTTTTTATTTTGCGACACGGTTCGTCCGATTCTTCGTGAATTGCTTCGCAGTGGGCACGGACGGAAAGGGTCGGACTTAAATTTCAATACAGAGAATGGGAATAAAAGAGAAAAGCAGCAGTACGGCAATGCTGTTGCCCGGAGTAATATAGGAAGTCGTCCTAGACGGCTCTAACGAACCTTGCCTCCACAAAGGACGACGCAATTGCTGGACATTCTTTGTCTTGCTGGCTGGCAGCTGTAAAAGTCTCGTTCACGGCGGCGCGGCCGCTGTTCTCTCGCGAATTTCTCGCCACAGCCGGTGAGATTCAGTCTGTAGCATACAACGGTACAAACAGCCATTCCTCCCTCCCCTTCCCCAAGTATTTCTCGAGCCACCGACGCATCGAGTGAGGTACCATCCCTCCGAACCATGCATTACTGCTCTGCGGCAGCGCCTGCTGCGCGTTTCATCTAGCCGTGAGCACTCCTAGGATAGTAATTGCGAGAGCAATATGCGCTAGACTCCCTTGCTAGAAAACGACCGAGCCTTGACCAGGCTTCTCTGTTTTTTTTTTTTTTTTTTTTTTCAACGCATCAAAACGTTCCTCAGGCCCGTTCCTCAGCATAGAGAAGACGAAAAAAAAGAACCCTTAAAAAGTCTCGGGACACCGCGAATCTTGGAAGAGCTATGAAAAGTAATAAACCCTCACCTCTTAGCCTTAATTAACAGGAGGCCTGTAAATTCTTCAGCGCTTATTAAATAATCTAAAGGTTATTTTTGTCAGTAGAAAAAAAGGGTTAAGTACATCTCGTTCCCGTGTTTGCTATATTAGATTCCATCATCTAATTGATATATTCACCACTCTTACCATGTATAGGTACAGATTCATTACTTGCAAAATTCTACATTTTACCTTCGTTGAATCGCCAAACTTCTAGTTCCATCTGTAAATGGTTCAGGGTAGAAACTGATGAAAAAGTGAGGATCCTTACGAGATGTCATCTGCTGAAAACTATAGAGTAATAAATGTTTTTTTAATATTCTGAGGAATGGGAGTAAACAGTACCAAGTCCTATCGACCTACGGATGAAATATACAACGAAACTGTGACCCTGCAAACTGTCGTTGCTCTTTCCGCCCGAGGGAGTACAGACCCACAGACAAAAGGATCGCGAAGGGATGGCTTCATAGTTTATCGGGGGACCGAGTAAACAAATTAATCCGGTGAACCTATCTCATTGTTTCTCGAAGCACAGTTCTGCAGGATGCGCGGAAACTTTCTGCGCAATGTTCGCACAGGTGGAGGTAAAAATAGTCAGAGAACGCCGGGGCACAAATACAGGTACCGGAAAGTAATGCACAGAACGTTCACTGGCACAGTAGACAAACTCGGAAGTGTGGCTTGTAGTCCGGTGGAGCTTTGTGTACAGAGGAGAGAGCGAGTCTAATTCCAGTGGGGTTGAGGGGGCGGCGAGTGTTACAGTTTCCTCAGACGCGCGGATTAAACATTTAATTGCGCACCGCGCATTTCATCGTGCGAGCATTAAGCCATGGTGGTTTATCCGAGCGTAAACTTTTACTCGGTGCGTTCGAGCATTTATGCACGCGGTTTTAACCCCGGAGAATAGTAGTCCATCTACTCGTACTCCCTACCGCGTCTCAGCTGCCACGGCTGTTACATACTAAATTTCTCGACTGACGTCCCGTTTTTTCATTAATGCGTTTATCCTGCTGCACGCAGCCGGGATTTTTTTTACATAATTCACCGTACATAATTAACGAACATTAAGCAGTTGTCATTGCAGTATCACTTATCAGCGTACAATGTCTGATAATGTATTGCAGTATCACTTATCAGCGTACAATGGCTGATACATTTTTTTAAATTCATTTTTCTATTTATTTTCTTTTGAATTCTTAGTGATTACTGAATAAATTAAATTAAATTAGTGTATGAGATAAATATTGTTACAAATATGAATATTAGGATATACGGAAACACGCGACACGCCACGGTTGACTGGGCTAACTCGGTTTGTCGATGGTCGAACTAAGAGACGATTGAGTCGACAAAATCGTCGTGACAAAAGATAGGTCGGGTAAAACGTCATAGCGCACGGACGTACGACGTGTCAAGGTGGTGAGGTAGTTAGCACTCATATAATAAACACGATTGTAATTACATGAATTGTTACTCGTGTCATTAATAATATCCAACCCAATAACAAATATGGGTGGTGCTAATTTTCCCGGCCATTACAATACGCTTGGGATAGAACCGGTGTTAAAGTCCCAAAGCCCGCAGGCACACTCGACCGCTGGGGGAGGTATATAAAAATAATCGTGCACAGTGCAAATTTGTAGGGCTCGCGATAGGTGTCGCGACCGCCGAAGCACATTATTTGCGTATGAATTGTAAACTCGAGGCCCCGGGCATTATGTTTATCGACCGTTTAAACGACAAAAGCGTCGTTCCTCAATTAATATCGTATGGTGAATTATACGAGGTGCATTATTTTTCAATGGGTGCAACAAGTTGACGCAGCAATTTCTGTTTGCCGTTTGGGGCGAGCTTGAAGGAACGGACGGATTGTATATAGAGGGGGCGACGAGACAGGGGGCGTGCTGCAGACGAGCGACGAGGAACGGGGGGCGGAGAGGGCGTTTGGAAGGACAGGGAAATTTATTTCCCGTCTACGCCGCTGTGTTCGCCGAGTACTCTTTTTTGTCTGGCAGATAAAGGGGGTGGAAAAGCTCTTAGGACTTGAGCGAGCTTGCTTCCCCGTCATTTTCTCCTCACCTCGGCGCGTTGCACTACTACGGGCGACTCTCTGGCCTCCGGTTTTCAAGCCGATGGACGTGTATATGGCGCATCGATGCCCCGTCGAACAATCGTGCTTCGGCCGTTATCGTTTATAAAACGCAGGAGATAGATTGGAAACGCTTTATGGATTTCACCGGTTAAAGGAAGACGAATGCCCGGGGATATAAGTGAAATCCTCGACGCTATATGGGTCGCCGTCGAGAGATCAGCCACCGTTTCTCTCGTGCCGCGTTGAGAGTAAAAGGGGAACGAGCGAACGGCGAATCGGAGGATCCTCCGGAGCCATCAGAAGAACGCACCAAAAGCAGATAAAATGCTTTTCACGTTTGTGGCAGATAGAAAAGAACAAAAAACAGTTTACTGTCTGGAGAATGAATGGTCGAAGAATCAAGAAAATCTCGGCTGGTCTAAAAATCAGTCGCTCGTGTTGGATAAACGTGTATTTTCACTTTGAAATCTTCGTCGCTGTATCGGAAACATCAATTTTTATGAGTATTCTATAATACCCCACGGTACGGGAAAAATAATCGCCTTCGGTACTGCTAGCTCAAAACTTGGTACGAAAAATTCGCGTCAGAAGCTAAATGTATTTTAGTAATTAAAAATACAATGCCCCTAGACAAGTCTTGAGCAATAAACTCATCATTCAATATTTTCGATCCATGGTGCCAATTTAGTTCTTACGCACGACGCGATAAACGATTATGTGCGGGTAGAACCAGCTCGGAGTATGTTAATAAACCGGTGCACAAAATGTTAAAGTAATATGGACACGGTGAGCTCGTCGATATTTGGCGGTAGATTGACGCGTGTGGCTTGTAGTCTCAATAAATAAACGGGGCAACGATACAACCAGTCGCCGACAACATCTAACCGACCTAATCCAAATAGCAAACCACAGCAGGCTAGCCAACTTCGGTGTTCTGTTTCAACGGCACCGCGTGCTCACGTACAACATGTTCTATTTACGGTAGGATTATGCATGCAGAATCGTTCGTTCGTTGGGTGCACGTATGCGAAGCAAAAAAAAAAAAAGATGATGACATAAATACTCGAGTAAACAGGGCATGCTAGAGAAAAAGGCTTACGGGGCCTCCCCCGTAGCGCTCGGCGTTATGGAAAAAAAAAATTAATAGACCACGAAGAGACTCGGCTCAGATGTTTATTGGTGCATTCACCTGCAGGTCGTTGGGTACTGTGCACTTGCAGCACTCAACGATTGATCCAGTTCGTCCTGGTATCGGAAATTACTATTCACTACGTTGGACTCGTACAAGAAATAAGTTTGCCAAAGTTTTAATTACTTTAAGCTCCGCACGATCGTCCGGAGTGCGCTTGTCTCTCTTATTTTCATTTTGCCTCTGGCTCGTTCGAACCGACCGCGAGGAAAAAAACTTCGTAATCATCACCAATATTATCGCCCGGCAGGCAAAAGGGGGAACGACGCCAGCTTGGGGTGGGAAATTCCCTTCCGAAGAGTCGAAAGGGCCGCGCGGTGCCAGCCTCGTGCCAATCTTATAATTGGAGACACTGATGCCTCTGCCGCTTGACTGTTACTTTAATGAATTCAAATTGATGGTGGAAACTGAATAAAGCTCGGAGACGCGAGACACTTATCTTCTCGTTACATTGCGGGAATTAGAGAGACTCGTTAGACGTCTGCGTTATCAGTCTGTTACGCCGAGCGCCGAATCCATGTCGGTCCTTCTCCAACCGACTATATTTTATTTTCGTGTTTCAGTCGAGCCGCGTCCAAAATTCAATCGTTCCAAAAATAACAAGTATTTTAACACTACCGAGTTCTGCGAATACTGGTGAAACATGTGGGAAAGTTTATCGAAAAAAAAGAAAAATGGAGCGGAATTTCCGCAAACATTCGTTGCATGTTTCGCGTTCAACTATTTCCTTTTTCTCATGGCTTTCAATGTGGCTGCTGCAACGCTAACAAATGCATAAGTAAAGGGCATCGTCCCGATGAAAAAACACGAGCACCAGCGGGAAAAAGTGCCGGCTTTTCTAAATGAGAAATTGTAACAACGATGAAATAAAATATTCAGACCAAAAATGTTCCTTTCGTAGTGTCACCTTCCTATGTGCGAGATTATTCATGTTACGATCTGTGAGCGGTAGCCGCCATGTGTATATATATATATATATATGCGATGGCAAAGGCCGGATGTATATACATACATGTACAGGCAAGTTAATTATTGGAATTTCATCTGCCGCGCGTATAGCCTTTTGAAATGTCCTGCTCCTCTTTGTCTCAACGATAATTTGCCGAAGGTTCTGTACAGGTAAAGTCCATTATTCCTATTAGCGAGTACAATGCTGCATCTGACGAAAGTCATGGATTCCCGAGGCAAAATGAAATTACCCAAGGTCGAAGCGCGCACGACTCGGACACATTCAATGAAATCGCGGTATCTCGTCGTCGGGGGGTTTGATTTTGTTAACACTTCGAAGTTGTTTCTACGAGCCCTAACACTATCGGCATTCGACCCTAACCCGTGTACATACGTGGAGAGATGTGCGCTGATTTTGTTTAACGTCCGACACGCAAATGAATATTTATTTAATGAATTATTAATTTGCGGCACACCCGTCAGGTAAACATTTTTTTGTGGGTGCGATTTTTTTTCTTTTTGGACAACTAACTGTCCCGTGTCGAGCAACCACCTTTTATATTTTTTTATTATTTTTTTTACGTAATACTATAGACTGTATGTAAAACGTATACAAGTTGAGTTCCAATTTCAAAGCTGGTGTGGAACTGGAAAAATGAAAAAACAGCGCAATCACCAATAACAAACATGATAAATTCGTAGGACGTCCGCTGAAAAATTGAACAAGTGAACATGCAAGAGTCGGCTGTAATGGATTTGGGGAACAGCGCTGCGATGCTCCGAATATTCGATAATGGAATTTTGCATGAGGGGACAAAAACGAAAAAAAACGGAAATCGTCGAATTTTCCACTTTTGAATGAGCGCGATACAGGTTCTGGTACGTAAAAAGTTTGGAGGCACTTTGGGCCTTCTACCCTTTTAACACGCCGCGCACGTGCGCGAGCGATAAATTAAACTCGTGCACGAGCGGAATTTTAAAAACTTTCGGTTCTGCCGGTCGACGCGGAGAATATACCAAACCGTTCGAATATATTCGATAACGTATTCATGCCCTGGGGTCTGCGTATGTACAACGGTTGCGTGGGGGCGAATGTTGGAGTGATCGGAGGGCAGAGGTGAAGAGTCTCGATAAGAGTGTCGGAAAAGTGATTTCGCGAATCGTCGGATTAAAGCGGCACAAACGAGAAATATTCGTAGAATATGAATCTGCCAAAAATTTTTTTTATCAATTTATGGAAATTCAGATAATTTCTACGTGACACAAAAAGCGAATCTTTTTCTCCGCACCCGACAACTATCCCTCTTAAAAAAAATCGTGGCCAAAAGAACTCGCATTTCCGATATATATTGATGTCGCTTAAGAAATTCTCCCTGATTGGCTGCCCTACGAGCCTGAAGTTGGAGTGTTTCGGTGACCAATTTTAGTCGAATAAATCATACCGTGTATTCAACAGTTGTTGTATTGGCACTGCATTGGCTATCAATAGCCACGGGTATCGCGTTTGCCTTACAAAACAACATTTAATCCATTGAAATCAAAAAATAAAAAACCAAATACCGATATTTGAGGATACCCGCGCGTTCGCTGCTAGTAAATATGAAAAAAGAGTTGAAAAATTTCGACGCTGATAGACGTTATCAATTAAAAGGGATTGCATTTAAAAAATTATAACTTTCTGGTAATGCTATAAGAATGTTGGTGAAAGTTTTAAGTAATTAGAAGGGACTCTCCATAATTATGACGTCCTCTCCGTAGAATCTCTGCGCCACGAATGCTTACAATTACCGTGGTACAAGTGTTGGATAACATAAACGTATATAGTATAAAAGTGATGAATATGGCCCGGCCCATCATTAATTTACGTGCGAATCGAGGTGGGCCATATTTCCCGCTTTCACCCGGATCATATTCGCCGCCTCACTCTCTTTATCATGTATATTAAAAGCGTAAATTATAATACTTCGGGTACACGAAGGCCATTGGGAAATGTAAAAATAAATTAAATAAAATCACATTACCGAGACCGTGCGGAAATAGCGATGTAATTGAAAAAGCGAGGCTCCCTGGAGCCTAAATAGATTCGCGAAAGCTTTCAGACTCCACTGGAGAGTGTAACGTTATTTCGATTCGTCAGCAGCCAACGTGTTGCACAATTAAGGTCTACGACTGAACCGAGCTCGTCTCATCTCATAGAGATTTTCTCCGGCTGCAAGCCGCTGAGAAAATGCTGCGATCCGGCTTAGGATTAACAAGGAGACGTGACCACGGATTCGAGTTTAAGTAAAAAATTTCGAAACGAATCGGCGCAAGGGTTTTGTCTCGCTGGAATGGCAACGGCTCCAGAGTGATTGCGTTCGTGGGCCGCTACATCAATCCCTAAGGGAACAAATTCAAATAAGTACAAGAAGATGAAACCTGAAATTAATTGATTAAAGCTTCGTGAAACTTTCATTAATTAATTCCTGCACTGCGACTCTAGTCCGCCTGATTTTTACCCGTACAAAACTGGAAAACAGGTGTTGCCGCAATTTTTTTTAGAGCTCACCGTTTTCGCTTCATCCGTCTTCTTATTCTCTCCAGTCTCGTGACTATTGCAAGGCATGTACAGCATTCGTTTCATCCCCCTGGTTGCCCCTTCTTGTCTCTCCTTTCCTTATGCGAGAGCTTGTGGATGGCAGCGGAGGTTGAAGGTGGACGGAAACACGTTAAGCCGAGCACACAGTCCAAACAGAAGCATAAAGCTGCGGTAAGATACTTCAGAATGTCGCTCCCTCGAGCACTGGTAGCATCAACATCGTGCGTATCTAGCGTCGGCCCACCCTTTTCGGCCATGATTCTACAACCCCCTGCTCGCTTGCTTCCGCTGCCGTCAACCTCCTCTATCTTCGGGCTTCTACCATTCCTTGCTTTTTCGCTTCTGCTACCGACCCTTGCTTCCTTATACCATCGTCACAACGACCACTATCTTTCTACTATCGCCGATAGCGTCCTAAATTTCAAGCACACGCCTATATGGCGTTCTCTTAGAGTCCCGATTGCAATCAGCTAGCAGCAACCGTATGGTTTCTCATCCCTGCGTTCGTCCCTCATTGCGTCTCTCATTTTTTTTAGTGCTCACTTTATATAGTTTTCTTCTTAACGTGGCATATACAGTTAGTGAGATACGTGTGGGAGTCATATATGCACACATGCATCCATATACCGATTTTAATGACAGTGACTCGGTTGGGTATCAGTACAAAAAAGGCTTCCGGAAGTTATGTGCTGTATCAAAGTGTACGAAAGATTTCACTTTAAGAAATTTTTTTTTTTTATTTATTATCAAAAAAGTTTTTTCGAATGCATATAGAATGTTCGTGATTTTTTTCCAGAATTTCTAATATCAATTGTAATCAACGAAGACATTTTTTTAAATAGCGTTTTCGCTTGAGCAGCAAAAACATACTACCCTAGCAATTGAAGCCTCAGCTCATGACGTGCTGATGCGTGCGTCTAAGCAGATATCGCATTGACATTTTTCTTTCGTGAAAAGGAACTTACATCGGTTATCATTATTGTCTTTATATGGGTAAGATAATAAATCTTTCAAAAGAACAAAATGAAAAGCCTGAGAAGCCATGCGGTCGACGAATGTTGGCATCAACATTTCACCGGGAATCCCCGTGAGACGCGTGTACATTATTCGATACGAATTCTCCATTCATTCAACGCTTGACGCTTTACTTTCTTTGCAGTATTCCCGAAGGATCCTCGGTATATTGGTCCTCCCTATACCAGCCCCATACAGCTTCAAGGCGGATCGGATCGTATCTTGGAAACTCTTCGTTTCCGCACCCGAGTAGCGCGCCCGTTCCTTCTCACGCCTTGCATCTATCCCCTCGGTGATCAGCAATTCCACTATCACCCGCCTTTTTATTGCCAGTTCCAGTGGCTTCCCCCATATACGCTCGCTGCTGTATAGCATCGAGTGTACGCAACATATATTTTCCTCTGCCGCCGTCACACGATGGTTCCCGGCAACATCGTATGTTTTCGTTGAGAAAATACCACGGGAAACGGGAGAAATAAGAATGAACGAGTCTAGACTATCCGCGATGCTTGGTCACGCGCTAAGAATAGGAGACGCCAAATGATAAATGAACCTGAGATTATGTATATTGCTGTAATAAACTATGATTTCGGTGTCGTAAACAGGTCCCCAAACATAGGAATGACTTATGAAAGCGGCTTCAATTTTCGTTACATATAATTGTTAACGAACCTCATGGAAATATAGTATATTCGTACATTTCGATACATTAAATTTATAATAAATATATAAGTATTAATTATATAAACAATATATATCCGGGATATAGACATTTTGGCCGCTTTATATATCGCACTTGTATTAAGGGGGTAAGAAGCATTCTTTATAGTTTACGCGTCGAGAGTTCCATAAAGCGAAAGCATGACCAAGTCAATGAGGAAGAATCAACGCTACAGGACGTATCACTGATGCTTCATCTTTCAACTTCTTGCCGTTTATTTCCTCCGTTTCTTTTTCTTTTTTTTTTCTTCCATTTTGGTATCCTGGTGTAGGTGGTACGATAAACAATGCCGAAATCGGTTTATTATGCAGAGTCTTCGAAGGCACTTACCACAAGAAAAGAAGTTGGATCGGGGGAACGTCGACGTAGCATGGAGAACGGGGCAAGGCGAGACGAGAGTCTTTCGCTGGCCTGGTTTCTTCACGAGTCACTGGCAGCACGTTCCTCGGACGCTTAAACGAAGCTGTGCTATATACAATTCTCGTTCGGGCTGAGATTTAAAAGCAAAGTTTGTGAAACCCGAAGCGATAGACATTCATGCCACCTTCCACCTCCCTTTTATACCCCCTCGCGCACGATCGATTTACATGTCTATCCATCCTTCGCAGGAATTGAGCTTTAGCTGATTTCTGCACTACGCACCTTCGGCAAACACGCTCGAACTTTATTGTCATTTTCGTGTCCTCTGACTACGTTTTTCGTCTTCTTCCTCGCGGTATGCGCGGTATCGACCGATTCCGAATTCTTCGGATTCCTGCCACAGGCGAGAACAAACAACGACGATACATGGCTGATCTGAAAACGGTTGGGTATGTTGTGGTTGCTGAATATATTTTATTTATTGCAGCGAGCAATGAAAAAAGAGATACTTTTGTTTTTTAACCAATTTTTGCTCTTCCCCCACCGTTTTGGTTTACGAGAAAAAAGACATAGTGGCAGATGGGCGCTACAAAAACGACACTCGATCCGATAAATTCGATCAAGTTTGGAAAACAAAACAATGTATTCGCATGCAAAATTAATCGGGTATGTCGGGATGAAATATTACGCTGTTGGAAAATATGAATAACCGCGAGAGGTGAGGGATTCCATATGGCAAAAGTCATACGTGAAATATATTTCCGCCGAAAAATTGTATATTTCCAATAGAGGAGACCGGGGCGACATGGGCCCCCTAAGCAAATAATGCGGGGCTACAACGCTGCCGAAAGCATAACTATTGTTTTTCATCCAACAATGATATTTTCAAGGGTTTTAAAACGCGTCCGAAAAAAAAAAAATGTTTGGGGCGAGACTAGGGCTGTACAGATAGGCCGGCCTAGCCGCTAAAATATCTTGTCCGGCTAATGGATTTTATCGTTTGGCCGGCTAAGCCGTCTTAGTCGGCTAAACTATTTTAGCCAGCGAATCCGTTTTAGCCGGCCAAGTGCATAAAATCGAGCCCCTTAATGTAGCATTTTACTTTAGGCCGAAAAGGCCGGCGGATTCATGTTCAGAGGGCGAAAATACTTCGAAATACTTGCAAGTAACATTAGAAAAAAAGAAAGAAAAAAATCGTCAAAAAATTCCAAGACTATATTAACTTAGCCGGCTAATAAATCTTGGCCGGCTAAAATGGATTAGCCGGCTAAAATAGTTTAACCGGCTAAGATGGCTTAGCCGGCCAAACTATAAAATCCATTCGCCGGATAAGATATTTTGGCCGGCTAGACCGGCGTATCTGTACAGCCCCTAGGCGAGACGGGTTACCCTTAAAGTGTTCACTTTTTTAAGCCCCGCCTGTGCTATCCATACATCTTGAGTCTTCCTATTTCTACCTATCAACGATAAAGTTCTTAATGCAGTGACCTCATCTACGGGATCACGACTTCCGGATCCGGTTTTTGCAAGACAGTCATACATACCTAATAATAAAGCCATACAAAAATTGTTTGGATACTTCATTTTGCCCCGCTTCCCTATTCTGTCATTGCCTACAAAAGGTTTTTATCTTTTTCTTTCCAGGTCTTTATTTTTATTTTTATAATTTTAGGGTGGCCCATCACGCCCCGCGTTGACCTGATTTTTCACTCGCTCATCTCGCCCTGGTCTTCCCTTATTACTACAATATATATTTCTGAAAAAATATCGCACGACGAAAGCCAGAAAGTCGTATTTTATATGCTTATAGAAAGAAAATGCGTCCTTGAGATTTTAGTCACGCAATACGTCTTCAAATATATAGAATTTTTTTATGCTTAATATATGCACCAGCTTATCCGACCGTACAGTAGAAATGCATAATTTTTTAATTCTCGTCTGGTGAATATATAAGGGTCGAACAAAGCCCCTTAAGTACGCTTTTTTTCGTCAAGACCACCGCAGTTCCTATCAAGGAAAGGGTGGTCCATCCCAGTTTTTACAGCCATTACTTACCTAATGATTTTAATTCACCCATCTTCAGGGCTCGCTTCGGAAAAAACGGAGCTTCCTGGCAGAGCCCGCAAGATCGTTGCTTCTGGAGCATCGTTTTTTTTTTTTTTTTTTTTCTTGAGAAATTGAAGTGCTTCGTCTGCACGGTAAATTCATAATGTTCAAGGAATCTCCCGAAAAGGTCGAGATTCACGAGCAACTGGAATTTATATCTTTCAGTACATTATTCAGTCTACTGCAAATAATAACTTGTAGCGCAATTTCTGTACGACGGAAATGCCTACGCACAAACTCGAAAATATTCCTTCCCTTTTCATTCTCCCCGGAGGGATGGGCGCCAGGTACGTCGAAACGCACCGGGAAAGAATATTAAAGACTCGCTGTGGCCGTCTCGAGAGCACAGTGGCTGGGCAAGCGATTGAACGTTCGTCACCAATACATTGAACAAATAAATAAATTAAACTCGACACACAAAAATACGGGAATCAAATAAGCTATGTATTACTATTCAAACACAAACTCTAAGAGGGTAAAAACCGGGGAACCCGGAGTAAAACCCTCGTCCCGTAATATTCGATTGACAATATAAAATAACAAAGATCGATTCGTCCTGATACTCGGGACTCGCACACACCCACGCACACTCACACGGACTCTCGCGGAAAACACTTATTTGATAACATGTGATCGACTTATGAAAACACATTCATCCGGCGTGACTGACACAGACCAACGCCTTCTCATTTACCCAGCCCAAATAATGCGGCGTACAACATTCTCCCTGCCGGGGTCACACGGCCTTAAATAAAACATACACCCAATATCACGCGCCAGAGCTGTTCATTGACATTAAGGCGACTGCCCGTAGAAGATACCCAAAGGCGACCCCTTAATAAATCCACCCCGCCCTCGTACGATAAAAGAAAATAACTCGAATTAATATTTTCCCTTAATAAGAAAAACCCTGCGGCTTCGAGGAAGACCGTTCGCGGTTTCCTGCACGGCCACGCGACGGTCAGAATCCAAAAACAATATCAAAACACACAACACACACCGCGTTGAATCACGGCCGTCGCATTCCCTCCGGAACGGCCGAACGAATCACGCTGCCAGGTATATAATTTAATATTCATTCTTTTTCAAAACTCGCAAAAATATAATAAAATAAACTACCGCGAAATATAATTGCCCGGGACGAAAGCTTACCAAGATCGAGATCGTAGACACGTTAGCGACATAGATTGAAATCGTCGCTTTCCATCCTTTCCCCGGAATTAAACGGTATCACGCACATACTCGTCCGACTCCATCGATCTCACAACGGGAAGTGCCCCGAATATCGATGCTCGATCGCTCTCGTTACGTTATCCCTACCCCCCTGCCTAATCGCTTGTGTCTCGACATGATTCGTCGTCGCTCGGCCCTTTTCGCACATTTGCACACGGCACACATTGCCATAGATTGACGCTCCTGTCCGGTCTCGCAGCGGTACTCAGTCCCCACTATCGAGACCGGAGAAATATTCGTTCCTCGCGTAGCTCGGGACTCCGGCAGCTACTAAAATCGATGCCACGAAATGACGAAGTGTTGGGTTTGCGGGACGATGACTGTCCAGCGTCAATACTCTCTTCGTGACTCGAACAGCAGGGAGGTAGAGCGTAGATATTCCCGCGACCTCGGGACTGAGCATCCTTGCTTGAGCAGAAACTTGCGTACTTTCTCGGCCGACATCTCTCTTCGGCTCTCGCTCTTATCCCGGATACGATGTACATGAAATATTCAGTCGAAAAACAATTAAAAAATAACCCCTTTTTTATAATTTAGCCCTCTGGAATCGCCTTGTGTAAGCCCGAGCGAGCCGGAAAAGACGCTCAAAATTTTACGGCGTTACAAACTATAATGGTTACTTCCACCATACGCTCCGATTTTTTAATTCACATTTGTTTGTTTTAATTCTGTAATGTTAACGTAATGATGAAAAGCCAAATTTAGAAGAAAATATGATAAGAATACAAGCACGAAACAATGTTATCAATATAATGAAGAAGTATCGTGTGTCTGAGGCCTTTACAGATGGTTTTTCTGTCGGGATTTTTGTCGACTTTTTGGCAGACATTCCCGACGTTGTCAGGCCTAGGCCTGCAATCGTGGAGGATGCATCGACGTTCAATTGCCGATAAAACCAGACAATGCTTGTCGTTCGCAGACGTATACGATATATCCGTCGAACGCTCGTCAACATTTTTGTAAAGGGGAGAATGGAGCGATACGAAAAAAGAGCGAAAAATTAAGAGATGACGACGTTCGAACCAGAGGGCTTAGAACGTCGAATTCACTGGTGTGCCCTTTGGAGTCTCCGTCCGGTTCAGGCACTCGCTGCTATTCAAGTGTTCAACTGTTTTCGGGTAATGGGTCTGTCCGGATTTGTGGAACAACTTCGACAGCGCGAAATTCACAGCCAAGACACTAATTCATGCACTCTCGAAAAATACTAATTCGTGCACTCTCGAAAAAGAGTAAGTGAAAAAAAGGTTCGCCATTGGAACACGCAACATTCGTTGCTTTCCAAGTAGCGAAGTGTTATTTAGTAAGTCGAAGAACGATTTTGGAAAAGTTTTTGCAAACACGTACGTCGGTCGATTTGCAGAATCTTTTTTAATATTTATACTTAGATATATGAGTCATCTTGCACGATTAATACCGCAAGACTGTCGATAACATGTACAGTCGATAATCCAAAAAATATTCATTTATGTAGATTATCGTGGAAGGCATATTTTTAAATAACGTAACTTGTGAGATCTTTCAGAAGTTTCACTTTACTCTTACCCGATATCTTTAGATGAAATTTTCGCGATCATACGCACTTTCAATTAATGGTCAGACATCTTTTATATTTTCCATATATTTACATAATTTGAACTTATCGAATTTAAAAAAGATCTCCCCGTCAAGATACGATATTCTGCGTACAGACAACCTATGTGTAATATGGCGGCCGCCCCATTGACTGGATCGATTTCCATTATATACATTTCACGAACGATATATATTGTACTTTATTTGTCAGATAATTAGGGTAAGAAAATACGATATGCAAGGATTGCATAATGAAAATAAAGTACAGAGGAACGTAAAAAAAATTATGTAAAAAAAAGAAATCTCAGTCGAGACTGTCAGTAGACCGTCAGGAGGACGAATAACACCATTAAGGTGCCACAGAATTCAAGCTCGTTAAATAATAAAAAGTATAATGACCCGCGGGTGAAGTAGAGATATAATGATAATTATCATGATCGTAAGCGTCCCCGCGGCGGAACTGCCTGAGGGCATTGCAGAGCTGCTAGGGTGTGCGTTAATATATGTGTGTATGACAACCCTGGGAGCCAGCCCTGGGAAAAAAGTCGACATCGTAAGCTCGAGGGTCGTGACTCAAGTCGGATATAATTAAATCACAATAATAACTGGCACGATCATTATAATAACGACCGTCCTGAATTTCAAAACTGCTATACGCTCGGCTATGCGAATGGTACATTTATCGATCACGCGACTACCTTTTTTCGAAAATCCTCAATTTAAGAATTGTCACGATTATAGATTTCGAAGGAATAATTTATTGATGGATACAATAATTTAACAATTTATTAATAAACTTGAACGGCAAGATATAGAAAAGAGAGTATATTTAAAAATATACATATATTGTTACTTATATATTTAAAATTATATAGAATATTTCTGGTACAGAAACTGTTAATTTTTGTTTCTCAGATAATTTTTCTTAAAAAAAAAATGTTTTGATAACGCATTTAAATAATTTATTGGCTAAAGCCAGTTCACTTCTGTGAACGGAGAAAGTACACTTTTAACCAATTCACGATAGATATATACGAAATAATTTGAGCCGCTTTAGTACTCACGGCGAAGATTACCAAACACTCATAAAAGAAGTTGATTCGAACGAGGCAATAGTAAAGTGACGACCGACTCTACCAACGATAAGACGCGAGAGACCATACTTGCAACGCTGCAGCTCACGGGTGAGTAGTGCAAACCTAGTAGCGGTCAGCCGGGAAAGCCGGTAGTGGTGGCAGAGTAACTGCCTACTTACGAGCTTACGACATGAGCTTATCGCCCTTCGGTGGACGTATCTGTTTAAGCTGAAACGACATGAGACCATCGTCTCGTCTTACAACATCAGAAAAAAAACTCCCCACTACCCGTACATGCGCAGTTTTTATTTAAAAAAAAACACAAATTTATTTATTTCAACATGTTCTATGCGATAAAAACAAATCTAAAAAGGAGCCATTAAATATGTGGTGGAATAAGAAAATATAATTAATAACATTTTGTTTTTACCGGAGAACGGTATACACACGGTTGCGTACACAACTGTCTAGACAGCTATCTTGTCGACTAAAATCGATGAACCCATAAGACGACCTTCGAAATAACAGTTGAATAACTTCAAACCGGCGTTGAACTACCAATTCAAACTTTCCCTCAAACTTGCAATTATGAAAATGGCATGCACCCATGGACGCATACATATTCCAATACCGTACTCTCTCAGAATTTCAAAACGAGCAAACTTGAGTAAGGGGGTCGAGGACACCGAAGTGCAAACCCATTCGGGCGAAAGCTCCGCGTTAACCAAGTTCAGCTGATAAACTCTAAGATGTGTTAGTGACCATAAAATGAATAAAATAATTAACCGAGCCGATTAAATTATATCATCGCCGTAACCGAAGTAAGAAGAGTTATATTCAGCAGAAAATATATTAAGAAATTGCCGCAAATTTATTGCCAAACTTGCGCCATGTAACTAATTTAATACTGAATTTAATTCAATGAATTCTCAGAAGATGCATGTAAAATCACATTCGAATGTAGGAGATGTACGCATCGAAAATATCAAAATCGTTTAACTATTTTTTTATTTTTACAAGCCACACAGCAAATGTATTCGACCACCTATATTCTCTGGAAAAAAATGCTACGCTATACGCTACAATTTTATGAAATCGTTCGCCTATGCGATTGTAACAAAACGGGGTTTAATCCGATCTCGCGTCGAGGTCAATTGTATCCGTCCCCCTCTCTTCACTCGCGGATTAAAAAATTCTCTCAGAACCAACGGCAGCGACATCCCAGTTTTCCATAGAACAATTAAAAAAAGCACGAAGTAATCGGAGGATAATCGAAGGGCCATTGAAACTCAACCTAACACCCTAATCTTCGTGCGTCAACAAAAGCTCAATTCCCACTTGTCGTATCAGCAATAGCCGATACAGAAATCCCGTAGAAACGGTATATACCGTCAAGTATCTGCGGGAAACGCATTGAATGCACGTGAAATTCAGTGCTTAATCCCTCTCGCACTATTTTCCTCGGCCTCGCTCGTTCGAACTCTTCACCGGCTGTACCCCTTTCTCTACCGCTTGCTCGCCGATCGATGAGAGAGTGATCGATTGATGTATCAACGGGGACGAGTGATGTATCGATGCATCAGTTCTCGCCCTCCCGCCCGCCCGCTTCGGCGCTGTTCCGCGACCTGTCCTGCCCAATGCTCGCGCGCTCTGTCTATCCTTTCCCTTCAACGATATTCGATATGTATCGCAAACCCGTATCGGAATTCCCGTCAAGTGTAGATGCACCGAATATCCTCTCGCGCATCCATCAATAGACATGGTCTACGTATATGTGTTGGCCTGCTATATAACGCTATTTGCGCACGTAGATATGTCGATGGTTTACAGGATATGAACTGGTACCTATCGCTGTACCCAGTGGTAACGAGGTCCCAGCTGCGCTACTTTTATCATTCTCCGACGCGTACCGTGTATACATACGCTGTGTGTTAGGCAGGATATGTCGCGAAGCGATTCTCGTCCTGTTTCCTTTACTCTGCTTCTGCTTCCCCTGTGCGTGCTGCCGTTACCATCGACCCGGAGAATCTCGGTATCAATGGTTATCCACGTTCCGCGTATACATGCGCGCACGTATGAGCGAGCCTACCGGCGATTCCATCGACGTGACTTTGTATGCTCCTCTGCACTTGGATTCCGCGTGGAAAATGGCTGTTAATGCTGCACATACCGTTTCGATATGTCACACGCATATTTCCTCACAGGCCAAACCACTTTTGTTAACGGCCGGTACCACGCGAACTCTGCTCGGTGCGTTCGCCGACGAATTACCCGACCGATTGAACAGATCAAGCTATCACTGATAATAAAACCTATCGGTTATCTGAGAAAAATTACCATAGCTCATGGTAGTTACGCAACTAGGGCGTCACCTATGGCAGAAAATCCCAGATTTTCCAAGATTCTTTCCCATAATATCTACGAAAAATGATGATAAATCTGGTATTTCCTGTCCTAGGTGACGCCCTAGTTCCGTACTACTATGTGCTATGGTAGTATCTCTCAAGCGATATAGGTAGTCATATTTACTCAATCCTTCTCTCAGTCTAACTACATTATTCATGGTCATATTTTTTTTATAACAAGCCGCATAGCTTTATACTCTGCTCCCGGAAAGCGAACGTGATTGCATTACATAAAATATTGAAATTTCTAGAATACGCAGTATTTTTTTCTGTAGAGCACAGAATTGTTATCAATTGTAATTATATAGTTTTTATACATATTAAGTTATGGATTGTCCCAAAAAGTCATCGAACAAGATTCGCTTATAACAGTACACCGTTTTCGACATTTTTAATGAAGGACCGTAGGAAAGTTGAGTTCGTTGATAATTATTTTGTCGGTGGGCTAAAGATTATGAACATAGTAGACTCCGATTAGCATGGTTAGTAGAGCATAGTAAATGTGCCCAGTGATATTCATCACTTTGACGCTACTTATAAAGTAGCAGCCAAAGATGACGTTTGAGACATGCAAAACGAGAATATCTTTTAATTCCCCTCAATGAAGGATTTACTTTATTGGATCCGTTAAGTCGGCCTTGTGTCGATGGCTGGACGTCGATACTCCACGGCAGAAGTAATCTCCGATAAGGTGCAGGCTTTCTGTATGGACTCGGAGAAGAGCGAGAGACGGAGAGAAAATAAGAACGAGCGAGTGAAAAAGAAAAAACTAAAGCTAGGAGCCGATGAAGTCTCGAGGGCTTTCACGGTAAGACTGGTAGAGAAAAAAAGTCTCATTGCCCTAGGATAGACGATCGAAGCCTTTCTCATGCAAAGAGAAAAGCTTCGATATCTTAACGTTATGAATATGAAATTTTATTAAGGATACAGCCGTATGATGCTATGGAGACGAATAATTGAATGTCGTGAAGCGGATAGAGAAGATGGTGGGATTTTTGTATTCAATGGGCAAAAATGTATCACATCTGTACTGTCATTCGTTTTACTCTCGGTGAAATATACTACGGGCTCATCGTGAAGTCCACTTTGGCACCGGTCCTTTTATCTTCAAGGATTGACAATTAATATATAAGGAAATACGTCACTTCCGGTCCGGGAATCCCATTTTTTGACCGGAAGTTTACGTCATACCGGAAATACGGCACTTCTTGTTTGAAAATCTCATTTTCCGAAAGAAAGTGACGTCGTACCGGAAATACTTCGCTTCCGATTTGAAAATCTGATTTTTCGGCTGTAAGCGATGTCATTCGGAAAATACGTCATTTCCGGTTGGAAAATGTAATCTTTCGATTTTTTGTTTTTGTTTTATCAGATTTCCCTTGGAATCCTTTGTTCCTTGGTTTCCCCTTTAAGCACAGGCATCCCGTTCTGACATTTTCAGGTCGTATAAGGAAAACGTCTGCGCACGAACGTTTAAGCGACGTGGAAAATACGTGGTTCATTTTGAGAACGAAACGTCTGGATCCGAAAACGCGGAATAAGACGCTCCCCCGAATAAAGCGTGATACGTCTGCCTGTGAATCTCAATTTTGGAGGAGGAAATCCAACGCTGATTCAAAGTAGTATGCCCAGCCGTGTGCGAAGAGGCAGAAAGGGTTTCACCTCATCGAAGATCCGGAGTATACGGAGAAATCGAAACTTCTTCGGATGAGGTGACGGAAATGAAGGAACGGTACGGACGATAGAAAAAACTTTTGCGCAGCCTCTGCACGTGGATACGAATATGCGGGGCGTTCGTCATCTAAGAGAACATTCGATGCAAAAATTCAATCCACCGAGGTAAGCGGAAAGAAGCTCTCGAACAAAAAAAAAACCAAACTGTGCTGAATGGTTGAGCTTATTTTCTTTTCTCTTCCTTGTCATAAAACTTTTTCTGAGTAAAAGCACTGGAAGATAGAAACAAAAATTACGAAGTTTAGCTAAAACTTGTAGAGCACAGCCCTCAGATACACCTGCGCTAATCCTTGTGAAGATGTAAATAAACGTCTTTGTACAACCGAGGTGCTTACCCCGGAGCCCATGAACCGTCTCGTCCAAGCAGGCAAGTGGGAGCATGTCCCTTAAAAATATTTTATCGATTAATTTAGTGATAGAACCAACAAAAAAACTATTCTAGGCAAACATCAAGCAAAAAACCTATTAACGATCCTAGACACAATTGTAAATCTCCGACGGATATTTTGCTGGAAGTCTTCCCTCGGGTTCTTGAGCAATAAGCTATCCAAAGGATTAAATAAAGTAAACGCGGTAACGATTCCACCGATGAGCAATTTAATGGATGAATTAATTTATAATGGATTATTCAAGGAAAATACAATGCTATTTCACTCCTGAATTTGATCTAAATAGGAGTTAGAATACAACATTGGTGAAGACGGAACTTTCATACATTGCATGCCTCTGCACCGAAGAGTCCTTATGCGAGGAACGTAGAAGAAAACCGAGGTTCTAAAGGCTCGGCAAAGAAGAGTATCTCATTAAATCTTGAGAAGTTCATCAGAATAATTTTGTATTAATGACCGTGGCATACAAACACTGTTAGAAATTCACCACAACCCAATGAATTCACTTATCAAGTAGAAGTCAGGAAAGCTATATCTCAGTAATACGAAAATCGCGGTAATGGTAGTCATGAAGGGTGTGGACCGATTGCAAAAAGAGTTCATCTTTGCATTAAAATGTATGGATAGAATAGCCCAGGCGGGGTTGCTATGATGTTCTCTTACGATCCAGAGCTGGCACACGCCTGGGCCTTGCATGGCCAGACCTCTAGGTATAGCGTGGTGCTGGGCTAGCTCGTCAAACGTCCCCCTACTAAGGGTCTCGAAGGGTAGTTCTCAGACATCTTTTTATTATTAGAGAAATGCCGAGAAAATTTTTATACGATGGTAACGAGAAGAAGACTGAAGGGTCGTGGAAATCCAATCATGCGGCATCGACAGCTCCGCGCGAAACGACGAGAATAACGCGAGCTTGTAGAACCATGTTGCACATAATTTCCAATTAGCAAAAGGCTCGCTAGACGTAGTCGGAGAAGAAGCACGTTGTGCGCGCGCGCCCACGCGTCCAGCCCATTACGTCGTGGCACATCGGCAAAGTAAAAGCTCAGCGTTGCGCGGTGCGGAAACACTGCCAGCGCAACTGCTGCTGCCGTCGCTGCTGCACGTCTTTGTCAGCGTGCTCCATCGCCCAGAAGAGCAGCAGCATATAATCTAAATTGAATTACCAACGCAACGTCGAGCCTCGTTACAAACGATGCGAGCTAGTGCGTTCCACCATGAACCAGCCCTGGTTATAATACATTTAATATAACGCCGAACGCGAGTGATGTTGTAACAGACCCGCCGTTTCTGCAAGGGACCGCCAGGACAGTCCTGTATACACGTCAATCGTGTTTCATACGAATGTCCATTGCGACCGATTTAGGGAGATCAAAAGTTCGAGGGAGCATGGCTATTATCCCAAACTTTACTTTAACGCTCGTCACAATCGTTGTTACTATAATCTGCCATTCATGCGGATAGTAATGAAAATTGGTAAAATTACGAAAATTCCTAATATCTCAAACCTTTTCATGGGGGCTCCGAATCGGATCATTACTAATTGTTCGTATGTATGACTGGTTCACAGTGGTCCATAACCCAACGCAATCCCCTTTCTCCTATCAGTGCAACTTAGGAAAATTATGACACAATAATAGAATAGTGGAATAAGATATTAGAATACAATATGGTTCGCTGTTAGAGCGAATACTCGCGTATAAAAGACGTTTCTACACGCTTGACTCTGCGCGGCATGCGCGCACCTTATTTAATACCGACGTGCCAACGAGCACCGTATTTCCGACTACGAGACTTTGCTCTTTCGTGAAATAAAATGAGCTCCTATCTCACGGAGACGTGCTACTTTTAGTTTGCGGCAGTCGCGCAATCCCTCCACCCCTTCTTGTCCGTTGCCATTCGGGTCGCTGCACACTTAACCTTGTATATATACGGGTGAGCCCGCTGGAACCACGCTGAAATGATACTGAGAGCATAAATTGGGAAAAGCAGGGTACTCGATGGCTAAGCTCAAAAGAAGTAATTCCCTTGTAACTATAATAGCCGTAAGTATCTCTTGAAGCTTATGGTTATTTCTAACGATGTTTCATGCCATTTGACGTGACGTTCGAAAATACTAGCTGTGATTGAATCATAGCGTATATTACAAATAAAATCAAACGGTTTCCATAATTTCGTTCTGGTTCGGTTAAAATTTTGTGATATCCAAAGTAACCTGTAACAGGAGGACGAGTCTGACGTAGGATCTAGCGAGCGAACAAACAATCGCAGCTCAGAAGTAACTTCCACAAACATTAGTCAGAGTGGTGTGCTAGCTCCGGCGAAAACCGGGGGTGCTTGATCTTGGCTGTTGGGTGAGTGGGTGGAAGGAAGCGTTAGGTGACCATGTAGCAATTGAACATGGACGAGTGAGTCACTGAGTGCATAACAGCCTCGTATGTAAGCACGGTAGAACGTTGTTTGGAAGAACACTTCTAGGCCGCGGTTGGTCACCTCGCTCCCCACATCCTAGTAGCCGCACATCATTCGTCTTCACACAGTCCAAGTTCGAGGAATGAGAGAACAACCTGCACCGTCCCCCTCATGGCTTATGGATTCGGTCTGCACTCCACTGATCAAAGCTCCTCCGTCTGCCTGCCTGTGCCACCCCGTCGGTGTTCCTTACTCTCTAGCTTCCGATGTATGTTTGTCCAACCGCTCTGACGCGATCGCCCGTTTGCCGCACCCGCTAGTTTCATCCTCCTATGCCGTGCAAGGCTACTATAGAGATAGTCCTCCCCAGATCTGCCACCCGACATGAGAATACAGCATTCCATTTATCTCTCCTGCTCACCAAAACTCTTTGCCTGGATGATGGTTAACAAGTGTAAACTGGACGCATGTGGCGCTGCGCTTTAAGGGTATGCAATCTGCTGGTCTATTTCCTGATGGCCATTTCTGTCGTTCGTCGGATTTTTTATGGCAATCTCTCTATATGCATATATTTTTCTTGCCGGTTTGTTAGTGTACTGCATATTCGTCTAGGTCCCTGCTGGCTGAGCTCGACACCTATTTTGTTTGTCGTCCTGCATAAGCAAGGAGCCTCTATTTGTCGTGGCTACACATCCCACGGGTCCGGGTTTTCTATGTCCGTTTATGTACACGAGTTACTGTAGCCAATTTGTCTGGGGAATCCGTGACGCCATTATACCTCATCCCTCTCGCAAACTTACCAACCCTTTCCCATGCAACACAGTATTACTACTCTGAACAGGAATGAGTTGCGCTAGCTGCACTGCACGAAACTATTGCACATTTGGCTGGGTGAGGCCGACTTAGAACTTTAAGATCCTAGCGGGCTTGGAATGCATACTACTGCGAACTCTCGCATGATAACCAATCCAGGTTGATTGGCTTATGGTGTTTCAACCTGTCGCCGATGGGTTCCGATTGCTAGTACTCATTTTCTTATTGACACTTACTAAGCAGGCCCTGTTAACCCCACCCAACTACGACCTTACATGCGATTATCCCAATCGACCGGAGCTATCACAGTTGATGGGATAGTGACTCATAGGTCTGATGAACCCTCAGAAAATTGCGCTTTTATTCGGAACTTATTGTCCGACATAGAACCCAACCTCTGTATGTGAAGATGAGTTTGAAACGAGGTGAAATGGAAGAATAAACAATCAGTCACAGGCCAGGAATAACAACCACGCACATTAGTCAGTGTCGGGTTCCAGCCCCGTTGAGGAAAGAAGGTGCTCAACCGTGGCCGCTGCTCGGGTAAAAGGAAACCTTAGGTGATCATGTTGTAATTGAAGGTGGACGAGTATGTACCCGCATACATACCCCCGTTTGTAAGCACGGTAGAACAGTGGTTGGACGAACCCTTCTGGGCTGTGGTTGGTCAGCTCGTTTCCAACATCCCAGCATCCCAACATAATCACTCTCCACAGTGAACAGTAGTCGAACAAAAACTTCGCTCATAGTTAATTTCGCTCATAGCTTGAAAAAGCAGATATCTCACGTTACGTGAGTTTCCATGCATTGTTATGAGTGCGCAATGAACCCAACGTAACAAGATACACCAACGGAGAAACCTTCTAGTTAAAATCCAGTGTTATTATACTTTTAGCGTGGGGATATACGTCGTTATGAATAAACCCTGGCTGCTGTTTGAGAAAGGTACGGTACGGGACGATTTATTGGCATATATTTGCCAGCAGCAAAGTTCTCGATATATTGAAAATAAAAGGAATGACTTTTCCGAACGTCGGATGCACGCGGTTATGAATGCCCACATAAACGTGGGGCTATTTACCGGGCAGCGTTGCGCTAAGCGCTATACATATTTATGAAGCCTTGACGCTTTATACTTCTCCATGTATGCATAAATATTCTCACTATATAGATTCTCCATACACGGACGATTTCCGAACTTCCTGCGTAGTGAGATGTTGGTATTTTCACACTGTATGTAAAAAAAAATTACTTTGTGCACCGATGCGATGTTTATAGCCGATAGGTTGTGGCCGTATCGTCGATTAAATTGCAATTCTCGAACGATGGTTGGGATATAAAACACGTTGCAATTAGTAAAACGGCGGCAACGTTATTATTCCGCTTGACCAAATTAGCTCGGTATCGGAGACTCCCCGATGCGGAATCATCCTCCAGCACAATTGATTGCAAATTATTTGTACGAAAGTCTATCTGATTATAAACGGCGATTGTGCCACAGATTTGCGTGGAATACGATTTGTCTCGGCCATGATCATTTATATGTACGTGACAACCGATAAGCTATGTCGAAAATAAAAAAATTCGAAAATGGAAAAGTATATTTTTCTATAACATAGCGTTACACAGTCAATGATGCTGTGTATTCACTTTAACTTTTGCATATAGCCTGAGGCCTGGTGGTCGTGCATCATCCGTGGGTGAATTCTGTACGAGGAGCTCGGGGTCTAATACACATCCTATATACTGTATGGCAGTATAGCACGGAGTCGATATGGGTTTCCGCTTGAACTCGCCACTTTGAACTTTTCTTTGTAAACGAGGAGTGACGGAAGTAGCCTCCTTTCACGTACGTTCTTCCTGTGAGAACTAGGACAGAGCCTATGGTATATTTTTCCCTATTTTTTTTCGTCTTTCCATCCACTGCTTATTCCTTTTCTTCTCTCACTTTCTTTCCCAGCCCTTAGTTTGTATTTCGCCGTGGGGGATCGTGGAAAACACGAAAAATTCACCGAAGCGCAAGCCCGACTGAGAAGCGTCGACGAAACTTTTCGAATACCAAACTTTCCCCATTCTTTGGTCTCGAGGGCGCGAGAGAGTATCCTCGCGTAATCCTTGCTATCGAACGCATTACGATAGCCAAATGATCGCATTCTATACAGACGTAGCTCGAAGTAGATGCTCGAGCGAACGCCGAAATCGAACTGTGATCGAAAAATGTATCAAAAGATAATTCATTGAAACTAAGGGAACGAGAACAATCAACCACGATTTTTCTGGTCCCATAGATTAAGGAATCGCATCTCTTCAACTATCGTTTTCGTCCTGTTTTGCGGGACGGATAAATTTTCTCATTTATGAATTGGATGCAAAAATTGAATGCCTTCAATCGATCGAAGTAAAATTTACAACGGCATCAATTCGTAGCTAATCTCATGACTAGAGAACTCTTTCCAGGAAACTATTATTGAGCAAACATCGATAGGTCGGTTCATTGTTAAATCCGATTTGATTTCATGCAGAAAATTAATTTCCAGTACGGAAGCAATCAAACTTCTTGATAGCAGTACACAGTAGGAAAAAAAATATCCGTATCGAAGTCTACGAGTTTTACGAGGAGCGAGGCGAGGAGCTGGAGAATATTTCCTCGCTGTGGCGATACGAGGAGCGGAAGAACGTTGCCAGATAAATGTACAGGAAAGAGGCAAAGAGAGAAAGACGGTGAGGGAAGGAGTGAGTTTGCGAGGCAAGAGAAAGCAGCAGATGAAAAGCAAGCTACGAGCAAACTGAACAGAGTCGTGCGAGCTGCTCTACTGCTGCTGGAGCTGCACGTGCCTAATAATGCCTGTCTGGTTTCCCGGGTAAAAACGAAATGCGCCAAGTATGTACTAAACTACCTCTATACAAGCCGCGACTAACCTCACAATAGAGCACACCGAGCACGACTAATTAATACCGCATGGCTTACTATTTATGCCTGGGTATTACTCCTCTAATCTCCGTCGCACGCGCGACAGGCGTATAAGAAATCAATCGAATATTCAATTTCAAGATCAACTATATTGCTAAAATTGACACAAATCAATCGATAAAACAATTCAAGACAAATTGATTAGGGGCGTGAGGGCAAATGCCGATTACTCAAGGAAAAACCCTCATACCTCAGTTACAAAGTGAAGATAAACTGTCTCGAATAGGACCAGCAATTAATAACGTTTAATTATTGGCAACTAATTGCTATTAACAATTTAAAGGGAAAAAATGGGGTGATACCAGCCACCGATTTTTAAAAAAATATCTAACAATAACAAATCATCTATCTAATAAATTCAAAGAGTTCATCTGTGCATTATTTATTTGTTTGCCATAAACTTAGAAACGTAATAAAATGATGCCTTGAACTGACAGTTGTCGAAAGAAACGGCATCAAAATATAGTATATCCGAACACGGCCGCGGGTAGAAAATTTATTTCAGTCACACCGAAGTTTGCAGAAATTTCTTCAATATCATTCGGCGCTCGGAGTGGGTTTAAGGTCCTTTGAAATATTCGAGGTCACGGACCCGTTTCGGGATAAAACGCCGGAGAAGGGAAAAGAGAAGTAGGGTGGCGAGATGGTAGCAGCCCGCGAATGTAATCAGCCGAGAGAAGTATAAGCCAGGTGCTCCGTGGGGGTTGCTTGGCAGGGAGCTATATGACAAGGCAGTCGGTACGAGGGGGCGCGAGCCTGCCTGCGCGAATTTTACGGTGGACCGAAACATAAAATATATCCGTGGCTCTGGCACGTACGGGCCTAACGTTATTTCTACCCACGCGGACGGATAATGGTGACGGCTTCGGTAGAGAAATGGGAACGGAGAAGCGAATCCAGTCAAGCAATAACGATTTATCGATTATTTATGGGTACTCCGAACCCTTATGTCAAAACTTCCGCCTCTAAACTGTATGTTCGACCCATGCCAATCGCAAAAAACAAATCTTTCTCGATTTTCGAAACTGAATTATTTCAAAGCTTACCTACCAATATTGAATACGATGAACTGTATACTGTGGATTTGGGGCCAAACAGCTACCCCGGCTAAAAACTAGATGGTGTCCACATGCATAATTCTGGCAAAGGAGGCAAAACGAGACCCATGAGCTTATCTTCGAGTCGTTGCTTGAACACAAAGTGTCTGCCGCAGATCGAGTTGGGTTTCGGCTAAAACCCTGTTGGGGATTCCACACTTTGTGTTTAAGTTGGACCTAGGAGATGAAACAAACCTCCAGGGTGTCCTAGTTGACTACCGCGATAAATGCTAGGCCGTTGACCCAACACCCAAACTATGCTATAAGGCCAGATATCGGGACAATTTCAATGATTATATTTTTTCAGTGTCTGTTTTGCCTTCCATCGCCCCTGCTTTGTGTATCATGGCAAATATCTCCATCAAGCGCAACACGAGTTAATCAAAAGAGGAGGTCAAATTCGAGTTTGAGCCTCGCCTTAACGAATGACAAGACAGGAATTGGCACTACGATCCTAAAATTGGTCACTCGATTATTCATAGATGGGTGCCTCTATTCACTTGACACAGCACAAAGGCGACAAAGATCTTTTGTGACACGGTCCTCCAAAGATAAATATAAATGACTATATACTATTTTTTTTTTAGTACGAAAGTTCAAGATCATACTACACGTATTTGTATAGTACGTATTACTTGCGCCCTAACGATCACATTGAATATAAAACGAGTTTGTACATGACATAAAAAGCGGTCAAGATCGCCAAATCTAGGTATACCTCACCCATACACGTTAAAGGTACAGTGCGCTGCGACCTCCGTGAGATAGGCAATAGAACGTGACTCCACGTTGAACTTTGGGTAATAAAACTTAAAGATTATCTGCGACACTAACGTTTCCTCGACGCCGAAGAGAGCTCACCCACGAAACGAAAGCTCTCGGGGTCTGTGTGAGTTTTTAAGGCACCCAGATATGGGCTTGAATGAAATGCTCGCCCTTGGACTTTACGCGGCATTTAATCTACCAAGATATTAAAGCACGTACGGGATAAAGTCAAGGCTCGTCCACTTCTGCATTAAACACACACACACATATATATATATATATATATATATCTTCTCTTTCCCAACTACTCAGGTTGCTACTCCCGATGAAAACAAACTGTAATCGCCGTCCTGCTTCACTTTTCTTATCGATTGTCCATTTAGAATCGGGAATAATCCAACATTTTGAACGTAATAAAGGCAGAATTTCTTTTTCGCTCCATGCAATTTTTTCGTGAAAACTTTATGTGCGTATTTCAGTATGCGCTTTACCGGTTCCACACATCTCCAAGCAACCCGTAAGATTATTCCCGTCGAAGGATTAATTTACAGATTAATATTTTCTAATTTATTCTCGGACGATTTTATAGCTCAGATGATTATCGTACCGGGTTAAAATCCGTGTTGACGGTAAAATTCACCGAGTCTCGCTTTTCCGTGGTAATTTCGTCCACGACCATAGTACCCGACAAAATAATGTATGCCTCATCACGTTTCTGGCTCTTTCTTCATCAAACTCGACGAGATATTTATCCTTTTAATAATTAAGCCACCGCTCGTTGATGCATCTCAGGGAGAGCACGACAGACGAGTTTCTTTCTGGTTCGAGGACAAGGCCGTTTCTGATTCTCTAGACTTCCAATTCTCCTCGCTCCGGTATTTCCTCTCCGCTCCGGCCTCTCATATCTTATATCAGAATTACCGTGACTGACGCGGACACGGGCCGAGGACGCGAACCGAGGGATGAGAGCGTGAGTGTAATTCAATTAGCGCGATCTTCGCCGACTTGACCGAACAATTTCCATTATCGGCTTATTCGCGAACAGAACTCACTCTCCGAATTTCTCGCACCGCCACCTTCGTATATTCGCACGTGACTGCCAGGTATACGGTGGCCGATGAAACGGAGGATACGTCGAAATGTCGCAGATTAAATCGACGCTCTCGCGTGAGTGACTAAGCTGGAGCTGGGGGCTTGGTGCGATGTGGTACAGCAGTCGATTCAATTAAGCATATACTATATCGTGGATACAGCGTCCAAGCCAGAGTTGCCATTGCTCTTCTCCCTCACTTTCCCGATATTCAATGTTCGGTTCAACTAATTTGCGAAGCGATATTCACATTCCGACTCAAAATTCGCCAAGACTTCCATAGGACACCGACAGATTTTCCGCCGTGATTTTAAAAAAAATGTCAATTAAAATAAAATTACAAAACGCTTGATTAAGTACATGGGAATATTTGAACAAAAAATGAAGTAATCAACTGGACAGTACGATCGAAGCATCTCTACAGTCGGGAAAAGTCCGTTAATTGAATTATTAAAATCGATATTGCACAGGTAATATTTACGCTTTTCAAAAATTCATCGCTGTCGAGCGTTCGCTCGACTGCGGGCAAATTTCGAAACGTTGCGGAAAATTTTAATTACGGTGACGAGTTCAGTTTTTTTTTCCCACATTTTTTTTTCAGACCGGATTTTTAATCTCCTATCGTACAGCGTTGATCCGACATCGCCACCCAACCTCACCCGCAGGAAGCAATATTCCGTAAGTATTTTTAATGGATCAATTCCAAATAACGAGAAAGCAGAGAGTGCCGACTCTTTATTACACTTCACCCTCGAGGGACCGTGTTCCCTTAACCGAAAAAGAGATCTGACAATTTGTCAAAACGAGCACTGTGCGCAGCTTCTACGGCTGATATTGAAAAAAAAAAGTTGACGTACTCATACCGGCTGAAACAATTTCTGCTGCAGGATATTCCGATTTACTGAAAATTTCTTTGATCGCCACGAAGTGTCGTCGATGGTTATTTTCGTGCGAAAATAAACTTCGTCCGCGTTCGATATCAATACGACAGATGAATGTGTGGCGTGAAACCGACGCTTCATCGAGTAGCTGCACGATACGTTCCTCTGCTCCAACAGCAGTTACGATGGCTATCCTGTACGTGTATGCTCATGCCGCATGTATTGGGATGTGTGTATATAGATACGATCTCACGAGAGACCGCGTCACCCAATTTGCAATCAGCCATCGCCTTTTTTCCACCTGCAGTAGTCGGTGACGGGTACCTTGTGCTGCGGTCAATTTCTAGATTGGCCACAATCGAATCCTCCCTATCACCACGAGCGAGCCCAGTGCACCGTCGTGCATCCGATAGGATCGCCTCCCTATCGTGCCGGCCCGCGGTCCTGTTTCTATACACGAGCTGCCAGCAATCTCTGAAAAAAGCACGAACACTATCTCTACCCGGCCCGCAATTTTTTTTTCAACCTTTTAGTTAATCCGTTGCAAGCTTTTCCCGAGGAGTTTCATATCCCGGAAATTTAATCAACGCCCGCGGCCCGCCACCAGGCACGTATTGGCAACCTCATTATGGGTTTAATCAATGTAGGCTTATTGATGAGATTTCATATTCTATTTTTCGGAATTGGATTCTCATTGACCGCGCCAACGTGTTGGTGGAGGGAATTCGAGTACTACAATTCTTCAATCGTAATTTTTTGCTCAACGATACTTGGTATGCAATAATAATAATATTACTTTTTAATGAATCGCTTCACTACGAGTGGATAACAAAATACCGAAGCTTCTAAACTCTCGATAATCTCTGGCATGAATGTTAAATTCATGCATCGGGCCATCGGTGGTAACCATGTTTATTCTGATAATTTTAACCGCATGAAGTAATTAGCCGCCTAGCCTGAAACCAAATAGTTCGACGACCAAATTTCTGCTTCAGGTAGTTTTATTAGAACATGCTGTTTTAACCTCTTATCGACGTGAGTGAATTAATCGTTATTTTCAGGATCTCCGGAGATTGAAAAATGTATCTATATAAATAGGAGAATACACTATTACGTTGACATTCATTACCATGTAAATTGGACAGAATAACAAAAAATTGCTTTAGACGTGCAAAAAATGCAAATTTTATAAAAGTGGAACCGCATTTCCGTCGTTGGAAATGGCGCAAGGAATGTTGAAAAAATAAATAGAATGGGAATTCGCACCGCCGGGGTTCTCGAACGTGAAAGATTCTCGACGACACGCGAACTCGAAACCTCTGCCAGGCGCCACGAAAGAGAGTGGAAATACGAGAAGAGACAGAAGGAGAGAAGGAGAGAGAAAGCGGTGAAACGTGAGGGATGGATGAGAGTCCTGCGGAAATACTGATTTGAATTCAAGCCCCAAGGGCTCGAGGGTGGCTAATTAGGTTATGCTAAACAGCCGTTATGTCACACCGACTCTGAAGTGGAGAATAGCTGAGATTCGAATGAACCACGAAGGTAAAATCGTTGAAACTTCGAAATGTTTTCGTGCTCGAGATTAGAGGCAGAACCCTCTTCGAATCTCAAATTTCGATTAGCAATTACTACTTTGACTTGCAATTGGCTAGAAATTTCTAACCAACTTCCTCCAATTGCTGGCTCGTCCGTAATTACTAGTTTGATGTTTATATAGAAGTTAACGAGTTCGCAGATATGTTATGCGTGATTAGCACCGACAGTTGAGTTTTGTTGCAAAAACCAACGAACAACATTTTTAATAATTGATTGATGCACACTTACCCCTCATTCCGATTTACGACGATCCTCTTCTGGAGGATACGGAAACAGCAACAATAGCAATGATAACTCGTTCCGATGAGGCGATCACGCACGCACTGTTATTGATTATCAATAATGGCCGGAACCGAATTTGCACAATGCAGTTACCACTGTCAAATTTATTATCCTCATTAATGTTCACTTATAGGAACGGTGGGCTTGAAATTTCGGCTCGCCGGTTACGAGATGGTGCTGAAACAAACACGGTAAAAAAATTATGAATTATCGAAAATGTTAGCGTGTAAATGTTGAATGTTAACGATAAATAAATTATGAATCAGCGATGAATAATGAATTAACGATAAACAACGAAATAAAATTATTTAACACGTTGAACGCCAAGTCACCCATATCTGGGTGACGGCTATATTTTCGCGGGGGTCTCGTATTCACGCTGGGCGTTCAACGTGTTAACGAATTCAAAATAAGTAGGGAATAACTGTAAAGTATTAAGTTTTCAATGCAATATTGAGCTGTAATCGGCGATACTGCGATGCCGATACAACTCGTGTCCGCCCCGAGCAAGCCCGTGGGTCAAAACGAATTTCAAAAATCAGATTAATATTCTGACTTCCCAATGGGAAGCGTATCAGATATTAAGCTGATAAGAACAGATACTACACTTTGATCAAAGCCATTAGGCCATGAAGCGATGTCGATAGCTTGTTTCTGATGGCTATATATGCAAGCAATAAAGCCGTGTCGCTTGCGAGAAGCGTCGCGACATTTTGCCATCTGGCGGCCTATTCGGAACTAAATCACCAATCTTGTTTCTTCTGACTCCCCACAATGGCTCCCCTGTTAAAACTGGTTCAAAACTCAACCTAAATATTATATTACTGATATATTTTCGAATTTGATATATATAAATGATCTGGTCAACACAAATCGTAATTGAATTTTAAACGACGTTGTTTCTCGTAATTCGCACCACTTCCGCGTACAACTCGTACACTTATCTCGAATGAAAAAAAAATGTTTTGTTCCAACCCGTGTAGTTAATCATATTCCATAGAGCGACACAAGTTCTTCAACGCGTATGTTAATATCAGCGGTACTTTCGTGACTCATAATCGTTCGAGTAACTCGTCTCGTACATTCAGCGAAAAAAAAGTTTGTCCCGGTTAGATCGTACGATGTTAACCATGGAGCTAGTGCTTGAAAACGCAACATCGCGTGTGAGATGCGCGTCATATCGTAAAGTGCGAAACACTGTAAAGTAGGTATGACGAAAAAGACGCGGGGGCGATAAGGATCGCTCCAGAAAAAAGAAATTAAAGCTGCGGAAAACCGTGCGCGTGGCGAGCATCGAACTCGTCTCATTAAGTGGGTTATTAATGAGTTCCTGTTTCTTTAGCCATAATTATACGTAACACACACGACGAGAGTTCTTGTCAAACAGACTAATCAATTCACCATCGTCTAGGCACAATAAACCTTAACATGATATAAATAAAATTTTTAATGATAAAAAAAAGCGCATATAAACTAGCAACTAAATTATAATCGCTGTACCTGAACTCCAATGATCGTGGAACCCTCCGGAGTGGCTGCTGCTGAGTTATCGTAATCTCGACGGATGCTGCTTTCACCCCAAGTGTCCGTGAACGGCATGCTACGTCTCACGTGACCTCTCAGTATCACTACGAAAATGTTCACCTCGCGACAGGAACGACCGAATGAACGATAACCATTCGGTGCCGCGATAACAAGGACCGTTTATCTTTGTTTATTTTTGAATTTGAAATATTTAATCAAGATGTGCCGAAGCCCGCAGCGAAAAACAACGACCTTTTGTCTTTTTCTGACACTGAGTCTTTCGCAACTTCATTTTATTCGTCCCGCGTCACATTCACTTTATGCCTGTTGAATAGATGAGTAGACGAGGAAAAACGTAAAAACATTTGTCCGGGCAGCTTGGAACATTGCGATAAAAAAATGGTCGATCTATTTTTTTTTTGTTTCTCGGATAACTCAAAGGTACATTCGTGCGCAACGACTTCGCATAACTCGGTTAGAACGACGGAGTTGTTAATAAAAGTAAAAGAAAAAGAATTACTCTTGCTTGCTGTCGCATGAAAAATAAGATCAGGGGGAAAGCAAATCTCCCAAAGGACCTGCCTACCCTTCAGTAACTTGACTGTTCTCTTCGTCGCGAGAAACTCGTGAAAAAGAATAAGTTATCCCCAGAGGAATTCGAGAATTAATATTCCGTAGAGGTAGGAGAAACGCTCCTGTCCCTGGCAGGACTTCCGAATCGGTAAATTGGGACTCGGGATATATAGGGTGCAATTTCATTTTGACGGGAATATTCGCTCATACTGCCGTTTCGGACTGTTCGGCTCCCGAGCTTCGAATGTTGAAGTGTGGAGATCCTCGGGAATCGTAATTGTGGGATTATTTCTGGGAAAGATGTCTTCGACTAAATAGGCACGAAACTAATGTCTTGCTGAAGTGTCCCATGGCTCACAACATCATTAAACTTTCGATGTCGGAAATATATATATATTTTTTTTATTCGAGAGTTACAATGATGGACGACCTGGGCTTTCGGCTGTTCACAACAAGATTACAATTTTTTATACTTATTACGGGAAAGCTGACGCGAATCAAAAGTCTTAAAATGAACCTCAAAATGCAAACATTCGCACCAGTGATATTTCCTGCGCGTAATTAAAATCATAATAATTAAAATAGCAAGATTGTTTCTACATTTTATTCACTCCATTTCCGGCATTGGAAAGTGTAATGGAATGTTCACATTGTTCCGTCCATCCCGGTGTACATAACAGAGACGAATAAAATAACGACTTTGGGACAAAATAGAAGTGCAGAAAAATCGAGAAAACTTTTCCAGGCCGTGGATACAGAATTATTCGAAAGGTTTGTGAACCTCGCTTCAAACGAGCGATGCCGGAGAATCGAGAAACAATTTTATTAAAGTCGCTAACCGTGGTGGATTTCGAGTGCGGAATATAAATTCGAGACAGAATCCGATGTGACCTTTAGTCGTTTCTCCATCTCCGAGCGAGAGAGCGAGGAATAAAAAAAACCAATCCAAACCAAGCTAACGTCGGGGTAGCGGCACACGCTTTCGAAAAACTGTCGTTACCAGTTCCAGGGTCGCAGGGAATTTTTGTTATACGAGAAAAATCTATCCATTGGGTGCACGAGAATCCGAAGGTTGTCATCCATTTCGCCAGAGTCGCAGGGGGCTCGTCGGGCGTCACGTACCAAGGGCACACGTATCGTCAATCCACTGGAGGACATACCTCTGAGGACAGTTATTTTTTTAAAGCTATGTTTATATCCATTATACGAGTACTTGCAGGTATGCCTACAATAGAGCTGCTAGTGAAGGGCAGTGTGAAAGTTAAGAATGATCATAGTCGTTACCCGAATGCATTTTTTAACAACATTCTCTCTTTCCTCCGATTAAAAAGGTATCCGACATTTATCCTGGTTTTTTCATTTAAATGCCATCACTTGTACATTGAAGTGTGCAGAGTTTCGCTGAATAGTTCATACGTTCATACCCAGTTAAAGTAATTAAAAGTTAAGAGTGTACGACAATGATTTAATTGTGTAACGCGATAGTGTGCGTAATTACTGTGGGCGTCGATGCCAACTTAGCAAAACGAACAATATGAATATACAAATGTATATATAAAATATTCCTGAGGCGCCCGGAAGTAGGGTAATTCGGGGATAAATGGGACACGATGGGAGATGGGACGCGCGACATTCCTTTTGAACGAATCGATAAAAAGCTGCGCGGGTGTCAGATTCTCGTTATTTATGTCGCACGAAGCTAGGTAAAAAATGTTGCTTTGCCGTTCCCGAGCAACAGAGATTATCGTCGAATTGTTATTTTCACAAAGTTCCGAATTTTCGGACGAATGTAATTAAATCCTGCCGCGCATGCGCGGCTAAATGTTTGTGTTACGTCCAGGGTTTATAGCATCAGAGGGGGTGTATCATAAGAAAAACATGTCTTATAACTCAGTGCCACTATAGCGCAGCCCAAACGATTCTCGAGAAATTATAAATTGGAAACCAATTCTAATACTGTAGCGCATTTGAAACGGTGGAATTATCAATATCCCATCTATAATTTCTTATTTTTTTTATTTTTTTCACATATTTAACGACGTAAAGTGTACAGCAGTTAAAAAAAAAGTGTCCCAACTATCCTCGAATTCCACAACAGAAGTACATGGTAATGTGCTTCGAGGTGCCTCGTATTATTGGAATTCTGATTGTACAGTTCCCCCATGCGTACACGAACCGATACGTATGTACGTTCAATCCCGCTCTACCCGGGAAAAAAAAGAAATAACCGTTGACAAAGAGTTCCGTCGACGAAGGGTGATTCTACCGAGAATCGTTTGCCCACTCGCGAGCTTTCGATAATATTTGGTATGAAAACAGTGTCGCGCTCATATGGCGTTCGGTGCTACTGTGCGACGATGCTTTTCCACAGCGTGTCGTTCCGACATTTCCGAGGTGCATCGATCTTGGTGTGCAAACATTCGCACGGATTCTATTATCCAGGATTTATTCTGGCGTACAAAGCGAAAGTGGAAGCTGGAGTGATAGAAGGAGATTATCGCTTCAAGGCCAAATTGTAGGACTACTGAAAGATCCTCGATCCTTCTTTATGGGATTACCCTCGACGGCAGCGTCGAGACGACCACGGTGGAACAGCGGCGACTTGCCAACGAGAGACGGCGCGAACGCGTCTACAAAAGAATATTTCATCCTTTGATATCAGTGAGGCCCGAAGAAACGAGCCACTGGAGAGTTGGAAGAGGAAACAGCCTAGTCAGCCGGTAGCCTTGGAAGATTCGACCTCTCCTACCCTCATTTACCCTCGTCCAATCATTTTTTTTTTTTTTTTTTCATCCCAATCTCGTTTTCTCATTTTTCGAATCTACCCTCGCGCTCGAAACGTCCCAGCAGATCAACGCTGGGGTTCGGTGATGTTACAGCCATCCAATCATGACGGACTCTTCAATTTTACGTTTTACTTCGATACAGCAAATAACGCAATGAATATTGATGATTCGACTGCGTTTTCCCAAAGACTTCCTCCCCAAAGAATTTTCGTATGAAAATTTGAAGACTTATTTATTTATTTCATGTATCAATTTCTATCTTTTCCTATAGCATTTCTGCATTTCTTTCGATTTATCGTCACAATCATAATAATTTAGCTATGTGAACAGTTAAAAAGTCAGAGAGACACTTGTGAAGAAAAAAAAATAACAAAAAAGCAATGATTCTTCTTTTCCGTTTTATTTTTCTTTCTTTCATTTTCTTTCCAGCATCCTAGCGAGATTACTTTTTCACCTCCCGGCGACAATTTTCCAGCTTCTCGCGACGAGTGCACTCTCACTGCACACGGTGCGGTATCGCGTATATGGCTTGCAGAGTGTTGCACTAGAAACTCTCATCGGGTACACTTGTACACACTAGCCCAACGTTTCTGGGGACTAATTTCAACCAAGCGGAAGACCCTACTCGGTACAGTGGTGGCGGGTTCGCAGTAGCCTTGTAGAGAGGGCATAGTGTGCATCACCGGAATCGTTCGACCTCGACCTCGTTCGAAGGATTTCCGGAGACGCGGGGGACCTCGCGACCTCGAATCGTTCTCCGCCTCGAGGGATGAGGCAGAAAGCAAACGCGAGAGAGGAGAGAAAAAATCCAATGTTTCTACGGTCCCTCCAACTTGGGAAGGTAAATAGGCTCTTGAATGCAGTATGCAAATAAATCACACCAAGTCCATGACTATTCCTTAATCATAAAAAAATTAACTTAAAACACAAACAAGAATAGAAAGTATCAAAGAATGACCAACACAAAGATAACCCAAAAAAATCAAATGTCCTTATAAATATCATTTGCGTGACGCCCCTCGACGTACACGATTATTCAAGGTGGCGAAGAGCTCCGTATATCTGGTTATTTATTAAATATCGTTAAAACAAACAGGTAACGCGAGATTTTGTGCCGGGCTCTAAGAAATTATATTGCCGATGATACAAGAAGGAATCGTCGGTTCGTTCGAAAACGAATAAAAAAAACAGAGAGGAAGGTTATGAATTGTTCGAAAGGGGTGGTGAATAAAAAAAAAAAAAAGAAGAAAGAATTTACGTTGGCCCTCTCACAGTGCGAGCGGGTTCGCAGAGCCTCGGTAGTTCGCGCGCGCGGATTGCCCGGCGGACAGTTGACCTAGTTCGTCGTCAGGGCCGGAAGTGGAGGCACGACGGCTCGACGACGAAGACGACGGAACTGTACATACGTACGCGAGCGCGACGCGGGACTTACTGAACTCGGATGCTCCGGTGACGATGCGAACGGTGGTCGCGGTGGCGCAGTAGAGAAACGCAACGCCAACTATGGCACGGGAAAACGGGGGTTGGTAGTTCGCGCGTAGCTACTGCTGCTGCCGCCACCGCGTTCTGCTCCCGGTCCTCTCGTACACGTTACCGTTCGTTCGGCGAGCGAGAGCCAACGAGAGTATCCCTTTCCAACGGTGCTCACATTCTGCCGCCACCACCCCCTTGCCCCAATACTTCTCCCGAGCAACCCCACCGTACCACCTAAACCGACAGAAGCGGCAGAAGCAGCAGAAGCGACGGCGAAGGCAGAACCGAGAGAACACCGAGCAAGAGCTCCGCGCCATTCGGCTAGACTCCCCTCCATATCGATCACTTCGCGCCAGTCCGCACGCCACAGCATCCATAGCTGCCTACACCGACCTGTCAACATCCCCTTACTGGGCCACCCTCCTGCGTCCTCCTCCGTCAAACCTGGTCCTCCTCCGCGTCACCTTAGTCTTCTTCGTCCTATCTTGCTTACTCCTTTTTTTTTGTCGCACTCTTGTCTCTTCCTCGAGGTTTTGCTCACCGCGGTCCGTGCGTCCCACCGCCGCGCCGAGAATTTCTTTTCCTTCCTCGTTTTTATTATCTCGGGGGGGTTGCGGAGTCAGTGCGGGAGGTGCTGTGACAGTGGAAGCGTAAGAGCCTGCCGGAAAAATATTAAATCGTGAAAAGAGAACGTTTTAAGGGTAGATCGTCGACAGAAGCCTCAGGCCCCGCCATCTGACAATATTCAACGCCTGCCTATGCCAGCAGCGATGGTAGCTCATACACACCAACACCAACGGCAAAACTCACAGGTCTTTCATAAACAGGTTTATACATCGGAGCGGCTATCACAAACTTTGCGGGTTAATTCTTCTGCGATTTTCTTCGCGTTCTTTTCATCTGGTAACTGAAGCTCAACGACTCGCTTAAAATTGACCTTCTTCGCATGTCATTTGTATTTATTCGAGTTTTTCTATATGAGTGAAGATTTAATAGTTGACAATTTCAAGTCGGACTATTAACCCTTCCGCTTACCTTTCTATTTGACAAGCACTTATGCAATCGTATGTGTATTTCAGCGGAAGTGACGTTTTCCTCTATGACGTCATTTCCGGTGGAAAAGTGAGCGGAAAATATTTATGAAATTTGCATTGCAGTTTAATTATACCAAAACAATTAGCACCACCACTTGTGAGCTCCACTACCAAGTCACACCATAAAAACGATAGTACAGCCTATAAATTATACATTATCATTGAAGCGAATGGTGTTTGGCATGAACCTGCTGCGGATGCTGCTGGCGTGAGATGATTTGCTGCTGAGATGTTCGGAGAGATTAGATGGTATCGAGGGTGGAAATAGATCACGTGGGCGTACCGCGCGGCGAGCATCCCACAACGCCACCTGTCTACCACCTCGTCCCAATGTGTGTGAGCCGATGCCACACGAAACCAGTGATCCAACACTCCAGAGATTCTCTGTCACATCGCTTGATTTCCCTATAGTGAATCCCAGCATCAGTACAAGCTACCGACCTGGCGTCTCTGGCTTTCTAATAACAAACGCATCCACAACACAGGTGGGGGGGGGGGGGGGGGTTTAATACAAGGGGAAGTCCGGGAGTCGAGCATAGATCGATACGGTCCATGTGACAACTTACGTTATTTATCCTTAATTTAACTCCGTAAAAAAAGAGATTTCGATCTCTTTGTTTCATGGAGTTAAATCAATAAATGCCCTTTAAAAAATGCACGGTGTTATGATCGATACTCGCTGCGTTGGTAGCATGAGCTTGGATCAGTTATAACGGTTGGTGCGGTGTAAGTCGCTATTGAATAAAGAAACTGAAAAACGTGGAAAAGTAAAGGTTTCCGCCAGATGATCCCCCTTGCGGTGAAAAACTGAGATTTTAAAACCTGAAGTGATGTTATGTACGGAAAACATCAGTTCCAGTTTGAAAATTTCATTTTTCGACCGGAAGTGACGTTTCCCTAAAAGAAAAACAACGAAGTTTGTGCCAAAGTGGGGAGCGAACTCGCAATGGAACAATTATCGAACGCTTTAGTGCGATTAACAAGAGCTTACAGAAGAAAAGAAGTGTTTGAGGTTTATCTTTATCCGCACGGTTCCTTAAACTTCGATGAAAGCTAATTTTTTTTCTAAAGCAGCCCCACAGCATTTATAGTATATAAGATTCGGGTACATGGTGTTCCCTCAACGTAGTTACTTTTGGCGGAAATATGTTTTGACTGAAATGAATTTGGTGAAATCCATACCTTAGCGTCCGATGCCATCAAGGCTCTTGGTGTTGCAGAGAATTGCGATGCCGATGAACTTTTTTGTTTAACAATGTATCAAATACATAACCTGATTCGCGTTACCATAGTGATAGTGATTGTGTACCATTAACATAGCAACGATCCCATCTCAGCAAACATTTCTCATCATGCTTCACAAACGGTAAAGTGTTGTTTTCTCATCTCCGTTCTACACATTTCCTGTCAATTTTCTTGCTGTCATCATACACTAAAACATGAACATACCATCACATTTTGAATACGCCTTGCAATTTTTTTAAATTGCACCTTGCTGCGGATATAATAATTTTTTAAAAAGTAAAAGTCCATTCTTTACAGCCGCTCGTCTCCATGAAAGTTCATTTTTCTAGCATTTCCACTTTCCGGTGGTCCGGACGGGTGAAGAAAATGAATCGGCGTGCGCGCAGTCGAGAACCGAGTACGCAGTCATACGGCGAACGACCAACTCTTCTAGCGTAGAAGTGCAACGTCATGTGCAATTGCACGTGGAATGAAAGGAACGTTTCACTTTCGCCCGGGGGATGAGATGGAGCAATGTGTGGGTTGACCGGGGGGTGCACGCGCTCGCTCAAGCCTGAACACCTCTTTTCCCCTCGTGCTTCTTGCGGTTCTCGATGCTGGTGTGGTTTTACCTCGAGCCACCACGAAACGCCGAGAGGACTCTTTTATGGGGTCGCGTTTCTTCTTCAAGAAGCAACCTCAACTCCTGCTTCTTCCTGCTCTGTTCTCTTTCTTTATTCTTCCTTTCGCTGTATCTCTCTGTCTCACCAATGCCGTGTTCGCTCTGCATCGTCCTCTTCACCCCGCTTCGTTTCATCGCTTTGCTTTCGTCTCCTTCAATAACGAGATTTCTCGAGAGAAGGTGAACCACGAATTTCTTTTCTCTACGCTCTGCGGTTGCATGTAATTCGACTTAACACGAGTTCCGCGATCATTTAAGGAGCTGTGGGGAAAAAAGTCAAAAAGGTACTTTTTATTAATAGCCTTTTTAAATACAGTGAACACCCTCATTTGTTTGGCCCTCAATAATCGCGAACCTTCAATAGTCCTTATAAAAATGATGGCGTTTAGATTAGTGACATGATACTCATTTTAGCAGTCAACGACATTAGATATATAGTACATTTGAGTCTTACAAGTGACATGCTGTCGAACAATGGACAACAACAATGAAAACATTGATATATTGATAAACGTTCGAAAGCGTATCGCTGTTTATAGCGTTTGGATGTTGTCGGAGTGTTGGCCGTGTGAGAATAATAATGGGATGCAGTAATGAGTTCGTGTTAACGCGATAGTAACTCCCATTTGACTATTCTACTCATGTATTGTTCAGCACCCGCTGAGAGCGGTAGATGGAAGCAGATTGTACAAACGGGCCTGGATATGAAAGCAGGTGAGAGTCGGATAAATTTCGTCGACCCATTAACATAGCACCGACATTGCATCATTTCATTCAACGAGGATAATTTTATTTACATGGTACCGCACTGTTTCCGAACTCGTTTAACCCGTCGACATTACTACCGGCACCGGCGTCAAGCCTGCGTGTTCCTCATTATGACAGTCGTCTATTAATTAGTGTACCGTTAGTACATCCACCACACCTTCGAGCCGAAGAAGTTAGTAGAATTACACCCTCCACTGAAACTCTATGTTTGTGTGACCTAGCTGTCGCGATCAGACCTGATGGTACTAGAATAATATATCGAAAGATTTACATCAGAAATATTTATTTATTTACTTCGGAGATCTCTTAAGAGCGCTTAAGCAAGCGATCCCGGAATGAACTTGATACACTCAGGCCCTAAGGTGACATAGATTAATTTTGGATAGCTTAAATTAATTAAGGTCTGGGAGTGGATCCATTTCGTATTTAGATTAATCAAAGCCTTGGAAAGAACGTGCTGCTATGGTAGCGCCTGAGAGTTGCGATAGACCTGTGACTGATAAATCATTAACGCATTTTTTTTGACAGGGAAAGAATAAACTAGACCAGCGGGCCCGTCTCCGTCTGTCAATTATGCAATGAACAGATATTTCAGCGCCATCACACTTGTACTTGCTGACCCGGTAGCGAAGTTTCAGACCTAGCGCCTTGACGCTTAAAGCAACCGGAAGTGTGGCCCTCTTCTCTCTCCGGGCTTGGACTAGTTTGCTGATGAAGTTAGGGAGAGGCAGAGGACAGGATGGAACGACAAGCTTTGGTAAACAACATCACTATTCATAGCCTCAGCGAAATCCCAGATGGTATGGTGCGAGCACAATTTGTCGCGGTCGTGCTAATCACATTAGATAAAGTATATTTCAACATTGTTCAGTGCGGCACAAAAACATGCCTTGCTATAATAACAACAAAGTTTTTATTGACTTGAAATACTTTTATTTTCTGTGAGTTTTTTGCTCTTTCTTTTAACAATTGTTGATACTATATTAACTTTTCACAGGTTTAAAGTGGTGAATGACGATCGGTCTGACTTTCGTACACTAATCGTGTTAATCGGTTGCGCTATGGTCGCCGTTTTTACCGTAAGTGATGACGGGGAGGGTCAGTAAAAAAATCAATTATAATTATACATAGACAAAAAAGTAAAAGTAAAATTGTCTCGGTGCACCGTACAAATGGGACGAAAAATGTACGAGACGCCGGAAAGAGCACGAGATTACGTAGGAGAGGCCGCGTTTTCCGCGCATAGCGGTAACACCGGAAATTAGTTTTCTCTCCGGCGAACGAGCAAACATCGTGTATTTTCATAAGGGTCTCGGTTACACGTATCTCGGCACTCTCTTCAGTGCACAACCACTGTGCCAGTAATAAGCCACTAGTGGTCGTAAAATAATTAAAAGTCGCGCCACTGAGCTTTGAATCTGCACGTGCTCCAGAAAAAGCCGTAGGGCTGGCAAAGAAAGATGGAGAGCGGGGAAATGAAAAAGTGAAGAGAAACAAAAGAAAACGCATAAACGGATAAAGGTCGAGAAAGATGAGTGGAAATGCTTACAGCACATTTTTTTAGGTCACTACACGCACATTTCGTCAAATATTACGAAAAATTATATTTATAGAAACGTGTACCAAAAAAAAACAGTTCAATCTCCACATTATGAACCGAAAAAACCATCAAATACATCATCCGTTGATAAAATTACGAAATTGTGATCGACTTTATTTTCTTTCCTGCAAAATCTAATAATGGATCAGTCCCTCATAATTTTTTTTTTGTAATTAAAGAGAAAATCAAGAGATATGCCATTGAGTTTTTTTTTTGCACATTTTTAATTGCAATAAACTAACCCAATTTCATAAAATTCACGCTCATTCCCCCATTACTAATTGATGCTTCAGCGCCACAGCGCATCGTTCCACTCTCATTTACAAACCCTCGCCCCAACGTATTTTTCAAACCGAAGGGAAGCTTCTCGAAAAATGCAGTGAGGTGAAACGGGGTTAATGGCTCTTTATTGTCGAAGAGACACAACACTTGCTCTTTTTTTATTTTTATTAAATCAATTTATTTTATAACAAACACCCCACCCACAATTTTCGCTCTGCCTGTTCTTCGAGTTTATGTATCCCGTCCTGCTGCTCTCAATAATGGCGGGGCGCATGGAACTCGAGCCGTACTACTTAAAACCGCACCTGAGGATATATATCTATAATGAATATCGAGTCGAATTACCGGGACATCGCGGCACCCTGATACATTAATTTATTTGCTCCAAGGCACGACTCTCTCGGATGCTCTTCTCGTTGGATCCGCTCCTCCGCTTATATAAACGATTCCCTAGCAACCCCCTTTGCTAGCTGCGTCTTTCACAATGCTTAATGTACCGACTGTCATGATGGAAGGAATGCTTATGACGTCCCCTAAGATGGATTAAACTATCAACACCATTAACCCCGATGATTTTCGCAGTGAATTTTACTTGAAAATCATTGTGCATCCATAGAGGCAAAAAAAAATTAGATTCACATTGTTGTTGATAACTATGTTCGGAAACGATTCTGCGCAGATCGATATAAAAAAATGTATGATTTACAGATTCGTTTTCGAGATACAAATCGTCAAATATGTTTTGTCTAGACAAACTTCCCGGCATATCGAGTATAATAGCAAAAAAATTAGTTCATAATATAAGATGATTCGTCGAGACCGTGAGAAAATTTAAATAGAATTACCAATCTTGTTGAACATTACAACGACAATAATAAATAAATTGGGGAGGAAGAGGAAATCGAGAGAACATGCTCTCGTAACTCACAATTGCGTTGGGTTCATTGCACCAACTACATGCGAATTTCTGCGTACAAATGAGAATATATCGTAGCATGCTTCGCCGTTCGCCATTGAGTGCGACCCTTAAAAATTATCAGTTTTCATCCATCCTCTATGGATACGGAAAAATGTATGTGTACCTATTTGGTTATACTTCGTCACTGCAGCGTTAAGTGGAAAGTGAGATATATCGCATGTACACGGATAGATGAGCGTGCGCGAAAGGCGTGACGCACGCTAGTTATTATGTGAGATCGGATTATTCCGTCACACCGAGCGACGTGGACGAATCGTCTGTACAGATGCATATTCATCGAACACGATCATAATGATCTATTCATTTCAGCACGTTCGTTGCCATGCACGATACATCACCGTTGCACCTCTCGTTAACTACCGGCTGTGGAAAATTTTCCATGCCGCGTAGGATTAGCAAGCCTCGTTTAATTTGTTTGGAGTCACTGGCACGGCAGACTAAACAAACGCTCATTGTATCGGACTCTAACGAAATTTACGTCGTCTCTGCTATCCAAGAGTCCGCTATGAAACTATACAAACCGTAAAAAAAAAAAAAATCTCACATCGCTCCCTTATAGTTTTATTTACAAACACCTCCGTGCGTAAGAACGAATCCTCGATTTCAGTTTTCTCATGGATGACATTTTTCAAATTCAAAAAAATAAAGAAAGTGAACAGATATTTTTCGGCAAAAAGAAAAATTAAAAATTTCGAAAAATTGAAAAATATATATATAGCTTCGTGGATTCCTGCCAAAATCAATGCCAAAAACACCCTCGGTGGTAACTCGACCCGGGGGCAAAGTTTCAACTCGATAGCCCCGAAATTTCCGCTAAAAAATGAGCATTCGAATAAAACATATTTTCACAAAAGTTTTTTGAGTCCTGCGCCATTTCTACTCGCAGCGAAAAGAAATATACTTTGCCGGGTCACTCGCTCGTTCACAGATCTACGGCCCGAATAGACCTTTCTCCGGCTGCACGGGCTTTGGTTTTCGTTGATAATGACGAGGCGAACAAAAAGTGTCGAGTTCACATTGCAGCCAGAAGCCCAGTGACGTAACACCCACCCCAACGGTGCTGGGCGACGGGAGGGCGGAAGGGACGAGCGGGAGGAGATGGAATCGTATGTAGGTCGGACTGTCAGTGCCACGACCCGGTTTCGTCCTCCAGTCTTTGCTTCCTTGCTCTGTTATAGCCTCTCTGTGTCGGATTCGCTGTTTACCGGTCTCTTTCCCATTCCCCTCTTCCCTGGCCCTCAAAACCATCATCACCAGTACGATCGCTACTACCAGCACATGCCCTGAGCCAGCGTTCAACCGGAATCTGGTCCAAACCACGGTAAACCATCCCGAAACCTCCTGGTCGGGACACCTCCACGCCTCTCGACCAAACACAAATCCCTAAACGGATCAGCAACCCTTTGTGCGATGTATCCGCGAGGAAGGGTCAGAGGACACCGTTCAACTAATTCTCGCCCATCAATGATGAACTTTTATGGCCGAGAGCTAATCGTCCATTTTTTAATGTTTTATCAAGGAACAATTAAAATCATAATCGTACTGTTACGTGCTGACCGGTGAACCGTGAGTTCGCTTCCGGAGAACCATGAGTGAATATAGATTGTCTTTCGAGTCAAGGTGTTAGCCCTTTTATTCAGGGACTAAATGCCCTCGCCCAAGCAGTAAGCCGCTAAAATATTATCAGAACGAATGTTCAAGTGTTTATTTAACAAGTTCCGAGGAATATACTCATTGTAAAATCCGCATACCAATATTGAATAATTCGTTGTTTACCCCGAGTCACTTTACGATCGAATGATAAAAGTGATACATAAACAGCCATTTCTTTCGTAGTAGTTTCCAGCTAGGAATAGAATGCAATATCATATCACGTTTCTCACCGTCGACTCGGGTACAAAACAGGGTATCGCGCACGTCCAACACCTTACAGAGCTCGCTGTTGATGCGCGGAAAAGTCCGGCGCTGCCGTAATATATCCGACTGCAATTTCTGGGTATAAGTCTCGTCGCACAAGGGCTCTTCTTTTTTTCCAGCTAAGGGTACAGTGCTGTACAGCAGCGCTGCGAGAAAGGGAGAATTGTTATGCACGGTGAAGTACGTGAATAGTCACATTTTATTATTTTTCCCGTTCCCGCATTCACCGACGGAACGGCACTCCAAGCTGCATGCATCTCAGATGCACTGCAGACTCGATATCGTATATCGCATTTTTCTTCATATTTACATCGTTTCCGATGCGAGGCTCTCGAGCACTCAAAGTTGCCGAACGTAGAATATCAAATCATATATAACTTTCGATCCTATCGGGGAAGGTGGGACGAGAAGCTTAGACTGTAACACATTGTGATGGGCTCAATTACAAGGGAAATATCCTACTATCTCTGACAACCATTCGGAGAGTTACTCACAGTTTTCTTTTTTTTATCGCTACTGATAAATAGCTAGTGAATGTTTTATATCTTTCATTTATTTATTTTTTGCCGATCACTTTTGGGGATGCAAAAAGATACGATTTAAAATTATTTAGACAAAGACCACCATTGTGATTCCCACCATCGGGCCGATTCCCCATACTCACCATTGCCTTATTATCAATTTATCGCATTTCTATAAACATCAAAAAAATTTTATCGTTTCACAAGCTAAAAAAATTATGAAAAATTACTGATCGAATTTTTAGGCATTTTTTCATCGCCGTTAATTACTGGTTGTCGGTTGATCGAAACATCTCACAGCTCGTTGCTGAGAAGTAGAAATCTGTGTTACCCCCGCGACCGCAGAGAGCGGGAGTTTCAGTCTCGCGCTAGCAGGTGGAGGTTTATGCTCGTCAGTGGAGGCCTCGTTTGGCTCGGCCTTTCTTTCTCGACGTTGCACTCAAGGACCACAGACAATAATGGAAAAAGGTTCGGAGCAATTCGTATGAACAAATTTAAAAACAATATTTTTCATTTTTTATTATTGCGTAATTTTTATGTATATTATGTATAAAAACAGTGCCCTATATATATATTTCTGCTTTCGGCACATTAATAATGTGTCGAGAAAGCGCTGTTACAAAAAAATTCATACATAAAATTCTCTCTTAGAAACGATCGCGTCAAACGCGTTGTCGTATACAATTATTATATTCGCAGACTCGTCGCACGAATCGAGAATAAAGCCGCGCGCAGCTTTTACGAACTGCATTCCCTGGGCGATTCGCACTAACGAACAAACGCCGCGCAGACTCGACGTTCTTATTGCACTCTTACACTTACAATCACGCGCTAGAATTTCGCTCGGTCGATCGCTCGGAAAAAAATTGTAATAAAGTTTCCGATAGAGTGAAACATAATGGAAAACAAAAAAAAAATAACAGAAAAATTTATAAAGCATTCACGCACTCGTACGCATTTTATATCACATTGTACAGCTGTCTGCTTTCCCGCATCAGTAGGAGACTAGCTTATGGTCATTCTTTATTTCTTCTCGATTTCCTTCGATCGAAGGAAAAATATATAATTTTTCGGAAGACTCGCTAAAATCTCCCATTATTTACACTTTGTGCGACCTTATATTTATGTCTCGTAATTACATGTCCGTATACATAAATTCTCTCGTCATAAATTCAATACCAACTGGATATATGTCGATGGGAATGATTTCGTTTCGTCCTCGGCCGATCTCAATTCACAATTATTTTTTTCCAGCACCAGATATCATGACGCAATTCTCGACCTCTTTCTCTCCAATCAATAAAAAAAAATTATTCATTGCATTGGAAAAAACAAATTAATTTCCATCCTATCGACTATATAAATATGCTCGCACTATCGCGGTCTCATTAACTCTTTCCTCATTACTTCCCAAGTATTATTTACATATATCACGATCGATACAATGAGGACTCGCGGTTTAAGAGATCTCGCGGATATATACAACTATCTACAGATCGTCGAAGAACAAAGTCAAACAATAAATCGTTCTCGGATATCGGGGAAAAAGTTCTTTAAAATTCAAGAATTTCCGTGAGACCTAATCGAGTTTCGTAGTAATTATATTCCGTTGAAAAAATATATATAATGTATATTTATATATATATAAAATAATTTAAGTTTTGCTTTGTTCGGTATATTTAAACTCGTGTGACAACGCGTATTTAGTCGGGAAGTCACGTACATCGTACAAGTTGTGAATGCGAACAGCACGTACTGACTTTTTCAGTGGATCTGCATATCCTCAATCCCTAAAACCCTCTTTACCGATATTCTTCGCTAACTCGCTCGCTCCCCGGAACCAAGTTCTTCTTGTCGAATTTGTAAAATTCTCTGTCCGAATCCATCGTTTTTGCTCGTTACGAGACCCGCGTCATTATCATCTGTGCGGGCAGTTTGCCACGTGCGGAAACAGCAGACAGTGTATGGACTTAAACCTGCAACAAGAGAAATTCAAACAAATAAATTAAAATACAAAGCAAAAAAATATATTTACTATTCTGTGCACTATATGAGACTAGAAGGTTGTTGCCGATTGGGCACTTCGCGCCCTCCCTATTATGGTATTTAAAAATCGGACATTTATCGGAGACATGTCACTTGCAGTTTGAAAATTTCATTTTCTACGCAGTAAAAAAATGTACTTTTTACAACTTATTGTCCACGAACTTCCACAATTGTTTTTTGTTGTTAATTTTCCGATCGCACCATCCGGCTTTAGTTTTAGAAATAAAAGTACAAACTAAAATTGTCAATGACACAGGAAATAAAAGGGCAGGTTTGTATACTCAAACCTGAACAAACAAGTTTCTCACTTATTTAACCAAATTATTTTTACGAAACTTCGTAATCCGATATTACGAAATAATTTTTTTCTGTGTATTCAACAATTTTTATTTTCTATACATAATAATGCAGCTGTCATTAGGAGTCTCGATATTACTGAAACTGCGATAAGGGCAATTAGTAGTGCGGATGACGGGCATTGGAGAACGAGCAGGGACAGCGAACTTCGAAGGATACCCGTGGGGCTCACCAAAGCAATTATTATAAACTCAATTAAAACTTATTGGAGCGACGTGGGTCCATCTTCATTATTATTACCACTCCCCGGTCCTCTACTCTGCTCCGAACATGCACGGGACATACTCCTTTTCCTCTTACTGATGCGGCTTTTCTACCATACGGACTTTGCAATTATACAAGTAATTGAGGCCTTCGGCCCGGTGGAGTGCCGGCAACAGTCGGAGAAGTAGCGAAAAGAGGACTGAAGCAATACAACTGACTTGCGCGAGGTTAAAGTACCAACACGGTATACTATATGTATATGACATCTCAGTACTACACGTGTACACGGCAGCATTATTCCCACAAGATCAATTTTTAAGGGGATGCTGGAACTGTTTTTTTTCCTTTTTTAACCTGCTTTACCTGTTTTACCGACGGAACTAGACAATTTTTCAGTTTCGACTTAGCATTGTTAATATGCTACGCATATGCATCAAATCATGCAGGTCTATGATATTTTATTGACATAAAAGCTTCGGTGTGCAGTCGAATTTCGATTGAAAACGTACGAAGAATTAAGAAAACCGAAAATTACAGTTTGCGAAAGTGCATGGACGTAGTGTCACGATTGACGTATTCCAAAGGTGGCTCAAAAGTAGAACAATCGTTGTTCAATAGATTTTTTTTGTTTCAAGGCTATATTCCACGCATTTTTTCCCGTTGATCACGAATATAACAATTATTTTACTCCGAACCCAATATTTTTCATTTTAATCCACTACACTCATCCCGTTGTCATCGGCTGCGATCACCGATCACAAGTCGATCGACCAGGTGATCAACGATCACTCGGTCTGATCAACGATTACCTCTCATCAAAGATCACATGTCGATAGACGCAGCGGAGGAAAAGTGAAACTTTTCCTGTCACCAAATCAGTTTTCCTCCCGCTCATTAAGAATCGTCCATTTTCCATCCCCTTTACAATCGTGAAATAGGGCCTTTTTAGTCTAACCGGGAAAAAATCGATTTCCTCCATTATACTTATCACAGTCGGTGCAAACGGTATTCTTCGGAGAGTCGAGGACGTAAAATCTCGGTAGGATAACATAAACGTCGCTCGCGCTACGAGCAAAAGTTGAGAGACTGGAACCTCGGAGGGGGCTCAACAAATCTTATTGTCTAGTCCGAAACGGGCCTGGCTATCTACAACGGAGGCTAGATAATTGCTGCGGTTCCGAGGAAGAATGAGCAGGATATATATAATGATTTTGCCAAATTACCTCTTCGTATCGTCTTTGGTATCGAAGCCGTCGATCTTTACGACGTTCCACTCGTCCCTCGGGCCCTTCGAGTAGCTGAACGATACCTGGAAGCAAAAAGAGAAAATATCCTTTGTCAGAGAAAATCCTGATACTTGCTGAAAGATTTTTACTTTATTTCTACTACTGTATAAAATTGTAAGAGAAACTTACAATTTTAAATACTTACAATACTTGAATACTTTTTTTTAACACTTGATACCGGCTTGACCCAATGTTAGATATTAAAAAATTGTTATTATTTATTATACTAATAAATAGGAATTATAAATTTCATTGAGTTCCCTATCGGAGTATGAGGAGTTATATCGGTTTTATGAAATGGGAGACCGCATATCGGGTGGTGAACCATGCAACCGACTACGAACAGCGGTAGCATCGTTCCCGTAGTACGTACGAGAGAACGAAAATATTTGTCGTACGAGCGTTTCGCGTTGTGCGTTCGGCAGCGCGGTCATAAAACACTCGCTCGACGGCGTGAGGTTATCGTACGATGCATGAAAAAGCAAAAAAAGAAAAGAATGAGAACGAAAAGCGAGAGAAGAAAAAAGAGCCACGTTTCGATAGAGAGTCAAATTCATTGCGCGGGTGGTCGCAAACTCCGCAGAAATTCGAGCACCAAATGGAAAGATAGAAAGGAGGAAAGGAATTCGAAAAGAAAACAAAAAATAAAATGGGAATGCTGTTTTTCGGTCGCGTTGATAGGATTGGAAAAAAATATCGACTGTCACGTTGTTGGTTGTCCGCGGACCTACGCAAAAATCCATTGGAGCCCAAGAACGCCCGGAACGAAAATTCATCAGTGAAAAAGTCCTTTTGTTCTACCCATCATGCCACGCGAAGACATAGAAACGTTGACTATCGCAAATTTCAAACTGTTCGTTCGGTGATTGAAAAATGATTATTTTTTAATTCATAGAGTGAGGTCGAGGAGGTTTTGACTTGTATCTTTCACGAGTTCAATTACAATCGATAACGGGATTAAGTGAGTAAAAATCAATAAGTATCCGACTTTCGGTACCGACGCCAACCTACGAAGATCTATCGATCCAAAGGACTCGATAAAGATCGGCTATTCCATCGGTCAGTGATTCCCAGCTACGTAAAACTATTACCCGGTGCTTCGAACTATCGGCCCGTTGTCAAGATTTATTTTTCGAATCGCCCGGAGAATGCACGAACAGATCGATAGATATAATGTACAATAGATGGAGAGACGCTCATGATGGACAGATCACGATTCCGTACGATGCTCTGCCCCCTTTGTACTATCCGATACTACGCTGCGGTAGACACGACACGACGTGGTATAAAAATCGACTGGGACGAGGCGGCGTTGACCGTCGGTATTTTTTCATTCGCGTCCTCGGAGTCGATTCTATTCGTCATAATCAAGATCGGACGCGCGACGATGACCGGAACGCGCGCCGATTTAATCGGGTCATATCGCGGGCTAATCGGGCGTACACGCGAGTACGCCTCGGCCGATATCACGCGCCGGTTACCGAAGTTAATGGCCGTAAACAGCACCGGCAACAGACTGGACAACTTCGCCGAGAGAAGCAGCAGCGTCCTTTCTCGGAACGCCATCGAGCGAGCACTGTCTCTCGTTCTTCTCTCGGGCATTAATCTTCCGATGATCTATGCGCGCGTATAGCTCACCTGTAATGCCCGCTCCGTGTCGAATTAAATGAGGCTGTCGAGCCGGGACGAGCATGCACACCGGTACCGCGCCGGTTTACCGGTATCTTATTCATCGGGATATGAGCTATTTGAGCTTATGAGCACGTACGCGAGGTACACGCTACTTCTTACTCCCCTCTGTCCAGTTTCGACCACTCCCCTGTACTTGGTACATGACTTGTTTTCGCTATGTATATATACACTGATAAAAAATGCAGTTGAATCAACTGAACATTCGGGCAACGACGTTCAAATAAATATTTTGCTGGCGAACAAAATATTTTAGTGCCTCAAAACTATTTTAGTGGAATCATCATAAAAGTTGCTGAATTAACCAATTTTTTAGTCGCATCAACAAAATATCCATTTGAATGTCTCTGCCCGAATCTTTAGTTGATGAAACTATATTTTTTTAACGATGTATATTGTTTGTATATTGTTTGATTGTTAGGAAATATGAGTCTGACGAAAACATGAAAATTGAATTGGAGAACTTCTAGAATTAAAATCTTACCTGTTCGTGAAAAGTCTCCTGGTTGAGGAACTTCATTGGCTCCAAATGGGAATGAAACTGCTCGACAACCGTGAGCTGTTTTTTCAACAGGTGCTCGATGATGTAGCCCATCGTCACGTCATCGGGTAGTCTTATTCGATCGCCCACGGTTATGAACTTTCCGCCACTGTAACAAACCAATTAAACAAATGGTTACTTTATCCATTGGAAAACAAAAAAAAGCATTCGCCGATTCGAAAGAGCAAATGATATCCTAATTTGTACTCGACAATGCTCAACAGACAATAAACATTTATGAATGATACGAAGTTACCTTTCTCGGTCAGTAACGAAAACTGCGACCCAATCTCTTTTTTTCTAGGGCCCTAAACTTTTCCGAGGAAGACGAAATAATTAGCTTCTACTGGACTGTTAGATGAAGCCGACAATAAGTTGCCTTCAACCCAAAATGTCGAGGACCCTTGAAAAAAATTAATTACAGTCTTCGTTACCGACTGAGTCTCCGGCACAAAGCCTCAAAATCCCACCGTCACCGTAGCAATAAAATAAAATGATAAATGGTCACGATAGATAGCAAAAAAAAGAGCATCTCCATAACTACAGATCGATCGAACTATAGATCGACTACAACACAATTCGATCCGCGAAACAAACGGTAACAGAATCTGCAAAAAAAAAAGGCGCCGTTAATACGTCGGCCGTAATCGCAAGCAGTGCTGTTGTTCAGTCGGCAATTATCGATTATTGATTGGCCGTGGCCAATGAGAATGAGCGATGAGGCCGGTAATCAGTGGAGGAGTTCCGAGCACTCACGAGAAATATGATGACGACGCGAGTTAAACGAGCTCGAGACTGCTGCTACTCATCGCGCTACATCGGTAGCCCAGCGATACAGAGCGACGGTTTAAGAAACAGCTTGGGGATAGCGTGGTGGAACAAGGTATAATGGAAAACGGCAAGGGTTAACAAACCCGAGGCACAGCGTCACGCGTAAGTCGTTACGGGAAGAAGAGATCTGCCCTCCCCCCCCCCCCCCCAACCTGTGAATGCATGAATCCCTAATTTAATGCGGATCATAAGCTGCGCATCACGGTCCAAGCTGGACGTGCGCAACGCCGGGCGCGCTCGGTGTCCGCATAATTTGATGTGCACTCTTGCTCGCTCGACTCGGTCCCGCGGACTAATGATACACCGCAAAATTGCGTGTCGTGGTTGATAATAAAATATGAAAAAACAAACAACAACAAAAATTTAATACCGAATTTAATAACTTCAAAACATTGGCCCAGTATGACGACGGTGGCGCCGTACACGGGACAGCGTTAATGCCGTATAAGATAGCCTGAGCGCGTCTCCGTATTTACCGAATATAAAAGCAGTAAAAACGAAAAGGGTTACACGGGAGCCAGTTTTTTTGGGATCAGAATTTTTGGAGCACGCTGCCTCGCGCCCAAATTGCAAACGGGATTGCCAACGACCGCTGAGATATCGCCGGTTCGCGACGATCGCCCCGGATGAAATCCGAGGCCGATAAACGATATGAATAAATTAAGAAGCTCAGAGTAGCGCCGTTGAAACGGAAGAGGAGACGGTCGGCCGGAACAGCCTGATCGCGTTCCGAAGCGTGCAAACGATCGGCGGAGCTTCGGTCGCAAAATATTAAATTTAAAAAACCAACAAGCAAAAAAAACAATAAAAGTTGAAAATTGGAATTTTCATAGCGCTTCCTCAGGTTCAGCGCGTAAAAGAACGTGAACATGCAGTATAGTTGTAGCTTTGAAGATTCGCAGGCTCACGATTATACATTTCCGATAAAAAAAATTCTCTATCCAAACAAATTTTCGTTATTCGTATCGTCAGCACTACGTCTAATGTTTTTTTTTACTGATCATGAATCTGCCACTTATTTCGCTTTTACATCAACAATTGAAACGGAAACGTGCATCTGTGCAAAGTACTAAAAAAAACGTCGCCCTTCACTTTGTCGGATCTGTGCTCGGTGCGAAAAAATACATGAAATTATGCGCTCCCGATTTTTTTTTTGCACCAGATTTTTACACAAGAAATCCAAATGATACCTTTTTATATAGTTTTTTCAAACCCGTTATTTCGTAACCCGTTCATCTTATGTATGTCTTGCCGTAGAATATGACAGGCACCTGAATTTTCCTGCGATTCCATAGAGAAACAGAGAAAACTTCTTTTTTTTTAATACGCAAAATCACTCATTTATACAATATTAATTATCAAAATCCCCGTAAAAGTTTTTATGTGGTCGTCGTTCAGGGACTATATTTAATCTGTTTTTTCACACTGACCACGAATCTACCAGTTATTTAGCACTTCCTCAATATTTAAAACGAAAACAGGTGTCTGTTGTGAGGTACGATATTTTTTTTATGTTGTTAAATTTAAACGGTTGGATCGATTCAACCCAATAACGCAAAATTTGCGAACGCCAGCGTGCGAACACACTTTTTTCAAAAAATTAAAGCTCTTATAAAATCTGAACGAGTGTCTCAATTATTGCGCAAATTGTAACAAACACAGGCATCTAACTGCTCTATTTGTGTGCAATAGAAAATTTCAACCCGATTCATAAAGCCGTTCTTGAGTTATAGGCGATTGAATTTTACAGGCCTGACACATACACACACACATCCATCCAGCCATTTTTTCTAAATGTGATTTTCCGATGTTTAAGAACATTCTGAACACGTTTTCATAAAAATCTCGAACATTTATTTTTTCGTGAAAACAAAGCTTCCTCTATGAGGAAGCAAAAAATGCACAAAAACACGTCAGGGAGATATTTGTGTAACATGAGAATAGCCTTGGGGATTGCAAAATATCGTTTGCGAGATAAGTTTATACTGAAACTGCGGTTGAAAGTTGTCGCGTAAAAGTGGGAGGACAATAAGAAAAAGAATAAAATGAAAAATACGAACATTGGCGAAACGGGTGTAACACGAGAGTTTTCTTGCGTCGACACCGGAGATATACAAAGTTTTCTGTGTTTGCGGTTGAAAAGTTGTCGCGTTAAAGTGGAAGAAGTCGCTCGGTGAGTCGATGACCGTTTGAAATGGAAAACCTCAAGGGAGCTCGCCGACCGAACGAGAGTGAGAGTGGGAATGGGACAGTGAACGTATACACAGAGGATACATTTCGCGAAATCTATCTAGACGACCATGCTGGAACAGTCGTTACACGACCGGTTATCGCCCGTGCGTATGTACTATTGGTCCCGTGAGATCGGAAATACAAGTTGAGAGACACGATTGAGCGGTAATCGAGATTAACCCTTCAACACTTGGATGGGGTCCGGTCGAGCCCGTCCCGCGAAATTACGAGCGCGAGGAGAAGAAACACCGATTCATAAACGATTACCGACAAACCTAATGGAACGTACACTGAGCGAAGGATCTAGTAAAAATGACCAATCAACTAAGAAAAATTACCATAGGACATAGTAGTACGGCGCCAGGGCGCCACCTATGGCAGAAAGTCTCAGAATTTCCAAGAATTTTTACCATAATATCTAAGAAAAATTCTTATAAATCCGGTACTTCCTACCATAGGTGTCGCCCTAACGCTCTACTGCTATATGCTATGGTAATATCTCTCAAGTGATATATTAGTTTTTACTAGATCCTTCTCTCAGTGTACAGGTATATAATTTTTCCAATAAATACATATTGAGTTGGATCTGCTCTTCAAATTCGATGAATTCAATAAACGTAAATTATAATTTTTTTAAATAATGTTGACTTTTACTTGAAATTCCGTCCGCGTCGCGATGACCTGACCTAGCAGTTCGTGGTTCATCCGGGAAGGGGGAGGTACTTTTTATATTATAAAATTTATCGGTTTCGTTGGATTTTTTGTTGTGAAATCAATAAATAAATTCGTTTAACTTGAGAAAATTACTCATTGAGTGAAATACGATTATTTTTTAACAATTGGGGACTGCGCAGGCCGTGAAAATCGTAACTACCGGTTTTCACTCGCCCGGCAGTTGCTCCCAATACATATATTTTCGATCGAGAAACCTTCGCAACGCGCAGTCGCTTTCAGGTGCCGAACGAAGCGCGGATACAACTGCAGGAATCGGATTTTTCCATATTTCGATAAGATCTCGTCACTCGCGAGCGGTTCATTGCAGTTATACGACATCTCGTCGGTTTTTCCTTATACCGGAAAAGCGGAAAGATTTTCTGACAAGACATCAGTTTCACATCGCATCAAAGAAATGGCTTCGAGACGAATGTACATCGTCCCGCAACATCATTTGTCGCAGCGGTCGCACGAAGCACGAATCCATGAAAAATGCGATACAGCGACATGGCTTTGGGAAAACCCGAATGCCGTCCGTACGCGCCGCATGAGAGTCAATTCCGGGCAGAAGTCCGTGTGCACAATAAAGCGAATGATAACCGCGGCTGCCTCGATACCACGGCAAGACACTCTACGTGGTTATGTGGATATCGCCATTTCTATAAAGTGCTCCCTAATTAAGTGTGGAATGCAAGGTGGATCGCCGATGCGATAAGGGGTATTCGTTGGCGCTCTCGCGGTCCATCGAAGATGCCGCACTTTCGCGCCAGACGGTATGAGAAGATTTCCTATGCATATATAATCTTATCCCCCCGTCCTGAAACTGCTGACGGCGGGGAAGCGAGCGGGACCGAGATCCGATACGATGCGTATACCAAATTAATTGATACAAGGGGACGAGTGCCCGCGAGAAGACTCCGCCAGCCCCTTCGTATAAACAGTTGGGGGGGGGGGGGGGGGGGGGAAGGAAATAAGTTATAGGTGTACTGGCTGCCGAGTGCCGGTGTACGGCATTTCGCTCTCGGATTGGAGAGCTCGTTCGGATTGCTGGCTGGGCGCTGCGTCTGGCACGTTCGGTACTCCGTGATAATAAATGCGAACGCGGCTGCTTTAACGACGCTAAAGCGGTTACCGATTTATACCGAAAGCCCGGGTACGCTCGGTGCTGCTGTGCCAGGCCGCTGCCGAGCTGGGCAATGCAATGCCGCTATAGGCGAGCGGGCATACCGCTCAACGGCAGGTGTTCCACGCGCACGTCGACAGCAACGAGCGCCACCAGAAGCATCTCTAATGCAATCTGCCCGTACAAGTATGCATGGGTGCGCGAACGTCGGTGTTACTGGAATGCTGCCGAATTCAGACGATCAGGAATGTACCTTCGGGTTTTCTAAATTATTCTGTTGGTGCGCGCGGACGACAATTATTGTACTTTTCCTCTGAATGTTCTTTGCCTTTGATCTCACCCGTTTCCGGTTTCGTCCAGGAAATATCCATGGTTCAGAAAATGCGATTTTCAAACGGGAGTGACGTATTTCCGGTATGATGTCTCTTCCTGTCGAAAAAAGAGATTTTCAAACCGGAAGTGACGTCACAGAATTACAAAAAAAAATCTTTGCCAAAGCAGCGGCGTAGCGTTACTCAGTGCTCAATTGGTTTTTGGAAGACCGTCGGCTTCGCTCTGTCTACCGATATGGAATTTTGGCATACGTTAGCCAGTATTGAGCCAGAGATGTGCCGCTTCTCCAGTTACAGCAAAATCCCACCTGGATGCTATTGAAGTGGTAAAGATTTAAAATATCGGGTTTTTCCCCGATACGAAGTCCTACCGATCAAATGCAACATGGACTTGTCCGGCTTGAGGCAGGCGTCGTTGACGATGTTGCAGTCAGGAAAGTGAGCGGTCGGTCATCCTCTTTTTTTCTATGAGCTGCGACAACATGGCCATGTGTGTCGTGAGAAAAATCGACGGTGGGCTTTCTCCGCGTCACTCGTTTGCGATCCGGCACAGGAGGCATTCGCTCTGTAGTGTGCTCCTCATCGTGGTCGAAGTAGATCGTGAGAAAGACGAAGCGAGAAGGAAGGAGAAAGAAAGACGGTCGTCGCAACAAGAAGAAAACGATGGGTTAAGGTGGACAAGGGAGGAAAGTGAAGAAGAGACGCGCGCCCGATCGCGGTATCGAACGGTTCGTGGACATAAATCGAGCCAATTAGAGGGCCAACAGGTAGTCACAACTTTGAGAGCATCAGTCGGCTGCCTCGCACTACCTGTATATCGGCTCGACTCACCCGAACGTCCCTCCGGACAAGACGGACAAATATCTTAAAGGCGTGCCGCCACTGCTGCCACGACGGACTCCGATCCTGGCCGAACTGCAGTGCAAACCGCTGCGAATCGTTGAACGGAAACAACTGCGAAGATTTCCGCGAATTTAAGTGTGGACTGAGATCCAAAGGCAAAATTCACTTTGGCCTTTGTAGTCACTTTTAGGAATGCGGAAAATGATGAAAAGTCTTGGGACGTCCTAAAACTGCCCTAGTTGAAATGGCATAGAGGGCCGATACTGGCCGATGTTGGGCAAACACTGGCCGACGCTATACCGATACCAATGTAGTGAAAAGACAAAGCAGAATGTGCTCTTGCTACTGCTGACCATGAAGAATTCATGAATATATTCATGGCGTAATAATTACAGAATAGCTCCGTTAAAATGATTAGACGGTCGGATGGGAATGATGAAGCATCTAAAATCGATAGGCGAAAATTGGGCATCAATGAAGATTACGTAGTATAATCGTTGAATCAACAAAAAAATCTTGGGTTCATGCATAATTCCACTCGACTGTCCCATCTCCGCCTACGAAGTAGCCACAATCTATATGCTAATTTCCATTTGGTTTTGCTTCCGCCGAGATTGCGAGAATTAAGACTGTAATTGATATTATCGATGAAATGAAAGCCGGACCTTGAGGTGGGTTCTCAATCGTATCTAGGTCGTGCACTGAGCTTTTTGCCGACACTTGATGAATGTGCACTTTGATCCATTTTATTCTGTTGGAGACACTCAGCACAGTCTTAATTTAATTCCGAAGGCTTTTGACCGCCTGGAAACCGGCGTTTTCAGACTGCCAAAGCCTTCATAGCGGTTCGAGGAAGATTTTCTAAAAAAATGAACGGTAATCAAGTAACCCATCAAATTTGGGTATTCCGTAAAAACCTAGAAATCACTGGAGACAATATTTAAGGCATTCTAGAAGATCTGAAAAAAATCAACTACAATTGAAACATCCAAAAATAATGATTCCACAGTTTTTCATTGGTAGATTTGATCCAATGGCCAGAAAAATCATTGAACGAACGAAGATCCAACGGCTACGGAAAAATTCAACACCGTGAAACGATTTACGATCGTTCAACGATCCAACAAGTTTTAACGACCCCAGCAACGTGCAACGTGCATCAACTATTCAGTAGTATCCAATGAACCGACAGCCTTAAACGAACCAGAGCCTATCAAACGATACCCGATGAATGGTAAACAGATACGCGCTGTCCGCTAGATTCGTTATAATACGACTGTGAGGTTTAATTCACTCGCGAGTGTAGGTCCCTCGGGAGGTTCGTTTAATTAACGAGTGTCCATTAACGAGACGATTAATCGCATCCCCGAGGACTCGCCGAGAACTGGTGCGTTCCATGTCTATGTGGAAAATTCAAAGTTTAAGCTCCGTCGACTTCCTCGTAAACATGGTAATCCGCTCTTCATTTCTCTATCTCCCAAGAGAGGGAACCCTGTCACGAATGAAATTCATTCGTAATCGTTCGCGTGACTATAGTGACGGAAGGTCGGAATCATCCAAGATATCGTTTCCCAGAGAAACAAGACGCATCAAAGCGTCAGGGATTGTTATGCAAATTGATTCGCCGCAGTTGCTAATAATGAGTCTTTCAAAAAATTGAAGCCAGATTACGTTTCAATATCAGGTAATTTTGTACAATTTGCTATCACCTAAAAATGGCGTGCGTTCCCCCAAAAGTGTTCATTTTGGGTCATCGAATAAGCGAAAGGGATTCGATAAGAGGAAGCACTGGCGCCCTGGCGGCCAGTTGGCCAGTGTTCGCCCAATGTCGGCCAGCACCGGTTCTGTGTGTCATTCCCACGAGAGCATTAATAAAGATCTCTTGCAAACTAAAGAGTATAAGCGATGAATGAGGATAAAAAGTAGCGAGTTATCCGCGATAAACCCAAAAATGTCTGCAGTCAGGAGGAGGACAAAGATCACAAGAACGAAACAAACTATAAGCGAAATCAAAATCTCTTTCTCTCATGGGTCCCGGAATAACGTCAAAAATTTTCATCGTGCCAATTAGAGCTCCGGATAAGAAATAAATAGTCCAGTGTGCTTAATTAACATTTTCTGTTTCGATTGGGCGGTTGTCCCTCCCCTCCGTCTTTCCACTTCGACCGCATCGTCCCTTCGGCCGTTTGCGGTTTCTCTGCCGTGGGACGCACTCATTAGCGAATACCACAATCGGATTCTCGTTCCCCCCGCGCATACCCACACACGCGCGGACACCCCTTCGTTGTTCGTTCCTCGTCCTTGTCCCCTGTCGCCGTTGACCGGATCCGCGTCCTCGCCATCTCGCCGACCGAATGGCCGGTTCTCTTCGCGGCGGCAAGGTTTCTATAGCCTTTTTAATTGGGCAGATTAGCCCCGAAATCGCGCGGCCCTCGAATCTCCACCGTACTCCCTCGACTCACTTTCCACGGTCCAGCCTCTTCCGCACCCAACCTCCGGCACCTTCCATTGCTGTTTGCACAACCGGCATCAACAACTGGGCAACTATCGCCCAGCTATAAAGCTTCACCAGAAGACAAACTTTCTTTCGTCCCTCATCGCTTCTTTATTCTCTCCTTTTCTCGTCTCTTCCTTTTTTATCTCCATCCGCCAAACCTCGCCGTCTCTTACGGCTCTTTCATTCCCTGCTCGCTCCTCAGCGCTTCGTCTTTCACGAATCCGCTCGAAGTGCAAGCGGTGAAGTTTCTTTCCATCCTACGGCTTTAGTTGGGTCCTCAAGATTGGAACGAACGCGTTGCTCATCCCGCCGCCCAATTCCTCTTTCGGCTTTTCTAACACAGGGAGAAGAGAGCGAAGATGGTCGGAATTGACCGCGGGAGAAGAGCGGGGACGAAAGGGGATCCATGATTCGGCGGAGCGGCGAAACACCGCGAATATCGGTCTCGTTAAAATACCTGGCGACGAAATCGAAATTTCGGGGTTAAGTGGGTGAGAGGACCGCTATCCTTGTAGCCATACGACTTCTCTTCTTTATTCGTTTAATCTCTTTTCATTCGTTCCTTCTCCCTTCCATCCCTCTGCTCCCTTATATTTCGCTTCGTTTATCCCTGCGGTCGTTCGCTTTCCTTCTCACTCGGCATCCAGCCTATCGGTCGTCTTTCTTTCGCCGAAAATGTTCACCTCCCGGTCGGTCCACGGGGAGTTTCGTGTTACAAGTAATGGCTGAGGAGAGCCCGGCCTCTGCGTCACCCGAACGTAGCTCATGTGAACCTTGTGGAAAAGCGAACTTTGCGCTACCCTCGCGAGAATTCCTGTAACATTCTTCATTAACAAGACGAAAAGGGGACCAAGGAATTCCGTGATCTTCCGATGGACATTCGTCACCATGAGAAATTGCGCCGGGTGCGCTGCTGCGTGAATCGGTTGATCGAACGACAAAAAAATTTATGTCCCGGGCTTCTTAACGAATTCTTCGAGGAAGATAGGAGATTACAGGCGAGACATAGGACGATGCTTTGAGGAGTTGTGTTTGATATATTCGTGGCTGTGTCCGGACGGGCGCGTGTGCGAGGCATCTTTGAGAAGACGATCCTCTCTCTGGTTTCCATTCAAACGCGCATTATTGAAAATAGTGTTTCCGTAAGATTGACACGACTTTAAGGATTGGTATGGAAAATTTACCCGTCCATCGGGCCTGTGATTGTGTATAAGCGCGAGAGGATACACCTATAGTAATGGTGGGGAATATGGCCCACCCCTACTAGCACACTGGAAAAAAAGTTTGCTTGCGTATTGACAAAGAAAAAAATTCTTATTTCAATTCTACTTTGAATTCTTACGATTCCATGTGATATTGACACAACGACGGCAAGACTGCCAAGGCTACATGTTATCGCTTCAATCGCGTATGGAATTGTAAGAATTGAAAGTAGTATTGGGATAAAAATTTTTCCTTTGGTAGCCCGCAAGCGAATTTTACTTGAGTCATTGATCTATTTTTTCTGTGCACGTAAATCAATGATGTGCGGACCGGACCAACTTCCCCACTTTTGGCCTATCTGGGTTTACATCAACCACAAGAATACCCAATGTACTTTCGGTAAACGTTCGAGTATAGCCTTCTCTTCGTCTACATTTGGAAGAACGAAACGATAACGATATCCTCTTTCGATACGACATCGGGGAGCTACGAGTCTGCCGATTTCCATAAAGAAGCCAAGCCGTGGCTTCGCTCTCAGGTAGAAAAGTAGCGGAACATTGCCTACCGGTCTTATCGAAGCGGAAGGAAAGTAAGGTGAGGCGCGGCAAGAAAAGGGCCAAGTTCCCGGGGAGGCTTATCGATCGGTGATCTCGCGGATGCAAGGTGGATATCCGACAGCGGGGATCGTAAGGAATCGATCGCCGATCGGATGCTCTCTCGGCACGAAACGGGTTGCACGTGTACGAATATGGTGGCAATAAAACGAGACTGGCATCGGCAGGAGCGAGGCGCACGGCAAGCGCGGCGCTCAATGGAATTGAGACGTTACGCGGGTCTCAGAGAACAGGCGCCGCGCGTCGCTGCGCCAACTTAGCGATCGGCAGAGTCACGGATAACTGGGCTCTGCTGCACCTTGGCTCTTCGAGTTGCGAGCGAGCCGCCGGTTCACCGTACTATACACCCCGAGCGGCTGATCGCCCCGGACGGGAAAAAAAGTATATGCAGAAAATACACTGAAAGATGTATTAAAAATATAAACATGTTCTCCCGGAAATATATTCTGAATACAAATTATATACTTTTCGTATACGCGGAAATACATATATTTTTTTTATATTCGCAATGGCTACATCCATCACGCAGGGGAGAGCGGGGCAAAATGGGACAGTGGGGCAAAACGGGATAATGGGACAAAAAGCAATTTTTCAATAACTTCTGGGACGGTGGCGGTAATGGTAAGCGGGGCAAAACGGTCTTGAAAATCCGGATGTATCGTTGGGACAAAATGGGCCATCCAAAAATTATTGTAAAATTGAGTTTTGCCCCCGCTGTCCCATTTTGCCCCGCCGTCCCCTATATCTCATAATATTTGTATTGTATAAAATTTTTCGGGAAGAGGTGATTTAAATTACGCACAGGGCATGCGTGCGCCGCAGTGACGTGGGAGTCCTACGTGTATTCCCTACGGTGCAGTAATGGTAATGGCAGAATAGTAACAGTGTTACTATAACACAGGATGGAATTAACGCGTTACAAAGAACGGCCGTAAAAACCTCAAAGACGCCATGGGATATATCGTCAGCTGGGAGACACAAGGGCGCAACTCACATCATGTAACATGCAGAACGATGTGGGGTTGCGCCCTTCCGTTTCTTAGTTGTCGATATATACAGGGGCGCTATCCGGCACCTCTTTTCGCTTTGAGTTCAAGTTGCGGCGGTAACGGACGATGAGAGATCCATAGATCACGGCCGGACCGCTATACCGGCTGCTCCCCTCGGCCGACTATTGGAATGCCCAAATTGGTTTTACGACCCGCGGGCCTGTTAGATACGCGAGGCGTTATCGATGCGGAAAAGGAATCCAATTAGGCGCGGGCAATAATCGAAGGGACTCCGAGTCGTACACCGCGCTTTTTAACTTTTGCATATTTTCAAAATTATTTATTTACTTTTTTTTTATTTGCATATCACTACTTTTTTCGTTACTGACCTGTGTCCGGAATTAGAGGGGTAAAATTGAAGGTTCAACCGTGCGTCGATTAGAACAAGAATCGAGACTACGGTGTAGAAGATCTAGCACGACAAGTTAACGAATCATTATTCTCGGAACGAAAGACACTATATTGTTTCCGTTCGACTCGGCGAATTAGCATATTTCGACATCTTTTTTTTTTTAATAGCGTCGCGATAAAATAAGATACACCGAAGAGATTTTAGTTTTCGGTATCTGAGACTCTTAATTACCTTCGGACTGGTTAAATGAGCCTGAGTTGATGAAACGAGGAGATTTTCTCAGTCTCCCGATTTTTAATTGCCAATGAACGGACCGGATCCGTTGCGGAATCGATGTTAATTCTTTTTTTTTTCGTTCTTTCCGCGGTGAGTCTCTCATCTCATTCCGTATGCACGATGTCCAAATTCGGACGGCAGAATCGATAAAACCCCTAACTAATCATTTCCAGGTTGCGCGTACGCATTATTTTATTTAGATTTTTTCCATTTTTTTTTTTTTCTTTTTTTTTTTTTTTTTTAGATTTACTTCGATCTCAACGGGCTTTCCGGGAACGAAGAGAATCCGTTGGGATTTGAAGAGCGAGTTTCACGAAACGAGAACTCTTTAATGAGAGAGGGGTAATCTGCGAAGGACGAACCGCAGCTGGAAAGACGTTTAGCGGTAATAAATAGTCAACGATGTTCTTACCGCTGCCACAAACAGGTTGAGAGCTCGTGGGAGGATGAGCGAGGGAATTTCGTCGCGAAGCGAGTTTATTGAACGGAGAAAACAAGAATGAGGGAAACAAGAGAGAAATTAAAATTAATTCGAATTCGAGGCGAAAAACTCTGCGAACCTGACGAAACCGAAAGAGCACTATTTGGTCATCAGAACAAATTACATAAAATAATTTCATAATAAATAGCAAAACAAAAAAAAAATTATAATGAAGACATACCTAATTGCTATATACAGCAAATAATTCCATAAAAATGATAAAAAGGTACATAACACTCTGCATTCCGAAAAATGATATTTTAGGTAGACCTTCCGGTAAAAAGTTGTGTATTTCGCATGCCGCAGATATTATGCGCGAGGCATAATCAACGAGCAATGTATGGGGAAGGGGACACGCAAGAGGCAAAGCCGGAAGGGCGCAGAGTAATGATGAAGAAGGGAAGGAGAGATGGGAAGAGAAACAGCATGCGGCATATCCTGTCGTTGAGCAGCAAACAGCAAGAGGTGCTGATAGTTGACTGTGTAACGCCGTGCGGCGTACGAGTACCTATGTATGCACACAAGACACACTCGGCGGTATTGCGTATCGCGGATATGTACGTGGGCGGCAATCAGCCGTTCGTCTCGGGAGCATTTCGACGAGCGAGCGGCTTCTTATTGCTTCTTGCATCGCGGTTAATTAAGACCCTGAAGGACGCCCGTCTGTCTGTCCTCCTGTTCGTTTGCCAGCGCGCTCACCGGACCTCCCCATTACATTCAGCTTTGTTCGTTGATTGACGTCTAATACGATCCGAGATCATACGATTCCGGACCTCCTTTTCCAGCTGTCTTCTCCTCTTTCCTTTTCGACAACAATGGCGAGTGTTAGCAGCATTATCGTATCTTACAGGCCGGGAGGAGTCTGAGAAAGATTGCTCGGTGAGCGGGAGAAATTACCAAATCGACACGGCGTCGAAGGGCTGCCTCAAAAGAGTTTGTGAAATTTTTCATTCTCACTGAACCGAAATCAAATAACCGGAGAAATGAAATTTACAGATCACTGACCCGCAATTTTCTTTTGCTCGCGAAAAGTGCTCCAGAGAATTGGATGATTGTTCAAAACAATTACGTGACGCCTCCTCAAAGTAGTACTTTAAGGAGGTGGCTTAATATCTGTGTAATTTCCTGAAACTATCGAAGATGTCATTTACAATTACCACACTACCTTTCGAAGACGTCTTTCTCATGGAAATCCGGCCAAAAGTGTGTTTACATAAAAATGTTATTATCGTTTGCCCTTCGACGTGTAATTTCTTTTATCAAGCAGGCATTTAATGAAAAAAATTATCTTGATAGCTGGAACAATCATCTTATTGAGGAAAGATAGAAGTAAAATCTTTTGATTTTATAGCGTCTCCCGATATTTTTCGCGCGGACTCCGGTTCGAAATCTATGCCTCCGAGTCTGATAGCGATCACGTTCAAGGTGCGTCGTTCACCTCGTGCGATGCGAGGAACCGCGAAGCGTGACGCGACCGTAAGTAATGTCCATACAGCGCCGGTGGCTCGACGCTTCTGCTCGCAGCTCCTCCCCCGGGTCTCGTGGTTGAAGGCGTCCCGAGACGTCCTGGCAGCCAACGTGAGAACAGGGCGCGCGACTCCGAGGGTAGACGCGCGTACTTGCTTCGCTGAGCGCGATAATTGCGAGAACGTAGGAAACTCCGCGCGTCCGGAACGTAATTGCGCGCGAATCTGTTTCGCCTGCTCCCACTCGGTCGACGTCGTCCTCAGCGATGCTTGATCGCAGACACTTTGAACATTTTGGCTAGACGAAATTATCTCTCACCCGACGAATATAACCAGTGCGGCGCGCAAGAGCGTAGCTGTTCGTGTCCGCATAATTTATGGATTCGCGTCTTTTGGTCTAAGGTAAAAGCGGCGATTATGGACAGCGCGTGTTAATTAAAAAGAAGAATGTAGAACTTCATGCGTTTACTTGTACTGATAACAGTCAGATATTCCAAGTGTTGAACCTTGACTTTGATGAGAATTAATAATATCACACGAGCTCACTTGATTTTCATTGACCATCTGGAGTTCGTTAATATGGAATCCGTATTACCGAATTATTGTGGCCGTATGGTGCTCGGTATTATGGACCACCCTTTCATCTCCTTACGATAGTGAAACCGACTTCATTTCCATGAAAATTTGAGAAACTTCTGAAGAAACTTTAATTCAATTATCTGGCCGAAACCTTCCTGAGACATCCGCAGGTGTTCCACTATTAGCTGACCCGTATGGTCCACATTACCCAGCATGCAAAAAACAATGAGTAAGATGGGCCATCGCGTGACGTTTGTGAAAAACAAAAAACATAAAAATACTTCATTGCCAGACCCATTTGAAAACAACGGTCGCAGCTGCGCAGCGATACGAAGAACAACAGAGAGCGGTTTTCCTGTCTTTGGCATTAAAAAAAAAAAAAAAGCGAAAAGGTCGATCGACCCGACCTGTTCCACGGTTCCACGTTCTCCGATCTAATACGTGACCCGAGGATGCTTCCGTGAGAGTATCTGGTACCAGTGTTGTATAAGGAGGTACGCCTGCTGAAGAACGGGTGCGCGGGCGCGTTCGCGCGTGCGGTTGCGGGAACCGTTCGTCGTCGAGGCTGCGGAAGATCCAATTGAAAAAGAAAAAACAAAAAGATCGGTAGCTCGGCGGTTACGCGAAACCTTCCTCTGGGAAATCCCAAGCGGTTTGCAGGACGTCCGTGCCGCGAACGCGAGGAGGAAGGTGAAGGGCGAGGCAAACATTACGGAATCTTGATCGAGTTTGAATCGACTTTGAATCGAGCAGTCGTCGTGGAAGGCTCTCGGCATCTCTCTCAGGATAATAAAGAGGGAGAGGGAAAATATAGAAGAAGGATCGAGCCCGGGTCATCCGGGTAGACGAGCTCGTTCGTCAACGTCGTATCTATTTTCTCTCCGCGTCCTCCTCCGTTCGTTCCGTTCCCGCTTCCTTATTCTCTTATCCTACCCTCTTCTCCAGGCGTTTCGGTACGAGGGCGCTTGCGCTCTCCGCCGAGCGAGGCGTGAACTTGACATTACAGTTCACTCATCCCCAATTTCGATCCAGTAGCTCAATCTTCATCTGGTACGGCATCGGAGGGACCCGCGAAGATTAGAAGAAGAAAAGAGAATGAAAGAAAGAAAAAAAAGTAACAAGTTTCCCGGCCGTCGGGTCGTCTCCCCTTCGAATCACTTTGAAACCTTCCGACGCCCGGCAAGAAACCCGGCCATAGAAGTGATAAATTGCGATTACCCTTGGTTTTCGTTTTAGCAAAACAGCGGAGTAAATTTCTCGGTGATACAACCACGATCGCACTCATTATAGTCTCGTTACTTATAGCGACAACCCCCCGGTGAAACTCCGCCGATACCAACCGTGACGAAGTACAAAAACATTTCATTTATATAATAATTTGTAATGATAACAATAATGACTGTAATGATAACGATGATTCGATAATAATAGTGGTGTCTGGATGAGTGGAGTCGGACGGGACCCCGGCTATTAGTAAATTGGATGATACAACAGAAGCGAGGGTTTCCTCGGTACGTTGACTCGCGAGAGGCTTGTCAGTGACGGTCACCGTCTGTCTGTCCGTCCGTCGTCCCTGAATGGAAAAGCGGTTCGATGCACTTGCCGCTCAAGCCAACAGGTTGCGTCAGTTCCTTGCTCACTTTTTCTCGTCTCTGTCTCTTCACTCTCCGTCCTTGTCGTACGCTGGTTTTTTTTTTTTTTTTTTTTTCAATTCTCTTTCTCCGCTCTTCTCTTACGTCGCCTCGGTCTGCCGGTACATTGGAGTGGTAAACACGGCCGGTCAATTCGATCGGGCCGAGTGGATAATAGCGATGAGAAGTCACAAGTAACGCAACGAAATTGTGAAAGAGCAGAAAGAGATGCGAAGCTTTAAGTATGTCAGGAGCTATAACTGCGTCGAGAGCTCGCAAAAGCCCTCCCAGGTGACGGGCTTTTTTTTGTCGAGCTCCGCATGCGCTTGCCGCTCGATGAGCGGTCGAGGAGTCGCGCGCTCGGTAGTCGTTTCTACCTCATTCGCGTACTTATACATGCCATATCCTGGAGAGCAAACCGTATAAGGAAGTCGGCGGGGCAGACCGGCGAAAGAGGCGAAGATCGCTCGGGTATGAAAAAAAATTAAAAAAATAAGCCAGATGAAGAGAGTGAGCCGGCCTGAAACCCGCCAGGAAACTGCATTACTCCGCTGGCTACTCAGTTGGCAACTGGATGAGAGATGAATGACTGCCCGAGTCGGAAGGTAATAGGAGAGAATACACTCGCGAGAGAACGGAGAGATTGGATAAGAAAATAACATTGGGGTGGGAGAGTAAAAAAGGATCTCGTTAAAGATTCAACGCGGTATTTCCAAGATATATTACACTCAAGGATAATCGTTATGATTTATGATTGATGAGTAATTTAATTAATTAAATTACCGGGAGGCAGGGATAAGCTACTTGCCTTCCTCGCTTTTCTGATGTTGTGCGCTGCACACGGGAGAATTATAACACCGCGCATGGGATGTTCGAATATAGATAGAGTTTATGCCTTCAATAATCGTTGTTATCCTGCCGAGAATATTGGCACTAGTCGGAGTGAAGAGGAGGGAGGATTAGAATTCGATTGGATTTTTTTTTTCTATTTTGGATTCGTGCTTTTGGGAAACCGAACAGCCAGCGGGTGTTCGACATTCATTTGTCAAGGTGGTAAGGTGAATGACGCCCGATTGATCCAACTGAACTGGTGCGGTTCATAGAAAACCGATTACCACGATTGAAACGATGAGCTTAAAACGTCGGTGCTGTAATGGAAACGAAGAATGTAAAAGATGATAGGGGCGTAGCCGATCTTTAAAGAGCATTTTCACGGTCCGTGATTCGAGGTACCTGACCACCGACGTGCGCGGGACTCATCCAACCCGTTCGACTCGCAAGGAGTCGTGTCGTTCGTGCGATGCGTGACCGATAGCGTTGCGTGTAACCCTTTTTTTTACGAAGTCAACTAAAAAACGTCAGACCTACTCCCTAAAAGAAATTTTACCGTACGGTATGACAGGAGTTACCTTATCCAAGCTGACTATAGTGTTGCTTATTTTTTGTTTGTTAAACGATTATTCACTTCGGTCGACGAAAATATGCTTGAATTCATTATAAATTTGTCTGGACATCCGTCAACCAATTTCTTTTTCTCATTGCAATGACGATAACACTGATATAAACAGAAAAATTGCAAACTCACCCAGCAACCGGTACCATTTTGAGCGCGAGCGCCCGACTGATGCAGAAACCAGCGCCACCCGTGGCGAACCAAAACTTGACCTTCTGCTGCAACAAAGAAATCCCAGAGACGCCTCGTTATATGATTGATCAGAGGTACGGTAAACAACAAATCACAGTAGGTCAACTAAATTGCCTAAAAAATTGACCGAATGTGTATATTAAAGAAACAGGAGTCAGGGATAGCTGGCTATCATCCCGGATGGTAACTATTATAACTATTACGTCGTATGAGAATCAATACATGTTCTTTAATCAAATTTTTGGTTGCTTAAGTTAAATCAATTAAAATAAAATCAGACCTATAAGATAGGTTTAATGTATTTCCGGCTTACTTCTAGTTTTTACGTTATTGATTGTAATATCTCACAAACCGCAAACTGCTCGGTGACCAAAAATGATATCCGAAATGTCAGTGAGACGTTATCAGTTGTCAATTACTGCACTCGACGGATCACCGAATAAACTCCATCTTCATTCATTCAAGTTACCGCACACGCAGGTTATGAGAATGGAAGAGAGGGAGAGAGAAACAGGAGGAATGAAACCTCTTTCGAGTTGGAAACATCGGCTAGTCTCTCAGTCTCCGGGGAGATCCATTAGCGAAGATTGCTCGGCAGATTGTTGAGCCGGCCAGTAGCAATGCAACAGAAGCAGAAGCATCGATCGATCATTGTAGTCGGCGAGGCTCTCCTCCAGATATACGTCTTTCTAGTTTTGGTTGACTTCAAAAAGCTGAATTGTTTGGTCGAGATAAGAACGGGTCGCGCAGGAGGCATCAACCCTTTTCACCGGCCCGCAACCGCAGCGAAAGATCAATCATCTAAAAAGTCTGCCGGACGACTTTCCGGCTGCGCATCATCTCCCTAATGACCGTGTTGTCTTCAAATTTTCGTAAAATTCCCAACATGAAACTTGGGTGACATAGTTTTCTTCGTTTCTTTTATCTTGTCTACTACCTCCTTATTTCCCAGCTTTTTCCATCTTTTTTTACAGCTCATTGATCAATGTTGACCTAGAAACCTTTATAATTAATCCTCCAATAAGTCACAAGAAAATCCCCACCATCTAATTTTTTTACGCTAACGAACTACGTCTACTGGCGCATCCATATTACAGCATCAAAAATAGATAGTAAGATTTTATCAATTTTTGTATTCTGAATAGTCTGATACTGGCTATGCCTTATTTAAATAGTTCGTGGTACCTAGTATCAGCATTTAGAAACTCTCGTCATTCCGTAACCAAGTTATTCCTCTCAGCGCCGGTATCGACTTTTTGTCTGTTGTCCAAAAAATGTTGATTCATCATTATGTTCGAGACGTCAGAAATCGTATACATTACTAATAATATTCAGGACATTCGTGATTGCACGATCGTTTCTTTCGTCGACCCCTGAATGCGATTGTGTTGAGTCCCGGACGGCGGATACGAGTGTCGGCGCACTACTATAAGTGGCATTGCAGCAACACCCACAAGTTTTCAATGCCGGAGAGAACGGCAGTGTGTATCTTTGAGTGGCTGGCGCGCGGTTATCAAACTCGAATAAAGAGACTCAGGTGAGGCCCGAGTTGAGAGTCGGAGTGCGGTGACCGGCAACGACATCTACATGCCGTCTATGGGCGTTTCCGGGTCACCGCACGGTAACACAGCGGAGCGGTTCAACCGCAAAACATCCGGGATGAATTATGAGAGGTTTAATTATAATAAATCTTTTCATTTTCTGATGCACCGCCGCGACCCTTTACTTAACTATCCCAGGGATACGTTCAGCGTGTCGGAGTGTGCACGAGGAGGATCATTTTTCTCGCTTCGGCGCTAACTAGACAGCGGCCGATGGGTGTATGGTACGTTCATCGATTATACGTTCAATCAATCTTATCACGCTTCAATGAAGAGAGGCTTATTACAGTGGGCTCTGGCCTTCTGGATCTACCAGCGGCTTTCTCGAGGTCGACGTTGCTCACTGATATTGCTGACGCTACACTCTTCTACATTCGGCTCATTACCGATCACATCTCACCGCAGATGATGTCCAAGCCTTCGTCTAAACTACGAAGAGTCTGATGATTAATGCTGAAAGATTTAATGAACAACTCCGTTCTTCTTCACAATTAGCGGTCTCACCCAGTACACCTGCACACTTCCCGTCATTGATGCGTGGTCTTTCTAGATATCTTGGTCGATGATTTAGTGGGATCGAAGATATCAAGGAAAACATCCAGTCTTGCTAGATGTGTTGCTGGATGTTTTGCTGGATGTCTTGGTGAATGTCTTAGTGAATGTCTTGGTGAATGTCTTGGTGAATGTCTTGGTGAATGTCTTGGTGAATGTCTTGGTGGATGTCTTGGTGGATGTCTTGGTGGATGTCTTGGTGGATGTCTTGGTGGATGTCTTGGTGGATGTCTTGGTGGATGTCTTGTTAGATGTCTTGTTGGATGTTTTACTTGATATCTTCTTTACTATTAAGGCTTCGAGGAAGAGATCCAGCAAGATAGAAAAACCAGAAAAAACAGGAATCAATGACAGGCTGTGTACATCCGACTTCACAAAAATCCTACCTTCCGGAGAAACATACGAGCGAGCGACTGCATTTTTCATTCGGTCATGCAGTGCTCCGTGCATCATTACTGTTCAACATTTTTCTTCTCGAACCCTAGCCAACACCGTCGAATACGTGGATTTCCGACGGGATGATCAATCAATCTCTGTCGCATCCATCAAACGAAAAAAAAGAACAATATACATTCGGCCGTTGACGCATTGACCCGGCTGGTCGATGGCTTTCGGTACACTCATAGAGAGCAGTCGCTCGTCTGTTCCATTCCGGCGTTTCCGGATCGCGACTGCTGGACATTTGGACGTTCCTGCCCGATTGCACTGACCTGGAAACGACGAGAACCACGACAGAGGCCGTAACACAACCGACTGGAGAATCGGGGGAAACGTTAGCTGTAACGTTCCGCCACGTTGCCTACCATCAGTGAATTATGGCCGGTGTGGTCCTGGATCGTGGCGCGATCGCCAGGAGCGATCCAGTCGCTCGGGGCCGAGACTCCTGGTGCTCTGTTGGTGCAACGGCCATTAAGCCTAGCTTCCTAGGAGCTAAACGGGCAAACGATAGCATCGTTTTGCTGGCCGGCGAACTCGAGCCACCGCGAGTGCTGAGTTCTCCGGCCATGCGAGCTCTTACTGACCATGGGCTCGCTCCGTTCGTTCTCCAATTTAACTGGGTGTGGTACGTGGCTCGTGAGATATACAGGCAGTTAGCTTTACAACACACGTACAACGATTATTCGCACGTGGACGTAGCTGTACTATAACCTGTTTCGTAGAACACGACTTACACATTCGAATCGTACATACACCGTACTATATGTTAACGGAAATATGTCGCAAAAAAAAGGCGTTCTAATGGTAACATAACGAGGTACACGGAACCGTTGAACCACACTTCAGCCAAACTGCGAATGAGATACTCGGGGCGCAATGTGACACGAAATACCGTGTTGCAGCATCAAAAATGTACTCAATAAGATTCACCAAAGTGGGAGTTCGCCCAACGTCGGCCAACGCTGGTCCTGTGTGTCTTCCTACCAGGGTTAATGGTTAAAATTCATGTGTTTCTTAGCTTGTTTCGCAACCTTTCGCATATGATCACAAGTCGGTAAGATTATTCTGTAGAAGCGAATACGCGGATGCGATACATAGTTGAAGAGGTACCAGATGGATAGCGCATAAGTATTATACCACCGCGTGCCGGAATGACCAGCCCACTGGTCAGCACGCGGCCCTCCGCGACCGTAAGCCCGCGGAAACTGAGATCCAACCGAGCGTTACCGTTACCGCGCGCGCGCGCCCGGATAACGCCGGGCTTATTACGATTCCGCGGCTCCATGCGCGCCTGTGGCAACCAACGCGGAGGCAATCTCGCGCCCGGAGAGAGAACGAGAGGAATCGTGCGCCAGACACGATCGCATGTGCACCACGAATCGCTACTGCTATATAGGCGCTAATGCGTTTATTAGAGAACGAGATAAGCTCCGATACACCGTCTACGCTGAATGTGCTCGCTGAAAAGGATGTGAGGGGAAAATGCTTCGGTCAATGAAAAATATCGGATTGTCCGATAATGATGTCGGTACTGGTACAGCGAGTGCATCCATGTACGCGATACACTTTTTCAAGAAACCGATCTGTGGTCTAACGCGCAATCCGGCTTATCTGTTTCTGCACAATATCGTTGAGCCTTTTAAGCATCTAATTGCACGATGATAACGGTAGTATGAATGTCCAGACCTGCATGAATACGCAACCTGGTAAATTATCTCAGCAACCGTATAATGGTTAATTATGATGCAATCGGTAAAACCTAGCAAAAACTATTACCTTAAAAATGACTGGGGAGAGTAGAGCAAAATGGACTTTCTTTACTATCTTTTTTACGGTCAGCATTGGCACAGCGTCGGTCAGTGTTCGCCCAACGCCGGCCAGTACCGGTCCCGTGTGCCATTCCCACTGGGGCTACGGCTATTGGTACCGATATCGGAATATGGTTTCGCGTTCTGCGAGCCTCCTCACCACATCGTAATCAACGTAAGACAAATTTATAATTAATTCCGATTGGAAAAACCGATAACACAACGAGCTTCACTGACAATCAACAAATCATTAATACAATCCCCGCCGTTGCGGCAGCCTTCGAGAATACCCGACATGTTTATAGATCTGATGGTAGATCATGATATATCTCAGGGTACACAGGAGGACATAAAGTAGCGGGTGGATTTCTCGTGCATCGCAGTTATTATATAGCGAAGAGCAGAGGCATGCATGCATGCACGCGGGGCAGAAGGATCGTAGCTGAGGGTACCGCCTAGCGGAGTAACTCGACCGCCTTGTAAAGCGTGAACGACGATGGGACTGAGAAGCGAATAGCGGGAGGAGGACGAAAAATGAGTAATAAGAAGAAAAAGGGGGCGGAAGATGCCGAAGCAGAAGCAGAAGTACAGAGAGAGAACTTACAGTAAAATAAATAAAATAAAAATATATTTTTAAAAAAACCTTACAAAACGACGACGACGACGACGACTGGAGAGCACCCGCCAGTGGAATTCATATTAGATATACAAGACGAGATAAATATGGGAGAGGAGAGCGATATTATCGGAGGGGCCTTTATAGGAGCCCGAGGTCCGAGACAGAGCGAGGAAACAGCGGGGAGCGGAGAACGAGAAAGCAGATCGAAAAGTGAGGGCATGAGCAGCGGAGCGAGCGGTAAAATAGGAAATCGCAGGCCGCTGAGCGAGACGCCGAATGACAGAGCGAAAAACAAGAAATCCCCGGAGAATGAGGGGAAAAGAGCGCCGCGGAACGAGGAGGGGTTAAAGGATGGAGCGGATAGTGAGAGGAACCGGGAGGAGGAAGAAAACGCGGAGCGAGATCGCGAGGAGTTGCAGGGGGCCATTTGAATAACGTAACATCGTGTTGGCATCGGGGATAGTCACGAAGAAGCCGCGCGCTGGTTTGGCTTCTGCTTCTGTCGGTGCTTCTGGCTTGGCCCCCGAACGCCGGATGCGAAGAAGAAGCAGCGGGGTATGAGGAAGAGATGAGACGCAGGGGGGTTTTTCAGGAAGGAGGGTGGTCGGGGTCACACGCTACTTACTCTTATTGTTCGAGAATGCCGAGTTCCATCGCGTGTACGACAAAGCAGAACAATACCGAGGCACCACCGTTCGACCACCGTCGCGGCGACCGCGCGCATCCCACGTACATAGTCCACATACCGCAGTTCCCAAACGAGATAGATATAAACGTAATGGCGCGGTGGTTTCGTGCTGGCGAGTGGCGATCTTCCTTCGCGAGCGTTTTACCGTGTTTCCTACATCCTCCATTATTCCTATCGTTTTGTGTTCAGCACTTTGCTCTGTACTAGCATTCGTAATGGTATTGAGGTGTTCTTGGTTTTTTTTTTAAGCTTCAAAGCCTGACTGTTTTCTTTATTGGGGTAAAACTGAAGTCAAGGCTGAATCTCCTGGCGCTAGGACGCAGCAGTATTGCAAACATTGCACCCAATGGCTGATCGATGAAATACCAGATTTGCATAATCGGACATGTATCGAAAGACTATGTACATTTTTTTGTTGATTTAAAATAACGACAGAACCGTTATGCGGCCGACTGGGTTGGATAGGCCCAGAACCGTGCGACACGTATAAAGGTACATCGATGAAAAATGAAAGTGCAGTAACGTTGTATGATCTCTATTCGTTCACGGGCAGTAGATTCGTTTCGGAAAGGGAAACTATTTATTTTAACGATGAACGCTTCAACGCACGCTATAGGAATGGCACACAAGACCGGCAGACTTTGGGCGAACACTGGCCGCCGCTTTGCCAACACTGGCCCCGTGTGGCGCTCCCACTAAGGAGAATGCTTATAATTTCAGATGGCAACATCAACTTCCAAAGGGTCAACGACGCTGTATCGTTGTGACAAAGATCCCTATACCGGTATAACTGGGAGATGGTTCAATGAAGGCTGCACGCACTCGAGCATCCCGTGACCGTGAAAAATTGCAGGCACAGAGGGCGATAACTAAAGAGAAGGAAGAAGTTAATTTTCTTTGAAGGCTAGCCGGCACCTGTCTCGCGGTTATTGGTACCGGTAAGAAATGAAGAATCGTTGAGACATCTAGGCGTATCAACGGGCCGTCGGGACCGGCTTCGAACGACAGGCGGTGCCTGGAATCGCGCGCCTCACGTACGAGACGAGACAGGAGACGAGGAGGCAATCAGTCAGTAATTTTAATTATCGCACGCGTATTTACGACTCGGAATCGCTTCGATCTCGAAACGGTCGGCGATCTCGGTACATCTCCGAGAGGATCCACGCAGCTTCATAGCGCAGCTTTATATATATAGTGTAACACCGCTGGCCGACTCGCTGGCTAGCTCATCGGATCGTTGGACGGCTTACTGGCTGGTTCGCTGGCTCGCCGGTAACGAAGAGCGTCTATCTCGATCGGGACGCGAGATTGTACCGGGCTCTCTGACTAATTACATTCCTGACCCGGTGGGCCGCCACGCCGGTGTGCAGAGGAACCTCCGATATCCAATTACCTATCTCCGATTGCGCGCGCCCTCGGACCGAAAAGTAAACTCTACAGTTTCGACGACTGTAGACTTGACATCCCTTTTCTTCATTTCTCTTTTATTCTACCCCGAACGCTGGTAGGACCCTCGACACATTGGAACTATGCGGCGTTTGCCGATCTTCGGTGTCGCATTATTGTTGTTATTATTATTATTATTATTATTATTATTATTATTATTATTATTATTATTATTATTATTATTATTATTATTATTATTATTATTATTATTATTATTATTATTATTATTATTATTATTATTATTATTGCTGTTATTGTTATACATGAGTCTTGGGTTCATAGAAATGTGAACGTGAATCAACGATTGTCGGGACCACCGAGGTTGAATAGCCAATGGATATTCTTGATACAACTTTGATTGCGTTAATTTATACCTCGGGTCAAGATTTAACAATGACGAGTTTGAGGAAATCGCGGTGCCCATCTCTGAAAATTATCAACACTACGATCTGAACTGAGAAAGGAGTTGACTTCGCCAGTTGTGACTCGAGACCCAGAATGACTCGCGATGGGTAATATCTGATGAAGAGTGGGTGGCTGGTTCGTATATTAGGACTAATGAACAGATCGGAGCTCCTGATAACTCGCGACTGCACTGTTCTCGTTGCAGATACTGTGGACGCGCTGCCGCTCCGGTCGCTTCGCCCTTAACGGGGCTTACCGGCGAACACACGTTAACTATGGTCGGAAGTGCGCACCAACACCTGCCTCAGATCTCACGCGTCCTACTGTTCTATTCACGATCAGCGGAGGGTTTTTTTGATTGTGAAAATGTTGAAAATTGTGCCATTGTTGTTGTATATTAAAAAAATATTAAGTAAACTCGCCCAGCTGAAAAAACCTCGGCACGTCGTCGCTTAGCCAGGAAGAGGCTAAGTTTTGGAAACAACATTCGCGCTATACATTTTTGAAATCCGTATTTTTATCATCGATAATCCAAGGTATGGTAAGTCTCGTTAGTTGCTCAACAATCAATTATCGCGGAAACGACCCTTGGACTTGAATTTTCAACCGCAAAATCCCATATTTCTAACGAGCATCGTGACTTCCGCGATAACTCGAACCACTGTCATTATTATAGCGATACTGTCTCTTCGGGATGGTGAGGAGGCTCCGTTACCACCGTGCAAGAGACCCCTTAACGGCAACACGCGGTAACTGAGTTAACTGGTACGACGTGCGCACCAATACACCTGCGCATAACTTCGACACACACACAGCGCTATTGTTCTTGTACATCTCCATTATATTCGTTTTATAGTTCGATAGTTATTTTAACGATGGAGTTGAAAGCGAAAGGAGGGTTTGTGGTACAGCGTGCACTGCGGTGTCTTCGTGAAAACAACGAAAACGGAGTCTCAACGACACCACGTCGGTATATCTGGCCGGCATTCATTATAAGCGGTTTGTCATTTGGCTAGGACGTTCACCTTGTTACGAGAATCATTATGAGAACACGTATAAGGTAATTCGCGGTGATAAGGCAAATCGTTATATATTCTTATAAGGCGAACCAATCGCCCAGTGGTTTCCAAGGGTTCAGATTTATGAACCCACTACCCACAGATGCGTTCCAACCGGATCGACAACGATTTTCATGCCACAGCTTTTGCCCGAGAAAATTTACCACAGCCGAAATAGCAGGCTAATATGACGAAACAGTTGATTTCAAGGAGCACTGTGCGAAGATATTCAACTGGCTGAATCCCTCATTTGCTCTAGGTAAGGTAGTAGGCGCATTAAAGGATTTGACTATTCTTGTAACAACTGTACTGGGATCTCGACGGATGCTTCCTTTACTATCCGCCATATGACCCATAGTGTCCGGTTCATATGCCAATCGCAAATTAACGAATACTCGTTTTCATGGTTTACCATCATCGATATTGAATCCTTTCCCGATGAGCTGACCCACGGTCGCCGTCGTTGAGCAAAACCACATCACCCAGCATCATCCTACCAGCAGCATGTATCACCCATATAAAATACCTTCGAACCTGCTATCTAGCGGGCGCATTAATTTGAGAACAAACGATCCAATTATGCGGGTACACGAGTGCGTGCCCGAGATCAGTCGTTCACTTCGCCTCCGACAAGAGATATACGTGTAACAGTGGAGGTACGCGTAACATACGGGGACCCGGTGAGACGTTGGGAGACGAGCCGAGCGTTTGCTGGGAGGACAGCCCGCGATAAATTGGAGTGCTATGGCAGAGCCGGGCTGTGTTATATAGCGACTTACAGCTACTCTCCGGGTGTACGTAGACCCGAAGACGAATAAGAGGCCAACGAGACGCTGGAGCTCGGACCACCGAACGACGGTATAAATTCCTGGGGACGGAATGAACGCGATGCACTTGTCGTCGGCGTTGTACAGTTGTCGTTCTCGTTGTCGGCCGTCGATCCAACGCCAAGTAGCGAGGGGACTCTTTCTCTCTTTTCCTGCGTCAGGTTTGCCGGTTGTCCTCCTCGGTGGGCCAGTGAGGCCCACCGAGCAAGGCGACGGGGCCACGTGTTCGACGCGACTTCATGCAAATACATGCGTGCTGCGCGAGTTCGTAAGCCGGTGCCGGAGCACTCGCGAGGGGAGAGAGAGCCTGTCCTTGACGCCGACACGAGACCTTCCAGACGACTGGGGGCTTGAGAGGATAAATAAATAGCGGGCACGGAGAAGACACCACTTGGAGAAAACGGAACAGGGACATACATTATAAATCCGTGAACGAATCGCCGGAGATAGAGACGGGATGGAATTATTTTGTTCCAGTTGCGATTAGGAACTTCTGTTTAGTGCGATATGTTTGGGTATGATGGTAATTCGATTACAATGGTTATTGACGCAGTAGACGGACTTTAAGCCATTCGTGGAGAATTCATGAGGGGCGCTTGGCAATGCACCGTCTCGGGGTTATCGGGGGTATGCAGGTACTTGGTGAAGTTACTCCGAGGAGCAACAGTGAAACTTCCAAACTGTACTAAGGACGGCCCGAAGCACCCGCGCTGTAATTTGGTTTCAAGGGCCAATATGTTGTAATGGAGACGGGGAGTATGGAGAGGTGAACCGCCATTAAAGGGAAACGCTGTTGAGGATTCGGAAGTCATCCAGAGCGAGCTGTTGAGCGGTTTAACTATATCTGCATTCCTGGTCGAAATTTTAGAGCGTTTAATCGGGGTGTGACGAAGTTCTGAAAAGGCCTTATCAGAACCCGATCTAAAGCCCTGAGATCGCTACCAAGCATGAGCTATGGGAATTGCACAGTATGCTATAACTTTTGTAGTTCTTTATATCCTAACAATTTCGATTGAAAGGTGACCCATTTGGATGTAAAAGAGTCAACAAGATGTAAATCTTGTAGATGGTTCATAAATTTTAACATCAATGATTGCCAATGACTCACTAATTTTCGGACGAGACTAGAAGCAAAAACTGAAACGATGAGGAGCGAAAGGCAGAGTAATGGGCGCACGGATAGAGAAGTTAGCGGCGATTCTCGACAAAGTTGAGTGTTTCTGGCGATGGGGTTGATCCAGCTACACGATTCCGCAGTCCGCTGGCAAGATTGCGAATGGTCAAGAGTACGGTTTGCGGTAGGCCGGATCGGCAAGCAAAGATGGTGCTGAGAAGATACACGGAAAGTAAGAACAAACCGACGAACGAACGAAAGAACTGGGCACCATGGAAAGCAAAGCGAACCGAGAAGAAAAAGCGAGAGAGGAAACGGCGAACGAGGCGAAGGAACGAAGAAACCAAGTATACCTGGGGCATAATAACATCGAAGTAATGGAGGTAGCGTACGTGGTGGAAAAGGACGATATGGAATGGAGAACGAGCTTCTAGGCTCACGAGTATGTATACCGGCTCCGAACGCCCTGAACGCTGAAAGATATCTCGAAGAGGACGAAATGGATATCCATCGTACCAAGGTGGGGGAATCCCCTTACCTCGTCTCTTCCTTTTCTCGATTCCGATCTCGACCCGCTACGCGGCTAGATAGATCTACGCGCGCGAGGCCGTCATGGGTCATGAGCGCGTCTTCTTGTTCCTTTTCGACGTCCACCTCGCCCTTACACTCCTTCGCTTCCTGCCTGCTTTTCGTACTCATGAAACTCTCGTTGGCGGGCATTACTCTCTTCGCCGACATTGTACCTTATATTGTACTCTCGTCCACGCCGCTCACGTCACTCGCATCGACATTCTATCAGTTTGTGTTTCTGCGGTTATTCCGCCTTTTATGACTCGAGACCGTCGCGGAAGAGCGCTTTCTGCAGTCTCGATTTTCATGTTTTCTTCTTATTCGTACAGCGATCGCTGTATCTGCTATGAAGATTATGGGGGAGGCTGGAGATAAGTGAACGATCGAATCATTGCCGGTTGTACAGGCATTCAAGACTCATTTTAAGAAGTCAATGCTTTTTGACCGCAATTTTTACAATATTTCAATGATCAACACTTTACCGGTCATTAGGCAATTTCGTCCAACTAAGCGAGTAATTGGTGTTGACACCAGGGAGCTCAGTTCTTATGGTTGTACCTTCAATTATTGCAATTATCCAAAGAACTATATACTTCAACAAAAGATGTAATAAATTGAGAAATAAAATGCGTCGCCATTAAAACCTGCGGGCAGGTTTAATCACTTAAGTTAATGAAGCTTAACGGCAATGTCTCGAAACGTTCTATTCGAACGGAGTAGAAAAAGTATAACATTTCTTATTCGTCTACGAAACTAACACCTTTCGCAGTTACGTGCACAACTTCGTATTGAACTCCTCGACATTCTTTTACCACTCGTTCAGGACACGGCTTCGCAAGAGTGCTTTCTTTAGTCTCGACTCCACTGCTCACTTATCGTATTTACTTCTCGACTAGAGTATGCTATAGGATCTTAGCATCGAACTCTCGGATAAGTTTTGAGATAAGACTCCGAGAACGGTGCTGATCGATAAAGGATGAATGCATTAGTACCGCGAGTTCAACGAACCCGAACAGACTCGCGGACTCGTATATTCGCTCGAACAACACACAAGTAGAAAGTCTTTTAAAAACTTGAACCGTTCGTTGCCTCAGTAATTTGAATATTGAAAAAAAAGAAACCAAAAAACAAAAGAACACATACGAATCGTGTTACCGGAAAACGGCTTGCACTCCGCCATAGTAAATTATAGTCGTAACAAGTGCATAGGTATATAATTTTAAGTACACCCTTCGAGTGCCATTTTATTTGGAAATATAAATTGGACAAAAATCGAAGCAGACACGATTATGTATCGAGGCCAGGGGGGGTTCGAAAAATGTTAAAGAAATAATTTTAAGAAGCATTAATTACATATCGCGTAAGGGGCAAAAATTCTTGCACACATGCGCCAAGTTGTGCATAGCCGCGAGTGCGCCCATAAATTTAAGTATACGTTTGCGCGGAGTGTTGCCAGCTTAAAGTCCATCGTGCCGACAAACAGAGGAACAGCTTCTCGCCGCCGATCGGCGCAAGAAGTGCGTGTCGTTAATCGATCCCCGATGATTAGGCCGGTCGGGAGAAAGAGGATTGTCCACGTAATGAATGAATACCTCGGCCCCCGGAATAACGTAACGGATAAAAACGATTCGATAAATATCACAATACTGTACGGCGGGGATGGCGGAACAGCGGTGTACACACGCGATCCCATCCCCGCGCGGTACGTGATCGGCAAGCAATAGACGCTCGCGACTTCCCCGGGATGGAAAGAAAGAAATTGATTGCGACGTGTCGGAAGGTACGTACCCCGGCTGCTGCGGAAGAAAAATACCCGCTGCTCGCCGACCGTTATTGAGATACCGACTTGTCTGTCCCTCTCATCTCAGGAATATCATTAACGTTAGGGACACATCGCGGGGAGTCGAACCTGCATCGCGAGATTCGAGTTATAAATCACTGATTAAAGCGGATAAAGACTAAGTGACTCGTCACTTAACAATATAATCGTCAACCCTCCCTCGGGTACTGCAGTATGCAGCATGCATGCCGCACACACACTTGGCTGGGTGTAGGATAGACGGTAGTCTTCGAATATGGGACAATGCTGGGTGAGAAGTCCATGGTTTTTTTAACAACGAAAAATGAGAGATACGTTTTCGGGGTACGATGTGGATACGAATACGAAAGATAAGAGCTCAGCTTTATATACTGTCTGTTATAGATTTTTTTCGACATTTTTCCGTCTCTCCGTGGTTACTTACGAGGGTTTGAACCGTCGAGAGTTAATGATTTCTTTGAAATTGAGTTCGTTAATGAGAGGACCTGGGGCATGTCACCGATAGGGGCATAAACTAAAAACTACCGATCAACTAAGGAAAACTACCATAGCACATAGTAGTCGGACACTGGGGCGCCACCCATGGCGAAAAGTCTCAGATTTTCCAAGAATTTTTACCATAATATCTTCTTCTTTTTCTTCTTCTTCTTCTTCTTCTTCTTCTTCTTCTTCTTCTTCTTCTTCTTTCTTCTACTTCGGCAGCATCCACAAACAGCGAATACTGCCTGGCCACAGGGACAGACCCGCGCCGGCCACTACGTTTTACCATAACATCTACGAAAAATCCTTATAAATTCGGTACTTCCTGCCGTAGGTGGCATTCGAGTTTCCTACTACTATGTGCTATGGTAATATCCTCCAAGCGATATAGTCATACTTACTAGATCTTTCTTTCAGTGGACATTTCTCTCGAAATTTCCGTTTCAGTTTCCTTCACTCGGCTGTTGGTTGTAGAGTACCTCTTTACAACATACGTTTCGGGCTTAATAAAGTTTATCTTTTAGCAAAAGATAAGCAAAAGTCTATCTTTTTTGCTAGGGTCCGAAACGTCGGAGTCACAATGACGAGCACAAATGATTATAATATAAAATACTATAATACATACGCACGCAACAACACGTGATTGAGTCTGCGATAAAGCTGCGAGGCAGGAGCTATTTTAAGACACAGAAGGAAACTACAGGAGATACAGATTAAAAAGAAAAGTTATAGAATGCGAAATGATAGTGAATCTCGAAGTGTCCGAAGAAGCTTTGGGATTATCTTAAAGCCTCCATTGCCATGGTTAATTCGATATTTCTTTTAACGATCAAGAGAATGGAAGAGGGGAAGGATCTATGTGGGGATACGAAAGGCCAGCGTTTAATGGTAGCGCTGCGCGCAATCCAAGATTTTAATGAAACTCGAAACTCTCTGACGGTCTTGGGCGCACGGACGGCGCTATACCGTGGAAGCGATTCTCGTAACTTTCGTTTACGATGGCCATGCATTTCGAAGATGGGCGAGAAAGAGAGCCGCGCCGCTGCACGTGGCCCTCCTCGTCGTGCATCCAAGAAAATTACGCGACTCGCCGGCATTCGGCGACCGGGTGAACGGGATCGCGGCGCCCGACTCGCTATCCCCTCGCCGATTTAATTATCTTAACGCAATTAGCTCTCGCGCCTTCGCTCCTCGTACGATCTACCGTCTCCATCGTGTTCGGAGAAACCGGGCGAGATAAACGCAGAGGGCCTCACTCGATGGCCTGCACAATTTGGCACAAGTGTACTCAGGATTCCCAGAAGATTTGCTGCTACTTGAGATTATTTTTATTTTATTTTTATTTTTATTTCTTTGCGCACCAAACGAGGCGTGGATGTGCACGCAAGATATGTGTTCGCGTATCGGGTATTCAGAGGATTGGTTTAATTTTTAGGATGCAAGCATATCAAACGGACCGGTGCATGGTAAAAACCGGGCGGTAAGCACACAAAGCCATCAAAACGATTTCAAGAATCCGAAACCGACGAATTTTTACGATCGATCGATAACTAAAAAAATAAAAATGTGTTGACATAAGTGTAAATAGATTTTTTTTATCCTTTCGGTTCTAGTCGGACGTGTAGGATGGATGTGGTGAATATGCAGCACTCTTCCGGACGTAAAAAATATTCCACCGCGATTTTATTTCCCACAGTAAGAAACTCAACATTCACTCGATTAACCTCGGCGTAACGGGGTTTTTAATTGTCGCGGCAACAATGAAAATCCCTAATTATATGGTAAAGCTTGAAGATAATGAGTGTCGGAGCGACGAGTGGCAAAAAATGTCTCGATTCTTCTCTGAGCCGCAAAGCGCGTGCGATCAATCTTGCTCTCGAATTAGACCCGATTTAATTAAGGGATTTACGGTTCGCTCGCGACGCGAAGACGCACCGATGTCTCGCGGCTGAGGAAGTGCATTCGCGCGCGAGCGAAGGATACTCGAAGAGCCGTGACGACTCGCGGGCGCGCGTATGCACGAGCTGCAACCGATTGCCGGACGGATAGACGGGGCGGCTTGGTTCTAATTAAATTCGTCGCGGATAAGGAAGAGGGCCGGGGAGAAAGACGGGAGGAACTGAGCGAGGGGGAAACGCGGAGGTGAGAGAAAGGTGAACGATAAGGCCGCAACGCGCGGTTTCATCGCCGTATCTCATCTCGTACGGTGAAGCTGAGGCCGGGAGGAAGAGGGAACGGATCTGAGGGCTCCGTATCTCAAACGCTCGCTCGCTCTCGAGCGCTCAAGTCTTGGATCTTCCGACACGCTCGTTCGAACAGATCAGAACGGAGAAGTGAAGATCGTCGAACGCATGGTAGCACGAGGCACAGCTTCGTTAATAAGATCCAATATGGCTGCTAGTGCGAACTCTGGATCGGTACAGTGCAAAGGTGCTCGGTACGGACCATTCTGATCGGCACGATAAGCGCATGGAATTCGGACTGGGTTGCCGAGCCATATTCACCACTTGTACGTTAGATATATTTACACTGAAAAAAAAATTCGCTTGCGGGTGGCGAAAGAATTTTTTTTTTACTTAAATTCTACTATCGATACTTACAATTCCATATAATATAGAAACGACGACGGCACGAATGTTAAGGTTAGATGTTATTGTCTCAATTTCGTATGGAATTATAAGAATTGAAAGTGGAATTGAGACAACCATTTTTTTATTTGGCAGCCCACAAGCCAATTTTACTTGCGTCATTGATATTTTTTTTTTCGGTGTATCGAAAAGGTGCCAAGTGCGTTAAGATTTTTTTCGATACCTTATTATGGATTTGATGATATGGGTGTCGGTAAAGGAATCTGTAATTAATGCCGTTTGGAGGCCACAAATAGATGAGAAATTTAAAAAATTGTCTTTCCCCGAGTAATTGGCAGACGCAGGGAAAGAACATTTTCTTTCTTAGACAAACGGTGCAGACATTTCTGACATTTCTCCGGCATTTCGTGTAAGAAATACCGGAGCAACACAAAAAAAAAAATAGTGCCCCTGCTTTTTCGTAGAAAAAGTCTCTTAAGCTCGCTTCTTTTTCCTAATCTTTGCTTTTCCTCTCATGCGTCCCGCGTACGTTATTCACATCACATTTATTATTTCTATCTCCCCTGTTTTCCGGACGTCCTTTTATGATACGTGTATTTCCTTCCACCGGTCTTCCTGCGTCATCTCTTACGCTCAGTATAACTCGGACTCGTATATTAAAAAAAAAAAAAAAAAATCTTTTTCTTTTCATCTTACTTCCGTCTTCCATTCTTAATATGTCCTATCTTCGAGTCATCAAGGTATCCTACGGGGCGCGCATTTCCAGACCACGTTGTCCGTCCGGCCTTGATCGCCAAAGCTCTCTCCCTGTCTCCCGCTCATATACCGTATCCCTGTTTTTTTATTATTTTCTTTTTACACGGCTTTCTCTTTCTACCGCGGGCAAAAATAATTGCTCCGTTCCGCTGGATCGTCGCAATTACTCGGCCCACGGATTAGCCAGCGCTGGGTGTACCAAGCACGCTCGTCCGACAACACACAGCGGCGAGTAAGGTACATACGTGAGGCGAAGGAAAGGAGGAGAAAATATGTCGAGGGTTAAGGAGGAAGCTGATTCGAACGAGAGGCTCGAGATATAACTCTCCGCATGATGCATGGTTATTACTCTGGTCGATCGATTCCTCTCCCGGGCGCGAAACCGTAGCAAAGGGGCCAGCGGCAGAGCGGCGCAGCAGGAGCGAGGGATCTCTTCTGGTCTCAGCGACAGCACAGCAGCGAAGAAAACGGAGAGGCGATGACGATGACGATGACGGGGATGAGGAGTGGTTGGCCTCTGCGTCGGGTAACGCCCGTTGGAAATGTCGGGTCTTCGTGTATCGTTAAATTACACAGGAGATGAGGAAAAAAAACGGCGATGGAGGAATGAGGAAAAGCGACGAGCATCGTGCGCAACGAAAAGATCAAATAAAATGAGGGAGGCCGGACAAACGAGAGTACACCCAGAAAAAAATTTATTTGACGGCCACCGTTTATTTGGTTTAGGTAAGTAAAATATTTATTAGATTTAAATAAATATTTATTTTAATCAAATAAATATTTTACTTAAGCCAAATAAACGGTGGCCGTCGAATACATTTTTTTTCTGGGTGTACACTGTAACTGACGAAGCAGACCGCTGGTCAATACATTTTCATTCGGGCGATAACATCTATGTTGGCGGGAGGCTGGGATCTACGGAAATCGTCTTGGCAAAGTTGACTATATATTATATATTATATATTATATATTATATATTATATATTATATATTATATATTATATATTATATATTATATATTATATATTATATATTATATATTATATATTATATATTATATATTATATATTATATATCGCCAGGAAAACAACAGTTGTCGACGATTTCATGGGATCAACGTTGCCAGCTTCCACGCGATCTCAAGATTTTTGGTGAATTATTACACGCTCGTTCTTGGGTATCTTAGACCTTGGGATAAATAATGAAAAAAGTGTCAAAAAATATAAGACTAACGGGACGGCAAAAAAAGGCGTCACAAGGTAGCCGGATACACCTACCCCGTGTGTTTTATACCAGGGTTAAACCCAACCGGATCACCTTCCTACAATGTTCGCAATTTTTCTCAGCACATAGAGAGACGCGCGCCGGCACAAAATGACGAATATCCAAGAGCAAAGGCTCGGGAAGATTGTAACAGAATCCAGAGAGAATCCAGCCGACGGGAAAAGCGTGCGAAGCTGGATGGCAGAGACCGAGAGAGGAATGAAAAGGAGATAGGGCGAGATCCTGCAAGGAAAAGGGCACGGAAATAAAAGAGCTCGGAATGCGCGACATGTGGCGTGCATCCGCGTGTGCGAGTGCACCGAGTCCGAGGACGCTCCCGAGAGCTCTTACGTGGACAGAAGACGCTCAAGCTCGCTGTCTTCTGTCACATGGCAGCTTCTGCGAGCGCAATTTTTCGCCGGGGACCGAGAAGTGGAGGAATTAAGGTGTGGCGCTGTCGGGGTATTCCGGGCGTATCGCCATGTGGGTAGACGCCGGACAGTCGCGCAGACGGAAACGCAGCGAAGAGAGGATACGAGAGAACGGAGGGAACCCGTTGGGAACTGCGGTCGGAAGCTGCTGGTGCAAACGTGCCGGAGACGCGGTGCAGCAGACGAGGACGAATATTACGAGATCCGCGAAGCGGCAAGGGTGGTCAGGTCGGTCGGAAAACCGGAGATTACATATTGCAGGAGGATAGGGCTCGGTACAGCACGATACTGCACGAGCGGTTCCTACCGCCCAGAGCCAGAAACGGAAGGATTCAAGACTCCCCGCGGGGACACGGAATCCGACCGGACATCTTCCGAGCCCGTTACTTATTACCTTCTCTACACTGTATCCGAGCTATAATGGGCTTAGGCCGCCACCACCCGGGATCTTACGTCTCAGCATTACTGCAAATAATTTATCGAATGTGTTCGTTCCCTAAATGTATTTCTAAAGCAATACTAAGCTGGCAATCGATGCTCAATGTATCGTACAGAAATGAAGGTTCCGCTAGGTCCGTTCTCCCCGTATTTTCGTACACTGAAAACGATCGCTCGAGAAAACTAATAGTTAGTTGGGATAAACTACTTTTGGGCAATTGAAAAAAAAATTGGGATTACTTTTGGGGGAAAAAATTGGGTGTGATTGTTGATTCTCCCAACTTATGATTATTTTCTATTATGCGCTCGTAATTCAAATCCTTCCTCGTAGTCAGCAATATATCGCATAAACCTATTAGAAAATTCTTTCCGATCGCATCTTTCTGTTATACCTACTAGACATACCGGGTCGAAATCTCATATCGCATTAGCTCTCGCATGCAAATATGCGCGCCCTCGAGCGAGTCTCTCAATTAAACACGGCGAACGCCCGATAATTATCCTTCGCGGTCCATGTTGCTCTCAGAAGTCACTATATATATCGTTTTAATAAAACGTCTCATATTTCACCGGACTCGCGGTCAGGGCGCCTCTCGCCTCCCTCGGCCGCTTACCCTACCTTTCACCCTCGCTTGTCCTCTCTCTTTCTGTTTTCATCGTATTTCTTGCTCTTTTTCACTCTTCGAGAATGATTAATACCGCCACTGTGAGACGCCGGTTTAAGGCCTTCCCGCCGTCTTTCGTACTGTCCTACACTATAACTGTACCGTACCGCTGCGTCCTGTTCCCTCGAGTGACCACCTACGGTTCGCTATCTTTCTTCTTTCGCTTCGCATGCACTACACTTCCTTCTTTTTTGTTCCCTTTTTTTTCCTTTATGAAACATGTCGGTCTTTCTTCGTCTCGTTGTTCGGATGCTTGCGTCGTTTGCAGAGGGAAAAAGACGAAGAACGTTGCGAGCGAGTAGTAGTCACGTTTTGAACCTGGGGGCTTTTACGCTCGGAGTTGGTGAGCGGCGCGCGGGTTGCCTCACTCGCCCAATCGGCCTGCAGGCCTCCGTCTGTCCCGCTCTGGTTTCTGCACCGCCCGAAGCGCGCGCTTCCGATTGCGAACGATACGGATCGGCGATGGAGATCGATGCCATCGAAAATTCGTATGCGAGTCACACGTCGCCTCGGGTATGTATGCAAAACAATGATGGACCGTATGTGCGTATCGAACCATCGACAAACTCATAAATTATTTTCAGCGATTGTTGATAGAGATTTTTCCATTACCGCGAGGCATTGAACCGTTTCACGAGAACGCTTTCCAGAGGGTTTGATTGGAAACACTTTTATTTTATTTTTTTAGCAAATTTCGTTGAGGTAAATTGTTTCTCCTAGCGTAACACAGTTTCCGTCTTAGTCTATAAGTAGGGTAGAGCGGGTCAAAATGGGGCAACGGGGCAAAACGGGGCACGGGGCAAAACGTCATTTTCCAATAATTTTTGGATGCCCGAATTAGCCCCATCGATACATCAGGCTTTTCTGCCCCGTTTTGCCACCTTGTCCGATCCAAAAATGATGGGAAAATCTAGTTTTCCCCAACTGCCTCGTGTTGCCCCGTTGCCCCTCTTTTGCCCCGCTCTTCCCTACTTGGAAAAATAATTTCCATCTTTTGTTTTACTTTTTTTTGACGATATTTTTTATCGTAGGGAAAAATTGGGGAATATATTTGATTGACGCGCTAATTGGAGCGGGCCATATTCACCACTTTTTTTTTTGTAGTATGACCAAAAATAAAATCTTTTCCGCAAAAAACGCGGAAAGTATGGATTTCTGAGACGTTACCAAAGTAAAATTTTATTCCCAACAATTTTTTTTATTTTCCATTCTGAAGTTGAAAGTTAAAAAGAGGCAAAGTTTCTCACGTCAGAAATTTCACATAAATTATTAGCTATCTAATTGATTGATCGATCATCGTTTTGCCGTTCGATTTATATCTGCAATTCTGTGATGTTATTTTGTAACCTCGAGCAGTGCACACCGCGAGTATATCAATTCATTTTTCCTTTTTGTCATTTTGTAGCTCGCAAGAAAATGCCGGCAATAAACTTACACGTTCCAGTTTCCCATGCTCGTGGCTAGTATAGATTTGTCCCGTGGAAGCGCCGATAGCCGTGCCGCGTCGTCCCGTCGGTTCACATAGAAGAAAACGAGGAGAGAATTGTCGTCGCGTATACATTACGGCGGAGTCCATCGTCGTCCGCATCGTGTTTACAGTGGCCGTACTGTTAGCCGTTGCCGATCACGGAGAAACGCACGTATTTTTTGCGCGATCGTCAATCACGAACGGATACACCGTTGAGAGGTCCTGCAACACTGTTGCTGCCGCTTGTTGAATTGATCCCTCATTCTCCGTCTCTCACCGCCGAGCATGCAGACATACTTTCTTTTATCCCGATTCCTCTTACGCCGATTCATGTTCGATCTGCCCTGACTCGCTCGAGAACCGCGACCGGGGATAACGGGGTAATGATGGCCATCGGGTAATGCGAGTGACCCCTGTTAAACTCGATTCGCAGGTAATATCGGAGGGAACCCAGGTTTAACTTGTCGGCATTGATTCACGTTTGGGTCTAAGTTAATGGGACTTTAGAAGGCGTTAAATTTAGCCAGTTTTTTATCTTGAAAAATGCTGCACTTTGTCTAAGTGATTGACCGAATCCCTCATAACTTGAGATATTCGTCAGTGAGTGTGAAACATATGTTTGGTATTGAATTTGATAGAAACATAGGGGAGAGCGGGGCAAAACGGGACAGCGGGGCAAAACGCAATTTCCCACTAATTTTTGGATGTGTCAGTGGGACAAAACTGGGCAGAAAATCCAGATGTATTGATGGGGCAAAAAGGGTCGTCCAAATTTTTATTGAAAAACTGCGTTTTCCCCACTGTCCCGTTTTGCACCGCTCTCCCCTATAAAGATTTTTTTATTTTTATATCACGCTTCTATTCTCTCTGGCACCGCTCCTACCGTCTATGGGCAAAGTTACGCGCGCATGCGCACACTTGTATGTGATACTCATGTAAAAAAGGTCATTGCTCCGTATATAAATAAATAAACATATATAATTATATTTTTAAAGTGGCTTCACTGCTATTATTCGAGGAGGTTTGAGTTATTGAGCGAGACCCTAACATCGACAAAGTAACATTCAAAGTTATTCGGTACTAAATATCACAATATCGGAATATTCGAATTTAATTTGCATCCCTTTCTGTTTCCTCGTCCAATAATAGATCCACCTTCGCTTGTTTCCTCGAAATTATTGTTTTTTTTTCCCCGCGCAGTCCTGATTGCTTCTATTACGTTAACATAGAGATTGTTCGACGCGAAAAATGAATGAAAAGACGTATCGCATCCGGTCGGGCGAGGTATGGCCGATCACGCGAACCCGCCATTTACCGTTTCGCGCTCAATTTATCGCACGCATGGCACCTAATGCCCGCTTCTCCACAGCGCCCGTCTAGTTTCTTCGTTTTCCCGGTGGATGCCAGAGTATAATAACAGTGGCTCGCGAGGCCGGGGCCGGTTGGGCGCGTCGGCACCCGATCTGATTATTACGACACTCCGCTAACGCTGCAGTACCGAGTAAAACCGTTTGCCTTATCAATTACAAAGGCGTTGGGATGTTGCAAGTACTAGATGGTAATCTGTACCGGCATATTTTCACGTTCTACTGGACGTTCCACTATCGGAGTTTGCGAGGTGCTCGGCCGGAATAATGGGCCTGCCTGGGGTTTGCTTATCTCCGAAAAGATTCAACAAGATTGAATAAAAAATACTTTGAAAAATTAAAGTCACGATCTATTTGATATAACTTTAATGAACTGCAATATTTTGTGATTTCCCGCCATAACTCGGGGCCATTACTAGCACCGATTAGTTCGCCTAAAGTGTACGACCGGTGCGGACGGTCGAGGAGAATCGATATTTTTATTAGCGTTCGGGATCGCGCTCTTAGGATAGCGAGCGATAAAATGAACTTTTGAGATTGCACTCGGGCGGATTATTGCGGTTCTGGCATTAATACCGGTAACGAGTTCCTGGTTTACGGTTCATCGGCAGGTTATCCCCTCGCGATCGGTCTGCAAGGAGAAGAAGAAGGCAAGCCGAATGACCGTGTCCAGGAACGGCCGGACCGGACAGCGGCCGGAGAGACCGCGTTCCGTAGCGATCCGTACAGGCATAGCGGGGCACTCTCTTTTACCACCGCAGGGCCTTTCACCCGAGGCGTGGTGCAATATGCTATCCTCGCCGGCGCAATTACGCCCAGCACGACGCCCCGTAGATCGCAGTATATGTATTCAACAAACTTCCCAGACGGAAGGAGTAAGTTTCGGATAATGGGATAAATTATTTAACGACGGGGCAGAAAAAATGAAAAAGTTTTTTTTTTGTTTGTTTTTTTTTTATTTTTAAGCTTAGTTTATGAAAATTTTAATTTAGATGAATACCGCGTTTACTAAATCCCCGAGGCGCGGTGGAGAAGCGAAACGGGATAAATAAATGGATTTGAATTTGGAAATAAATGTGCGGGGTAAGCATAATCTAATGGGAGACAAAGCTCTTGTTTCTGTCTCTATAGGATTAATAATTATCTCGAGCCGACTGGCTCGTCGAGCTTTTCACGAGCCCAAGAGAACGATCCCACGCCTGGAAGCCCGAGCCGCCAGCGGCAAAAGCAGAGAAAGAGAATGGAGAGAGCTTTTTTTACCGGGCAACCAGATCCCAGCATCCGCGTGTTCCCTGCCACGTCCGGCTAAACTAATGCGATTCTGAAATCAGCCCGACCTTAATTCTACCCCGCTGAGGCTGAGACCCGACGTACTCGGGCGAGACCCGCACGACGGTCCACGTCTGGCACACGCGAGAGATAGTCGAGGCATTAATTTTCATTACGGAAATCATTTTTCTTTTTAATCTTTTTTTTTATCTTTTTTTAAGCCACATCAACTTTATGCTTATCAGTGATATTATATTTCCGTATTCCTACCGGAATCTTTGAAACACAATTCACAGCAGATGAAAAAAAGGTGTAATCTGAATCACCTGGTGGAATATTTTCATATTTTGAAAAAAAGCGAAAGTTTTGCTGTCTTGCGATGCAAATTTTTTTTCTTTACTCATGCATGCAAAATCCTCGTTTGCGCACCACTCACAGACATGCAAAATGGTTGATTCCCGCACGATGCTCAAAGGCGATGCGCAAAATACTTTCACCGGGGCGCAAAATGCCTTCACCGGTGTGCAAACTATTTTGCGTACTGGTCACCGGTGTGCAAAATAAAATTTTATTACTAGTGCTATCTAGCGTCGCAAACGGTCACTATGTTACCAAACGCTTGCTATGGTACCACCGAGGCTATAACGCCATTGTGCATGTCTGTGAATAGTGCACAACTTGGATTTCACATTGCATTCGTAAAGAAAAATATGGTTCGATACTTGGGCCAATCTCGATTCTTGCGCACTGCTCGTGTGAAGGCAGAACTTCGCCTCGGCTTCGTGCTGCCTTCAAACTCGTGCGCAAAACGCTCGTTTGGCCTCTAGTATCAAAATATACTATTTTCATCGTGTAGAAAAGCAGAACCATTTTTCTGCATGCGCTGCCATATTCATTTTAGCAAATTATTAGTATCTCGGATAAAAATGTCTATCTCGTTACGTTATTACAATTAACTATGTACCGTCCGGAGCATCGTGCTTCTCGTATTAATCCAACAATTACATAACTCGTTCGAGTTTCTCAAGTTCATTGCAGCACATGGAAGCATGTACGAAGCACATATCGGTTGGCCTTGTGCGAAGCATGTACGAAGCACATACACGGTTGGTTAAGTGCGTGCTATAGATAGTACGATAAGCTCTTGATAAGCGAATTTCTGCCCCCCCCCCCCCCCCCCACGCCCACAGACTTTCAAAAATTCTACCGGTGCATATAGAGTGCATTGCAGATATAAATTATAACAGAGCTGGGCAAAGTACTTGAAGTACCAAGTACTTAAAGTCTTATGTACTTTATGCCATATCAAGTTTTCGGTACTTTAAGTACTTTAAGTACTTTAAGTTCTTATAAAGTACCAAAAAAAAATCGTATTTCGTTGTTTATCTGGTAACAAAAAAAATTGTTATAACGCAAAATCATACAAATTTAGATAATGGGACGATAGAATTTATTCGAAAAATAGTAGAATTACATGATACTCTGTAGGTTTCTGATTTATTTTTGTTTGGTCGAATTCAGTATGAGGTCAATGGTACATCATAGAACGAATCAACGAGGTCAATGGTACATCAAAGAATCGATGAAGCCTAAACAATATTATGCTCACGTTATAGAGGTATATGTCGACGGGGAAACGAATAAAATAAGCCCTCGGCAAATACCTGAGTTTTCAACTTTTATTCATATGTCGATATGAACATTTGTAAACTTGAGCATCTAAACTTAACTCAGTAGTAGGAGTGAAGACGATATGAAATAGAAAATGATATTTTCAAAAAGTCCGCCGCGTCTTTCATCCAAAAACATATAGAATAAAAGAGATAAATATGGGCTACTGCAATTAGGACGTACATAAATAGAATATGGGTCAGTCCATATTCACCTGTTTCACCCAAAATGTATAAATTATAGTTCTATCAGACCATTTTTAAAGTTATATCACTACAAAGATTTTCACGTTCCACGCACATTTTTTCACATGAACGTATTTGAAATAATGGAAAAGAATTTTAAGTGCAGTATTTAAAGAACATATGTTCTTTAAGTACTTGGAAAAGTGGCAGTAGTTAAAGTCTCGGAATTAAAGTACCAAATAAGTACAATGTACTTTGAATACCACCCAGCTCTGGTTTATAATATCGATGGTCTAATGTCAAACGGGCGTATAAGGATGGGATTTCAATACATCATACGCCCTTATTGAATCAGGCCGTCGATATAATCGTCGGGTGCCCGTGCGGAACGATATGCACTCGAGAGGTAGTCTATCGTTCGCGCGACGTGGGCGATAGTCTTCCACGGACGGTTTCCTCCATCTCTCACGGAATCCTGTCCGTAGCTGCTGTTCCCGGATTCTTTACACGCTTGCGTCCGAGGATCGTCCAACACGGAAGCACGAAGCGCAAAAATAAGGAACTTTCCCGACCCCCGCAGACCGGATTTCTGACATCACCATTTGCTATCGATGCAGGTGTGGAAGCTGCATGGGCTGTAAGGTAAACCGGTGAAGCTAGTTTGACTCCGAGACCGGATTAGACATGATGATTACGTTATAGATAGAAAGTAAAGGATCAATGTAGGTCGCGTCGAAGATATTTTTGATATGCTTGGCAAAAGCAAGAAAATGGGGTTTATCGACATCCGAAAAAAATCGTACAACCTTACCCAATTACAGCCACGTGCTCCAAGGGTCTCCGGTCTCCCGTCAATACACAAAAGAAAGTATCCTAGGTGTGGTAAAGTACATTTCATAAAACCTTTGAAAATGTTTTTTTTTTCATAAAAAAAGTCTTTCTTTCTAAAACAAAATAAAAGATTTTGTCAATCTTTTTGGACAAGATATTTCGTTGAATCGATAGTTATTTCTCTTTCGTAAATCAAATTGTAACGTGCATTCTTGTAAACGATCATTAAAACGATAAGGAAAACGATCATTATAACTGTGTTCGAACAGCATGCAGAGTAACCAGTGCGATAGCGCGCTTCTTCGATCCAAGCTTACAAACAAGTTTCAGTAATCGACCGTATCACCTGCTCGATGCCTCTAAGTAGAATTATGCAAGATCAACGGTGACTCGTGGGTATTGAATAACAAACTCGAAAAATTTACTCTCGTTTAATTGGATATTAAGCGGATATCGGGAGCAAGAGTTTTAGCCGATAAAGAAACGAGTTTGTCGGGGAGGGAAACGCCGAGTGCGCGAGCTACGCCAGAGGCTCAGGTGCTGCGCGAGGACGAGCAAAGATGCGGCCGCGACGAGAGGGTGGAAGGGACGACGGAGCCGAGCAACGGAAACACGAGCGAACGAGGAACGAGAAGAATGGATTATACCGGTGTATTATTATACGTGTGCCCGAGACTGGAGAGAGGACCCGAGGCGGACGGGCGAGAGGAGTCGATCGACTTTCGCGCGCGGCCGAGCTGTCCGGTCATCGATACTGGTTCGACCGGATCCAGTTTGACGCCGCGCAGTACTGAATGAAGATCGGCTCATCGATGGAAAATAAATTTCAAAAAACATAAAACGACCCGGGAAAAAAGCTCCACGAAGACGCGAACTGCTGCTGGGGGAGCGGCACTCGCGACGATTTACGGTCTCGAATATCAAATTTTTTTTTCACCTCGAATATATAAAATCGATCGAAAGCTGGATTCTACGTGCTGTCGAAGCCCTTTGACTCTTTTTTGGCCTAACGGTCAACCCTCCACGCCATTCCACCCCCCCCCCCCCCCCGGCCCACGATGCCGTGGTGGAAGAGATGTTTCACACTTTTTATTTCCCAACTTCACAATACAAAATTTGCAACTTTTGTTTGATCAGGTCGGAATTTTGTGACTTCCGGTAAAAAATTCCGGGAAAATTTTTTAAAATCTACATCGCAGATGCTAACTATCTTGTTTGAGATTGATAAAAGAGAAATGTTCAAAAGGGTTTAATAAATTCGATGTAAATCAGAAAAACCTTTTTTTTCTCATGTGAAATTAACTTGTTGTTTTTTCGAAATGCGTATGAATAACTTATTTCGGAATTTTCTTATCGTCGCGGAAATTGTTTTTTTGTTGTTTTCCGAATTTTTTTTCGAAAACGCGTTTCGGTTACCCGTGTGAGATTATTCGGGAGTAATAATTACGTTCCGAAGACTCCGCGAGCGGGTTTGCTAAACGAGCTCGCATAAGCCGAGCGAGAAGTGTCGAAAGAAGCAAAACGATTTCGATTGGCGGGAACGCCGATTCAGCTGAATGTATCGGTAGTTCGAAGCGTCGAGAGTTTACAGGAATCAATTGAGCGTATTTCGGTGGCAGAGAGGGGACGGAGGAGCAGCACGAAAGAACGGGTATGAACATCTCCGAAGCAGAATCCGCGTGTCTCGAGAGGTCTCTTTCTTTTTCCATTCACATATGCGATCATGTACTTCTGGTCCTTCGTCCCTTTTTTTCCTTCACCATTGGCCTGTGCGTGGTCGTTTTAGTTTTTTTTTCTCAGTGAACTCGAGAGATAGAGGGGGGAGACGGTGACAAAGACTGACGGCGCTAGCGGCGCAGAAAGAAAGACAGAGAAAAAGGATTAACGGCCCCGCGGCGGCAGAGCATGACAGACACTCCGCTTGCGAGATAAGATCGGCGTTTTCTTCTTGGACCGATGCGATTCCTGCCCTGCCCCCCCCCCCCCCCATCTGTATATATGTATACGCACAGACCGATTAAATCGCGATGGTATCTCGCTCGCATATAAGTGTATATGTACTCCCTATTTATAATAAATACATAAATATATATAATATATATGTATGTCTTTGCTGCTCATATATATGCTGTACAGACTGTCTGTACCCCAAATCGCATATGCGATACGTAAAACCGCTCGCAAGTTTGATAAATATACGGACCACGAATTTATGATCATCGTCGGGCGCGTGTCTTCGAGGGGTGCGTGCGTCGACCACGCGTGCGCCATCAATAGGCCAACTATAGGCGCAAGGTATATGAGGTAAAAAAGATTATTTTCCACAATGCAATGAAAAAATGGAGCTCTGCAATTTTTCACCCCAGAAAAATGTCCCTCGCGCCCACAGCCGTTTCACTAAATGAATAAAAATCGTACTTATTCCGCACAGCTGGATCACGCGCGAACACCGTAAAATTAAGAAATAAAAGTTAATAAATAATACGCGAATTATTTGGGAAGCAAAAAAAAAAGTTTTAAAAAATACAAAGCTATTACTTTCTCGTTCATAGACACTGTGCGGCGTACCTCTTTTCAATGTCTACGTTCCGTCGGCTCGTCCGCATCTCCGAGCCGCGATACAGGCTCAAGAACACGAGAGCCCTCTGTACGCAAGGTTGTTTCGCACAGATGCATAAATTCGATAAGACCACCCGGTAGACTCGTGCGAGAGACGATCCTCGCTCCTTTCGCTCCTCCGACCGTTCTTTCAATTTCGTATTCCCTTCCTCCCTTTTCCTGATTCACTCCGCAGGTCGTGGCTGGTTCTCTCCCTTGGGGAAAATAATTTTCGTCGTTAAACCGAACGGCGGTTACACGCTTGTAACAATTTACCACGTTCTGTCCTATCCGGCACCTTCGAAATTAATCCTCGCAATGCGATGCGCTGAACGCGATGGCGAACCAGCTCGAGGAACTCCGACGCCAGAAACGAGGAGGTTTTAAATACTGTAACGCCGAGAAACGGTGAAAAGAGACTTGAGTAAAAAAAATAAATAAAAAATAAGAAGGTATCGGATTGAGAGAAAATGTACACGGAAATAGCGCATAAACGATCGATGCTCGTTTTGACGAAGCGACTAATACCTGTAATGACAGCCCTGCGTGACGTAACTATTAAATTAATTCCGCTGCATCATTGTGCGCGCTCGTCGACACTCTTGCAACGATCGCGCAAGATAAACGGCCGGAAATACAGTGATCGAATGTGATGAGAAAAACAATCGTAACGCAAAAGTCATGTGAAACGGAAATGAACAAAAAATAATTCATGAACAAAAAGAAACGAAAGAAAAAAAATGAAAAAATTAGAGTCGACAAAAAAATTGGAAAAGTCGAGTTTCAAACTCACCGGTCGCTTGGAGGGCTCGGGTCCCTGCCTGACGATCTCCAGGGGCGCCGGTATCGAAGGCCTGCCCAGATACCAGTCCTCTCGGGGATTGTAATTGTCGAGGAGCTTCAGCAATCGCGGCACGTTCACGTAATTATCGTCGTCGAAGTGGCAGAACCATCTGGAACAAATGGACGCCGAGGCGTCATACCTCTGTCAGTAAAGTACGATTTTCTCAGTCGGCAGTTAAAGCCGGGATTATCGGAGAGGGCGAAGACTCTTCGGGCAGAGTCATTATCTATAAACCGTAGCACTATTTTTGTTTTATTTTACTCATTTATTTATTTTTTTTTATTTTTTTTTTTTTTACTTTTTCGGACTCGTATTTTTAAGAAACTGTGTAAAAGTTGAGGGCTTAATCTCAATTCCCCTCGCAAAATTATAGGGTTCGGCATAGCAAGATGGAGGTCATTGACCTTCAACCGCGACTTCGGGGATTACCGATGCGAATCATTTTTGGCACGGAAGATTTTTCGAATGGTCCGAGGGAATGAAATTTCTCGTGTTGCTTGTGTTTGGTCAGTGCAGCAAACGAGCGGGGCAACAAAAAAAACGTATATATGAGTACGAGTGTTGAAACGATCGGCGATATTCGACCGACCATTAATCGATGAGTTCCATCCATTAATCATAAACGCATTACTCGCGAGCGTGATTTTTAAATTGATTGATTAATCGTTACAGTGACTGATAAACAGGAATAATCGATAGTTCGGTTAATGGTACCTTGCGATGGAGAAAACATTGAAATTCGAGCGTTATTAATAACTTTCAGTATTAATAATGTATCAACGTAACTCGATTTGACGTCATGGCCCTTGGTTTTCTTGCCAGTATACAATTATTCCGCATTTTTTATAACGGTACGAAAAAAAATTAATGCGTAATAAAATTATTGTTTATGCTCACACTAGTAGGGGAAACCGGGGCAAAACGGGGACGTTAAGCAAGAAAACCTGCTAAAACGATACCGAAAGCATAGTTCCATTGTTTTTCACACCAAAATTGTATTGGCATCGATTTTGCAAGGATATTTAAAAAAAAACCATTTGGGACAAAACGGGATACATGTCTCCATTTTGCCCCAGTACCCCGTTTTGCCCCAGTTTTCCCGTGGACCGGGACAAAACGGGAAGCTAAGCAAGAAAAACCTGCTAAAACGATACCGAAAGCATAGATCCATTGTCTTTCACACCAAAATTGTATTGGCATCGATTTTGCAAGGATATAAAAAAAAAAACCATTTGGGGCAAATCGGGGTACATGTCCCCATTTTCCCCCAGTACCCCGTTTTGCCCCGGTTTCCCCTACATGCACTAAAATTTTTCGCGAACAGCTTGTAATTCCATAAAGTTTGCATAAATTAAGTCGAGTATGAAAACAGCAAAAAGAAAAAATTTACGCGACTCGTGAAAGCTGATCATTAATTTCGAGCACTCTGCCCGAGGTGCGATGGCTTTACTGATGAGTTTAATTACCGTGTAAACCGAGCGGAGACTCTCGTCGTCCGATGCTCGAGGTACTTGGGCCGGGTGTAACGACCGGATGTTCGAACTTGACCGAATTACATTTTTTTTTTTACGGTATCGCGTCAACTCGTCAGCGGAAGCCTCGCAACGGAATTTTTCAAGTGCCTCATCGAAGCCGTCTTACGTTTCTTGTCTTCTGTCTCCCCCCAAAAACCGCAAGGTTCGATCGAGCGTCGATAAATTGTCCGGCTAACATGCAATATCTTTTTTTTTTTATTTTTAATGCTTCTTCGAAGAAAGATGACCACAAAATGGCAACCGTACAGCCTTTCGGTTGGCCATACGCACTTCGGTATACTTATGGACATCGTACAGGTGCATGCTGGGAGATTCGGGTTTTTACGATTAATCACGATTGACACAGAGTGGGGAACAAAAATGTACGGTATTTAGATCAAAATATACCACGGATATTTTTATAGAAAAATATCCATGGTAAAAAAATTCCTATCAAATAAAAATTCCCAACGAATCGAAAACAAAAATGTTGACCATCACACCCAGAAAAAATATGTATTTGACGGCCACCGTTTATTTGGTTTAGATAAAATATTTATTTGATTAAAATAAATATTTATTTAAATTAAATGAATAGTTACTTAAATGAAATAGATATTTATTTACATCAAATAAATATTTTATCTAAACCAAATAAACGGTGGCCGTCAAATAAATTATATTTCTGGGAGCAAAAGGTAAGACTTTAGGAATGTTTTAACGAACGATTTACGGTGATTTATACATACGTCCCATCTTTAATTTTTGTAAACTCAAAAATGGTACCGTGAGTAATTTTCTTAAAATTTAGCGCCATATTTCTCTACGCTATCGATCGAGCTATTTAAAGCTCCGCTTTGCGACCTAATTTACTCGTTGTTACGCACTTGCAGTCGTGTTTTCTTAAATTGCGGTGCAGTTGACTGTGCAGTTAAGAACCAACAACTCCGCAATCAGAAATTGCTTTCGCTTTCTTGTAATACGGAGGAGAATCGTGTATAAACAATGAGAATTCACGAATGTTATTGATTGCGTAAATAATGCGAACACCCGTGTTTCTCGGTTATTTGCAATTAAGGGACTGCCGCTTGCGCTCGGTATAAAGTGAAACGAGAACCAATTATTTGGGGATTTAATGAGAAGCAGGGAATGATCGAGAGATTCGAAGCCGCGAATGGGCGCGAGGCGCGAAAGCCTCGGTTACACCTGCCTCGATTTCGACGCTCGAAGATGAAACACGTTCGTGTCGATTATAATTAAGGTCCTGTTTACAAGACATAGCGGGAGCGGAGGTGGGGAATCCTGGCGAACGAAGGTTATCCGGATCGACAGCTCGCACCACCTTCCACAACTATATCTATATGTATAGCGAGAATTAAACGTGCAGGGAGAGCTATCGGGAGTGCCGCACACATTGGTAGCTACGACTTGGAGCGCGCAGTCGTTATACCGGCATGTGAGTGATTGACGGGCCAATATGTGGTCCGAGAGTACTGAAATCATTAGCGTCAATATATTTCTCTGAAACTCACCACGTCTTTATAATCGGACCCAAGACTCCCGGTTGGGCAAAAGTGGTGAAAATGGACCGTTTTTGCACAGCTTTTTGGCATTAAATCGCATCATTATAATCATGGGAAAATCTGTTCTTTTCCTTGAGTGCAATAACTCGCGCTTGCAATCTCGAAAACAGAATTTCAACAAACAAAAAAGAACCCTCGGAAATCCCTTATTTCACACGCGGATGACTCCCTATTTTTGTACTCTCATTTTCGTCGATCGCTCCTCTTGTTCTTCCACTGTGAGAAAGGAAAATAAGTACGGTTACAGCCAGGGGAAGGGAGATCGGATAAGTCAGGGCTGTCGAGTGTGACGCGCGCGCGGGTCGCGTGTCCTCCTCCATGCCGTCAAATGGCGCTCGGTATGCGTGTACACGCACAGCCTGCTCGTACATGTGCGCCTGTACTTATCGTATATAGGGGATGGTTGGTTCATTCGTCAGTCTCGTTCTATTCTTGCCGGCCGGGATGGGACGGGTCGGAAACCCGGTGGCATGCAATACCCTCCAAATGGTTATGGTAATAACACACGCCGTCGACGATGGGCGCGACACACAGGAATACACAGGGACGCGTGGGAAACTTTCGACCCTTTGGGGCCCTTCAAACATGCGTACTGACTGTCTGCCGCACTGCTCTATATACATATGTATGTATATAGCGCATATATGTGTGTGTACAAAGAATGTGTGTATATATATATATACACATGGCGTACCACTGGACCATAGTTTATTGTAGTAGCAAAAGTAATAAGTACTCGTTTTCTTCGCTTCGCCACGCGTACGCTCTATTTTTGCAAAAAAAAAAGTTTTGGAAGGTACTTATTGGTCCCCTTTCTCCCGAATGGTCTCGGCCTACGCGGACATGGATACAAGGAGCGGTGTTGTTACCAGTGATGGCAACACCACTGCGTGAAAGCGGGACGGCAAGAGCAAAAGCAAAAGTAGTGAGTACTCGTCTTCTTCCCTCTGCCACGCGTACGCTCTATTTTTGCACGAAAAAAGGTCTCCGAGGCACTTATTGGTCCCCTTTCTCCAGTATCGTTTCGAACTACGTGTACATAGAAACAGGGGTGTTTGCCACCCGTGGCAAAAGTGCGTGCAAGGCGGACGGCAAGGGTGGCGAAAGGTTCAGCCCTCGGTACCAGTCACCGTGCGATTTAAGTTGAAGGCACTTGTTCGGGGCTTTATTTTATTTTTCGCCTCGGGCGGCACACACGAATAGGAGTGTAGAGGAGGAGTGGACGCTAAGGGACGTTCGAGTGAGGACAGTAGCTCTGCGCCACTGGTGGTGACTTGGGAAGGGAGGGACGAGGGGAAAAGTGACGAAAAGGGCCGTCCTCGATGACGTGAGTAAGGAGATATTGCCGGGGCACGTGGCTCGACCCTTTGAGAAATATTGGCCGGGCGGACGGAGGGTTAACGTCAATTGATGACTGTTTGCTGCAAATGGGGCTCGAGCGCACGCTGGAAAATTCGCGTTTGATGGTTCTCCTACAAAGGTTTTCGTAATGTTTTTTATTCTTTTTATTTTTTTAGTATGGAGAACTCATTTTATTAAACGACCGATCGGTCGTAGTTGTCGTCCGCAATTAATTCTCCGATGTCATGAATAGTTCATCGATAATATCGACGGATGGGAATGTACGTTAATTGATTCTCGCGGCCCTGTGTAGGCGACCGAATTGCGCAGCGAAGAATAGAATCGAGTGCCAAGATTGACGTACCGATTGGCGTTCATTGGTTGTACGACGATTCTCGAGGGTCGAATTCGGGCGAACGCTGATTTATAATTGATTTGATTCCGGCGAGATTTGTGGCGATCGATTCGGACTGTAAGTGAAGATATACGAGTTACGGAAATATGTTTCAAGTAAATATTTCAAGACTCTCAGTTATAAGACACTATACTGGATGATTCCCTCGCATTGCCAGTGCACCTCGTCGCAGTAATTATATTCCTTTGAGGCTTATAGTGACATTTACAGAATGCATTATAGAATGACCTAAGGAATTTTACATATCAGCCAACTCTACGCTCTACGAGCAAACTCAAGCTTGATCCGAATCCCAGGACAGAACCCAAGTCGACAGACATACAAAATAAAGAAATGTAAGACTGCCGATCATAAAATACTCTAGTGGAAGATTCCCTCAGATCGTCAATGCACCTCATTGCAGTGATTATATTATTTCGATACTTATCGTGACGTACAGAAAGAATTGGTCGATTCGAAGACACTTTTATGAAATGCAGTAATGAATTTTCCATCTCAGTCAAATCGTAACATGACACGGCACATTTTTAGGAAACCCACGAGCGAACTTAAGCTTGATCCCACCTCCAAGACAGAACCCAAGTTCGACGGACTTGCGAAATAAAAAATACGTATCAGTGAAGGATTGCTTCACGTATGTATTAATTTGTTTCATAATGCACCGCGAAATTGCTGAACTAAAAGCAAAAGACGAGTGTCACGATTATCGTGATCTAATTGGCAGCTGGATATGCAATTCTCCATTCCGTCTCTGGCGCTTTCGGGCTGCACGTTTTATCCAGTCCGATGTTGCACCCGGCTTTGTGCCGCTGTTCGCTCTTGCGACGTATCACGTCTCTCGATCTTCTGCAGCTCCTGCTGCAGCATTCGACGGGGCTTGCCGGCGGAGCGAGAAATGTTCCGATAAAAAGGTCAGGGCTGTCTGGCTGGCGTGTGCCACCGTCGAGAAAGGCGTGTCGCAATACGAACATTTATTAAATCGCGATCGGAATTATCGGAATAGTTGCGCCTCGGCCGTGGCTCGAGCCACGAATAACCCGCGCCGTTTCGTATCGATCTTGCATCGAACTTGCATCACTTTGATATTTAATCTGATCGCTTCGAAAGGATCGCTCGGAACACCGTGCGGATTGATCGAGAGCCGGATGTATGATCGATCATCGGTCACAGGCGGTCCTCCGCTCCGAGTAAGACCAGCCGATCAGGAAAACAAGACGGGGAACGAATAAAATAAATAATAAAAAAAAAATGCTCGATGACAATACTAGACTAAAATGAACGAGTGACCACATCATCGTTCACCGTTGCGTAAAACGGTAAAAACAGGTCTGTACTATTAACAAAAAAAAATTGTCCATAAACATTCACAATATTGTTCTTGTTGATGTTGCAAGCAAATATTTGCGAATTTGACAAACATTTGTGGTCAAATGGTTGACGTTTAATTTTTTAATTAACGAGACAATAATAGTGGACGGTTTGTAAGCAAGAAACTTTGGTAGCTTTTTTACTGTGCACAACGACAATCTATCGCGAATTTCATGCAGAATTTGTTTAATACGAATAAATTTGTGCAAAGTTTTTTGGTTCTTGATGCTAGAGCCGGTTCAGCAAGCTATTATGTGGCTAATTTATAAATACCGTTTATACTGTGAATATGGCTAAATATAAATACAGTTTGATTCAATTTTATGATCATTCTCCTTCGCGATTGATTCAGCGCTGGAACAATCAATTTTTTTTTTTTTTTTTGCTGTAAACCTTCATTGGTAGTTGAAGAATGGTTCCAATTTGAGGATGAATGTAGCGTGAGAATTGTAACAGATGTTTCGGATCGACGATATCGACGGTGAACACGGAGCTTAATGCCTTCTTTGACGTTTTATTGACCCAAATTAAACCATACTTGGATGGGCCAGCGAGCGGAAGTAAAAGTGACCGCGAGAGTAAGAGTCAGAAAAAATTGATCCACCAGAAGGAAAATGCAATTGCAGATGGTGGTAGAATTTAAATAACGAGATTATTATTTTTCGTCGATCCAAACCGATTATGAACGTCATCATAACTCCATTAAGTAAATTATAAGTGTGTACTTAGTATGAGTATTTTACTTAATTATGAGTAAATGATCGTCTGTTCGATACAACTCGCATGAGAAAATGGCAGCCCCGTTGCCCAATAATGTAAAACACAATCAATTATACGGAATGAATATTGAATTTTCACAACATCATAATGACTGTCCATGAATGTAGTTCACTGCCGAAATCATCGGGTACGAGTAAATGGAAATTTCGCGCTACAGACAAGCGACGGAAAAATCCGAAAAAGATTGGGAATGTTCCTTAGAGATGAAACACGTAACCAGATTTTTTCACATTTTTCTCTCTCGACCATGTCGCAAGGTATTTATATTTGTACGTGTCAAAGATACCGGAATAATAAGTACCAAGTTCATGCCGGAGGATAAAATAATAAAATACTTGGCAATACATATAAAAAAGGAAATCTATTTCTCATTAACTTTATTGCCAAAAATGTGAACATGTAAATTTCGGAAGAAGTCTTTTCAAACATGTGTGCCAATCGGGGCGAATGGAATCGTGCAGCGGACGAGACAGAAGCTCTGATGGCTATCACGATTCCCATTAAAATGTCATGAAAGCGATGCGCTGCACTCTGCAATAAGTATCAAAATGCGAATGCAAGTGTGCAGGGTAGGTTGGAGCAAAGAAAAAAATAAAATAAAAGAAAAACGAAAGACAACATCCTGCCAGGTGATGCTCGAACGTTGCACTCGGTGGCGAAATTATGCATCGGCGGCCCGTACACCGGGTAAATTGCGCTCGGACGACGATCACGTACACGCATACTATGCATATGAACCGCGCAGTGTATGTGTATACCTTCGCGTTGCTAAGGAATTAGGGCGAATCCTCGTCGCCGATGCGTATTCGTCGAACAACAAGGAGAAACGGAAGTGGAAGTGTAGTCTTTTTATAATTCATAATTTATAATTATCGGTAAGCCGCACAGCAGCGAGGAAAGTATGTACGTCGTGTACCCTATCGTCTCCTTATCAGGAATTAATTATTCACTCATCCGGCGTAAAGTATATATACGAACAATTGAGTCCGACCCTTTTTCGCATCCGTTCCAAGCAAACGATTTTTTTGCTTTTTTTTCAATTATTCCTTACTTCAATTAACCTATCCGACAGTGTTTCAAGTGGCATATCTAATAAGAAAAGCTTATCTCACGAGCAATGAGTTCTTACCCGCCAAACATGAAATAGTCCCAATTTGATGGGTCATTCTCACCTATAAATCGAATCCTTGCCAGTAAATACATATTTTGACAATCGATCTTTAACCTCCAGTGAATCATTTCACTCGGTGCTTCACAATATCGCATTTGCCGCATGTATTATGATTTTCCAGTCCATACAGCATTCGCCGGAGCTCGGCATTGTGTGGCTCTACTATTTCTCGAATTCTACTATTTCTCTCTCGGTGTGCAGTTGCATGCGGTTTAACTCGGTTGCCGGAGGCATCGGAGCGATGCGACGAAGCGAAGCGGGAAAACGATTTCGCGTGGCGAACGCACACACGCTTTTGCCCCAAGTTCAACCGCAGTTCTACAGCCGGAGTGAATATATATACACACACATACATACATACATACTGTATATACCTAGGCACATATATATGCATTATGAGAGAAGAGTACAGTAGTGTAGTAGCTCACGCCCGCGGCTCAGCAATGGAGGTTTCTCGAGGACGTTCAAGGGCCGACCAATTCTGCGAGCCACGGGAAGAAATGAGATAGAAACGGAAGAGTCATGTCTCTATAGAGGTGGAAGAGGAGGAGATGCAGTGAGAGACCAACCAACCACTATATCGCTCTTTTCCGCCTTCGTGATCCTCCGCCGATCCAGAGATTATCATAGAGATAGGCCGGGTTTCTTATCTTCAACAGGAAAGCGCAATAACCACGTAGCAAGAAACGCGATCCCTGCGTTTCGCAACGGGAACGCGATGCCCAGGCGCCCTCGATACGGAGGCGCCGAGAATCTTCGCGAAGTTCACGATCAAATTGATTTATCTCTATTTACCTCCGGCAACCCGCTCCTGAGATTATATCATCGGCGGTTTCAATGCACTCCGCGCCTCTATAGCTTCACGCTCGCCAGTCCGCGATTTATTATTTTCCTACTATTCAGTTGTGTTTCGTGCGATAATCGTTGGATAATGCAACGAGAATGTTGTAGAATCCTTGCGATAAAATAGCGCTTGCGGTTAATTGGCTTTTATGAAACTTAATTTAACGGTAAGAAAAATAGTGATCATAATTTTAGTCGCTTTTAATGTAAATCGTTACATGAAAATCAGCGAAATATTTTCCGGGTCCGGAGCGAATTCTCACATGAATTTGAATCGATACTCCCTCATGTAAGAATTTTCTTTCAAGCGGAAATGGGCCGAAATCATGAAAAAAAAAAGATTTAATTACGGTTTTTGGTACCGATCAAGCCTGGGTCGGGCGAGAGGCAAACCCATACGCTCTTCTCGCTGCTGACCGTCGATATGCACAGTGCGGTAGGCGGTGCGAGTGTTCGAAATAAAGTTGCAATTACATCGAGTCGAGGAGCACAGAAAAAGATCCTAATTTTGTGCGGCGTGGGATAAGTAAGGTACAGCGAAATAAATAGTCGAGGCCTTGGTAAATTGTCCGTAACGTTGCTCGCGGGTCCATTGCACAGCGTCCATTACACGCCCGGTGCATTTGCCGTAACTCCCAAGCCGAGGAATCCTCCGAGATGGAACTCGAATTAGAAATTCAACTTGAACGTATATAGTAGCGCAGTAACACGACCGCCGCCGCCGCTGCCACGCTCACGGCCTCAGACGAAATTACGTGCAGCAGCGAACTCGCATATTGTTTCCTCTTACAGACTCCCGACCAACGGGCAATAGTTTCCCGGAGTCATGTTTCAGCCACGAATGAGGAAAAACTTGGCGTCACGTTTGCCCTGAATTACTAAACGCTTTTACGGCATTAAATATACTCCGTGTCTCATTATAGTTTGAAGTTTAATTCCTCCCTTTGCGCGAATGGTCTGCGCAGTTACTTCATTGTATGCGACAAAAAAAATAATGCATCAATTCGCATTTTTTTTTATATATGAAAAAAACAAAGCGATGGTCTAAATCGGCTGATGATCAAGATTATCCTGACATTGCATGACCGCTCTACTTCCTCGCCAAATTTCATCAACATAGATCAGGCCAGTGCTGAGTTACACCAGTTAATTTTGGATTTTCTATTTTATATATAAGAATGTAAACGGTACTTTAAAAAACAACCATTACGCTAATGTAAACATTTATCTTGCAATACCGAAATCAAGAGCACTTTACGACGGTCAAGGGGATCAAAGGATTATCAACGAAACCGCGAGGACGCCACGGACGAGAAAGGACCAAAAGCCCAACAGCTCCGAGCGGAAGGCCACGATCCATGCAGCGAGCCCTCATCCTTCCGGAGTCCGGTGGTTTCATATTCGCATCGTCTAGAATTATCCTTCCCGTCCTCCCGTGATCTCGACTATGGCCACAAGCGCTATCCGAGAGAAACGGAAATCATGCAAACTGGACGTCCGTGACGTACAATAATAATTTCGATCATCTTTGAGGCCGCGAGGAATTAGATCGATCGCGAGCAAAGCCTCGCCATTTCTCTGACCACACCGGCGATCGGCCGGTGTGACCAGAAAAAATATCAGTCCAGTTAGACCAGAAAAAATATAAATCTAAGGTAAAGCATTGATTTCCAAATCAAACTGTCAAGGTATTTCACGTTAGTTGGGCCATTTATTTTTCACGAAACGCCCAAAGACCCAAAAGAATTGATGCATTTTCTTACGAACAGAAATTAATTCCGAGTTTGCATGCCGCACGATTTTTTCAACCCATTACAAGTCACACTTTGTTAGTCCCGTTTCGGTAGGGTTTCGGGCGATGTGACTTATAAAGAGTTAACTTAGGAAACATTTTTTTTTTTCGTAAACCGATTTGATCGTACAATAAGAAAGAAAGACTGGACATAAAACTTACGTTTTCGAATGCGACTTCGAATGCATTTTTAATTAAAAAATAGTACTTTGCGATACTAGTACGGAAAAGCGGTCTTTCGACGAACGTTGTGAAGTTGGCTGCACGAGCCGGATCGAGAGCTACAACGGCACGAGGGGTAGCCGAGTGACGTTTGAAGCTCGAGAGAAGGCGAGTCGGAAGACCACTTTTTCGTACAAATATCGCATACTACTTTTTGTGACAAGTGCGCGAAAATTCCCGCTTTCGTGCCTTCAAAGTACATGCGGGAAAATAGGGAGAGGGCCAGATAAGTGTGCGCAAAAGTAACTAGATTGTTAAAAAAGTGTGTGCAAACGTAGCTAGAGTGTGAAAAAAGTGTGCAAAAAAGTAACTAGCGTGTAAAATAGTATCTACAGCAGTTTTCGCGCATCCTCCACTAGAAAGCGCCACTTTCGCCACACTTTACAGGCACGAAAAGTGGGACTTTTTGTGCACGTGTTACAGAAATATATATATATTATCGGATTTCGTACAAAAAAAATGCCGCCATAATCCCTTTCGCCTCTCTTGGACCATTCACACTGCCGTGAGCCCTAAAATTTCATAAATGAACAACAGTAAATCCCCCTTAAGATAAAAAAAAAAATTTCCGTTCAACCTCTTCTTTTTGACCTGTTCCGGAAATTACACATTACTCTAATCGCAAATTTTCCACGATGTGAAAAATGTCCGTAGGTTACGAAACTGCAAATTTCGCATACGTCCACACCGCAGCACGATAACGCACCTTCGTGTCTTTAAAAAAAAAAAAAACCCTAATAGTCATAATAACGTCCGCGAATTCTCCTTACAACATTATAAAGCCGATGTTTCCCAGCGAAAATTTTCAAACACTAAAATTGCACGTTTGTTGTTTGTAAACTTCGGGTATCTCAAATGCTGCCGAGGATGAACTCTCGCTTTCTTGTACAAACTTCCAGCACCTTACGAGCGCACACGCACATCCGCCCCTACACAGGCATACGCTCGTGACGTAGGCAGGCATCTCGTTATTGCATCGTTAGTTCGCCGCTGCACGCGTCAAGAACGAAACGAAAGAGAAAGCAGAAGGTGCGAGAAGGGGGGGAGGGTGGGGTGAGAGAAGAGGTTAGAGGAGGCTGCGAAGATCAGAGGTCGAAGGAGGTCCGCGCGAGGTCATGCAACATGTTGCGAGCGGGAGCCGATTGGTCATCCGATCCGCGTCGCTCGAGGCGGCGCTCGGACACTTCGGTGCTCTTTCAGGTGGAACCGGAAATGTCTTTTTATGAGCCTGGCGAAATCTTATCCCCTGTCTTTGGCGTAGAGAAGCGACCTTAGAGTCTTCGTCACCGATTTTGTTAGCTTCCTCTTGAACAACCCTAGTAGAAGTGGCACACTGGGCCAGTGTTGGCAAAGTGTCGGCCAGTGTTCGCCCAACATCGGGCAGTACCGCGGTCCTCCACCAAGGGGAGGCACGGAATTCGCGCACGGAAGAGGATGCATTCTCTTGAGCTGCTTCGATTTTTCGCGGACCGATCGAACCGTATCCAAAGCCTCTCGCGTTACCGATAATCGGATTCGTCGTACCGCATTTTTATTTGGATTTTTTCGGACTGGAAATATGGCCCGCTCCGATTAATACATCAATCAATTAAATATGGACCGGGCCATATTCACCGCCTTTACTGGGTTTGTAATTCTTGTCACGGTGTCAGCTCCTCGCCCGAGACCAAAAAACTGGGATTCCGTAAAAATTGCTAGGACGCAATTTTAGTCGCAATTAATGCAAATGATTGCATGAGAATCGGCAAAATATATTCCGAGTTCAGAACGAATCCTCACATGAATTTTAATCGATATCCGCTTCATTTAAGAATTCGCTTTCAACCCGAAATGGTCAGAATTCGTGGAAAAAGCTAATTAATCAGTTTTTGGTACCGGTCTTTACCGCAGCCAGAATGGCTCATATGTCATTCTGGCTGCGAACTATCGATATGCACAGTACGATAGGCAGTATGAATATTCGGAATAAAGTTGCAATTACAGGGAGTCGATGAGCAGAGAAACAGATCCTAATTTTTGCGGTTTGGTATAATTAAGTCACAACGAAATAAATCGCTTGAGAAATATTGTCATAGCACGTGGCTTTCGCATATCGATGGTCCAACGATATTACAGAGTTTGTACGCAGCCTGTATGGCCTTATGGCATTTAGCCGGCGATGTCTATAGAAATTTTTTATGGATATTATTGTAAAAATTCTTGGAAAATCTGGCACTTTTCGACATAAGCGGCGCCCCAATTTCGCACTATCATTCAGCTATGGTAATATTTATTTGGCGGATCGTAATTTTTATTATATCCTTCACTCAGTGAATTTGTGTCGCGAGAGTGGTCGGAAATGTGTGCCAAAGTCAACTTTCAGCGTATAATCATCGAGATCGTAACGAGACTCGTGACCTACTTGTTATACGAGTGACAACTCCATATTCCATATTTCCAAGTTGATTGATTATTTTTTTCAATTTACATGACGCATTAACGTATCACGGGTCGTAATTCAGTACCTGCTTATATCGAACAGTCCGACCGTCAAATATACTCGTGGGTATTCTAATAACGATCGTGTCCATTATTTTCATTTTTCAATTTGAATCTCGACAAACACATTTATATTAACATTAATTCGATGCATCACCCGGACGAATCTCGATATATTTTCGATATAGGCTGGTTGATTGATCGCTCGGCAGCTAATTTCACACGCCGAGGCGAGCGTCGATCCACCTGCAGCGATAATTCGGTGGCCGCTGGTATTATCTATCAGCCCTGTCACTCATTCGAAATAATTGAAGCCCGTGCCTCAATTTACCGGTCGAATAAAAAACAAATAAATCGATTTTTGGTATTAAAAAAAAGAAAAAAAAACAGTGACGGGAATATTCTAATTACGTAATCACTTATTTAAAAAAAAAGATTAAATTAATAAACTGGTGATATAGAAAAATTTTAAGCACTTGCCCATTTAGGTACAGTCCATCAAAAAAATTTACCGGTGCCATCGAACTTTTTTGAGAAAGAAAAAAAAAGTGCAACATAATTTCTGAATTTGACTTTATCTATTTACTTATTGGAAGCTCGCCCGTGAAAAGAATTGTTTAATAAGAAAAATCATAACGATAAATTGATTTTTCGCTGATCTCGGTTTGGGTTGAGCAAAACGAGCCGGTCGAGAGCCCAATGGAAAAAGACCCGAGAGATTGGCAGTTGAGGTAAGTGGTCTCGAAACAATGTATCGGCAGGTCGATAAGCGCGAAAAGATCGAGTGCACCGCGAGCGATGCCGTTCGAACGCCGATACAAAAATATTGTTCGAATAAAACGATATCGAGGATACGTGCGATGCCGGTAGGTTTCCAAGTGGGGCTCGACCGCGGACGCCGCGGGGCAAAGTTTCGAGGAACGTTGGTGAGAGACTAACCCGGGCGAGCGGACTCGGTAAGTACCGATCGGACAATAATTTCACGCCGAGTTGCCGAGCACGATCGCGGCACGGTCCGTACACGTGCAGCCCCCCGGGACCCTGGCTCCTCTTCAACGGGGAAATTATTGATTATTAAACTGGGTCCGTGCGGTACGTCGAACGCCCTGGTGCGGTTACACCGCCGGCCAACTCTCCTCCAGCTTCACGATCCCCGGACACGTTACGCGAGGCCTCGACTCTTCCCGCCACTTCGATCGATACTATACGCACTCGCGATCGGAAAATATTAAATATCGACGAAAAAAAAAAAAAGAAATAGTACAAAGTAAAAAATAAAGAAGAGATATAAATATCCGAGTACGAATTAAAATAAAGACAAATTGATGAAAATACATTTAATTACAAAATTACAATGAAAATAATGAAATAATATTTTATTATTACTCTATATTATAAAATTATTTTTAATTTTATTAATTTTTTAATCAATAAGATTAATGATAATTTGATAATTAAAATGAATAATGATATAATAAATTGACGAATTCACAGACTCCGTTAATTCATAGACGTTTTTGCGTTCGATTAAAATTCTGGGGAATAATTAAAGTTCTGAGTATTAGTTTAGACCGGATAGAATTGCGGGTTTTTCTGGTAGCAGGGGAAATATCGAAAGCTCATTTCGGTGAGAAACCGACAAAATGTTAAATTTTACTGTACCCGCACGTTTACGAGGGGCGTACGAGGAGGTGGATTATTAATGGCGTCCTCGCCTCTCGCCTCCTGACCTTACGCAGTGTAAGAGCGCGCTCGTACAGCGCTTAACGCTCGCCACCGTGCGCGCGGCATAAATTAAGTCGGACGTTCGTGTAACCACCGCGCGTAACGACCGGGACACCCCAGCACCGTTCCACACAAGCGTTGCAACGGCAGTTAGAGAGAAAGAGCGAGGGAACAGACAGGACGAGACGAGGCTCGCATTGTCCGACGACCGCAGCGAGTGACGGGAATTATGCGAAACGCGCCGAGGATTAACCATGAACAGCATTTACCCGGCAAGTCGAGACAGGTGAAAGAAAGGCTGAGAAGGATATGCTTAAGACAGAAAAAAATACAATCTAATAAAACAATTCGATTGAGCGAATCGTCCCAAAATTAATCCACCGTCGGTTCCTTAACAACATTTCTCAAAATTCAAATGTAAACGCCCGCATTTTCACACAGTAAAAGGAGATTCACTTTTTTTTATTTTGAAATTTGGAAATACTTGTTTTAATCATAAAAATGTTGATTCACTAGAATTCGACTGGTAAATCGTACATTATTTTCATGCCAACGAGCATTCAATTATTACTATTTAATAATAATGTATTATTATAAAAAGAAGATTTACACCCGGAAAAAGGAGTCATATTTATTTTGTTATTTTTCCTATTCAATTTGAGATATCCATAGCATAGACAAATGAAAGTTTTTAATTTTTGTCGAATGAATTGATGTTACTCGCGCAAAGCACATTAATTAAAATTGCCAAGCTCGACTGGGCACGAAGTCAGAACCACAGGAGTGCATGCCGTTCCAAAGAGAGATTGAGCGAGCACAGAAGAAACTGTAAGAAAAACAAAAAGCAGAGAGAGTAGCTGCGGTGCGTAAATACGAGGCTTATCGTCGAGGACGGATGGACGGCGGCAGGCCACCATTCGAGGCTAAAACTCACGTAGAGTCTAACATGCAGGGGAGTGTACTTGCGTATGCAAGTGCATAAACGGTTTTGCATTCACAGCGGCAAGAGTTCCACGAGACGTCGGGACGTTACTCTCGCGAGCCGCGGCGACGTTAAAGGCCTTTGGAGCTGTTGCCGTGCACGCATTCGCCGATCCTCTTTCGTGTCAAACAAAACAATCGAAAGACGAGAAAAACAAGAGACTTCCTCTCAAATAAAACAAAAATGTATTTCAATCGCCGTTCGAGATGTAAACAAAAAACATATTGCATAACTTTATTTTTATTTTGTCATTGAAACATTTGTAGCAATAATTTTTATTCGTAAACGCGAATAAAAATGTATGGTGATTAATAAAAATTCATTTTATTGACGAACAAAAATTCATTGACCTCACTCGCCTATTTTCACACCTTGTGAAGTAAAATTTAGTGCGATACTTGTGCGAAGAACTGTTTCTTAACTCGTGTGATTACAACACTCGCCTTCGGCACGTGCTGCAAACTCACACTTATCAGACAAAGTTTTATCGCACTAGTATTTTAAATTACTATTTTTCACACGCACGCGCGCACGCACGTACATATACATCCATCCGGACATTTTTTCTAAATGTGATTTTAGACGTTTTGGAACATTCCGAACATGTTTTCATTAAAATCTCGAATTTTTTTTTTTACCAAAGCAAAGCTTCCTCTACGAGGAAGCAAAGTGTATACAAAAATTAATGAGAGATAATTTGTTTCTTTCAAGTAACCCTGCAAAGTTATTCGAAATTCCGATTCCGTAATTGCGATTGTTTTTCTTTTTTTCACCATACCGGAGCGACACTTTGTTTGTGTGTTCGGAGTTCAGATGAAAAGTTTGAAAAGCTCACCGAGCTAGATTGATAATCTCGTCCGTCGGGCTTTCGATGTAACGGGTAAGGGGGGGGGGGGGGGGGCGATATCGAACAATGCTCAAGTGTAGCGGGGAAAACTTGGACGTCAACAGCTCGTCGGAATGAAGAATGGGACGAGGGACCGATGAGGGAACGTTCGGATGATAGAGGAGAGCGGGATGCATCACGCTGCCGGGAAAACACACAAAAGCCAGACGTCATCGCTCTCTGTATCTATCCCATTCTGCCGAGGCTAGCGGGACCATTGTTTTACTTCCGTCCGAGTGCTCTCCCGAGCATCGACGAAACTTGGAAACACGCCCGGCATAAGAAAAGTCGATGTTTTTCCCCGCGCTCCCCAACACGGTAAACACCGCCGCTGTTGTTCACGCACGTTTTCACATTATAGTCGATAAAACAAAAGAGTTGCATAAGAAATTTTTAAAAATTCATTTTTTTTATTCATTTTTTTCATGTGGTAAACACGAACAACCTAGCACGGCTCTTGCATGTTAAATTTTTTTTCGTGCTTAACAGTACATTCGCGACACGCCGAGAAACAAGTAGTTTGCGTTTGCCTCGTTCTGGACCTTGGCGACTTTTTCTCGGACACTCGATACGTAAATCAAGAGAAACCGAGGGCAGGCTGTATCGACCGCGGAATTTTTAATTTCTGTCTCGGAACTTGCGAGAGATATTCGATTACCGGTCGGGGATACAATTGCAACGGTTTTGCTCATGATGCCGGTTGCTATCTGCTATCTGCGCCACCGTTTCGCGCTCCCCTCGACCGGCCCACCGTTCGGCCGCGATTCCCTCGTTTTCAGTCTCATTTACATTCGCGTCATTCACATGGGTTTTCATTCTCGCGTGAAAGCGGCTTCTCACGAAACTCGTCCGAAGTCGAGAGATTCGTCGGGAGTCGCGGAGCGTGAAATTGGCGATTCGCGAGTTCGTGGAAAGTGCGATGGCTGATCTCAGTGTTCAGAGGGCCATCGAAAGGATGAACCTTTGAATCGCACGATCGAGACTTAAGGTGGGGCTAAAGATCAACATTGCTTAAAAAAAATGTTGTAACCATTTCTTCGCGAAGAACTGATTGCAAGCACACTGGGTATTTGATTAACGTAGTGCATCCCACAATTCGTTTTTCATTTTATGGAATCATTTCGCAGAAAAATGGATTAAAAATTGTAACTCCGTCTCTCTCGCACCCACACGTGTTTAGCCTTCCCGCTAGTATCGACACGAATTTCGGTGGCGAGACGCAAATAAAATCGTCAAAAACACGTCAAAAATACATTAGCCGAAAAGTACCATTAACGATGAATAATGGAACAGTGAGCGGAAAGCATGAAAAAAAAAAGTGTCGCGTAAGCGTCGACGTGTCATTGCAGCGCGAGCTTCGAATCGAGAGGGGCATATTAGCCGGGAAGGCCTGCCAGAAGGTCGAACGTACATGCACGGTGTATCAACGCGTAGAAACGTGACGAGTTAATAAAGTAGCGGGCGGATTGCCTTGATAATAGGAAAATTGAACGCAGCTGATAATTAGATTCGACAAATACAACATTTCAATTCGATTCAATCTAAGAACAACATCCGACGGCAAAAGGTCAGACTGAATAATAATAAGAATAAGAATAATAACCTTAATAACATCGACAACACCAACAACAACAACAATGATCATGATAACGAGCAAAAAGAATTCCAGTAATATAACAAATGTATAATATGTATAGTAAAATAATGTAGGTATAAAGAACGAGAGGATTCGAGGAGGGACAAGTGCAGAAAACTTTCGCATTCGTTCCATCTGCGAGTCGGCACAGTGTCTCGCTAATGCCTCCGTACACGTACGAGTAACAGCAGCAATAGGTAATAGAGCGGGTACATACTTCGTGTGCTCTCTTTGTTCTACTTTCGAGTGTATCAAGTTATTGTGTGTACCGTCCGCGAAGCATCGCGCCGGATGTACCAATGAAGCGCGCGCCAGCCGACGAGAGAGTCAACGAGCCACTTCCGGGGCCGTTCTCATACACCCTGCAGAATATTACATTGATAACAGAAATTGCTCTTCCAAGAACCAATGCGACAAGTACGAAAACTTGGCATAAAACTTTACCTCGAGAATAGAAGATGTTCGGTACATACGTTTTCCGAGTATTGTATCCAGGAATATATGCTTTTTAAATTCGGCAAGTTTAAATCACCCTAAAATATTTTTTTTTAAGTTGTGGCTTTTATGTGTTTTCGTTTGTTGTGGTCGATTGTAAAATGTTTTTCTCTTCAAGCTGCGGCTTCGGAATGACCAATCTTCTTTTTTTTCCCTTTCCAAGTTATAAATAAGTAACGATAAGATAAAAACCTATGTGAACAAAAAAAAATTGTAGAACAGGAGAAATATAATTCGTTATTTATTTCTAACTTGAAAAGGGAAAAAAAGAAGATTGGTCGTTCCGAAGCCGCAGCTTGGAGAGAAAAATGTTGTGGCTTTTAGATGAAATTTCTTTTGGGGTCGAAAATACCCCACCTTACATTTCACGGTCATTTCAGCTACTTGTTATTCGAAGGGTTAAGTCACTTCCGGCATGTCGCGGACAATGGCGAATCCACGGAGCAGCAGCTGCCAGTAACTTTCTGGCGACGTGTCATTGATGTTAAATCACGTGGTACAAGCCGCTCGAAAATATACCGTGAAATTACAGAGAACGAAGAATACGAAGGAATGGAAATGAAAAATGTGTATTTACATAATAATAAAGTACACTGAATGATTGGACACTCACGCGAACATTACCGTGACTCAGAAGGCATGCTACCGCGTGCGAATGCAATGTAGTTTACAGATTCTTAAATCTCTCCGGAATACTCGGATGCAGATACTACACGCATAGAGGGCACACCCAAAGACCCTTGGAAATGATACTTGAATCTCTCGAGTCGGCCATCAACGTCATCACTCATCGATGCGATTATTCTGTCCACTGTATAGTACGTATCACAAGTGTGCGCCCACATAGCTGTGAATAGAATCGTTCACGCGGAGACGTTTCGTCACTAGTCTGATAACCTTGCCAGGACACTGTCAAAAGCATTGGACAGAATCTTTTTTTTTTGTTCTCTAACAAAAATGGGGATCGTTAATAATTTATGGAAATTACGGAAATGTTGACACAACTGCTGCATGTTAAAGATGAGCTACTACCTTTATAAACAAATATCGTAGGGGCATTGGCAAATTATCTTAACGTTGAAGAAAACGCCGACGGCGGTACGTTGCGTGAGGTAAGGGAGGCCTATAAAGCGAATTCGTCACTCGTAACTGCAGCAGGCTTTAATTTAATAGCCAATTTAATACTTGTCGACCGAGGAGGCAAGTGACGAGGACAGTTCATTCGGTTATGCTGCGTATAACTTTGTATAACGTTATAAAAATGCACCACAGTTATTCATATGATTTCATACTGAAGAAGAAAGTAATGGGAATAGTGTAGCTCGTAACTTGTTATACGTTACTTTGTAACTTGTCATTTCTCAACTTGTATTCAACTTCGAGTGTATTGAATATCCATCAGGTTTCCAAAACTGCTGCAGATCTTTTCACATACATTTTTAGTGAGTAAACGCAGGTACACCTAATACATTTTTTCTCACACTGCCTAATTCACTACCTAACATCATCGAATGACCATACCGAAAAAAGTAAGGAATATAAAACAGGCACCGATACTCGAGGGCGATAAGTTTCAGGACCTCGACCACAATCCTCCAAATTTTTTGTTTCGTTTTTGCGGCGATTCACCTGCTCCTCAAAGCTGACGCGAGATTCGTTCTGCAGTCCACGGCTTGCGGCGCCAATTTAAGACGAAGCTACACTGTACTTAGCGAACTAGGCATAGAGGAAGAATATAAAGCGGATTCGTCACGCTCGGGAAGCATGAAGAGATAAGATACGAGCGCGGTCCAACAGAGTCCGATGTTAAGTCACTACGGGAACACAGTTCGTAAAGCGCGGGGTATTTGTCGATGATGATCCGATCGTTACCATCGGCATGCGTTGTTCTTCGTCTTCCACGGACAGTAAAACCTCCGTGATACATTATCGAGGATAGCATAAACCTGCCTGGCTTCCCGAGACGATGCCTACCGAAGGGACCGGCTTGTATCCCGGTGTGCTCGTTCGCTTGCTGATTCACTCGCTCACTTCCTACAAGCGCAATGATCCATGTCGGCCGCCTGAGCTTCTACTCCACCCGCTGTCGAACCATTTCGAACAGCATTTTTTCTTTTTTATTTTATTTTTTATTACATTTAACATCGCACTGCCCGTCTCACAATAATTCAAAACGGCGCAAGAAGGAAGCTTGCGAAATACGACGGCTTTGAAATTGAAGAGAAAATTACATTCCCGCGGCGGGACTCGAGAGGCCGATGTGCACGTGCTGCCATCTTCTTATATTTATTCGCAAAAGCAATACGCCGCTTTTTTGTGCTCTCTCTGTCTCGCTCTCTCTCTCTCTCTCTCGTACCACGCCTCTTTAAAAGCGGCCACACACTTCGCATCTCGTTTACCGCATTCCAGTACTGCCGGGCCGTCAATGAGCGCGATAATATTGAGCAGGTAAAACACGTGAACGGTCTCCTCTCGAGACGCGGTCAAACGATCGCAAATGAGCTCCACTTATTTATCCACTCATCAACGTTGCTCTCTTGCATCAATTTAGTCAAACGAGAATGAGCAGAGGCGCAGGATGGATAAATCGACTAGCTCCAAACGACTCCGGACAAAAATTAATTAGCGTAAAAGTGGTGAATATGGGCCGACGGGTTTACATGCATCAGTGCTTGTTGACACAAATGCGCATTAAAAAAAAAAATCCAAAAATACAAAAAAATCTGCAGCTCCTCCACCATCGATACCTACGCATGCTCACGAGTAAAATCTATGCAAACGATGCGTCTTAAAGTTTGCCGATTCCCGCGTGTCCATCGAAGGCCCGCGCATCTCAAACCACCTTGTTTTGTACCACAATCTCGGCATCCACCATCCTCGCTTCTTCCCTCGGCCCTTTTTCGTTCATCCTTGATGGTCCTCCGCGTCCAGCATGATGCATTGACTCTCGTTGCCAAAGCAAACCATATTGATATTGCGGTAGCACGCGATCCGGATGCATAGGCAGAACTCTCAGGAGCCTCGAGAGGATGCAAGAGCCAAGGCAGGAGTGGAACCTTCGCAGGATCTTCCCTCCAGCCGTTGGTTCCACAAGACCCGCGTGTCCCCGGTCACCGGTTCCTTCCTCTGCCATTAACGCTAGTGCGATTACAGCGGGGGAAGTTCTCGGATACACACCTTATGCATTACGTACACGCAGGTTCTCTTTATTCGCGCAAGCCAACCCCGCCGGCCGTTCGAGTCTCCCGCTCCAACTTGATCTGGGGCATTAAACGTGTCTCGCATGCAGGCGCTTTCGCCTCGATCGTCGTCGTCTCTTCTTCGCCTGCCACCCTGGCGCGGGTCCGAACATCCTCGTCGTTAAATCGAGATAGCCAAGTCGAAGATTTACAACGAGCCGGCTGTTACGCTGGTCGGCCTGGTCGACTCCGTTGACGTCGATGTGCGCGCGCCGGAACAAATGGCGACGATAGAAATTCCAACGCCGAACGGACCTGCGATACGACGTGCTTGCAGATTCTTATATTGTTGAATACCAGGCCATTGGTGCGGCTCATAGCGTACACCAACCTACCGCGCGCGATCAACGCTCAGGAATTCAGCGCGCTAATTAATATCCAAGCCCGAACGCTCCGGAAGCCTTTCGAGGCGGAAACCTGTTAAATAGTGTTTTTTTTGCTTCAGCGAGAGTCGATCGGCGCGCGAATGGATTAAACTGTCTGGATTATTGGAAAGAGCTATGGATTTATGTATCATGCTGGTTTTCGGACACGTGGACGAGCAATCATCGTTCGATTATTTTAGTTCTTTTACCACTGATTTAAATTTTGATTTTCGGTGTATTTCTCTAATATCGATTCCCTTCCTAGATATTATAGGTTAGTTATTTTTTTCGAAGGGTGATGATTAAAAGCCAATGCATCAAGAAAAATAATTTATTTGACGGCCACTGTTTATTTAGTTTAAGTAAAATATTTATTTGATTTAGATAAATATTTATTTCATTTAAGTAAATATTTACTTAATGTAAATAAATATTTACTTAAATCTAATAAATATTTTTCCTGGGTGTGTGCCTGCCGTTTTCCAAGTAACCAGTGAAGAGTCGATGGAGCCGAAGTGCACAGTAAAAAAGCTTTGTACATTTAACAAACGTTTTTTCTCCTCAAACCTCCACAATTATTGTGTTGTTAATTTTTGCAAAATAGACAGTTTTTTTTTTTTTGTAAAATTAACATGAAAAGAATTGTGGAAGTTTGTGGACAAGAAACGTTAGTGTCTGTTTCACTGTGTAATCTCCATCGCAACCAAAAGAATTATACACCGAATGTTATGAAACAGAAGAGCGTACCATCCACCATGTGGAACAATGTCGGATACGCTCTCCAGTTTCTTAGCCTTCGATATCACGCAAAATTTATTTTAGTCTAACGATTGAAAACGTCTTAATTGAGATCCGCATTATCGGCGGGGAATTTTCACTCGAACATGCGACGCTAATGCCGTACTTCGTTGCGGGTGTAATAAATCGTGTGATAAAAGTCTTCAGGGCAAAGTAGAAGCGGTATTTACGTGCATGATGTCGTAGGGCACAGTGTTATACGCATGGGGGAAGAATAATGCTCGGCTTGAAATTTTGTTAGCCGATATCTTCTCGGTAGAGACACAGGATCCTTTAATGGAGGGCAGGGACAAAGTCCGATGGTCCGTGGAAGGATCCCGGACGAGTGGTCGAGAGGCGCAAGAGGCTTGAAAATTTATTGAATGACCATGCCGAGATAATGCTCGCTATAGTTTAACCGATGTGTCTGTGATCATTCGGGAGTATGTATAGGGAGGGAAGGGCAGCCAGCGAGTGAAGAGGAGAACGAGGACTTCGGCCGGCGAGCGGGGAAGAAAGGAGGCGAAAGGAAAAGGGAGAAAGAAAACCGAACGAAAAGGAGGCATTGAAACGACGTATACGCGTCATCCGATCGGGAGACTGGTATCAGGTGCAAACCAGTTTATAGTCGTTGCGCGGAGCGCACCCCAACGAAACCGCACGGAGAATCTGCAAATAACGACACGCACGCACTCATTCACTCGTGGAGGCGCAGTGGGCAGAGTACCTGTTGCTGCCCTGGTCCAGAGAAGACACTACGCATGGCTGTATCGGCGAACGAATACGCACACGCACGTAAATCCCTCCGGTTTATTAATCCGCTGCATCGTTTCTACAAGTTCTCTGTATTTCATTTTATTTTTATTATTTTTTTTAAGAGCAATTCTTGTTAGTCACTTTCTTGAAAGAATATTATTACAAATTAGATCTGGATAGTTGTTATGTAATGTTGTGGCATCGCACGAGTTATTAACCCTTTGAGGAGCCTGTCGTATCATCGGATCGACAGTGTTAGATGTTTTATGGCGAAGCCCTAAGAGACATTGCACCGTTGATCTTAGGGCGTGATATTGGATCGAGATAAATGGTGGAAAAAAATTGAAAAAATTCTCAAACGCGTGCACTGAGGGTATTGTATAAACTTCATGTTTCATTAAGCCATTTAAATGATTTCACGCTTTATCGAGGCGGAGTAAGCTGGCAATAGCACACGCACGTAAATCCCTCCGGTTTATTAATCCGCTGCATCGTTTTTACAAGTTCTCTGTATTTCTTTTTATTGTTATTTTTTTTTTAAGAGCAATTCTTGTTAGTCACTTTCTTGAAAGAATATTATTACAAATTAGATCTGGATAGTTGTTATGTAATGTTGTGGCATCGCACGAGTTATTAACCCTTTGAGAAGCCTGTCGTATCATCGGATCGACAGTGTTAGATGTTTTATGGCGAAGCCCTAAGAGACATTGCACCGTTGATCTTAGGGCGTGATATTGGATCGGGATAAATGGTGGAAAAAAATTGAAAAAATTCTCAAACGCATGCACTGAGGGTGTTGTACAAACTTCATGTTTCATTAAGCCATTTAAATGATTTCACGCTTTATCGAGGCGGAGTAAGCTGGCAATAGGGTTAAATGCTGGGAGCCTTAAAAGACTTTGGTAAGATATGAGGCGACTGCATAAATTGGATACACAAAGTGTCTTTCCGATTATCGTACATTGATTACGAAAAAAACCAAGAAAAACCGTCTTTCAGTGAGTCCTTTTGCTTATCTCGGAATACTAATAAGCCCAACGGAGCAGATAGATCGATATCGCTACAAGCCGGTGTTTTATCGATTTCGGCATTAAATGCACCGTCATGCGAGCCGAGTTCTCGGCGCCGGAACATTATCACCGTGATGTAATAATTCCTTCGTGTCGCAATTATTATCACAGACCCAAGTTTAATTGAACCGGATAACAGTCACAACACTATTAGCTCTTACAGATCGAGATTCGCGGTACATGCACAATCGTGCAAACCCGATTGTCGACTGCGACGCAATTTTTTCACAACCTAACGAGCATTACGTGACACTAGAATTACTCGATACAGGTATTTATTATCGTGATAGAATGTTGATAAAAATTACAAAAAGTGGTCCATGCATGCGCGACGGTATTACCGAGTTAATAGGCTACGATAGATCACGATTTTCTATTGTTAAAAAGCGTTACGAATACGCTCTTCCAGCACGCGTGATACTTCGTTCGTCTAGTTCAATAGAGGCAGTCACGATGAATCAAGTTTAATTAATATCCACGCTCGTTCTTGATTTACTCTGTCTTTCTCTCTCGGCCTTGTGTCCCTCATTCTACGTCCTCCGGACGTTCATTGTTCGATCTTTGCCACATGCCATCTCGACTCTTAACAACACGGGATACTGTTGGGCAACGTACTTTATTTACACGATACATGTTTTTATTGTTTTTTAATTTAATATTCTCCTCTGAGTCAACAAGCTAGAGGGCATTGCTTCGCCTTCTAATTTATGCCGCGACTGATGAGTGTTCTTTTTTTTCAACGCATTTGTATCTCTTGTCACTGTTATGCAGAACTCGAGTATGCGCGCGCAGAGCGATTTATTATGCGTATTAATGCTTGCTCTCGTTATTGAGTCGCTCTTGATAACCGTGAGCCAATTGGTACGGTTGTAAAGCGTCGCATAAATCAATTGTGTGTACTGCGTGGTGCAATCGGGTCGAATCTATTGAGAGATCGATTGCTGAGTCAGCAATCGATCTCTCGAGAATAGAACGGTTTAGCATTTTTTTTTTCTAAAACGCTTATCGGACCGATTTTTTAGCGCAGGCATTCGAAATTTCACGGGGGAAAGTGCTAAATGAACATTCAGATTTGAATATTCTTTATTTAACATTTCAAAATGGTTCAATTATGTTCCACTATTAGTGGAACATAATAGGGCTGTACAGATAGGCCTAGCCGGCTAAAATATCTTATCCGGCTAATGGATTTTATAGTTTGGCCGGCTAAGCCGTCTTAGCCGGCTAAGCTAATCACTCTTGAAATTAGTTGACGAATTTTTATTTTATTTTTTCTAATGTTACCTACAACGTATTCCGAAGTATTTTCGCCCGCTGAACATGAATCTACCGGCCTTTTTGGCCTAAAGTACAACGCTACATTAAGCGGCTCGATTTTGTGCACGAAAAATCGTATTTTTGGGATCTAAATGGAAAATATTGGGTTGGGAATAAAATAATTGTTGTATTCGTGATCAGCGGGAAAGAATACATCGAATATAGCTTTGAAAGAAAAAAAATCGTATGAACAATGATTTTTCAATGTTTGAGCGACTTTTGGAAAAACGTCGATTTTCGTGATTTTCAAACGTCGATATCTCGGCTCCCAATAGAGGTAGGAAAAATCCGAGGTGCCCATCGTGTTCTACGGGCAAAAATACATATTATAGGGCCTTGTCCGAAGTTTTATCGTGCCGTTTGGGGACGTTGAAAAACGCAAAAAATGGACTCGAAAGTAGCCTTACAATTTTTTGATATTTTTTCAAAATTAACTGCCACGTATTTCGACGTACTTTTGCGCGCTGAACACGAATCCGCCGGCCTTTTTAGCCTAAAGTACATTGCGACTTTAAGGGGCTCGATTTTATGCACGAATTTATGCCCTTGCCCGGCTAAAATAGTTTAGCCGGCCAAGACGGCTTAGCCGGCCAAACTAAAAATCCATTAGCCGGATAAGATATTTTAGCCGGCCACGCCGGCCTATCTGTACAGCCCTATTGCTGACCGGTCGAGAGCTAACTTATCGTAGTGATAATAATAATACTCTGCACCAATAGCCTGAGTCCATGTCACGGCGATAATGTATCCACAGAATTATTATTTTTTTTAATGTGTTTCAGATTTGGAAAAGCAGTAAAGCATTTTTGTAATTATTTATTATTTAAGAAGACAACAGAATCGGTAAGTTTTTGTGGTTTTCTTTCTCATGAGTTCAGCGAGCAAATTTAGAATCGGAGAATCGCACGATTATGAAAGATTTATATACCGAATTAAGATTATTGAAAAAAAAAATCAAAGATCACAAAGCATGTTGATGTTATTATTTCATTTTCCACCCAACCTTCGAAACAATCAGTTCTTTTTTTTCGATTCCAATCGTTTTACCTTATCGTGGTTATTATCCGTTACTGTAACTTCCCAAATGTCGTATTTTCATTGGCGACAAAAATTGCTCCAAGACTAATGTTCGAAAGTTTCGAGATACGTAGAAGTTCCGAATCGGCTATCGATCGATGTATTTCATTACTATTCGAGACACGCCCCCGCGGAAATATTCGATGATGCATTTGGCATGAGAAAAATTCACGTCCCGCAAGTTTCCGGAAGCAACGAACTCATCCGAGTATGAAATAGAAGCCGTCGTGGGCGGCATCGGTAAGACGGAAGATATCAAAGTGAACGAGAAACGGACGAGAAAATAAGGGGGTACACAAATTTCACTCCGTCGCATTCGGTCACGCTCGTGAATACAATGCTCTTTCGCGCTAGATTCTTCTCAGCAGGATGCTTCGACTCATTCCCGGTACCGAAAAAAAACATATCTTGCAGTATTTACAACAATAACAGTTTTTTTCATAAATAAAATCAACTTTGTAAAATTTTGAGGGACGAAACATTTCGTATCGTAGTAACGTACTTCGATGATGAATCCCAGGAGGCATAGCGGGAAGAATAAAATTGAATTGTTCAGCTGTGGAACTTGTTCTGAGAAATGTTCAAATCAACGAATTCGCGTCACGTACGAAGACCACGGCGCGCGGCGCTCGCGTGCAAGATACACCTGCCGTTTGTTGCTCTTGCTACTGCCTTTTCTGATCGTTGTGCTTCTGGCGCTACTGAACGAGAAGACAGACTGGAAGAGTACTTGCTCAAATCCCCACCACACGGAAACCGGGGCGAACGAACTTGCATCCCAAAACGTCAAAATTTTCCTTAATATTTATTGATTTACCTCACAGCAAAAAATATGTTTAACGTTTTGGTTTTTTTGTGCTATAAATTTTATCTGCTAATTGAGACTGAACTGTTAGATGTCAGAAACCACAATTTTTTTAAATTAATAGTTAAAGCTTTGCGCCACTTTTATTATATTGAATGTATGTATGTTTAATATACGAATCTTTTTTTAATTTCAAGTCCGTTTCAGTATAAGCTGAACCTAACCGTCCTAATTATCTTAAGCCTGTTTTATGCCATGTTTAAGCCATGATCTAAAGCCATAAGGACATACTAAGCTATTCTTGCACACACGACCTGCTTTTGAAAAATTTTAAACCAACGATGTAGTTTTGCACGCCGTCATAAGTATTTTTTCAAGACTCATACATAGTAAAATCTGTAACTCTAAGTGATATTCATTACGTCTCAAAAAAAAAAAAAAAGAAAAAAAAAGAGTTGATCGCGGAAGTAGAAATGTAGTCGAGCATCACAAGATATGTTGAAGAAATTGAATATTTCCACAGGAGCATAAAAAATAAAAACTGTTTCTGGTAGACGAGCGCTCATGATATACGAGATCGCGGTGTCGAAACGAGTTTGCTTTCCTCTCATCCGTCTTAATCCTCATCCGTTAAAGCCTCAGCATCGAGGAAAAAAGAAACCGATGCTCGTTTCATATAATCTTCCGTTCTCGAGAGTAAAAATGAAATTAATCTCGTGTAGAGGGGAATTAGACGAGCGAAAAGCGTGTCTCTTCCGTCGTGTCGCATTAGGCTCAAGTGTAACGCAACGCCAGGCTGCTATCCGAAGATAAGTAGCACGAGAAAACCGAGAGGTACAAAAAAAAATCCAAGGCTCGAAATTCCATCAACGAAAATTGACATCGAACTCTTAACTTCAAGGCAACTCATCCAAAATATCACAGACTCGTATCCAGCGGATGTTCGCGAAAAAAACAAAAACTAAAAATCTCCGCAGCCCACAACAAAAAAAACACCAAAGACACATCGTTTGCGCATGCGCTTGGGCGACGCATGCGCAAACGACAAGTAGCGCCAGGGTCGTCAAAGAAACGAAAGGGAAAGCGATTGACGCGGGTTGAAAACCGCGTGACCGGGTGGAAAAGAATAATCCGGTGGCTACGGTTGGCAAGAAGCAAGAGAAGCAAAAAAACCCATGAGATAAAAGCAGGAGAAAACAAACTAGTGAGTGAAAGAAGAGAGTTTAAAAAAAAACGGAACGGAGAAAACGAGGGGAGAAAATAAGAGTGAAGGACCCGGTCCTTTTGCTCGTCATTCCTGAGGAGCAAGAGATGGAAGGAGGGTTCGGAAAGCCTCGGGCCGAGCGGCTGTACCTTTTCGTCGTCGCTAAACGCTTATTACCCGCGAAGAATTACCATAGGCAAGGGAGAAGGCCTTCGTACGCGCGTCCAAGCTGCGCGTACGCCGTGTGTGGAGCACACTGCGTTTGGTATGTGCAAGCCGGGTATGTAGCAAGAGTAAGAGTCACGCGAAGGTATAACTACCCCGGCGTCACGCTCCTCGGAGGGATGTTCGTGCTGGCAGCAGCAGGACAAGTTTTTTGTCCCGGCGCTCTCGTGGCGGCCCGGGGCATAATTACCGCTTGGTTGGCCCCCCTGCCGACCCGGTCGCGTCTCCGCGACGGTAATTATAGCGCCCTCGCTCTTACCCTAACCCCACAATCGTATGCGGATTTATCGAAAGAAAATACAGAAATAAGGCGCAATGGTTTTTAGTAGGGCGTACAAGTCTCGCGGCAATGCGGGCGGGTATATCGTTATCCACGTAAGGTATGGTATGGCCGTTTTGCTGATTTGAGATACTGTTGCAAAGTTGAAGAATAATTGTAGGTGATATAGCGATGGAGTTTTTTAAACAACATAAGCGTAAGCATATATATAGCTGTGGTAGTTGCAGCTAAGACATAATTCTTCAGTATTTAAATACTTGCAATGTTTTTGTATTGGACGCCACCGTAATGGGCGTCTTAGAACAAAACACAAACGTTGCATTTTTGTTTTGTTCCAAGTAGGGAAGAGCGGGGCAAAACGGGACAGTAGGGCAAAACGGGACGATAGGCCAAAACGCAATTTTCCAATATAAATTTGGACGCCCGGTTTTGCGCCATCGATACATCTGGAATTTGTCCCCCGTTTTTCCGCACAGTACCATCCAAAAATTATTGGAAAATTGCGTTTTGCCCCACTGTCCCGTTTTGCCCCGCTGCCCCATTTTGCCCTGCTCTTCCCTATGTAGTGAGCATGCGGACCGGCCACCCACGTGAAAACCTTGAGGTGATGCAAAAACTGTTACCCTCCCTATTCGCGCTCGATCCGTAACGATCACTGAAATAATTATTTTTTCCAAGGTTGCTGAATATTTAAAAGTAAATCCTCACATAATATCTGTCTCATGTGACAACTTTGCTTTTAAGCGGTAATGACCCTGAAAAAAAATTGATTACCATTCGACGCGCGAAAAACTTAAACTGATAGGCATTGATTGAAAAATAAAAGGTTAATCATATGGCTTCAACAAGCACTGGAACTGTGCATTAGCGTAATTGACATTCATTGCGAATAGAATACAATTTAAGAGAAACTCTAAATTGCCTCAACCAATTGTTCGAAAAATCGATCGGTTCAACATTTCGTCGAGGTGAATTTGTACAATAAATTGATTCGTGGGAGATAGGAATTGGTGTACCGGTCTGAACAGAAAGTTGAAGTAAGTTAGAAACTACTTCTGGTAGAAAGGTACATGACGAATAAACGAGGATACGGCGGAATTGAAATGTGGGAACTTTGGTCTCGAAGCTCCACCGCCTGTGTTATCATCGCCGGTGCAAGAATCCAGAGGAAGTACGACGCGTCGTTTGAACTGAGCGATAACGAATCGCAGTGCAAACTCGCACTTCTCGAGACGCGATATCGTCACGGTGGTGGGGAGGACATTCCCGAAAACTCTTTAAAATCTCCCTGTGGAAAAGACTTATATGCGAAGTAGTTGAGAATTTAAAATTGGCGCTAAATTTTAAAAAATCCATATAAAAATAAAAGGGAAACAAAGAAGCGGCTGAAAGCCGATACGATGAAAAACGCTTCATCTCAAAAACGCTGTGGACGCTTCGATTTAGGGACGGATGAACTAAGCGAGAAAATTGAGCAAACGGACTTTCAGACGCGGTATATAAAATATAATAATGGATTGTTAAAAAAAAGATGTTTTGACTTACGACTAGCATATACTGTTCTCGGGTTTTGTTCTGCCGATCGGCGGGTGAGCCATACCAGCTCGGGCTTACTATAGGCATTACGCGGTAATAATCTTCATAAATCACCGTGATTTTTTTTGCCTCTTCGTGGTCCAACTTTTACTCTCGTGGCGAGCATAAGTATATGGCGCAGTAGGTCTTATACATACGGTACGTACACACCGACGCGGTGTGTGCGCACCGTACAACGCAGCGGCAAATGAATGATAAATCTTTCGCTTTGGACCGTGGCACGAAACGGCAGGAAGACATTGCACCGGAGTCCGGGCCTCGTAAATTTATCCCCGAGCAAATGACTTTTTTCGGCTTCCTATGGCGCTTGGAGCTAGTTTACCGGCTGTCGGTATAGGTGGACGTTCCTGCGACGAATCAACGCAGACCCGCTCCGAGTATGCAACGGTAATTAACCGGTTATATTCAACGAGTTTTGCAGTTATGCCGGATGGATTTGAAGGATGGAAACTTGCCGGGAAGTCGCGTAGAGTTCCGGCCTCCGCTAAGAATCTACGGTACGGTTCATTGTGACACGGGTTTTAACTCAGTATCCGAGGTTTTAGCTTTACCGAGCGGTCGCGCAGTCGTAAGCCGAGGGAATAATCGAAACTTTAACTACTGTATCTTCCGATGCTTCCGAAGGGAAGCTCCATTAATTTCGCAATTTGTGGAGACTTTTCACACCATCACACCAACGTTTCCGGTAATCAATTTTTAATGAAAATTTTCAAAGTACCGTAAAGACTTCTTAAAGAGAGATTACAGTGAAACTTGCGAGTCCAGATTGTTTATGTTGACTCCGAACCGGTCTTCCATCGCTTATTTTCACGGCTAAAAAAAATTGGTGCCATGGCGGTAAACATCAATATCAATTTCCATTAATCTCAATATTAACATTTATTATTTTTTTTATTAACAAAATAATGTATATTTAATCAATATGTATTTTTTTCTGAAGTAAATACTTATGTGTATAGCTCCTGGCAATAAATATATTTATATTTATGTCTAATATGATATAATATTATATTTAAGTTTTTGGGAACCCAAAGCTCCAAAAATGTTTCATGCAGTTGTCAATGGAATACCCTATTTTCTTTTTTATGAATACAGGATGTATGCAAAGAAGACCTTCGATATCGGATCATTGAAGCGAACTTTCCATTCGTGGGATAGAATTATAAACCTCAAGAAATATAATACTTTTGTTTCATGCTAAAATTCAGAGATCATTATGAAATTTTATCGTCGATAAACGACAATGTCGGCTGTGAACTCCACCCGTGCAAAATAAAAGTAATTGTAATAAAGGTGAAAGAAGGAGGATAGAAAGGAGTGATGGAGAGGGCTTCGCCGGCTACGCGCCGGCTTTCTTGGCCGTTATTGTAATTATACCGAGATTGACAGCTTAATGGGAAGCGGAGACTTGTGTGTGTTCCCCGTTAGGAAGCTACTCGACGTCCTCCGGCTCCCGCCTGAACTCCTCGCTCGAGGCCTCTTACAGCCTCCATGACATAGAGTTTACATCCACTCTGCGGAATGTTTATTTTTACGTTTTTGTAAATAGCGTCATTTTTTAGAGTTCATTGCTGGACGCTCAAAACTGGACGTTATCATGGAAAACTCTTTAGCATTGGCAACAAATCGACATATCGAAAGAGTTGAAACGTATAAGTATACCCTAAAAGTATATTAAAAATATGTTTGAAATAAATGAAAAAATATTACAATTATTACTTTTGTCTAGGAGGCTGTTCAAAGCCCGCCGTCAGATAAATGGCATCGTAATAATTTTTTCAAAATTTTGTCAAAGCTTTTCTTTCCTTGCATGTCACCCAGTTTCAATCTATCACTTATTCGTAAAAAAAAGTTACTTAAGTGTTTTTCAGTAAAACCACGACTCGGTAAAAAAGAAACAAAAAGGCACGTTGAGTCGATTCGTAGAACTTGACGACGCGCCGAACGAAGGAATAAAAGGAAGGACTGTAGGCAAATTAAAAAAAAAAAGTGGGACAGAAGTGACAACAACAAAAAAAAATTAAAGAGATCCAGAAATAGTCGCCAAGTGTCTCGCTTCCGATATGTTAATCATACACGTCCTCGTATGCCAAGCCGTACGTCTCTCTCAGGACTCCTCGTCCGCATGTCACGGATTAGTTTTAATCGTAATCGACCGGTGGAACTCTCGAGGAGTCCTCTTCAACGGTGGCGGCGACGACGAGGAGCCGAGACGCGACCACTCGAGATATCAAAGTTTATTCTAAAAAGGTGACCAACTCGAGTGAGCGAGCGAAATTCGACATTCGGACGGTCCGCTGCCGCGGCTCGGGAGGACATTCTTGACGCGACGTTAGACCTCTTAAATCCGATTACAACCTACTCGCATCTGTCAGAAGAACATTGGACCTTCCCGGGACTTGATTCGTTATTTCCTGCGCTAAACTGTCATCGTCACAATATCGAGTCCTTCGCTGCTGGTACTAAAACGTGTTAAAAAAAGGCTACGAAAATAGTAATTGAAATATTAAATAATGTAATATTTCTCCAATAACGAGGCAGCATGCAAATTATGTCCCCCACCGACATTCTTCTTCTTTAATTCCCCAGGCAAAAAATTATTAATCTTAAAAAAAGAAAAGCACGAAAAGATCAATAAAAACATTACATAACGATATTACTCAAAATATGAATTAAGGTGCAAATTAAATGCAAACTGATACTTCCATTTTTCTTACGTGAAAAGATAAGTAATAATAATCATGTATATTAAATAAATATATATTGAAGTGTACGATACATTCGGGAGGGGGCGCCGTTTTTCCAGAAACTGCAGCTGAAAGCTATGTGAAAAAAATATATATATTGTATATTTTTTACTCTTGGTTCGATATCTTTCATAAAAATAATCTTCGCAAGAGGCGAGGAAAAAAAATTGGTTTTTGCCATTTACAGAACACGCTGATATAATTTTTTTTTATCTGTGTATTTTCTGTGCGAATCGAAGGCTGTATGGCGAAGGACGAGGAACGAAGGAATAGCAGTACGGAGAAGTTGGATCCTTCCTCGTTCTGCTCTCGTCATGGCCCGCATGTGACATTCGAGACACTCGTCGCGTCGCTCGACGTCGAGAGACGGCAACACGCAGCGATCGGCTCTCTTCTTTGGCTAGATTGAATCATCCGACCGAGCAGCTGGTACCACACTAAGAGCCGGGAGCCAGCCCGTCTATACTTCTCACTCCACCACAACTCTGTCTAATACCAGCTCCCCGTGTCACGCGCATCCTCGTACCTAATCCTTTCCTTCACGCTATGGCACGCTAAGTTCTCGCGAATGGCACGCGAACGTGCAAGAGGGTTCCCGTCCGAAATATTTTTTAATATAGTTATTATGACATTAAGGTCGCGTCAGTGAGTCCAACTCGAAACAACTCGAATACAATTTATTGAAATAAAAAAATTAATTCGACTTGAAATTATCGAGAGATTTTTTAAATAATAATAAATTACATTTTTTTATCTAATTTGCTAACAATAGATATTATAGCATTTTACTGATAATATAGTTAGATAGAAACCGATAAGGATGATTAAACCTTTTCATTCTTTCTTAATATAAGATAAGTACAATGTTCTAATTTCACCAACATTTTTGGATTTTATTAAACTCTACAAATATATATATATATACGAGGGCCGAAGGACTCAGCTCGATACTTTGTCAATTTATATAAATATTTTTACTAAAAAAAATTTGTATAAAATAATAGCTGTAAAGATGTATAGGATTGGCAATGTATTTTATTTTACTGCTACTACCATAATTAAATGAAAAATGATAAGGCAACGCAAAACGTTTGTGGATCCAACTATCCTAAACCTACTGTAGAACTTGCTCGTGTTTGGCGAAGGGCTGAGCAAGGGACAGGAAAGAAGATTAAGACTAAGACTGAGGCAAGGAATGTCCTTAGCTGCTTTCACTCCTCAGACGCGCAACGAGCGATCTTTTTAACGATGCGGCGATGTGTGGGAGTCCGCGATATTCACACAGCTCCTTTCCCATTCGCGTAACGCACTATAGTACCAACTTTTGTGAATTCGCACAAAAGGATTCTCTTTCGAACGCTCCAACCCCCCCCCCCCCTTTTATCCTTCATCTTTTGCGGCCAATCAAACCGTCGGGCTGGACCACTCTCTCGTGTGCACGTGTCCGCCAACGGTGATGCCCTCGACAGGAGGAATCCTCTTCGGCACACCGTATGCCCCAGTATACACACAAGGATAATGGTATGACCGCGAGCACGAGAGAGGCATCTGGACACGTGTATAAGATATAGGAGGTGAAATATTTTTGGGCTCTAAGGACAGAGCGGACGTTATTATTTTGTCGGTCGTGAGGCCCCTTAAGGATATTATGTGACACCGCCGACCCGCTCCTGCAGCGCAGTGTCTTGCGTGTATCGAATTTTTTTCTCCATTTTTTGTTTTTTTTTTCTTTTGTGCCAAAAGTGACTCGAGTCCGAAATCTCGAATTTCGGACTCGATTATCGGGAAACTGAATGAACGGGTTCTTTGTCGATATCTCGCTCATACGAGAAACGCGAAATTTTTTTTACGCTATTTGAAGCTCATATACATTGGGGATGGTTATAACTTTCTTTTGACAATTATTAAAAAACTGCTTCGTTGAAATTTTTGGAAACGTGCAACTTCCTCCTGATTTATTTTGATTAAATTGTGACTATCTACGAATGATCATCGTGCTACATTAATGAAATTCCTCAAACTAATCGACATGTATTTTCAAGATGTAATGCGAAACTATAATGGTAATTCGAAGAGGTCGTTAAAAGTCGTGGCAGTTGTTACATTAAATAAACAAATCTAAACAAAATTATTATCGGATGTATCGAGCATAACTGCATTTTAGGTGTTTTTTATTTCCCAACGAGAACGCTTTTTCACCGTTCTAAGAATAAAAAAGAACGTCACAAAAACGGCAAGCAAGCACGACGATCGTTCCCATGAGGATCTTTCGTCGAGAGTGCTCCCGGTGTTTATTTCGGTAAGTAGACAACCGGCCGTAATACGCCCACTACTATAGACCGAAGCATGCATACTTTTTTTTCCCGCTACTGTAATCGAGATTTTCCAAGAGTATTCGAAATTGAATTTAATGTGTTGGCACAACGTCAACTGCAAAGACTGTATCGAAATATACTTTGAAAATATGGGAAATGGTCGAGGGCTGTTGCAGGCATTAAAAAATATTTCTCGCCCTTTTATGTTTACTGAAATGGTAAGAGGAAAGAAAAAAAACGTAATGCTCTATGGAAAGTTCTACGTGGTAAAATAATTTTTATTTTTTTTCGAATATGACTTCTATGTGTGTTTACACTTAGGATCGGAGGGTGTCGGGACAAAGGCCAATGAAAACTCACCTACCCGAGGGAGAAAGAAAGTCGGAGACTTTGAAATTCGTGCCGACGAAATTCTTCGTCGGAGAATATGTTGACGAGGGAGAAAAAATTCCTACGACGTTAGAATATCATAATTGGAACGCGCGCGTGCAATATTGACCCATTAGCAGTATTTTTCCAACCGTCGACCGAGCCGCGACTTACCGGCTGGTCCCACAGAAAAATAATATTTTGACGCCCCGAAGCCCGCTCATCCTTCATATCTCTCGTGCGCGCCCGGTCCAGGCTAGCCTAGGCAAACATACCAGGACCTCGACGCGATTTATGTCAATAATAAAAACAGTAGTCTAAAAAAAAATCTGCTGAGAGAGTATGTATATTTAAATATAAACTAAAAGGGCAAAGCGCCGAAATGATTTATCCGACCACCGTCAGAGATGGCTTCAAGGTTGCAAAATTCATTACAATTTTATTGAAAATAACGACACAAAACAAAATAATAGGATTCGTGATGTTGCCCGGCCGTACCCGCAATTTGAACGATCCTTTATATGAAAATAAAAATAAAATTATAATTATACGAGCCGATAAAATTGTGTATATCCGTAGAATACGTAACATGTTACAGCGCCCAAAGCATCGTAGGATCCTGGAGCCCGGCTTCGTTAGTGAGAAAACAATAGTAAAAAAAAAAAGTACAACGCTAAGATAATATTTAGAAGAGGTATTTAAGTATAAACTACTAGGGTAAAGCGCCGAAATGAATTATCCGACCACCATCAGAGATGGCTTCAACGTTGCAAAATTGATTACAATTTCATTGAAAATAGCAACCCAAAACAAAATACTAGAAGTCCTGATGTTCAAAAGCCGTACCCGCATTTTTTATGAATCTTTATATGAAAATAAAAATAAAATAAATATTACACGAGACAATAAAATTGTGTATATCTGGAGACGCGTAACACGCCACGGCGCCCAAAGAATCTTAAGATCCCGGAGCCCGTCTTCGTTAGCGAGGACCCGGCGAGGGTAGCAATTCAGCGGCGACGAAGAAGTCGTAAAGGCGTGTAGAAACGCCACGGTGAAACAGAAATTATACAAGAGTGCTCAGGATCAACCTGTTGCCTGTAAGTTAGTCGGCCTAGCGATGCGGAGGACGCGAGAGCATCGGTAATATGTGCTCCGGCAACGTGTTTCGTCGTTCTGCAAAGGCCCGTAAATGAGCAACGAGACGCAGCGGTCCTGCAATGAAGACGTACTCGTCTCTCATTAGCCAGCTAATTTCTAATTAACGAGAGCTTCCCGGCAGCCCAAGAGAGCAAAGGCCGCTCGTTGAATTCGAGAGAAAGAAATTGAAGGGTTTTGTGTGCTCTGCCTGCACTGTGCGCCGTGTCTATCCCTCCCCCCCCCCCCCCCCGCCCCGCTGCGCCCCGCCCAGGAAAAGGGGAAAGAGCCTCGACTTGCCACTTACTTTTGCCCATCCCCGTTCCAAGCGCACACGACGAGCATTCCTCTGTCCCAGTTCCTCGTTAAATTCGAAACGCAAGGTTTATGGCATTACCTCACGCGAGGCTCCTTTAATTTTGTAAGTTAATTCCTCTTGCTCCACTATTCAAGTGTAGCGGAGCAGAGGTAAAGTTTCGTTCGCAATTGTGCGCAATAATAATTGGCGAATATTCCTACGATATACGGAATACAACTTCATTTTACGGGTGGCCCGCAAATAAACATTTATTTAAATAAATATTTATTTCGTATTAATATATTAATATATATGTATTAAAAATACATATTGAAACAAATATGTATTTTGTTTAATTAAATATTCATTTTGTTTAGATTAATATTTTAAATCGTTATTTAAATTATAATTCACGTAGTGTGGTTCGCTCGAAGCTCCTTAAGCTTTTTTTGTGACCGCACTGTTTGGGGACGATATTTTTTTTAATTATGAAAATAAATAAAAATTGGACTACTCACTTTCTACCGCTGTCGAGGAACCTATCGAACTCGACGGACATCTTGCAGCACAGGGCTCGCCTGTTGTGAGAGGACGAGCACTTGGTGTTGATCATGTGGCCGTCTGAAAGGAAGCAACGGAACCACCAATTAATTAAGAGGTTAATAATCGCATCGTCCGATGTCTCGAGGCCGCGCTCTTGCTTTCGCCAACACTTCTCGTACCACCGAGAGCGACGTAATTAGTTTCTACTCGTTTTGCCACTGTATCGTACTTTGCGATCTTCGGCAGAGACTGTTGTACACTCGCAACGGTCTCGGATCTAGATTAACTCCTACTATGAAACACACCAAATCCTAATTTCAAACTTCAGACAAAATTTGATGAAAAATGAACACTCAAATCGGATTCAAAATTAAAAAAACGCATTTTTCAAAATCTTCAAAATATTCCGTGTTCGCAGGAATTCATGAGTTTCTATTTGGTTATTTTTCTCAAGCTCTTCGCTCGTAGTGACAAATACATAACTGGAATTGTTCAAACTGCTCATCGATATGTCTTCGTCTATTTCTCTATATCAAAACTCAAATAAAAAAAAAGCTAGAAATTCTAAAAATCTTTCAAAACAAGAAAGGAATTCGTTAATTACTATCGCAAATAAAATAGCATCTCCTGCAATTATTAAACTTTTGGGTACGAATTTCGCATTAAGCTCGCGGTTTTAAGACCGGCGGTCATGAACTTCGGATCAAAAGCCTTACCGTCTTTTACGAACTCCACAATCTTTTTTTTAATCCAGATTGAGACAAGCATTGAATAGATAAATAGAAAGTATGGACAAGTATAGACCAGATCGCGAGATCGGAGGCTCCGATATCGTAACAATAACACGGGTGGTTTAGGACAGAAGTAGAAGCTCGATGGAAAGGTCAGAAGAGGTAGGTATAATGAAATAAAAAGAAGTTGAAGAGGAGGAGGAGGAGGGGGGCGGACGGCGAGAGTATGTGATGAGGAGGAAGCAAACCGGTGCAGAGCAGCGCGTGTTCGGGTCAAAGGTCGGACGGTGCCCGAGGGCTCGCGTGCGCCCTCCCTCCCACGATCTTCAGCGATGTACCACCTCATCCTCACTCCATCTCCTCTCCGTTCATCTCCTTCTCGAGTGAGCGTACTTTAACGGCTGGTGGACCTTTCGCTTCCCATTCCATTCGTCGCTTCTTCATCGTTCTCCTTGCATCTCGCGCGATTCCCTCGAGCCGCGAGTTTCGCGAAAGCCCTCCCTCAACTTATTATGTACATCGATCGGGAGAGGGGGGGGGGGGGTTACAATAACGATACAAGAGGCTCATAACAGACAGACGATCGGTCGGTCGATCGGTCGGCGTGGGCACCGAAATATCGCGGTACTTTGCGCTATAATGGCCAAGGTACACCCCAGCATCGTATAAACCGACCGCAAACATTCTCTGATCCACATTAAAAAATGAGGGACGATGAAATTTCATGTTATATTTTTCTTTTTGTTTTTTCATTCGTAATTTTGTTTCACTGGGCCGACCAAGGGGAAATATTAAATTATTTTCTCTCACATTATCTGTTGAAAGGATCGCGTCGACTTTTTATTTCGAATTGCTTTATAGTATTTTCGAGCTCGTTACATGATGGCTCGTATTTTCACAGCAGAGTCTTACAGCGAACAGTGCGAGAGTGCAGAGTATCTGTGAGTATTTATGAATGTCCGTTATGAACGTGGGTCTCACAGATATCCGCGAGTATCTGTGAGTATTAGTATGAGTATCCGTGAGTATCTGTGAGAATTCGTGTGAGTACCTGTGAGTATCTGCGAGAATTCGTACGAGTACCTGTGAGTATCTGCGAAAATTCGTATGAGTACCTGTGAGTATCTGCGAGAATTCGTATGAATACCTGTAAGAATTTGTATGAGTACCTGTGAGTATTAGTATGAGTATCTGAGAGTGTCTGTGAGAATTCGTATGAGTACCTGCGAGTATTAGTACGAGGATCTGAGTGTATCTAAGGGTACCTGTGAGTATCTGCGAGAATTCGTATGAATAGCTGTGACAATTCGTATGAGTGCCTGTGAGTACTAGTGCGAGGATCTGAGAGTATCTGAGGGTACCTGCGAGTATCGGTGAGAATTGGTATGAGTATCTACGAGTATCTGTGAGTGACCATGACAATCTGCGTTTGTGAGTGTCCGCAAGTGTCTGTGAGTATCCCTCGTATGCAAATGTGTACGGCTGTTAAATTTTCGAAAGTAATTGGTACCTTGACCGGCTTGAATATTTCGCGTTCCCGTCCAATTATTTTTCACATCGAATACATATCCATACGAAATATTGTATAGAGAAGTGACGGTGGTGTATATAGTTTCTCCACTCTTGACCGCACCCGTGCCCCGGGGCACGTATGAGTACTTCGCTGGCGAAGTACTACTAGCGCTCCGGCTATGCAGGGGAGAGATATTACGGTGCACAATTCTGCTGCTCGCTCGGAATATACAGTTATGAAGAGTTCTATTATCTCTCTGGCATGGCGCACCACTCTATATGCCAGTAGTATTATATCGCTCGGAGCAGCGGCGGCGGCGGCATAGAACCAGAGGGAAAACGGAGAACATGTCCGGAAAGTAATCTTCAATCAAGCCAGAGCAAATTATAAATCTACGTGACGCTGTGAAACAATTTATTCTCTCCGACTCCGGGCAACGTACAATTCGTGCTTTAATTAAAACCGATTTTTGTTTGTTTTCTGTTACGAAAGGTAATTATTCGAATTAAAACCTGATGGTGTTTACGTAGAAACTAAAAATTAAAAACATGATTGACAGAAATTTAAATTACGAATCGAGTTATTAAATGTAGTGTAAAAAATCCGAATTCTTAATAACTTTAGTTTCATCATTGTTCGGCAATAAAATTACTGGTTTGGTACCTTGTTTTTTGTACTTGACCCACTGTTTCGCAGAAGTCGCATAAACGAGTCAGCTGTATAATCGAAAAAACTTACATTCGCTCGACGTTACCGACTGCCGTATTTCACATGCCGCTGAAGTTCGCAGTGGAGTCTGAACTCGCTCAGCTGTTACGTAATAGATGTATGGGATGAAAATGTATCGCCAGTTCTACGGCATAATTTAAAATAGATTGTGCAGAAATATGACGATCTATAGGATCGAATCGATCGCGAACCGCATAACTGTCGGTAACTGGAGCGGGGAGTGTTCCGGCCCATCGCCAATATCTCCGGGGAACATTTAACCCCTTTGAATTGATCTCTCTCCGGCACTGCTTGAGGCCGGTTTCAACAGCACAAGTAGCCGATGGGACTGCACTCTATAAAGCGGCGACGATGCAGACACGGCAGAGACTACGCTCAACTCGATCGAGGCATCGACACATTATTCCTTCAAGTCTGTTAACGCCCGGTCGTACCAGCGATACACACCGGCGTTAACTCGATACTAAAGTGTCCCCCTGGGGAGCGAAACGCGCTCGGTTTGTGTACCGCAGGATCGCTCTGCTCCCTATCACATTGTAGATTAACTGTCCCCTGAGCAGTGACACTGATGGTGCCGTGACTGGAAGGCTCGGTCGAATATTCATTAACGGCCCTCCGAGCAGTCTCCGCCAATTTACGACGCTATCTACACTCGCCGATACTCCTGTGCGGTTTTCATATCAAAATTATTATATTGTATTTATCGAACGAGGAGCAAATTCCTCCACTCGGATTTTACATCGGCTCACCATCGAAAAGATATTTTTATTTGTTGATTTTAATAACATTTTAATAAAACATATTATATTTACCGACCAAACGGCAAAGTCCTCGACTCGGATTTTTCATCGACTGGCCATCGAAGAAATATTTTTGTTTATTTGTTTGAATAACGTTTCAATAAAATATATCATATTTACCGACCAAGCGGCAAACTCCTCGACTGGGACTTTTCATCGACTAGGCATCGAAAAAATATTTTTCTTTATTTGTTTTAATACAATTTTTTGGTTTTATTTACATTTCTTTTCGATTACAACGATGCATCTCGGTGCATCCTGCTCGGGGTTCATTCAACTCTTTTACGGATTTGATATTTGAACAAATACAATAAAAAAAGGGCGACGAGATTGAAATTTTTTCAGATTCGTATCGACGGAATTTCATCGAGTCGAAGACACATACCTTCATCTGGGCCGACGATCTTGATGCTATCGTTTAGAGCCAATGTCAACGTCTTTTCACGAATTTTAGAGGATCCTCCCGATTCGGAGATCAGTAGCGATGATTCGAGACTTCGTGTGCATACCTCGAGAAATTATGGATGATTATTTTATCGATATCTGTTTGATCTTTTTCTTTGTATTTTAAGAATAGCCGAATATTTTCAATGGCGTTCCTACACACGGTCCGAAATCCACCGAACTTTATCAAGCAGTTAATAAAATTTTTGAAGATTGTGTTTAAAATTCTAAAATCCATTCCAGCTCTGAAAAGATCATTAGTCTCAAAACCGATGACCAAATTACGTAATAAATTATCTGGATCATATTGAGATCCACATAGGGAGCTAAAAGTTTAAACACGGAAGTCCTCAGAGTGCATCGTGTCCGGCTCTTAAGAGCATGTGAAACACGTTCTCAGCCTGTCTCTCTCTCTCTCTCCGCCGAGAGCGCCACTGATGCTATCTCTCTCGCATTCCATAGTATTTCACATGCTCTCAAGTGTCTCCTCGGTGCCGGCTCGTCGATAAGCTAAACTTTCAAAATGATTGACGAGAGTTATACCTCTAGCTAGAACACATCAATAGACCTATATCCGCAGAGAAGTCGATGAGGAACGCAGCGGGCAGGCGATACACTCGGTATGGGCTAATTTTTAATGAACGCGAACAATTATCCCATAAACGAGAGCACTATCGTTAACACGCGTGCGCACGTATCATTATAACACACTGCGCGCGCACCTTTTTTTGCATTCCGCGAGAAATCCCGCGTGCTCGTTCGGTTCCGTTATACTCTATATTCCCTGTATAGATTATACTATGCAGAATACGAAGAATTTTATTTTTACGTCGCGGAGAAACTATTAACTTCGCAATTCCGTTTTACCGTTGCGTTAACAGCGCTCCCGAGAACTTTGTATGGAATTTATTTTTAAAAATCATTAATAATATCCTTCGGAGGGGTCAAGACCAGCTAGTTAGTAATTTCCAAAGTTTTTTTTTCAGAAGATAAACGCAATTCGTACGGAAAAAAAGCGTTAGAGTATGAATTATAAATTTTGAGTCCAATTCCGACCGAATTACTCGAAAGGTACACGGTAAAAAGGGTGTATGCATTTAACAAACAAGAAATGTTTGCCAAACGTGTAGAACATTTTATACTGTTTATCCTTGAACACAATTATTTACTTGCCTATCATGGATTACACTAAATTGATTTTTATATTAAATTAGCATCGATACGTAAAAAAAAGGTCTACTCACTCGTCTGGTTCTGGAAATATTGATCGTCTCGGTCCGTGAAGAACCACGTCTGTAACATAAAAAAAAATAAATAAATAAAAACATAAAAATAAAAAAATTAAAGTTTTTCTTAGTCTCATTTCCACAACCCATAAAAAGTGAGGTCGGGTTCGGCGAATCGAGTCATAATTGTAGTACAGTATCGCATCTATTTATAATATGCTACAACCTCGCCTCCTCGTGCCGCAGCATTTTTAAGTGCGGAAGTGCGCGGACAGACGGTCCGCGCACCTTCGTCGTATTCATTCAACTGCTCCGGGAATGCAGGGCGCTGCTTCGCCAAGTTCGAGCTCATTTCGAAGGGCATTGCGGTATTGCATTCTCGCACGCGCTCTGTTCGCGTTAGCGCACGTACCCAATCGATTGTTCACAACGAACATCCCGTACAAACAACATATACACAACGTCGAATCATTACGGCACTCCGAGCTATCGTGCACCGGTCATAAATCGTCTAGCGTGACGTTTCACGCCCACGCAAACGCACTGATCTTTCCCTTTCTCTTGTTATACGCCCATTTAATTTTCTATTTATCTTTCGCTTTTCCTTTCGATCTTACGAAGCGCAACAAATTTTCTCTCGCAGAGTTTTTACACTTTTCTCATTGTTTCCTTAGTATTATTATTCGTTCTTCTGGTATTAAATCGGATATGCACTTTTTAGGTTTTTTTTTTGTTTACGTACTTTCTTCATTTTCATCCGCACAATTTTCCACCGTTTTCTCATAATGAATCTTAGTTCATTTTTTTCTATTTATCGTTCGCTTTTTGTCATTCGAAGCGCAGCGAACTTTCTCTCGGAGATTTTGTACACTTCTCTCATTACGTTTCCTTGGTATAAGTGTTCGTTTTTCTCATATTAAATCGGACATCATTTTTGTTTCGTTTTCTTTACCTTTCTTTACTTTTATCGGCACAGTTTTCCATCGCTGTCTCGTAATAATCTCCTTGGACTTTTAACTATTAGTGTTTCATTTTTCTTCAGCCTTACGAAGTGCAGAGAGTTTTCTAGCGCCGAATCCGTAAACTTTACCAATTATATTTCCTTGTTATTATTATTAGTTTTTTTCAGGTATTTAATGTTTGGACATAAAATTCTTTTCTCATTCTCATCGGCACAGTTTTCCATCGCTTTCTCATAATAAATCACGTCCAGGCTCTCAACCGTACTTTACCCTTTCCTTTTTCTTCCGCCTCTCTAACACTGGCATCTGGTTTATCGTTACGCAGTAACGCCGCTGTACGAGCAAAGCTTAACACATGCTACTTAAGAGAGCCTATTTTTAGTCCCCAGTCACTGTAGATGTAGTCCGGTACTCTATAGTGTGTCTACTAGAGAAGTCCCTTTAGGGAAGTTGTCGATCGGTCGTGAGACCGAGGTCGAACGAGAACGGTGTTCGTCGTGCATGCTTGTCTCTCAGTTATTGTCGCAACCAAATTTCAGCCGGGGGCGCCTCGGCAATGTTTCATTTTTGCCGCATCATAAATGGCGTCCTTCATAATCAGGAATCTACAATAGCCCATCATCAAGACCAAAAAAATTATAGGAAATTACGATGAAATGAAATGATAGATAGTATTCTTCATGGCCCAAAATAATTGTGCAACAAGACCGGAAACTATTCAGTTCGACGGAAATTTACACCCAGAAAAATTATTTGTTCGACGGGTGCGTTGAATAACTAAATATTTATTCGATTTGAATAAATATTATATTTGATTTACATTTCATTTGCTTCAGATGAATATTTATTTGATTTAGATACATTTTTATTCACTTCAAATAGATATCCATTTGCGTGGCAACCACCATATGAAAAAAATTATGGGTGTAATATTCGACCTACGTGAATCCAACAGCCCCTCGTTTCCGGCTCTCCCAAACTAGTGCACGGCTCTCTATAACCATTAAAGATTTTCCATCCAACGTCGTCTCGAGATACGAGAATTATTTACGATTGAAGTTCAAATTCTTTTGAGGCGAGATTGCGAAGATATTTGCAAGATAAAAGAACTCGCGAACCGGCGAAAGAAGAGGCAGGAAGGCGTTTCGTTACCACCGACCGGGCACTTCCGGTGGACCATTAAGAAATAAAAAAGGCAAACATATGCAAGTGGCTTACAGGCACAAGTTACAATGTATGTAAAGAGGCGTGAGGAGCGTCTCGTCGTGTGTCACGAATGTCCGGACAATGCAAAACTAAAATGAAAGAGGGGGGAGGGGGGAAAGAAGAGCGGTGAGGCAGACTCGAGCGTGCAGTCGAGATAGGAATTCGTCATCAGCGTTCGTAGAAAAGAAAACTAATCCGCTAACGAGGGCGCTAACTAAAACGGTCGAGGAACGTCGAACGGCGGAGAACCGGGGGACGGAGTGTGACATCAGCATTGGGGACATTGCCGGGGGCATCTCGCGTTACATTGACATTATTGTATTAATCGTCGTCGCGTTGGGTTTAGTTGTGCCGGAGGCGGCAGCTTCGAGGGTGACGATGCGAATTGTCTCGTTCTTGGATTAAGCACGTTCTATCGCACTTAATCCCTCGACGTAACTGGAGACACGTACTATTTTAGTTCGCCTTCCGCGAATAACGTGAATTTTCAGTAAAACGAGCCTCAATGGCAGTTTACTTCGGCAATGACGTATTACACGCGTAAATAAAGGCTTTTAACTCTCTTGTTTTAACGAATGCGTACATCGTTTTAGATGCTTAGTATGAAGAACCTTTCTTTATTTTTTTATAATAATTTCATTTTTCTTATCTGCAATAATTTTATGGCGATTCAATAATTTTTTTATTTATTTTTTGAAACATTCGAGAGTGAACGACAGAAAAATTGAAAAATTGATTTTCTCGATAAAATCGAGGATAAAAGTTTTTCGACGAGTCATATGTTGTATGAAGAAAAAGTGTTTGTTCTGCGTCCGACAGATAGGAGAGAGGAAATGGTCGATACAGTGGATATTGCAAAGTTGCAGCTAAGATAGTGGATTATAGATTTTAAAAAATACTTATAGCTGAATTCAGTAGTGAGTCGATTGTTTAATCGAAACTTTTTTTTTAACTGAATGAATGAATTAATCTCGGGTCCAAATAAGCCCTGAAAAGAAACTAGCCGAGCATATTAATATCAGATGAAGTTACAGAAACGATTCTGAGCATAACATTATTTCTTCGAATAAACCACCAATCAATTATGGACGTAACAGATCGGTATAATTTTTTTCTCATAGCAACATTTTTTTTCTACGCGTCGGCTGTCGTGCATCAATTCTTCGTACGAAATATGATATTTATTTAGGCAGATCGGTTTCTGCCGCGAGTCGATAAGAGGGGCGATAAGTGCACAACTGACTCGCTCTCGTGACACTAATGTATGAGATTAATATATATTGTAAATATTTCTTTCATGCGTTCGTATAGTATTTCAATCCCCGGAATGGCAGCCGGATGAACCGTTACCCGCGTCCCATTGTCAAATTTCCTAAATTGTCTCTAATAATTGCAATCGTTAATTCGTGCAAGGCCGAAAAAGACAAAGGAAACTTAAAAAATGAAAATAAAAACATTTATTTAAAAAAAGTTTGGGCCATGGTCAAAAGTTCGAAGAGTAAAAAAATGGCATTGGCCTCTGGCGCCACAGGAAACACACGAGGGAATTAAAAAAAACGTTCAATTGGCCAATTATTTTCGTCAGTCGGTGCAGAATCACTCGTATAAAGGGTGTCCGCGATAAATTGGGGGTTTGCCATCGCACGAAACCGAGTCACACAAAGTAACAGTCCAGTCTTTTCACCTTTGAAACCTCATCGTTACATTTTATTTTAGTATGTCTTCTGGCAGCACTGTATATTCACATTGTATCATTGTCCAGTTTCAATAGTCCTTCGAATGTTGACGGAAAGCTTTTCATCGAGCTCCTCCCTACCCAATCGAAATCAATGACTCTCCGCTCTTTCGGAGCCCGAAACCTCAAGAAGCGGTGAAAAAAAACGAGATGAACGAGCAACGGCAGCCTCGAAGACCGGATTTTAAAAAAGTTACCATTTTTCATTCACAATTTGGATGGACCACTATTACAAAAATATTAGTCTCGAGGCCATATATATATATATATATATATTCTTTAACTCTCAATCGCTCAGCACGAGAAGATAGCTTTTTGCCACTAAATTTGAATTTTTATGCATTCACAATGAAGAACTGTATTTCTGCGTCGGACACTTTATGTTTCGCTTCATGAAATTTTCACGGCAAATGATCGATAATAACGTTGATTACGTAAGCTTAAATTTCACCCAAGGTTGATTATAAATTCGAAAAATACCTGTGAAGTGCCTCATCTTTAATCTCACAAATGCAAATTCAATTCCCACGTCGAAATCATTGATATAAAAAAAGAAAATATACTTTAATGCCTTTCGTTGTTACGATTAAAAATTCACCTCTCGCGAAGGTTAAAATTCGGACCGGAAACGAAAAAGCATTAAGCGAATTACTGTCGGAGAAGAAAGTTATTACAGGCTATTAACACTGGCGCGAGAGGGGGCGTGATGGAAATACGATAATACACAACAACTGTGTTTCCGATCCAGCGTGTCGTCGTAAAAGCGAGCTGGACTGGTTCGCGGGGCGCCGGGAGCCAATGTTCCTTGCCAGTGAAGCGCAATATTAAAACATGTATTAGCGTCCCGGTGCAACGTACTAATAATCAAAACAATGCCTGACCTCTCCGCTCACCTATATCCAATGTGATGCGGGGAAACCCGACACCTTGCACAGACGTTAAGTAAAGTTTACTCGAAATGTATCGAAAAATATATTTAACAAAAATATGTATAAAACATATTTTGTACGAAAACTTAAATGTGCCGACTATATTTTTTAATATATGCAATATGCATTATTGTCGGTAATAAAAACTGTCATTTTTTTCACCGGTGCAGACTATCCATCATTAAAGGCAAATCCTTATACGAAGCGGATATGAATTCGATTTCATGAACGATTCCACTGTGCAATTCTTTAATATCACTCGAAACAACTTCCTCCCCACCCAGACTCTGACTCGGTTGGTATCGAAAACTGTAATCAACTTTTTTCCCGAATAGCTCCATGCCCGTTCAAAAGAAAAGTCTCATCGACGGCTGCCACGATATCCGCTTTCGATGAGGCTTTTCATTTGATAGTACGTGCAACAACGCGTGGCAAAAAGTTGATTACAGTTTTTGTTACCGTCTACGGTAACAAATGCTCTCAGCGGGAGACTTCGGCGAAATAAATCCTTCCGCATGGCATTAATTACAAGCAGGCCATTCAATGTTAATACCGAATCTGAATTTGCTCGTCACGCTCTGAGAAAGAGCTTCGTTAATGAAAAATGTGCGAGACCAAGGAAGCGAGATGGATCGAAAAAAAATATACGAATAAAATAATGATAGAAGTATGAATGTACAATGCGAACTGGAGCGCTTTGTCACGGTTGGGTTTCGCGAATCCCATGGAAGCGGAGGACGCTGATGGGAAAAAGGGGGGCATGATTCCACTGCACCGTTTGCGCTCCGTCCGTCCAGCGCCGCTCGGCATTGCTTAATTATCGGTTGAAGAGCGAAAGAGCGAAAAGGTAAGCGAAGCAACGTGGAAACGAACGAAAACGAGAGTTCGCGGCTCGCACAGTTCGGGATTAGCGTTGTTCTTGGATCTCTACGGTGGTTAACGCCGCGCTCGGAGGTCGACGAGGTCGAAGGTGATGCCGTGAGATCTTCCCACGAGAATCCCAAGGGCCGAATCAGCGCGGGCTCTACTTTTATTGTCCGTTGAATTCCCTCTGTCCCGTATTTCACCTCGTTAAAATTTACAACTAACTGCAGGTCTTCGGGAGATTAAACGCAGAATAAGAATCTATCAAATTGATTTTTCGTATTTCCTCATCGGATCTTAATGTCCTATCGGTCCCACTGTCTGCGAAGATTCATCCCACGTGATATGTTTTTTAAACAAATTTTAAAAGCTGCGCTGTAAAAAAAATTGTTTCTTCAACTTGGTTTCCAATTCTTGCCATTTAATTTCAGATCGAAACAATAACATTTAATACCGAATGCTGTTATTGTTTCAGGCGGATATGGAATTTTAAGTATCGCAAGTAGATTTAAAATAACGATATATACTTTTTTTAGTGCATCCGCAAATTAGAGAATCCAAATATAAAGCTGAAAATGTATGAATAAAGAAAAAAATTCTTTCCATTTATCAATATTGCTTCGTCACAGGGCGAGCTTTGTTTCGATTCAGCGCTGATTAATGTAATCAGCTCAAATAGCCGTATTTTTCTAGGAACTTCGTTAATCATTACCGAATGAATTGTCGTTCCGATTCGCAATCTCTCGTCGATAAACTCCTCAAACGAATTCTTTGTATCGATCGCATCGATGACCTAACGCCGGAAGGGCATTTAAGCTATGGTTATAAACTGCCTGTACGTCCTTATGGAATTAAGCCATCGATTCCTACCGTCCTCGTTGCACAAACCATGCGACGATAATGCATCTTCGATGACCGTCCCATAAAAATGATGGCACGTTTACATCTCTACCTCTCACAACTCTACCGTATTAGAACTCTACCAAAATCTCTACCAGAAAATAAAAGAATTCTACCAGGATAAAAATGAAACTCTACCGGACTTGAATTAAAAACTCTACCGGACTTAAATTAAAACTTTACCGGAATGGGAATAAACTCTACCGGAATTACAATACAACTCTACCAGAATACAATGCTAACGTCTAGCTTTGTATTTCGGTAGAGTTTTATTTCAAGTCCGGTCGAAATTTTGGGAGATTTCTAATACGGTAGAGTTGTAATATCTTAGAGATGTTTTCTGGCAGAGTTGTTAGAGCTGTCTTTTTTGGTAGAGTTGTGAGTGGTTGAGAAAAAAAATCCAAGGAGCCCCGAGGGGGCCCCTCGTAGGGGCCACTTGATCACGAATATGACGTTCAGCTTACTCCAAACCCGACGCTACAAAATGTCCCACTACACTTACGCACAAAAAGGCCAGCATATTCATATTCAGCAAACAAAAATATGTCAGAATACGTGTCAGTTAATTTTATAAACGAAAAAAAAAACATTTCATATCAACAAAAAATATTTCATCAAAAATTCCAAGGCTACCTCCAAAACTTCGGAAAAGGCCCTATCTTGTGTATTTTGTTCCGGCCTACACGATGGGCCTCGGATTTTCCCTAGCTCCATTGGGAGCCGAGGTCTCGGCCTTTGAAATTCACGAAATTTGACTTTTTCCAAAAGCGGCTCAAACATTGAAAAATCGTTGTTCATTCGATTTTTTTTTTTTTTTTTTTCAAAGCTATATTCCACATATTTTTTCCCGCTGATCACGAATATAACAATCATTGTACTCCCAACTAAATATCCTAATGTGCCAAAATGATTGCATATACTCTTATTCCAAAAGTGAATCATTACTTTTCTTCCATCCATAACGATTTTCAGACAATCGACTTACTCATTCGGAACCTGTAAAAAAAAAAAAAATGAAACAGACCCGACGTTATAACGGTCTAATCTTGGATCAGTCTATTCATTTATCGTGCGTTATGGCTCGATAAGACGGAGATATGAGAACGAACGAGAAGATGAGGGAACGGCGATTATCCACGCAAGTTTCCAGAGCGTTGATATCGCCCGGACGAACTTCGAGGCACAGTCTCAAAGCGAAGAGAATGAAAAGATAGAAGTCTCGAAGATTCGCTACGATTCCGGGAAGTCTCGAAGAATCTCGAGAACATGATGCTCCACGAGAGACCGTTTCTGCGGGATATAACACAACAGAGATCGGGAAGGAACGGGGGGGAGGAGGCATACACAATGCACGCAATTAGCCGCACCAGAGATAATATCGCGAAGTACTTGAACGGGCGCGAGAAAGGAACGTGGAGAGCGAGAGAGGTGGATCAGGAGGGCCGTTCGCCGGTGTAGAATGAAATCTCGTACCCAGAGCTTTCGAGTGGAGGGAATGAGGAATGGGAATAAAGCGACAAACCGAGAAGAGCACTTGCAAAGAAGAATAAAAGATGGTTTTTGTACTCGAGGGCTTTTCAAAGAGATATGCAATTTCACTTAATCACCGGGGGAAAAAAATGAAAAGGTAAAACTACCAGAAACGTTGTATCCCAAAATTAAAACCTTAATATCTTTAAAATTGTTCGAAATATTCCGAAAGAAAACACCCGTTATCGTGCCTCCATCTTCTTTTTTCCGTAACCTTCACTGCGTCGACACTCTTCAGTCTGTGAATTATTCGGTTTATTCTGTGAATTATTTTATACTAAACATAATGGATTTTAAGGAAACCGATCACGATTTAACCCCTCCATGTGCGCAGACAATTGCGGTTTTTTTTTATTGCACAATCGTTTATTCACTTATGATTCAGACAAATATTATATTAAAACATGTGATACTTTGAAACCCCTCAAGATAATCAGTGCGGGAAGTCTCACGAAAAAAAAAAACAGATCGATTGAACAAAAAATTACTGGCAAAGTTATGCTATGTATGAAATTTGTAGTGAAAAATGTTCATACAAAATGGTGAATAAGCGACTTCCCACGAGACTGATGTATAACATCAGTCTTGTGGAAAGTCGCTTATTGAACATTGTATACGAAAAATTTTCATACAAAATTTCAACGATCAATAACGATAAATAACGATCGTTTGTAACGATCAAATTATAATCTTTGTGTCGATAAGGTGGAAATCTCCGGAGCATGTAGCAGGCTTGTCTCGTCGATCTCGCAGTGGACACGGCGTTTCTCTGTGGCATCTGGACCGTTGGGAACGAGAGAAAAGAGAGCAGAAAGATCCGAGATGAAAAGGGGGAAAAAAAGAGCCGAAAGAAGAAGAGACTGATGCGCGGATAAATCGGGTTCCCACAGAGCGACAGCGAACTGCATCAAACTCTCAACCAAGAGTTTTCCAGCGGAGGGCATAATACACACGGGAATATGTATAAAAGGATCGGGAGACTCGCGAGAAGACATGCGAGATGGGAACACGTGGGAGCTAATGTGCGTTTGACGCACAAAGTGCTGTCTATCCTGCGGTAATGATCGTGGTAAGGAGAACCAAAGGCTGTCGATTAAAATCCGTGAATCTGGAGGAGTGCTTCGATCACACGATGGAACTGCGATGTTTTCGCACTACCATAATCGTTCGATTAACGTTGAACTCACTTCGACCATCGCTTTCAAAGCTTCAAACCGAGTCTGCCTATCGGGTAACCAATTTCTGTGAACAGCTAATTTTTTATGTAGCATTCAATGTTTAAAATTGACCATATTTCTGTGGAAATCTTACTTTACAGTACGTGGAGTTATTTTCGTACCAAATTCGTTTTTATTTTAACTTCCTCATTGAGGAATGTTTCGGTTAAATATATATTTTTGTAACTAGACATCCTCAATGAGCGTAACGAAGTCCGGTACTAAAGAGTAAAGCGGAATGGCAATTTTGAGCAGTTAAGTAGATTAATGCAGTGAAATCAATAGTTTTTGTTAGTAAAAAAAATTTCCCTCCCTGACTTAGTCCATGAAGAAGTCATAATTGTCCGAGACATTTTTTCACAGAGATTCGTATTAATTTTCCGCTTCCTCATTGACGAATGTTTCCAGAAAAGAAAAAAGAAAATCCCGTCCTGCCTTCCTCCGTGACGAAGCCAAAATTGTCTGAGAAATTTTCTGATAAAGATTTATTTTGATTCCGCTTTCTCATAGAGGAATTTTTTGAAAACAAATTTTTTGAAAAACACAATCCTATCCCGATTTCCTCTGTGAGGAAAGCAAAATATCGCATGGAGTGAAATATCCTACGAACCTGATCCTTGGCGAATTGGAACCACGTGCCGATGATAGCCGGCAGACGCGAGTGATGATAGTGCCGGGTGGTCTTGACGCTGATGAAAACGTCGTCGAGATCGGTGGAAAAAGGTGCCATAGTGGCAGTCGCGACCGGCGGTGTGACCGCGATCTCCTCGCTCGTCGTCAACCTCTGAGCCGCCGGCACTTCTATAACTACATTCGCACTGTTCACTTCCCCCATAGAATCCTCCGGCCACTGAAAAATTGCAATAAAATCATTTCTCATCAAAACGACAATTCAAAACTTTTTCAATTACGACAACAAGGGCGAATCACCAATCGCTCTAACAAACAATTATTCAATCATGCATCGATAACTTATTTTTATTTTTCATAATAAAAATAAAAAGAAAATAATCATGCATTGATAATAGTAAAAAATAAAAAAGCAGTCCGTCGATTAGTTATTTCTGGTGTGGTGACGCGTACCGTATAATCGCGTACGATTACGAAATTTCCGTAATAAATTATTTCTGTATTACAAATCGCAACATTCTTCTCAATGTTATCATCAATTATCTCGTAGGCTGCAGCGGGAGCGAGTTAATAGTTCCCTGCTCGCATTACCATAGTGGAACGAGGAAAGACGCACGTAGCAATTATAATGGGGGAGATACATTTCAGGAATGCTCTTGCGGAACACGGCAACCTTTAAAATTAATACTTTGCCTGTGCAAAATTAATTGCTGCATTATCGAAGTTTTTGTCTGATCGAACTAAGGAAGATTATTAACTTATCCGTCACAAAATTTACGAGTCGTATTTTATGCCGCATCATTGACGTGCCCGGGCATCGCTTCGATAAATCTTATTCGTAAAATAAAATGATTTTGAGTGCCTCAGTTTTACAATCGTTCAAGCACCACTTTAATTGCCAAAGATTTTAAAAAAGCTATTCATGCATGTAACATATGTATTATTTCCGCAACCTTACAGTGATAAAAAACGGTTGGACTAACAGACGCTGTGTCGTTACGCGTTCAGACGCGTCATTCATTTGGTAATACTGAAGTATTTGTTTAAGGGCCAATCGCGCTTCGATTGCGTCAAAATATACATTTAATGCCACCATTAAATGCCTTTAATTGCGTATTAACCTTTAAATTCATATAACCAAGGAATGCCTTTAAATGCATATATCGCGTCTTGTTTGTTCCAATTTTCTTCGCTTTTCAGTATAAAGGTAAACAAACCCAAGTTTATTTACAATTATCCCGCATGCAGCGTAAATATTATTTCTCCGGTTGATTATTCGTTGCCCATGAGCGCTTCGGCTGGTCAACGTTCGGACGAAGTTGCACGAGTGCGCATGACACAATTACGAAGGTACGAGAAAAACCGAGAGGGCGGACGTTCGTTGCGAGACGATCGGCCATTAAATATTCATGCGGCATGCGTAACATGGAAGAAAACGTTGGTAGATTACCTGACGCGGAGCGACCGCTTGGTAGATGAGTATGGTGGCATAAGCGGTCGCTAGTACGAGGGCGAGCGCTTGAAGGCCACGTCTCGTCGGCAAACCCCGGGGCATTTTGGGGTTGGCCGTGCCGGCGAGGACGGAACTCCTGCCGGCGGCGACGTTGATACCGGCGCCGACCACCGACACACGGAAATCACCCGAAGTCCCCCCAAACTTCAAAATCTTATTCTCAAACTCTCCGCAATACCGGTCGCTGTCTAGGCCCTCGAGAATCAACGAAAACCACTCGACATCCTTGTTTCGCTTCTCCGACGGGAACACCACGCTCATAACACAAACACTGTTCTCGCGCGCGCTCGCACGAGTTTACCGCTCGCTCGCTCACTCGCTCGCTGTCTCTCGCTCTCACTGTGTGTGTCTCTCTCTCTCGCTCACACACACACAGGCACTTCGGACTAACCCGCAATTTTGTATCCTTAGTGTATAGTAAACTGCACTGGCGAATCTTACTCGCGAAATTTTGGCGACCGACGCTTTCACTTGAGAGACTTCGATGAAATTATCGTGCCGATAGTTTTTGAACAATTTATTTTCACGCACCGGTCGGTCATCGACTGCGGCTAATTTAACGAATTTTCAAAACATAATATTTTGGTCTCGAGGCAAATATCCGTTAACTATTTATTTTTTTTCTCCTCGCGGTTGATCGCCGAACTAGCGCCGCGTCGATCATAGACGGTCGAATCGAAAGTAAACAACTTTTAAAAATTACTCGCCTCGATCGATTTTGTTCACCTTTGTAAACTTCGTACGATTTCACGGGCAAATTTGCGACTACTGAAGACAATTTCCAAGCCGCTCAACAATAAATCGATGAGGGAACTCGAAAGCGTTTGCGAAATAGATCAGAACCACAGTGCTGACCGCTAGATCGAAAGTAAACAACCTTTCGAATGTTACCGGAGCTTGGACAAACACTTGTGTTTTGTCGTTTGGATCGATTGATTTTTCACTGTTTTTGTTCTTCGTAATCTTTATACGAATTGGCTTTACGAACGTTCATTAACGCGATACTAACGATTCGATGAAACACGAGTCGGAGTACGAAAACCGGAGAAATGAGAGTTGGAGGACGATACGGGCAGCACGCACACTCGCGACCTGCTCGGCGCGCGACGGACTACCGACTGAACACATGGACCCGTCGCCCTGACTACAGGGTAAACATCAAGCCGCAGCGCTCGACAAGCGGTTCGGCGGGTGGCGCGGAGCGGCAAACGTAAATAATGGAGGGGGATATAAGACCGGTGCGGTGTACTCGTGCATTCGCGCCGAAAGACTTGAGATGAGAGGGGATAGAAAGCAGGCGGGAATCAAGAAGCGGGAGGAGCCTGTCAAAGCGGACATGTGAAATAGTTTTTTGGTAACAGGTAGCATACAGTATGATGATACGATTGGAGTATGGAAAGGATTGGGAGAGGGGGGGAGGGCGTAGTCCGCTCGGTCGAGCCGTGGCGTTAATTAGGTGTAACCGTGACACGGATTACCAGTAGTCCGAGGTAGACGTTAATTACGACTTGAAATAAAAAAGGTAGGCGCAACCTTCAGTCTGCGGCGGAACCAGGGCGTGGGGGGTTTATACGAAATTTGAAGAGATTTCAGTAATTGTTTAAAAACCCTTTCATTCCTAGCCCTCACGGAATTTCGGGAAATTCTTTTTGTTATTTTCCAATTTAAAAAAATTATTTATCCACTTATTTTCATTTTATAATTTTTTGCAGCTGTCACTGCAAAGCGGCCCAAATTTTCCGTGGATGATTCTATATCGTTTGAGACCTTCAAAGCACAAGAAACTATTGTTCAATTGTTATTGAAAATAAACATGCACAATTTCATTGAATTTTTTGTAGATCGTTCACATACAACGAATCATTTCGAGTAATGTATTTCAAACAAATTTGTCGAGGTAAAAAATAAATATTTCAACTTGGAAAAAACGTTATGAAAAAAAACACTTGAAAAAATTCTCCAACGAGAATATTGACCCTCCGCGGATGTCGTAAAAATTTGCTAATGTTTCGTCGGGCCATTTATAAGATACGGTACTTTCACGAGGCCGTGATGATATGCGATGCCTTAGAAGGATCTTGAGAGAGTTTTAATAAAATTTGTACGATTTAATTTAAATATAAATAACTTCAAACTTAAGAGGAGGAACGAATAAGAAAATGAGTTATTGGTTGAAAAAATTTCGAATGACACGATTAACAAAGTGGATGGTTTATGAATTAATTCGTGTGTAATCATTGAAAATAATTAAACATACTTATTTGTGTTAAGTGTTAAAGCATAGTAGGAGTAGTAGTATACATGGGACTTGTGTATATAACATTCAGTACATTGCCATTATTAGCATACTTAAATTAATAACTAAGTTACGCATGAATAGTATATTACGTCGATACTATTATGTATATATATATATGTATTTATATATATATATAAATCTATGTACATTTATACATGATTGAATGCACTCCGCCGCTTGGAAATAATGAAAAATTAAAACCGCTGACTTACGTTGATCCTGTTCGAATTTTATCCCCGTTACACGAAGATTTAACAATCGGGCCGTGATTGATCAATTTTAAAGATCTCCACATACATTTTTCATTAAGGAACATTCGCGATGGCGCATATAATACAATCGGCTAGGGGAGGGAAACGGAGATCATTTCCCAAAAAATAATAAATAATATTCAATTAAAATTTAGAAAAAATATGTGTATGTACCCGAGAATAGTTGATTGAAGATGAGAATTGAGGAAGGAATAAATATCGTATACGAAGAGTGTCCGATCGCGTGTCTATTAGCTGCTCGGCTTGGGATCCTTTGCAACACGATTAAAGGACCGTTCGTCGGTAGCTCCGACTCATGTGGCTCTTCGGCGCAGGAGAACTATACTGTTGTACAGCTTTATCGCTGGTCCCAGTCGGAGACCGAGGAGTGTGACCAAATCCTCTTGCGTCAACATAAGGAACGCCTCGCCGTCGATACTCTGAAACATTGATTAATCTAATGAATCAAACTGTGATAATAAACGGACGAAATAAATAGCTTCAGTGCTATGCAAGATGCCAGGGACAAGTGGAATACTTTGTTCCGGCCACAAGAATATTTCGATATTTTATTTCTATCGATATCCCGCAGATATAGCAGAAAGACCCAATTGCTGCATGCCAGCTTTATTTAACGTATTCGTTCGTACAAATTTTAAAAAATCTTAAGCTGAAAGGAACGCCCCTGAAATTTTGCAGGGACCTAAATAACGAAAAAAAAAATTGCAATTTTGTCTAGCGCGAGCCGCAAATAAAATCGTTTACTTACGTGTTTTCTAAAGATGCTTCCAATTTCCTTGCAATTCGGCACACTCTGTATGAACTTTATGACTTCCTCGTTGGACCACCGTCGAGGATTGGTGTGCTGTCTGGCGACAACGCGATTCAAGGCGTTACTGTGCTTGGCCCATATGTGAGGCGCGTCCGGCAACGGATTGTAACCGGGATTGTATACGGAATGATAAATTTCCGTACGCAGTTGTTTGTCCGGCATGTTGATGGCGTACGGTACGGTTCCTAGCGTGGCGTCCCCGTAACCAGAGTTTGACAAAGAGTACTGAAGTTCCTCCGACACTTGGCGCCTGAAATTATTTTTAGATGTAGAACGCGCCATGCCAACATACGCGCTATGCATGTGCACCGCGTATAGTTTCACTGCCGCAAAGACGCAGCAGTATTTTGATCGAACGACCCAAGATAAAACCGATGGTTGCGACGAATTTTTAACTTTGTCAACCGTACAGTTCAATCGATTACATTACGATAGAATCTCACCAAGAATCGAAATGGATAAAAATTAAGTGGCAAACCTTTTCTTTCTTTTTCTCGAAATCTCGTCATCGTCAGTCTGACCGTCGCTGTGATGATGCCGCGATTTACTCGATCTGTTGAATTATCAGACGAACAACGTGAGACACAGATTAGATAGACCGATAGCGGAACTGGTACGACTGTATTATGTTCGAGGACTCGATGATCGATAAGAAATTTTATATACCACGTTTGGTTACCAACCTCTCCGATGTTTCCGACCTCTCGTTTTTGTCTGACAATTCTCCGTCCTCTTGCTTCACGTCCTTCTCAGTTTTTATGAGTCTTTCCTCGATCATAACGTACTTTTCAGCCTTCTCCGACCGATCCAATTTATTGTCCGACCTATCCGACCTGTCCATCTTTAATCTGTCAGATCTTTCGCTCTTTTGTTTGTCGGGCCAGTCTTCGTCCAAATCGCAAGGCTCGTGCTTCAATACGTTCAGTCGATCGGAGAGCAATCGTACTTTGTGCAAATTTTGAAGCGAATACGGACAGCCAGAGGCCGAATTATGGGTTGCGAATTTTGGACCTTTAACGTGACCGATTCCACGACAACCGTAACTTCCGCATTCAGAACGTTCGGCCAAGTTTTCTGGTGCTGTAAAAAAAAAATGATAAACATATGAATGATGATTTATCGTCGTTACTGTACTGCAGTAAGTGCCGAAGAACATATATTTCATGCTCATAGACAGAAAAATACGACCTACATAGCTTTTAATCTATTAATTCTATAAGCATGTTGTGTAATTAACCCTTCATGTACCGGATCCTTGTTCAACGAGGACCCAAAATTTCCCAAGACGACACCTTCAAACGATTCGAATAACACTCTAATGTGCTATAAAAAATGTGTGAAAATTCGCAGTTGTACCTTGAAGTGTTGATGTTTTTTTTTTATAAGGCAGAAGAACATTTATTACGAACATTCGTATTGTTTTTGTGCTTAAAAGAAGGCATGGTCGTTTGCGATCGGCAAAAAATCCGGGTACATGAAGGGTTAGTTTGAAAATGATGTAAAGAAAAATAAGATAATATAATTGAACTTACTAAGGGGAGGTTCCAAAGGATGTCCTGTTTTTAAGCACCAGCCCATTGGATGTATATCCGGAAAATCATCGTCTATCCAGTAAGCATGATTCTCAGGCCATCCGTCGAATCGTATCTTGAGCCTATTAAAAATTAATAAAATTAATAGACAGGGAAATAAACGAACGAAACAAAGCAAACAAATTAATACGGACATGTGATCCTTGACGTCTTCGACAGTAGCGACACGAATAAGTTGGGGAATTCTCTTGTCGACAGCTTCCAATTTCATACCCCGTTTGAAGCCACAAGGTGGTCGCTGTTTGAAAGCTCTAGCCGGTGCAGCGACAGACCGAGTTTCACGCAGATACGCGTCCCAGGTGAAAGATTTCGGGTCTTTGAAATCTGAAAACGTGCCGTAAGTTCCTTTGTAAAACGTCTATCCACTGAGAAGCAGCAGAGATATAATAGACAACAATACGGAAGTTGCAACCAATTATTGTTATATTTTTTGCTTTTACATAAAATTTTGCACCAAAACTATTTTAGCGACTATTTGAAGACGCGGTACTCACTGTTGGGTGGCGTGAGACTGTGACCATTGTGGTGACACCAGCCAACCGGATGAATGTACGGTGAGCTCGCGTCAGCCCAATAATCGTAAACCTCGTCCCACGAGTCGAAATGCACTAATATCCGCGAATCCATGAGACCAGCTATACTGGCAACGCACACCAGCGACGAGTGTTTTCGGTCGACCGCTTCGAGTTTCATTCCAACGCGAAATCCAGTTGGAAATACCGTCTACGGATAAAAACAATTATCGAACCAATCGTCCACGCAATAATAAATTCCAACGTTAAGATGAGACTGCAAGCTTACATTTTTATTGGTAAAACTAGTCTTCGGGGCTGCAGTAGCTTTGCAGATTTTCAGATAAGCGTTCCAATTGAAATTACTGGCCACGTAACCCTTCGGAGGATCCAAACGATGGCCGTTCTTGTCCGACCAGCCAACGGGAAAAATGTCCATACTGTCGCCGTTTACCCAAAAATCGTAATTTTCTGGGTAACCGTCGAAGTGCAAGCGCAATCGATAACCTTCGAAGAAAAACACTTAGCTTGAGTATCGCAAGGTACGATAATTGATGTCACGATATTTTTGGACACTCACCTACTACTTCGACAACAGTAAGAACACAGTAACGTGACGGATGCTCAGGATCTATTCCTTCAAGTTTCATACCCACTTTGAAGAGATTCTTGCTGTAGGGGAATGGATCTTTGAATAACTTTACAGGTGCAGCTTTCGCTTTGCAATGCTCCAGATACTTGGCCCACGAAAAGCCGAGTTTCCCCGTTTGCCACGGATACTGCAGTAACGAAATTAAGTAATTGTTAGAAATATGTAAGCAACAAAAAATCCAGACGACGGTATTGGAAAAATGTTCAACAAAATAGATTCGAATTTGAATGTCGATTTCACACGAAATTTTGTAATTAAAAAATGGTATAAAAAATGATGTCTTTTGTTCTTTATATTTCATGTTTCAAAAATTATCAATGGCTGTTAAAAGGAAAAAAAATAGTTTCAATTAATTTTAAATCAAAATGTTACTCAAATTTAACCGATTGACTACAAAAAGTAACGGGACTAAACAAAATGTGTACATAATTCAATATTTACTTTCGATTCAGTAGGTTCGCTTTGGCTCTCCTCGTCCATCGCACTGATCGTATCTTCATCAGTTTCCGATTTCGGTTTATCCTGTGACTTTTCATCAATTTTTTCATCCTGTTCCTTCGGCTGCGGTTGCTCTTGGAGCAACCTTTTCCGCTTTCTTTTGGCACGCACATCCCTACTGAAACAGCGATAATGATTTTTTTTTTAATAGCGTGATTGTGCTTTTTCGGCGGATCGTTGTGACTAATGTCTTGAAACTCACTTCAAATCTCGTTCTTTTCGCATCATCTGTTGTTTCTTTGCCTCTATGACTTCCGTACAGGAAGGACTGCACGATATTGGACTCTCGAATTCAGCGGCGAGACCGTAACAGCCGCAGCTTTCGCAACGGTAAAGCGTGTCCGCTGAAACGGCACGGGCTTTTTTCTCTTCATCTACAAAAATATTGGAATTAATTTGAAGATAAATTAAAGTTTCCAATAATGATATAGTTACACTTGGACTATATACTCACTCTTCTTCTCAGAGCTAACCGTCACTGGACTCGACTTTGACGAATTCTGCGGTAAACACACATTTTCCTTATCACCGATGCTGATGTGTTTATCCTGCTTGTTATTCTCGTCGTCATCTACCACTTCCATCAGCCCAAACTCGTTTATGCAAAACTGCGCGTTTACACGCGTTCATATTTTTTAGATTTATTTTGTAATATAACCATATAATATGTAAGTGTTTAGTAACTACTGAATTTTCATGGTCTTGTTAGTTACGCGTTGCACGCAGTTTCTCATGATTATTACTTCATAAAACGTTTCGGTTTCCATTATACTGCATCGCGTGATGTTAAAGGTTCAATACAGTAGCAGAGTTATTCATTTTTTAATGCATTCGTTTGTATACATTTTTAGAAATTTTAATCTACGAGAAACGTTGCCGAGGTTTCGCAGGGTCGTCAATTAAGAAAAAAAATCAATTTACTGATATCAACATTTCGAGAGCACAATATTGAGCGTAATGTTTATAAAAAATTTCAAGCCGATAGTGCTACATAGTTAAAAGAATATTTTATAAACGCTTGCCCGAATAGTATCTTAAGTTTCGGAGCAAATAAGGTAAGCGAGTAGCAATGTTGCTCACCTTCAATGTGCTGCCTGGCAATGTCCCAACACCGTCTTTCCAGTCCAAGACTTTGGCAGCGTCAAAGTTTGGATCGCTCGGCGTTACACCGTTAGTGAGTTCCTTGGTGTCCGCGCGATTAGCTTTGACTTCTGCAGATTTGACGTTTTTGACTTTAGTATCGTTCGCTTTAGTCTCGGCTTTCAATTCCGCCGAGCTGTTCAACTTTCCACTCATGGTAGGTGACTTGATTATTTCAATCTTTATATCATCGTCCATCGACACATTTACTTTCGCTGATTTATCGTCCGATTTCTCGTTCGACACAACTTTTATCAGCGTTATGTCGTCGTCGTTCATAGATTTCTTATCTTTGTCCTGTTCCGATTCGGGACTACTGAGGGAATAGCTCACGTCTATTACATTGTCCTGTGACGATTTTCCGGTACTCTGACTCTTTCTCCTGTCGCTCGAACTGCGAAGAATATTGCTTCTCGTTTTCTTTCGTTTCTCCGGCTGATTATTTGCGTCATCTTTTTTCGGTATAGGCGTTATTACAGCGGAATCCGGATTTTCCGTTATTTTTATACTGTCAGACGAATTATTGCCCCCCTTGCCTGCCAATAGGGTCATCTTCGTTATTGGATGCAAAGGGGGTGGATGAATCGATGCATTCGATGACTTCGATTCCCGTAAAACTATAGACAGAAGGATGATAAATTACTTGCGTTACTCGAGAAAAGCATTTGTTAGGTCGAATTTACATTAATTTTTGAAAAATGACGTCTATGATTTGTTAATATTTCTCTTCTTTAATTAAATTTAAAAAAAAATTATATTTCCATCCTCAATTATGATTGCTGTCGTGATTTTATCATTATAATTTAATGTTGCGTGAAAACGGAGCCATGAATCACAACTACAACGCGAGTTGACCTTCCGTCCGCTAGGTGGGGTGTTCAATACCCGAATGCGCTATTTGATAACAAATCGATTAATGTTTCTAAACTTTCAGGCATATTAAAACAACATTTTACAAGTACACCTCTATACGATTCAGTCGATTCTGAAATTATTATGAAGAGTCTTGAAATTACTTCCCGATCTACGAATTGTGTTACAAAATATTCCATTGAAGTTTCTTTTGTACCTTAAAATTGTTGTTTATTTATTTCTTTTGTTTTTTGTTGTTGTTAATAACATACTTTTGCATATGTATGTTATTTCCATAAGTCGAACTTATTATGTGTTATATTTGAGATAAACCGTCGAAACTGAAATCCAGTTTAGATGCGCTTAACCCTTGGAAACACTGACACGAATATTTAGTGGCAACTGTATTGTAGCCTGATAAAACAACGAAAGATTTCTTGGATAAAAGGTGTGCATTTACTTATTTAGACGTTGATTCATTCGATTATATAACTTGTTACAAATATTAACGGGAAATATTAGAAAGCACCGAAGCGTTTCCGACACCCACGCGCCTTTCCAACTACCGATGCTTGTTCTTGAACGGACCGGGACCGACTGCCACGGCGCTAACAGGTGCAAGGTACTCATCACGAGACTGCCCCCCACTTTCAGCATAAAAATACTAGGGGTGTCTCGAACACCCTGCCAAGCGGCCTGAGGCTCCAAAACGCCATAAATTACATCCTATAAATTATATATTTTATTAATTTTTTTGATACTTGAAAAAGTAAATCTGACTCTGCGAAAAATTTGCGAATGAACGGATGTCGAAAATAATTTTTAAATGTATAGAGGCAAACCTACTTGAATTTAATACATTGATCAACAATTTTTTACCGATAATACTTTAGTCTCCCGACAATATTTTCCAAAAGTTGATAATTGACAGTTGCTCGTTTGCGAGACAAGTTTACAGCGTGCAGTGCGATGGTTGACACGAATGTGAGCCTTACCTGTAATGGTTCCTTTGCCGTCTGCGCTGATTTGCCCGTTGTTGATTTTCACGTTAAACATATTGGATTTGTTGGGCACCGTTTGCTGGGGAATGCTCACGGGTAGCAATAAATTCGTCATGTGTTTCGGTGATTGGCTCTGAATCCCCGTAGTCGCGCTGGTGGAAGTTTGAGCGAGCTGGGAGATAACCGGTGCGATAACGAGCTTCGGCTTGTTAATCTGCATTTGAGTCGAGCCCAGAGTTCCTATCACAAAAAAACGATGTTCCCGAAGCCATTAATAACAAGGTCCAACAATTTGTTAGGAAACTTTTTGTTGCCAGGGGCGCAACAATAGGTCATGAAGCTTGGGCAAACCATTTCGAAATCATTGTATTACGGTGAATCCGCATCTGCAGGCAAATTTTCGTCACGATATTAGGTCAAAATTATCAGCGAATTGTAGGCTTTTTAGCCTGCAACGCAACTGTTGCCATGAAATATGAAACGCTTTCTTTTTTCTTGGCTCCAATCACCTTGAATTTATGGGAAACTATCACAAGTATGTGTACCGTTGTACGGGCGAACGAACATCTGTTGCTGAACTCCGTCGGAATATTCTTTTCGTAAATCACTTCCCTGCACACTCGCCTGCAAATTCGTCAACACCTTAATGAAATAATTACAAGATCTCTTCCAGAACGTAGTTCTGGATTGTCCTGGGCCCTAGTTTGCACCTGAAACTTTTTCTTAACTGTTTAAAAAATTTCGTTAACGATTCACCGATATCAAAGTAAATAAAGTGAGAGGACTAAGCACCGTGAGAATAAAGCCGATCGTCCGAGCTCACAGTGTGCGTCGCGTGCGACTTTGGTATGCTACGTGATTATACACTTTTGCGAATATGCTTCCATCCGTTCAAAGCGCGTATCAACTTTTCGGCATCGGAATCGTTAACGAAATAGGTATTTTCGAATACCGGACGTTCATCACCTGGTGGAAAAACAACCGTGTCGCGCGGTTTGTTCGGCTTGATAATCGTTCCGAGATAAGCGAACGTGTGCTTTCCCGGCTGGGCATGAGTAGAATTGCTCTGCGAAGTATTCAATGGAACTATCTGCGCAGTCGAAGCATTAGATTTTCTCAGCAATATGTGCTTCTGCCCCTGAGGGCTAGCTGACGCTCCGACATTGCTTATTGGTCGGTGTATCACTATGTGCTGCTTGCTCTGAGCCGAATTCACCGGATTCCCTCCTTGAATGAAAACTTTATTCTGAGCCGTAACGATCTGCAATAAATATACAAAAATAAAAAATGGAATCGAAAATGTTTATTTAAAGAAAAACTTAATTATAAAAAAAAATTCAATTATTTTTTTAATAAAATTTCAACTCTTTTGCAGGAGCAACGAGCACAAAGGATGAAGGATAAACGCTTTACTCACAGAATTGTTAACCGGGTTGATAATAGCTGCGAGTTGCGTAGCACCTGGAGAGACAAGGCTCTGGGTTGCTGTTTTGGGCTGACCCGAACGTAATTTCCCTTGCTGAATGTACAGCAGTGGCATCACGTGAGTTGACGAGTCGTCGGACTGCTGAGCTTCTACGCTGTTACCCTCGTCCACATCGTCCACCACTATTTCTTCCTCCATTCTGTGGGTGAAAAATTTCAAAACAAGATGATCCTCGTCCGATCTCAATTTGGCGATTAAAAAAATATATAAAAAAATTACTATGCCAAAAGATTTTTATTTTTATTAAATTTTTTTTTTAACAAAGTATTTCCCCGCTACCAAAAATTGCTCCAAATATGACTATCCGAGAATAGAAAATAATTTATCCAATCTGCGACGTTAAAGTTTGATCAATTGTTGCAGACGCATCCATAGTAAATAATAAATGTTCAATTACAAATGTAAAATGATGAACATTATAGATAAGTATCAATTATGAGATGTAAATATAGAGGCAAAAACAAAAAATTTGTATTCTAGAATTCTATGGATTATTCTGGAATGTTAGCAGGACAGAATTCGTTTTTTCCCTCTTGTTATCGCATATCGCGTTCGCACAAGAGTATAATAACTAAGTAAACTTGATAGCTTACAATTCGGAGCAAACGAACCTTTTTGGGGACCACAGAAGCAACTTTATTGAATGTAACCGCCCGCGAGTTACATAATTGAAGATTAGCGTTAAATCGTCGCGTTAAACAAGTCGAACGATCGTGAGTACGTGTGTCACGTTAAAGCAATTGTACGAACTATCGTTAACGCGTTTAACAAAATGTATCGGACGACGAAGTGTTGTGAAACACGATGGTTCAACGTAATAAACTTTTGAAAAACGCGCCCATCGATTCTTGAAGAGTTCGATAAACGTTATTGTTCTTACTACACGGCACACGCACGCACACACTCCGACTAAGGACAAGGTTTGAGCGATAGAAAAATGATTTCTTTCGTCAAGGATAATAATATAGAAAAAGAATAAAAATTACGCCGCGCGTAAAGTGTACAACACAAAGACCGAACGCTCACGTCTAGCTAAAAAGTTGTTCGGGAAAATTTGTTAATTGTTCGTCGCGCATCACGAACCTCGCGAACCAACACCGTCGTCTCGTTCGCACTCGGGTTTTTCGCTCGGAAACTGTACGGTTCCTCTCATTCGGCGGATAAATTTTTTCACGATAAACATCGGATTGTCGATCTGACGATTTGACATAGGCAAAACAGCGCCAAACACGATTATACAATGAAAATTTTTGAACGAAAATTCGGCACCTATCGTTTTGAGAATTCGAGTCTCGTTTGCCTCTTGTACACGCCTACGGCTAGTTCTCATAGGTCCCGAAACGATTGACGACGCTCCGGCGATCCATTCGTCACTGGCTGGTCGCCGTCGCACATGACGCCTCCGACCAATCGTCCAATACAACTTCCGAGACGCACGCACACAGAGACGGGAATAAAAAAAATTCGACACGGTCAGTTCCCAGTTTATAACAAATAACGATATCAATCAAACGTGATCAATACACGATCAGCCGATGTGCAAGCGTTATTTTTATTGACTCGCGAAAATTTGCATTCGCTCTGTTATCGACGAAACTATGCACGTAATCTCGTAGAACTCGGACAGTTTATTGTGCACTTTTCAACTCGCGGAATGTTTTCGTAACATGCAGGGTCGTCAAGATAATTATTGATCGTTTAACTATGTACCAAGAACGAATTTCCGAAATACTCGGAATTGTGATAATTCCGGGCGACTTCAATACGTTCGGAAGGCCGGAAAAGTTTTTATAGTTACGATGTTGTTTGCCGAAGGAATATCGAACGAGCCATTGCGAAAGAACGAGTTGGAAATGAGCCTTAAATCGCCGTTTCCTCGGTATTTAACGAAGCCTCGGCTCCTGTTGCGCCGGCCAATGAGCGACGAGGATTCTCGTGACGTCCTATTAGCATCGCGCGACTACTGGTCGATGTACCCGAGGTTCGCGTTAACACAATCGAAGTGGGCTTTCTTCAAAAAGAGATTCTCGGGATAATATATATCCGTTGAATTTACCGACGCTACTCACTACGCAGAAAGCCCTCGGCATTGATCGAAAAAATGTTATGGTATTCCTGAAATTATCGATTTTACGTTTAATTTTAGACGTTATCACAGTGGCTAATGATTTATCGACAAAGGTGGAAAAGCTACTTCAAACGTATTAACCTCTAAAGCACATACTAGTTGGTGGACGGGAAGACGCGATTTTTATCGATTCCTTTCGCCTTATATTCTCCGTAATCCGTAACCTCTATCGATAGTAATATCTACTCGGTGGAAACTCAGTGTCACGATAATGTTATTCACAAGATATTGCAAACGGAAGGGGATGCGATTAACAATCGTATCCGTTAACTAAGCCGAGGGTTGCTTATGAAAATCGTATTTACATGCACATTGTGCGGAATCGTAGTACGCGAGAATCTCGGGGAATGGCGCAAAGCTGCCGAATAATCATATCACATGTAGCAACGCACTTTCGTTATATATCGAAGAGTGTCGAGAGAACAAAAGTGTCCGTGTACAGAAACGCTCGATAATTTAGTAAAAACAAAGTGCAACATATAAGTAACAATAATTGTTCGAATTATCGAGTTTTTAAAAAATATTCACGCAAACCTGCTTGACGTGATATTATCCGCTATACGAGGCAGGATATTTTTAGGCTATGAGGAATACTTATATATATATATGTGTATAAATATATTTAACTACGATTTGTATTAAATAAATAAATAAAATATAGGAAAGTATATCAAAACGAAAATACTTTACCGCGATTCCAATTTCAGGTTTTCACCAATATTTAGTTTGACGATATATTGTCAACGGTTATTTTCGCACGTATAACATAAATCACAAAGTTTCCTTTTCATCAAGAACAAGGATAAGTTACGAATGGAAGGTCGATTATTATTGGTCGAAGGTGTTGTGATACCATTGACCTTTTTTTACTACGAGTTATTAGCCGCAAGTCCCCCGTGCAAAGTTGCGGGCACACGTTACACAAAAACACGAAGCAATATATGTATATAACTGTATCGCTTCTAATAAACGATTGGTCCAATGTATATTTTTGTGCGAGTGATTTTAATAAGTCACAAAGTTTCGCGAGAATTAAAACAAGTGTTTGTGATCTCCCAAGATCGCCCGTTACATCTTAGCAAACTGAATTCTACTTGGATCTTCATCGCTCGATATATATATCAGTAACAATAACACGATAAACTCACGTTTTAAAGTTGTCAGTCGCCATCATCCGAGTAGAGAGAAGATAATATTGGTAATGCGCATGCGCGCATCATGCTGTGCGCTGCTTCAGCTCACAGGCGCCGTTCACGTTAGTGCTCGGTCACGTTCACGTCGAGAATACACCGGTTAAGGTTCCAATGTATCTGTTACAGAAGCTTGGGATATTTCAAACATCCTAGCGACTTATACTTTCGGAGATATATTGTATTAAAAGAAAATAGCAAATTAGTCAATTAAATGTGGTTGAGGTTTTCCGATGCTCGATGAAAAATTAAGGGATTAAGCTGGTACGAAAATGTACACTGATGCGATGCGCGTTTCGATTAACTTTCAGCACACTACGGATATATTTTTTCAAATTAATTTTCATCATAAGAGCTTTGTGTAAAGAATGCTAGAAAACTCAATTTGGCCGAGCTTATTGCAGTATCGACGAAACAGTAGTATTCACCGACGAGTTTTCGATAGAGACCGCGAGTTCGCATCGCGCATGCGCGAAATCAATGCGCGTACGATAAAAATTGCATTTGCAGCAGCAATGCGTACATGATGAGGTTGAGGCGTCGTTAATAATTACCGGTGCAGTGACGATAACCATCATCGGGTTTATCGCGTGCTATCAACAGGCTCGTGACGCTTCCAGAGAAATTTTCTAAGATTCGTGTCGTTTTGTTATTGATCATATATAGGTGGAATGGAATTGCCGGCTCGAGAAAAAAAATCTCGATAATTTTTTATGTAACACTTCTATTTAAAAAAAATACGTAATTAACAAAAATATAGATCGTTGCTTTGTCGTTTGAGAATTTTTTAACGGAATTTCATACAAAAATATATTTTAATATTATTTAATTAAATTAATTTTAGTTTATGTGATATTTTATGAAGATACACGATGTAGTTACAGGCAATAGGTCACTTCTGTGGAGTAATTCGTATAATTTATATTATGGGATCGATAGACGCTAAGTTCCGATTCCGAAGTAACCAGAGGAGCCTAACTGTGGTTACATTTATCGGATAAAATTGGACGGCGGAAGACACATCATTTAATCGATTGCCGCACACACACAGAAACACTGATCGATCGTAAAAGTGCAGACGGTTCGAAATATACTCTGCAATAGCAGTAGCATAGCGCAAATCGGGTAGTTGTCCCGGTAATTGACCATCGCGTATCATACATTTACAGAGTCAAGTAAAAAATTTCAATTTCTTGTGATAAAAAAATACATTCCTTGCTACATGTAAATAATCCGTAGCGTATCAACGATTGGGCTGTGTCAACGATCAAAACGAATACAGTTTTGCTGTTGAAGATGGTACAGCAAGACGAAATTGAATTGTCCTCAGATCACCCCGAGTGACGAAAAAAAAACAAAAAGATCGAACTACTTCGTCGACTACCCTCCAAAGCTTCCAAGCATCGGATAACAACACAAGTACCTATGATAAAATCGAAGGCCTGCTGATATTCTCGATAACTCTTACAACGACGATTCGAATAATTGATTTAATTGCCTCATCGAACTGTCTTAATTATGTCAAAGGACACAGTAGGTTTGTATCGTGTCAACGAGCGGTACATCGAGTTTCATATGTATATATATATATATATATATATATGTGGAGTCTAGTATTTTGGTGTGTGCTTCGCAGTTCGCCAATGGCGTAGGCTCCGCTCGTCCGTCGGTATTCTTTTTTCTCTATCAGCTGACTCTCTCTCGCTGTTCCCTTTTCGTATTTATCAAAACGAACGCTGGCGTCGCCGATCGGTTTAGTGCGTTCAAACATCCCAACGACTTTATGTCACCCTCGGCCACTACGTTGTTGCTGGTGGACGATAGAAAGTGTTCCTTGACTAATGTCATGTTGATCCACAATAATTACGAGGAAAATTGTTTTGCGTAACGAAGACGTCTCCATTGTTTCCTCTGATTTTTTTCTCCATTTATTATCGTTCTCTAATACTGAGGTAAGTCGTGACAAAATATAATAATAGTGTGCGAAGTTCGAGTTACACGCAGTGTTATGAAAACAAACTTTGTTATTCCTTCCGTGTTTTTTCTTTGAAGGTCACGCACGCCTGTGGCTCTACTAAAATTCGGTTATAATAATACAAGACACGAGTTTATAGATAATAATTTAATATAGATAGAGGTTTATATACATATAGGTTTATAGACATTCGGCATTAATTTCGCTGTTATTCGAGTATCGACCGACAAAAGTGTATAATCGTTGCGATGTTTTTGGCACGCAAAACCGAATAAACGACATGTAGTAGAAGAGAAAAAGAAAACACGATATGACAATAGCGCGATTAATTTATCTGAGAATATAGATATTCTGGCAGCCGTGCTTTATCTGCATTGCAGTGCACCTGTGCGCTATTATTAAATGAAAACAGAATTGTCGCCTGTATGAGAGAATTACTCAGTTAAACTACACTTCTAACCAGTATTACTCAGTTAAACTACACTTCTAACCGGTTGGCGAATCAAATGCTTTTACGTACATGAAAACTAGCATATCCGAAGAAGAGGCGAATGGAAAAAGAATTGACAAACCATTTGTGGTATAATCCCTATATAGGTTCTTAGAGTTTTTGTGTCTATCGTACGATTTGTCAATGCCACAGTTTGGTCTCCGCATCTTTTACGCTTCAAATATTGTTCTTTGAACCTATTAACATTTTTATTATTATATGCACATAATTCCCCCCTCCCCGTTAACTGATAATGCCCGACGGCAAGTAGTTAGCAGTTCATTTCTCGACTTATCTGCTCTTCTTAGGTCGCTTTTACTCTCGAGCCAAACGAATACTCGATACTCTGCAGTATCGCCGTAGGTCAAACAATATCACTGTAAGTAGAATATTTAATATTAATCATCTAAAAAAATTTATTTTGTTTCAGGGCTGAACCGTAGCAGGCATGGGGGGCGCATTAAGTTGCGGGCAGGATAACGACGACTTGGTCAATATCCTCATCGTGCTTGGCTACATTAAAAGTAAAAATGTTGAGAGAGTCTTCAGAGAAGTGGATAGAGGAGATTATGTGCTGCCTGCCCATAGGGATTTAGCTTACAAGGACCTTTCATGGAAAATTGGCAATATTCACTTGTCAGCACCGTGCGTATATTGCAAGGTCATGGAAGGACTTATGCTCAAGCCTGGACTTAGTTTCCTCAACATTGGTTCTGGAACTGGTTATCTGAGCACTATGGCTGGCCTCATCCTGGGTAAAATTTTTTTGAATTAAAGTATCGACATCGAACCGTACACAAAACAAATATACAAAAATTTTGGCCAATTATCCAATTATTCTGTAAAACACATGACACGGTTTTTTTAATTGTAAAAGATCAATTTTATAACTGAGTTTATCATTGGACTATGTTTTTGTTAAATATTCGTGTTAGAATATTAATATTTTCATAGCATAACGATCTCTACTGAGAGAATATGATTATACCGATAATATTTGATCGATTATCACTGTGCGGAACACGATCGACGATATCGTATTTCATTTTCGGCAAATATTTTACCTTCAATCTATAATTGGCTGCGTTTATATTTCGCAGGTGAAAACGGTACTAATCACGGTATAGAGATGCATGAGGATTGTTTGGCGTACGCGTACGAGCATCTGGAGACATTCAAGGAGAAGTCTCTGAACACCGATGGATTTGAATTTTGCGAGCCCGCTTTTCAACTCGGTAAGAGGAACAATTTTGTTGCAAAGAAAAGAAAAAAAACCATCGATACGTCTATTCGATGCGAACGCGTGACTGAAAAATTCATTTGGATGTTTATTTGTTTAGGAAATTTTTTGAATGTGATACCTAATCGACAGTACGACAGAGTCTACTGCGGTGCTGCTTGTCCGGAAATTCACGAGCCATTCGTAAAGCAGTTCGTTCGAGTCGGCGGGATTCTTGTTATGCCGTACAAGGACCACTTGCTGAGAATCGAGAGAATCAACGAGACAACATGGCGAAATCACACGATGCTGCCGGTATCGTTTGCCATGCTAGCCTCACCCCAGGACGGAAACGACCGGGGTCTACTACATCTACGTAAAATCAATATTATTTTCAGTTTCTATTAATTTAACTCTCAGTCGCATCCCGCCATTTCACTTCGTTATTTCTAAATGGAAAGAGTGATCGATTTTTAACAAGATCTTTAATCGAAGATCTTTTACTCTATATCAATCGCCCAATATTTTGTTTTCCTCATAAATTTTACACACATCAAGATATATTCAGTGAAATTTGGGGAAAAAACTGGATTTCCTTCGGGTCCTTTGTATTTTCCTGGAACGAATTCCATAGTATCATAAATACTCTACACCGACAATCTTAATATTCCGATGCGGCACACAGCCAAATCGCCTCGATGAATCGACATCCCGCATTTATCTGATCGATCAATGATTAATTTGCAGCTTTGTGTCAGCCGACCACTCTCCAAGAACTGTGCCGAGGCTCGATAAGGCGTCACTTACGAAAAATTGTCTGGTCCGAGCACAGCGATTTGGAGCAGAAAACTGTGATAATACCTCAGTCGGTCGTTGATCTTCCAGCGTCCCAGTTGCCACCGTCCCCCTATAGTATTCCATATCTCGAAGATTTAGCTCCAGGTCGGTCATATTTCGAGATTAATGACGACAAGACAGTATCCGGAAGAGCCGAATGACTTCATTAAAATATACATATACATATATATTTTACAGAAGCTCAACGAAGGGAAGTCGTGTCGTCGACGCTGCAGCTAGTCAGAGCGGTCGTTCAGCCACCTCAGCCAAATCGTCGTAACACCGAGGATTCCGACACTAGCGACGATTCAGACGAAGTCCGATTCACGGTGGACCTGTCAGACCTTTTCCGTGCTCGAAACGAGCCCGAAGGCTCGACCAAAGATTCAGAAACCACCGAGTCTGAAATGCACGAGGATTATTTCGAGGAGGCCCCTCCCATGATAGACGAGGACGATGTAATGGACGCTATAGAGACCACGAAGCGAGATAATTCCACGGCAGCCAAGGCTGCGAATGATTCTGATATGGAAACCGACGACAGCGATCAAGCCGAAAGTCGGTTCGATCGGTCATTCGAGTCGAGGCTGAAACGTCGAAAGAGCGAGGTTCTTGCATCCAACAACGAATCGAACGGGTCCGGTGATAATAAACTCTATCGACTGTTCGGCCATAACGATATTCCCGAGGAAGCCCAAAATAGCAGGATGTCCGGTTCTTGCTCCCCCGTCGCCGGTGTCTCGAACAGCGACGACGACGACGACGAAGACGACGATGACGATCTCAACTTCGCTCTCATAAAAAAAGCCTTTTCCATGCTCAAGGAGAAGCTCGATACGGAAATGGAGGAAAATTCTGAGAGCGACAGTTCCGATTCATTCTGCGAGGAGACGAATGGCCTGGACGGTGATCACCGAGATACGAGCGTGGGAGCGAAAAAGACTTCAGCAAGTAATTCGGAGGGAGTACGAAATGCTGGCATGACCGTCGACGATGACAACGCAGCAGCAAGCCTGTTCGCTCGTCAATCAAACTCTGAGATTGAAGTCGGAGGATCGAACAACTGTATCGATACGACGCACGAAAATAAGACGGATGATTTGCTCAGTGATAAAAATCGCTCCAACGACGATTGCAGTTCTCGTAATAGACGCAGTGTCGATCACACGAGGACGCACGAAATATCCGATAGCAATATCGATACGATGAGCGAGAACGAATTATTCCCGAGGAACCTTCATCGACGATATAAAAGCGCCTGCGTCGACAAAGGTTCATCCGGTACGAGCGCGAGCCAGAAACGAACCGCCGATCAGAGATCGGAGAGCTCCGGTAGCAAAGAATCATCGAATCTACAATCGCAATCATCAAACTCGGCGTCGTCGAACTCGCTGAGCGACGAGAACGATTCCGACGTCGATATACGTTGCTTGCGTGGAAAAAATGTAAAAACATACTTCGCGCATACAATCCACAAGGAGGCTCTATCGCTTTTCATGAAAAAAAAGATCGGCCAGTTACCCCTGCCTCTACCGTTGCGCCTGTACATAAATTATAATCGGGAATTATAGTCCGTAATCAACGAGTAATCAAATACAAAAAAAAGTTTTAACAGAATATGGTGCGCCAGAGTGCTTAGCTGGGTCGGGAACCAAAGTTGAGGGAGCTTGTCCAGGCTGTTGTCCAGGTTTGAGCGACAATACTTCCATGACCTTGCAGTACACTCTCGGAGCCGACAAGTGAATGTCGATTTCCCCTGACAGATCCTTGTAGGCCAAATCTCTGTGGGCAGGCAGTACGTTATCTCCTCTGTCGAGTTCTCTGAAGACTTAATATTTTTTTGCTCTTGATGTAGCCGAGCACAATGAGCATATTGACCAAATCCACACCCACACACTTAACTGTGTATTTTATTGATAGAAACTATTGAGGTTGTGTAGAATAAGTGTCATTGATTTAACAGAAAAATTTCCGTATTGCTAAGAGAGTATAAAAAAAAAATCTCTATCGTAAAATAATAAGTACAATTATGAACCAAAAAAAATGTTCTTCAGTAAGGCGAAATAAATTTTTAATGAAAGTATGCTCTTCTTCTTCCTCTCCGAAGGATTCGTGCCGATGGCTAAGTTCCCGTGAAAATTTCGTTACTTTTAAAATTGCGTGCGTCGCGACAAAATCCTCAGAGTCCTTTGGACTCGATGTGAAAGGGAAAAAAGAGGTAAAGCCTTAACGCATCGGCGGTCTTTGGGGTTTATGTGTGCCTATGGGTGTTTTAAATCGTCCGTGAATGAGAAAACAGGATGGGATCGTTGTTGTCTCCCATCCTCGTCCGTTGACTGCCAGAATTCAGCGGCTCTTAGTGTCTATAGATTTATCGAAAGTCAATAATAACGAGTTCTCACTCGTGATTATACATATTGAAGTATTGTTACAAATTTCGCTTACAAAATTAATATTAAAATTCCGAGCGTAACGAATGCGTGATTTCGTGTGCCCGGTGGGACATGAAAAGCAGAAAAGCATATATTGATTCATGTAGTTCAATGCATTATTATTATTGCGAATAAATAATTGGACACTTCAGCGTTTGGCAGGGCTTCCGCACAGTTTATTTCGCGTTAGATTTTCGTAAAGTCACCGACGTAAAAGAAATTCGTGTTTGACGAGCTCGAATAAAAGCCGGGCGATTTCACCAAAGTCGATAACAACGAACAGTGTGTTTCAAAGCAAACAAAGCAACCAGGCTGTTTCGTCGTTTCAACCTTTGACTTCAGTGTATGACCGACGACCGCTGAGCCGGAATTGATACCGCGCCAGGCTAGCCGACCCGTGAATCGACCAGTCAATCCGTTTTCGCTGTAATCACGTCGGTTGCGCTTTCCCGCGCGCTTTGCGGTCCCTCGACTCAACCACCTGCATAGTGCTTTATTGTTGCCATTGGAATGTATCTCGCTGTTCGTACAAACTTCGCCTTTTATCTCGAAATACAAAATGGCTCGAAATACAAGGTCGATTCTCCCTACGCAGCGGTCACACTCCGCCCTCCCCCGAGCACAGCGTCTTCGCTGTATCACCTCCTTGTGTTTGGATCCCCCAACCCCCTCGCATTCGTCCCTGATTTCTTTGTCTCGGCCGGCTAGCCTCTCGATCGAGGTGCGTTGGCTGCCGCCGTAGGACGCGCAGAGGGGTGCGCGCTGAAAGATTGCTCGCGCGGAAGAGGCTAACGCCCAACCACCCGCCAGCCAGCCAACAGTTTCGCACACTCTATATTCGGGGAGGGACACCCACAGCACGCAAAATCCTTCTTCGATCTCCGGAGTAGCGCAGCGGCAGCAGCACCATCACCACCACCAGGCGGTAGAGTAGCACAGGTCCAGTGACTCCTCCAGTCTCGGGACTCTGCCGAGCCCGAGTGGCTACTAGCGGCTCACCAACGCTCTATTTTTTCCCCCGATCCTCGTTATTCTCATTCGTGTACTCGTCACCGAGTCGTGCGCTTCGCCCACGGATGAACCCGACTAACTCGATCCACTGTTTACTCTATAACGCCTCTCCACGATAACTGTTCGATAATATTGTTTACTTAGTTCATTCGACCGGTACATTCGGTACTCTGCTACACTATGCTCGATCCGAAATCGCTCTCTGCATACAACGCTGAATATCCTACGATAAATACGTATTTCACGAATGTTCGATGATGCTTTTGCACAAGCGATAGTACAGTTTTACTACTGCCGCTGCTGCGACTACGGTACTATGTGAGAATCGCGAAAGGAATAGCCAGCTTTTTCGACGATCGAAAGAAAACCCTCGGAGAATGCCGCTGGTTATCCCGTCATCGTTTTTCGCCGCTCGTTGCCGCTGTCGTGCCAGCTCTCACTGTTACTACTACGATACAACGCTACGGCGCTAAGGACAGCGAACATCTTCTCTGCCTTCCGGACTTCCAGGTGCCGGACGACCGGCGTACGCGACCTCCAGGATGAACGTTGATGTGAGTGCGACATCGTTATTCTTTATTTACTCTGATGTTTGGACGGCGTCTCAGGTACCGAACTGAATCGAGCACCGGGGTGACCCAGCAGATGCATAGAACCATTAATCACACGCTTGGGGAGGTCTATATATGTAGGCGTTTCTTCAACACTCGTGCGGGATGATTTATTCTAGTCCCGGCTCGGTTCAAATGTGAATCGACTTTTATTCCGCACGGCTGGTGTCTTGATAAAAAGAATTCAGTGTTTACAGCCTTCGGAGTTTATGATTGATAGCGTTTTACTGAAACGTTGTGTCTCGTACGTTGAACGGAGACGATTCATGATCGGCCGAAATTGCTAGGATCTGAGATATTTTTATTGACAAGCAAAGGTTCTTTTTTTTATTAAATTTTTTATGCAACAAAATTAGTTTTCAGCAACATTTTGCCGAACAAAGAGTTTAACCACTTGTGCGACTCTCAACGCCAACATCGCAATTACTTAGACGGATGTTTTTTTGTTCAGAATTTTATTTTACATTGTTTACGGATGGAAGCGGCGATTTGTGACGGGACAAAGGTCGAGGTTCACACTAATTTTTTCAATGACGAGCGAAGCTTGTAACAATCATTCGTTTACAACAATCATGTCGTAACCACGTCCTTAAATTGTCTTCGACAAACAATTTTATTTATATGTCCACTCGTAAAATCGGGTTACAGTAAAAAATTGACATAAACTTCATTCGATTTTTTTCGTTCCTTTGTATTTTGACCTTGAAAAATTCGTACTGTTGAAAGCACTGTTATTACCATTTGCACCGGAAAGTCCTTTATATTATAGGAATGGTTTCTTTTCTAACGTTCGTAATTGTGGCGTTTCGATTAAAGGAAATTTGAAATCTTGCACGTGAAGACTCAACTTATTTTCATTAACATTTTTTTTGTTACTTTTCCCGTCGATGTATGGAAATATAAGCTGGAATACGGTTTATGAAATATTTTGAGATCGCGAGCACTGGTGAAGAAGAGCGTCGATGACCGGATAAGATGCTCGATCCAACGGGACGATTGATATGTAACGATAAAAGAATTTTATACATCGAAGATTTATCGTTTAATCTCTCGTCCGAATGAAACGTTTATATTCCGAATGAATCATTGTCATTTAGTACTTTGAGCCGTAACTGTACCCAGAATTTCACGTCGGACGATATAACAATTCGCCACTAAGTAAGAAAATTTAAATCGATCTTGATCGAAGCATAATCGGGTGCCCTTCTTTTTGAAACCGTACAGATAAATTTTTTTTTATCCAAGAACTACCTTCCATATTCACCGCATATTTTAGTAAAAAATTTGCAAAGATTGAAAAACAAAGAAAAAACTTAAAACTATTTTTCACATTTGACACACTACATGGTAATATTTACGTGTACGAACATTATGATTCTGAAAAAATTGTATAGACGTATTTACTATTTTATCATATTTATCGCTTTTATATTAATTCATTTTATTCGTTTTATTCTTACTCACGTACGTCCGTCGGGTATTTTATGTTCCATCATTGAAACATAAAATAATTTCTCTGTTCATACAGAGAAATCGTTTATCTGTTGATTCCCAAAAAACAACAGCAAAACAAAAGTCCCAAACTCCTACCACGAGTCCGTATGTTTGCTTCCGAGCGGAGATAAGAAGACCACCTAGCAGTACTTGGGGAGTAGTTGGATCAATTTTCATTCAATCCTTGCAGTTCGCGTATCGTTATATACATTTCTATCTGTTGCTCGTTGTCGTTATTATCAAGAGACGCGGTAGAATCTCGACGCCAAGTCCTTAAAAAAAAGATTCGGATAATCGAGGTTCTACGGTGTTTCTGTTTCATCATACGGAGAAATCGTTTATCTGTCGATTCCTAAAAAAGAAGCAAAAAAAAAACATTCTGAAACTCCTATCACGAGTTCGTATATTTGCTTCCGAAAGGAGATAAGAAGAACGCCTAGCAATACTTGGGCAGTAGTTGTTGGATAAATTTCCATTCAATCCTTGGAGTTCGACCATCGTTATATTTTTTAATGTTTCTCGTCACTGCCATTATTTTACTTGTTTCGTAAAAATAAATAAATAATTTTTTGTTTGTATGCTCAACAGGTATCCCCGGTGAAAATAACAAAATTGAAGATGGACGGAGTTGGCCTGGGTCTGCTATTATTGGGACTGTGTTGCCTCGTGAGTCACTGCGGTTGTTCGAAGAACGCGATCGACGTAGATTCGTGCGGCGGACATCTGACCGAGCCCCGAGGCATAATTCACACGCCGAATTTTCCGGAGCCCTTCGACGTGCCGATAAAGTGTCGCTGGGTGATCGACGCCTCGGAGATGAATCTGGCGAACGGCTCGATTATCGTCTACCTCACTCAGCTGTACGTGTACAAGGGTCTGACTTTCACCGAGTACGCGTACTACGAGTCCGAGACGACGAATTTCGGTGGGACCCTTATAAAAGAAGTCACCGAGGGCAACGTCTTCGAGTACAGATGGTTCAAGTCGTTCAGGCCTTTTCTCGTTATCGAATTCGACCTCGACAGACTCGAGGGCAATCACGTACGAGTACTTCACGATCTCCTAGACGTGTATGGCTTCAACGTCACGTACGAGATCACCGAGGCCGAAGCGAATCCGAATTCCTGTACTGTACGCGACTGCTCATACACGGGAAACTGCATTCTCGCTTCTGATTACACGTAAGACATTATACGAGCATAAATAAATCCCGCGACAACGAAATTACGTGTCGCGTCCTACAGAGCTTTTGCCGTAGCCAGTCATGGACACTTTTGTAGTTGGTAATAATACTTGAATGAATCATGAATTCCAAGCGAGCGAATTTTGAGAATTATTTACGAGATGTCCGAAAGAGAGAATTATATATTATCGACGATGGGCCAGGATCAAAGATTGCTTACTCGGGATACGTGGAAATTAACTTATAACAGTTAATTTACAATGGTAAAAAAATTTATTTCAAAGCGTTAAATGCACTCTAAAGCGTGGTCGGTTATTACAGATTTTGTATTTTCCACTTCTGTGGCGATCAAAGAGTTACAAATACGAAATATTTGGAGGCGCAGCTTCGGCCGGGTCCCACATTTCAACAGCGCGGCCCAGACTTTTCGGTGATCGGCACAGAAAAATTGCTTGATCGATTTTATGCTCGCTCACTCTGACGTGAAAAGAAAACAAACGTGTAGCGGTTGTTTCATTAGGTGTCAACGAAGGTTTCACATAAATACACATGTAAATACATTTTAATAATCTTGCTTTCCGACTGTTCGGACTTCAGGACTCCGGATCAGTTAAAATCTTACTAAACAATTTCTCACTTGTAGTTTCCTTATCAACAATACGGTAGTAACGCTCATTAAAAAGTAATAATAATTGCAATATATTATAGCGACCCGTTACGCGATTCGATTCTTGTGATTAATTAATTGGAAAGTAGAGTAAAGATTGTTGAGACTTCAGCTCTTTACAAAATTACGAACAACTAATTGAAATCTGAAAGTACCAAGAGCGTTCTCGCAGGTAGACATTTTAATTACATCGAAGAGTCGAGGGCTTACAGCGGACAACTCCGTTGTCGGTATTAAGGGAAAAAAACTAAATAAAGAAATCCACTGGAGTGAGAACGAAGTTTGCAGAAGATTTTGTTTCCGAAACTCGTAAATTTATGAGACCTTGGCCGAAACTTCGGACGCCGATGAAAAACGGGGTAATAGGGGGTTGAATCGAACGAGAAAGCCGCCGAGGGAAAATAACCGGTGAACGTATATGAATAGCGCGGAGGCTCAAATCCCACCAGAAAATCTCATGAATCATAATGACTCTCGGCTACTATTACGCGTTCCGATTTTTCCCCCTCCGTTAATCCTGTGGTATTGTAAAAAATTCTAAGGGCATATAGTAACATCGGAAAATATCGATAAAAAGTTTAATAAAAAATACTTTCGAAAGTGTTCCTATAGAAATTTTCACCACTAATTGCTTATCGAATTTTTCAGTACATTTTGCCGTCGGGCGAAAGACATTTTTTGGTTTAATATTTGCGATATATATATTTTTTTGCTGTACAATTTTAAATGTATATGTATTTTCCTTTTTCACACAGCACATTTCGGTGTAATTGTTTCGACGACTTCAGCGGTGAGAAATGCTCGAACGGACCGCTCTGCATCAACGACCAGCGAAATTCCGTTTGCCGTAACGGCGGCACTTGCAAGTACGAACTTTCATGAGATATTAATCTCATTTGGAATGTTCAAAGTGAAAATATTGTGTGATGTGTTCCGATATTCCGTATTCCGGAATAAGCGGCTCAATGAGCTTAATATCTTGTCGAAACGTTTAAACATTAACGTGTTTAAATATTACAGACACGTAGGGGCGGAAGCGGTGCGATGCCAATGTTCCACCGGCTACACCGGACACAGCTGTGAAATTGAACTGCCGGATGCTCTCAATGCAGGTATTGCATAATTCATTCGTCATCAAATTTTCAAATGACGCGACAACATTGATCAAATGTGCATTAAAGTTGTGCGCAATACTGCTTCTTGGATACTCTGCTCTTGGATACAATTCGGGTGCATTAAGCCATTTTATCCATTCGTAATATAATGAAATAATGCATTATTTTTATTGCCAATTAAACAAGAGTCTTCTATTAAAGTTTTTTTAAAAAGAATTTCGTTTTGATAATTCTAATATTGAAATTTATTTCAAAGACATTGAAATCTCCAAATTTTCTTAGAACAATCTAAAACCTCGATAAACAAAGCTTCGATCTGGCGTCACATACATGTTTGTGTGTGTAACGGAGGAATAAGTTGAACTCGTGCGGTGTACCTCCCTGAACTTCACTTAACTTCTCCGACTACGTAACTTTCACAGACATCGGCTGTCGGCTCAGAACTTTCTACAGTGACAAACGAACGTTGTAATGGTAATAGAATCGAACCGACGCTTGAATCTAAAGACTTTTCGCAAATTAGATGTGGAGATATATTAATTTAAAAAAAAAATAATTTGGCTTGAATCGAACAAATGGGAAATTCAATATTTACGGCCTCAACATGTTCCTTAAAATTAGAATTTCATAATTCTCGTTTTTATCGTATACAGTAAAAAAAGGCGTCAAACTATTATAAATGATAATGATCTGCGATGATTGACTGTACTGATAATCATACGGAACAATACGATCAGGAGTTTACGTTGAACGTGTAGCGCATTTATCGGCAGAAGCTCGATGTGTATAAATATTTGAGAAAGTACACTGCTCAGCTAAATAAACAGCGGAGGCACGCGTTCACCGCCGCACTTCCATATTCGTTAGTTCGAGTACAATTGCGCGAAACGCTAATCGAGTCAATTATCACCCGTAGATTGTGGAGGAGATGCGTGTATCCTGCAGTGTCCGTACGTGTCGAAGGATAATCGTCCCTGCGACTGCAAAAATCCAACGCGCATTTACAACAGTAAGTTTGAGTAAACACTAAATTTCTATCGTGTACTACATCAACACGTTAAATGCAAATATTAAGCTTTAACAACTTCTCCGTATTGACAATCGACGACTCTTATCGTACGTTTCTGAGATATCTCGGGCGCGAATGGCACCGGATGTATTTATGTAATTAATCTTGAAGATTTTATCATTCTATTTACCTTGTTCACAGACCGAGCGAGATACGAGTGCCGGATAAAATTGTCGAACGTTACCTCGATCCGTACGGGCACGAGTGTTCCGGCCGGAAGCGTCGAATCCGTTCTCAGCAGACAGGTGAGTTACAATGACACAGAACCCATAAAGATCTCACATTTTTATTCGAGGAAAAAAATGAGGATTTTCAAAGGGAAATTATAATTATCGTCAAGCGAATTGATAGATATAAATGTCGCATTTATCGCCCCCCTGTTCGCCGAACGGGTAAAGGTCAATCGGACCTGCGCATGTATATGAGACTAAGTGGCTTTCCACATCGAGAGGACAACCACGGTTTGAAGGACCAATTTTACTGCAGATCGCACCTCTGCCAAATGAAAGTCTGTGAAAATACGAAAATTGTCGAGCGTCCATTTGGGTGATTAAAAAAAAAGATATTTTTATTATTAGCTCTCAAAGGATTTTAGGAAAAATATAACTACGGAAGCATTTTAATGAATCCAAACTTCATGTCCTCGAAATTCGTTTGAGCGACAGACTGTATTTCAAAATAGTGTCCAGATAATTACCCGAATTTTTTTCCGGGTTAATTGCGTGATTAAAGAACACGGAAGTGGTTTTCGAAATTTCTGGCGTTCAGGACTGCGTATGAAAAATATAATGAAGAGCTTTGAGCATTTCTCGCAAACAAGGCGGTCCCCTTGGCGCGGAATGCCTCATGTAATACAGCGAAACAATTAAACGGTCATTATACGAGCGCACGAAGTTCGTTCTTCGCTGAACGCCCGGCAATGTGTTTATATCATGTCGCGGCCTCGGGAGATACGCACGCCAGTGCTTGCTGAGAATTTTTTTCACCGCACGCGAAAGCAGTCGATAAGAATCATTCGGCAGGACGGTTGTATAGAACGTACTGAAATCGATCGTGGGTATAAATGGGATCGTCCGACAATTGGAGCCTCGGCGTGATAATGTCAATCAAACGTTTTAGATTCGCGGATTTCGAACTATTACGCCGACCGTAAAACGCAATTGATACGTATTCAGTATTATCGCATTGCAGAGCTGCATTTGTAAACGTTCAATGTTTCACCAAATATCCAAGATATATCAATTATAATAATGAAATTGCGTCGTGTAGAAACCGCGGCGTAGCTGTAGCCCAAGGCAGGGATAATCCCACATTGGTGTCTCACAATGGTCATTTAGTATCCAGTCGGGCTTAAACTTTGAATAGATTTTCAAAGGTCTTAATCGATATCGAGGCTTGATATTAGGCCAATGAAATGGAAAATTTATTTGAATATAAAAGTTTGCAAAATTGTATCGCAGCGCTGCAGTTGTAAACATTCGCTATTTTCCAAACTATTAAAGTTATATCAATTATAATGATGAAACTAGGTCGTGTTAGAGCGTTACGGCACGTAGCCCAGGGCAGGCATAATCCAACATAAGACATAAATCAATGGTCATTTACTACCCAGTCAGGCTTAAGCTTTGAACAGATTTAAAGGTCTTTATCGATGTCGGAGCTTGATATTACATCAATGAAATGGAAACTTGATTTGAATAATAATTTCCAAAATTCAGTAATGATTCGAAAAAAGAAACTTTCGTTCGTTATCAATTTATGTAAATTTGTTAAAATAAATTTATTATTCAAATTGTGAAACTGGGCCGTATCGAGGCATTATTCGGCTCTCTCTGGTGAAGCTATGATCAATTCGATTGCGTTTGGTATCTGTGGAATTTGAACATACGCAACGAAACACGGTATACTAAAACACCACTGATTTCGGATTTGATTCGGATTAAATTAATTATATCATATATAAATCGAATACTTTTTATATAAATTATTCACGATTAGGCTCATCAAATTATCCATTAATGTACTCCATTATTGATTATACAAAATTGGGGTTTGGGAATACGTCAAATACATGGCTCCAGGTTGGTGGATCCGAGGAGAGTATAATAAATTTTATAGTATCCGTTCGGGTATCATCCGCTATTAAACTGCCAGACGGTAGCCGCGTTATAACCGTAGTTTTCTTTCCTCACGTTTTCCGGGAGTGAATACTTTTTCCGTAACTTCATGCGGCTTTTCAACGCTTCAGTGAGAGCGTGTCTGCCCGGATCTCCCAGATAAATCCGGGATCCATTTCGCAACGACGCTTCCTCGAGCCGAGGGATCAGAGCCTCGGCGATTTCTTCGTCGTACAGCAAATCCCCGACCAATATAACGTCCGACGACCATTCATTTCGCCACACTCGATTTTCCAGTAGATTTTCCGATGATACCTCGATATCGACGTTGTTCAGCGCGGCATTTAATTTCGCAGCTATACAGGCAACTGAAAGAGAAAAAAAATGTCGTTAAAAAATGCATTTTGCCTTTGAAAATTGTAGAAGGTGGATCCGAGAAATGCCGTCCGTCTTCCAAAAGTACAATCGCTGCATAAAAGTATAAGAAAAACGTGAAAAATCATTATTAATCGCATTGACGAAAAGCGTTGTTTATTCGACAAAAAAATTATTTTCACATACAAGCTAGAAACATTTCAGAAATCTACAATGTCAGATTTTATTATTACATTCACAATTAAAAAAGAAAAATTTTGGCAAGTTTTGAAAGACCTTCAGTTCGGTGGGGACACTATTATCTATTATGTAACAGTAAAAAAAAAATGTTAGTCTCTGAATCATCTGCTCTTCAGTACTATAAAGCGTCAAAGACCTATCATTTGTAATTTCTTATTTCGTCATACTTTGCGGGCACATTTTTTAGCACGTCGGTAAAAAAAAAACTTATTAAATTTTGGACTTTAAACTTTTTTTTCTAGATCTTAGAAACGACGATGGGACCCACGCGCTATTCGTCACGTGCACCATAGACTAGCCTAAAAAAGTGTTGTGCAATTTCACCTTCCATTTCTGAATCAATTTGACCGTCGCGTCTTGCACGTAATCGGCGAGAGTGAAACAGTTACGAGACTAAAGTGTGTCACGAATATCAGTCAGTAGGTCTCGCCCCTTCCCGCGCCTTTCGTTTTATTGCACTCCCGTTGAGTCTTAAAGAATCAATTTCGTTTCTGAGAACGGTCTACGTGCTGGGTCTCCCGCGCGTCATACATTCGGACGTTTCGGGACGTCGAGTAACTGTACACAGTTGTGGAATTTGTCGAAGTCATGCCAGGTATGCTGCGCTCGTAAAAAAGAAGTTGAAATAAAATATTCGTCGTTCCGCGCGGTGCTCGGCGATGAAATTTTTCCTAATGGTGAACACATGTCGAGGCACTTTTTTTTCCAAATTCAATTAATGAATAGCGATTGTTTGAGTATGGATGTGCAATGAAAGTTTCATCACGAAAATAAGACAAGAGGTATTTCCGCGGAACGTTTACGACAATATCGTGGAAAATGGAAATGTATGGAAATGAGTTCCTTCTGCAGTCGGGAATTTTTCAATCGAAGACTATCGATTGACTTGGCGATGAATGCTACGGCCGTAAAAGTGCTCAGAATTATATTATACATATTAATCATTACGCGAACGAAAAATTTAAAGAATTTTTAATCGCTCAGTTATTTGCTCCACTTATTTTGTAAATAAGGTGCAAGTGGTGGTTGTTCGATAAATCATGTAGTAAAAATAATTTGTTTCACTTGTCGAGGAATTAATCGTATTTCGAGACAATTCAACGACAGATAGTGTAAAAAAATCATAGAAAACGATTTTTTAAAATTAATTTAGGACACAAAGATTCCCTTGCAAACCTAACGTAATTTGAATGAAAAGTCCGTAGCTAAAAGAAATTATGCCGGCGGGATAAAATTTAATGCAACGAGCATTACGTTACGGAATTAACTTTACGATGAAAGGCGAAAGCTTCCAGAGTGCGCTTGGCGAATCACTGACCGGATATATTCCCTCTTCGACTAATGGCCATTTTTTTTTTTTATCTAAAAGGCCCTCCGAGTTTAGTGCCTTTCACTGACGCACGAAGGAGTTACTCGATCACTACAAGACATTCCAGGCCCGGGAAAACCCCGTTGGGATTATAGCAGGTGGCTCAGTATGCAGCCCGTCGGAGAGAGTTTACCGGATTTCTTCGAACTTAATCTTTTTATTCGCAGCCTCGCGCTGCAAACAGCTTTTATCTGTTTCGCAGACTCCGACATGCTCATGTAATATTGAATTTTTCAATTCGCGGACTCGTAAAAGTAAAACTTCAATAGGCAAATATCGACTGCTAAGAAGAAGATGGGCGTATCCCACATCGTTTCACGTGTTAAATCGTTAAATCGTGTAAATTCGTTTCTTAGCAGTGGATATAGATACGGCGGTATTCACGAAAACATATACCAGATATATAGAAGTTTGGCTGCTGTACGTGTACATATATTTGGATATACTTTACTATATCTTACATATAGATTCGTATCGTAGATTATATTTCTCAGCAGTCGATTTAGATACGACAGTATTCACGAAATATATACGAGATATATAGAACTTTTGACTACTCGTATATCCGAAATATAATAATAATATCGTTCAAGGCATTGCTGTATTCTTCACTTTAGGCCGAAGGCCCATTGAGCTCCTCTGGTAGTAGTTGCGCGTTCTCCCTCTATGCCATCCCGGTCTCTCTTATCAGGATTAGCAGTCCAGTCATAAGTTGGGCGGTTACGTTCGAAATATGTATATCCTATATATCCTTGGATATATAGGATATACATATATCTTCCGGAATATATCCGGTGGGTATATTCGATGATATAAATATATGAGACATGCGATTTTGGCCACCATATATATATATATATATATATATATATATATATATATATATATATATATATATATATATATATATATATATATATATATATATATATATATATATATATATATATATATATATATATATATATATATATATATATATATATATATATCACCGCACTATATTCCAGCTACGAATAATGACTGCGCGAAATCCAAACTCTGAGTACGTCCTCGAGTTCTGTTGTAATCGTTACAGTTGTGCTTTCTCTAAGAAGAGAGTATAAACGTGGTGTTTTCGTCCATTACGCTTTTTCGCGAGCGATTACGTTTAAAATCCACTCCGGCGGGCACAATGTCCCTCTCGAAATGATGATAGCGCAAGATTTCGTCGTAGAATGAAACGAGCACGGGTTCCCGTTTCTGACTCACTCGAATCGACGCGGGATTCCCGTTCGGGGATAGCCGTATCGTGTCTGCATATTTTTCTCCTGTGCACTCTGTGCATCCCCGGCTTTCTGTTTCCCCTACTTCGCTCGTCCCACTTGTTTTATATTGCACACTATATGGCTAAACTATAGTGTGCTGCACGTTGCAGTCTGGCGTGACGTCAATGGTCAGATTGTTTTCGCCCCGTTGAAAAACCACAACACCTCCAAACTCGTTGCAGTGGCATTCGACGAGGTCCTCGAGCTTTTTCCCTTTTTTTCCGACAAAAACAGCACCACTGTGAATTCCGAGTTGTTATATTTCTATATTTTTTACCGTCGAATATTTGGGCAGCAAATAAAAACCTACTGCACATAGTTACGCACACAGACACTCAAGCTATGAGCTATGAGTATTGTCTCTAAGTCCCACCTGGGCTAACCGTCGCGTATTCATATTACAACAAAAATGGATTTTACGAGCTCTCTCACAAACTTTGTGAGAGGCAATTGACGGAGAATGGGATAAATTATAAATCTATCGTGAATAGCCCGTTACCTCTATTGTCGTTGGATTTCCCGTGCAGAATTAAACAACGTTTATTGACTCGATCTCCGATCTTCGCTTTGTAGTGTCGTTAAATTAGTTTTGTTTTACCGATTCAATAAACTCGGAAAAATAATTTTTGAAATATATACATAAATTATATGTTAACGGATGATGGATTCGTGCACGTTCACTGTAGGTATGATATACGAACTACATTTCGCGAGCCCATCCGCACACGTTTTTGTTTTGTTTGAAGCATGAGGCAGTTTAATGAGAATGGAATAAATTGGAAATATTTATTGCGAATATTCTTTGAGCCGTATTATCGCTATATTTCTCGTATCGAATGACAAAAAAAACTTTTATTGATACCATTCGCGAGTTGTCGTTTACTTAGCTTTCTTCTCCGCGATTTAATAAATCTTCGAAATATATTTGTTTTAAAGTACGGATGACGTCGACGGATGACTGATTTCGTGCAACTTTTGCTTTAGCAAAGTTTAGAGCCACCGTAAAAACCTTTGTCGATGTCATTGGCGACGACTCTCGAGGCTCCTATCATTTTTGCAGCTATCGCCGAAGCGCCGCATCCGGAACCGATATCCAAAAAGCTCGTAAACTTTTTTTTTTCATTCAGCAATTCCTTTCCATGATCGAGAACGAAGCGCGTCAGTGCCTGACCTCCCGGCCAGTAGATCGACCAAAATGGCTCGTGAAAAATCCGCGATTCAACATTTTTCGGCGATAACGATGAATCGTCGTTCGCACTTGTGTAGCTGACGACGGGTGCATCGTACAGTCGGCAGGCCGGTGTCAGCAGACGTAATCTCACTTCCGGCGTCAGATGATCTCTCGTGATCTTCGTGTTTGTAACGATAACTTCCTCCACGAGTCTCAGCGGCGTTTCCCGCAATTCTGGCTCCCGATAGTCGAGCGTGTTTTCCTCTCCTGGCGCTTGGAAACCACCGATTCCTCGGGTTTGCCGGCAGACCAACATTTTCCTCGTCCTCGATTGCGTCTTAGGGGAAAATCGAAATATTTTCGATGTCGCCATCCGGAACTCCCTGAAACACATGCGAACTGTTAAATTGATAAAGCATAGGCTTATTATGGATTACTCATTTATTTATTTATTTGTTTCGACGGGAAAAACCTTTTTACAAAAAATAGATAAGTTTAATTTGATATTGAATAGTACAATTAGCGCTCTACAATTAACATTCTACAGAGACTCTTAAGTCTTCACGCGCCCTGACCAGTTTGCGTAGCGTACCACAATTTATACCAGTGCGCGCAGAATATCACAGTTATTCATATCAAAGTGGTAGTGCACGTACAACGCTAGTGCAGCACCCTTTGACTTGTCAACCTCTTGAACTCCTCCAGAGAACTTTCGAAGTTCAGATCTCCTACACTATTCGCAAGCGTCGTAAGTCGCCGGACAACTGACCTCTCGCCAAATACCGATCGTAGTTGCGGCTTAACAAACTTCTTTAAAATAGGATAGGTCCTTAAAATATTATAAATTTTTAATATTTTTTTTGCCCTCAAAAATTACACAAAACGTTTCAAATTTCTGAAAGCTGTATTGCAAAAAAAAAATCACTAACTCAGTTTGCCCTAAATTACTGGCCAAAAGGCGTATACATCGATGATATATACGCCGGTGTTATAATTTTGTCAATAATTGCGAACGTACCTCGATGCAATTTCCTGGAAATAGTTCCCAAGAAATTAGCGTTCGCAACTTTGGGTATGTAGTTCGCAAACCGAGTATAAATAGGGCATTTGCAGTCGTCGCTTAATCGCATTAACCGTAACTTTGCCTTTGACTCTGCATGGGTTATTCCATCTAGCATTGCGGCAATTCATCTAAATGAGTCGGCACAGATGCCTGCGTGCCTGTTAGGAATCGCAAGTTGGCTGGATGGTGAACAGAGTTGATGCAAAATTTTAACGAGTATCAATTAAGCATTACCGAACTTGTATAAAGTTTGTTTGACGACTACTGAACGATCGACCTTTTATCAGCACTTGACCCTCCAGCGGTATCGTCAAGATTGTTTTTCTATCGAAAACGAGTTTGAAAATAGTGTTTTTACAATATACCGCTTTAATGCCAATGTCCACTGGTCGGACTCTAATCGCTGTATCTTAAAGTCTCAATTACTGGAATTCAATTCGTTTGACTCATAAAGATATTTTTCCTTTACGATCTCTCATAGACAATCGTTACCGGTCACGTTCCAGTTTGCTACGCATTCGAAACCTGCACAGATTGCACGTACAGATAACCGATAGGATGTGCTATCGCTTCATTTTACGATAACGATTCCGATTATCGAAGTCGTGTCATTTTTATTACATTCTTTTATCTTTATATTTTTGTTCTTTCAGTTTATTTTCATAATTGTTCACGCTCGGCAATGTTTTTTTCGTAAAAGGACTATTTTTTCTGCATATTTTTCTTTATAGCAATACAGATTTTGAAGTAATTTGTTTTTTCTCTGTTCCCATTCAAACAATTTATACTTGCCAAGGATCCTCTCGAAAGAACGGCACGCGTTTACATCAACGAACAACATAGGAGCTTTGTTGCGTCAAAGATAATTGGCATTGTGCGGCAAACGACTTGTTTCCTATTATCAAACGCGCATGCATTTCAACCGGACTCTCGTATTGTGGATACCGAGCCGCTTCGTAGGTTCTCGGCTCCCAGCGTCAGACGTGACGCATATCGTATCTGCAGTCGTGGCTTTCCTCGATTGAGGAAACAGTCGGAAACCTCGTATACAAGCCAGACTGTTTACTAAAGCAAGGCATGTGCATCGGTAATTCTGAAAACGAGACAAAAGTTATTATTATTTATCATCGACCGGGAAAGCCGTTTAAATGAATAACAACATCGGTCCATTAGAAATAGAAAGGCGTACTTTATATGCTTATACACAGAAAATACGTCCCTCCAATTTTAGCGACGCGATATTTTCTGAGCTACAGATCGTATAATAATTTACCCTACACGGAAAAATATTGATTTTCGATGAAAACCATTTTACGGAAATTCTGTCGCTCTGGCACTCCTGAAGAATGTGGAAAAGTTTCATATCGCCTTAATTTTGGAAAACCACACAGGGGTCCGTTGGACCCGTCTCGAGAAAAAAAAATTATTCGTTCAATGTTACTCTTCAAAGCGTTTAAATTCTATCCCTAGCAAGTCAAGCGACCGTCGTTAACGACTGTCAAAAGACCCAAAAAACGACGGTCGTTCTGTGACATTTTTCGTCCAGAATAACGACCAAAAAAAGACCAATTGTGAGGTTGAGCATGGGTTGTTTTTCCATCAATGACCGCAAAAATGACCACAAAAACGACCGATGCAAGAATCGGTCGTTTTTGCGGTCATTTTTGCGGTCATTGATAAGAAGACGACCCATACTTAATTCAACAATTGGTATTTTTTTTTGTCGTTATTCCGGTCGAAAAATGTCACAAAACGACCGGTCGTTTTTTTGGGTCTTTCGATGGTCGCTTGAGTTGCTAGGGATATTTCTTATATGGTTATGGTTATTTATTTCAGGCGAAGTAACGCGACGACGAAAACGTCGCACCAGACCTATGTCTGGTGCTCGATAGTTGCAAAGATACGTGTGTTGTTCTAGGATCAATGATAATGATTATAAAACAATTATTTAAAAAAAACAACGTTGGAGCCGAGGACTTCGCAGCTGAAGGAAAGCAAGCAATTAAAGAAATGACGCGTGAGCATTCTGTATTTAAAACGGCCTGACTGGAAACATTAAATTCTTGCGCACTTCTCATCAAGCACGGCTCTATTTATAGATTTTATGACTGTCCACATCGACGATGTCGAGAAATAGGAAATAAAAACTAGAGTCAACGTATGCGCTGTCTGAGTGAAGAGCCGGGTTTCCCGGTAACTTGTACGATACTGTATCTCCGGTTTAATTAAATGGCGGTTTGAGTGTCAATGGTTGGTAGGTTCAGACTTTATCGGGCCTGTGGATACAGTACAGTAGAATAAACTTTTGGATTGTAGCGGATTTCGTGATTCCCCAAACGAACTGACTTACATTTACAGATTTTCGATATCCTATTTTTACGGACTAATTATACAATTCTGGACATGAGTCACTTCCGGTCCAGAAAACTCATTTTTCAACTGAAATTGACTTCATACCGGAAATATGTTACTTCCTGTTTGAAAATCCAATTTTTCGAGCGTAAGTAACGTATTTCCGGTAGGCCGTGACTCCCGGTTGAAAAATGAGATTTTCAAAAAGGAAGCGACGTCGTTCTGGTAAAATGTTCAGAAATATAAATTTCCGGTTTTGCAATTTCATAGTACATAGCGTGAACACAAAGCGTCCAACCGCAGCAAACTCCTAGTTTAATATATTTTTTACATATACGTGATTTTCGTGGTGCTAGCAGCATTTTCTTTTACGCTGGTAGACATAGTTTACGCACATTTGATTCTCCTATTGGATATGCTAGTAAACTCCTGCAGTCTATAAACGCATATTTAATTCGTAAAGCAACGGACATCTTTCAATTTTTTCAATTCAATAAATTGATCGACTAGCACCTTTAAAAAAAAATACTTAATTCCAAGGTTCAGGATGTTATGTCCCGCCCGTCACACGATTACTGCACGCTGGAAGTCTAAGTAAACCGCGAGTGCAACAGGCGTAAATACGCTGTTGACAATGGCGCCCGAGATTACAATCTCGGCTAATTTTAAACACGATACGGTGTAAATTTGCATATTCGCCTACCACGCGCTTTCGCTCCAGCTTATACTACCTTTCACCCTTCCCATTGGCGCTAATGGCCTTCCGGCTCATGCCGTGGTACCGCAAAGCTCTTGAGGCGTTTATGCAGACTCCAAACAATTTTCGAAAGGGGTAAGGGTTAGAATATGCGCGTGCAACGGTCTGATAGGATGGGCTGTAAACCGGTAAAGTAAATTAGGCTAACAGCAAACTTCCCCGACTTCCACGTGCCGGCCTCATAATTTTCCCCATCGATTTTGGCAAAAATTACAGGTAGCGCCCCCGTGCCATAATTCTGCAACCATTGCCAAAATTTCGTTCCACTCTACCGAGCCATCTCCGAGAAAAGTTCCATCGAAGTTTCGAGGTGAGGCCAGTACGTCAACACCGTCGGAGCCGCCGCGACGGTAACAAATCGCGATTAAAGTTATTCGAGGAACGCGTTGAACATTTTGTTCAAACTGTTCCGACCTGGTTCTCCTCGCCTTATTGGACCGGTAACTGGGACACCCGCGATGCGATTTCACATGTGACATCGTATTAAGTCATCGCGACCGACGTCCCGGCGAATTTAACTCTACGCTTTAATCAGGCGTATCCCAGGGCGCTTTATCAATAACGCAGTTTGCCGATTGGCTTGCCCTCGCCGGTACGAGACGGCTGACGAAACGATGGGAAGCACAAACGCGAAGGTTTGCATCATCCGTGCGATGCCGCGTTTCGATGCGCTGACACACTGTCAGCTATACGCCTAATACGAGCGCTTATAGGGCGTGGACACGTGTATCTCGAGGCGCGCGCCTCGCAGAAAATACATGTTCACGTACGACCCATGTATCCGTATGTACGCACATAACACATATGAGCATATATGGCGCGCTACCGATGCGATGCTTGTTTAGGCCGTAGCGGGAAATGGAATTGGTTCCGACAATTCACGTTGATCGACCTCGTTCTCCGGTCAGCCGGCTCACCTATACGCGCTTCCCTGCCCTCGAACCCACCCCTGCGTTTCCGGAGATCCGTTTCGGCACGACGATGATGAAACCCCCGATAAACTTTCGACGATACCGTTTTTTTTTATTAACACTCGACCGAAAAGCAGAAGTGTTATGCCTCTTTAGCGACCCGTCTGCGACCTCGTAGCGTCCGGAGCCTCCAGAACAAACGTACTTCAAAAATTGAATGTGCTAAATTTTTTCGACGAGCTATCTTGGCCCGGTTGCTCGTCGATTCGTCCTGACTTGCGTTCGTAAAGCTCCGTTTGTACGTCGGTCGGGTTAAATGAAAAAAATATACAACGAGAAGGGTGGGTGTCAACATTTTGAACGATCGACATGTAAAACAGCCGATATTTCGGAATAAAGAAATAACGAACGTTCAAATGTACAAGGGCCAGTCTTCTGAGAGTCCTGCAGTAGTAAATAAAAATTGGAAACATACATTTATCGAAATGAACTTATATCGATAATAAATATATGAATAGGCGATATTGCAAGGGGTGAACCTTAGAATAGACGAAAATACGAACACTGGATAAAAATAGTCCTGGAAATCTAAAATTGGGAATATTAAGAATATTCATAATTTCGAATACATTTTAGCGAAAGAGCAATAAATCTAACGTTCAAACTATCGAAAAACCAAAAAATCGAACAGTCAAAATATCGAAACACCAGCAAGACAAACGGTCAGGATCGCAAAAGCTTACGAAACGTCAGCTCACACATTTATTAGCTATTTTGACGTAATTTCCAGCGATTCTTACCTTTTCCGATTCACGTTCGCTAATTTTTTACCCTCGCTATTTTGTCCTTCGATATCGCGTGTGTTCAAGTTTTAGTCATTCAAAACCTGTATTCTCCACATCCTTGTGATAGGTATGTAGACTATTAGAAACATTAGTTTGTCTCAGTACTTAAACCCTAAAATGTCAGCCTTTCTAAATCCGGTCGTTTCAAATGTTGAACTCCAACTTCTGAAAATGTATTTTCGAATAAAAAAGCCCTCGAAAATATAATCTTTCGGTGAAACGGTTATACGACTTGAAGACCTATCGAAAATACAATTTTTGAACAACTTATTATTCGATGTTTTAATATTCGCAATTATGAAATTTCGTAACTTTAGCGGTGCTACATTTCGGTCGTTCAAAATGTTGACTCCCGCCCAACGAGAATGCAACTTGCACTCGAATTTTATGTCACGCCAGTTGAATTTTGGTGTTTAAGTGACGGTAGGAAAGTTATTCGAATGACCTGACCGAGAATCAGTGTTGAAAGGAATTCGGAGCATAAAGAAGTGGATATTCAACACGCTGATAAAAACACGGTTCAATCGACTGAAAATTCAGGCAGGGACGTTCAAATAAATGTTTGTTTGGTGGAAACAAAATATTTTCAATGTCACGAAAATATTTCGGTGAAATCATCCAAAATTTGTTTGAACTTGCCAGTCTTTCATTTGTACCAATAAAATATTTGTTTGAACGTCCCTGTTCGAATCATTTGTTGATCGATCGCATTTTTTATTAGTGTACACAACGAAAGAAATAAAATAGAAGAGAAATAGAAAAATTTGTTAAAAAGTAAATAAATAAATACCGAGCGGTTTTTTTTAATCCACGAAAGGAAGGAAATGATATTGCACAGTGGGTAAAAAGTTTGCGTTGTAGTTGGGTAACGAAACTACTCATGTTTTCGCCGGTTTGTCGAACGACTTAATTTGTTTTTGTCGGTTAAAAATATGCAGTGGGAAATGTTTTATTGAAACATTTATTTGCATACTTTTGTTCAAAACGCCTTCAAAGTGGGGATGTAATTAGATAGACCGGAAGGGTATAATGCACGGGGGTCAACGAACTTCAACCGGCGTGGTCCGATTCGATGAAAATCCCTGCGTCACTAAGCCGTCCCTGTGTAGCATAATTAACGTAGAAATTCAATAATGTCAGCCGACGTTACGTTCGATTCGAGTAGCCGATGATCTTTTAACATTTTTTTGCGTCATAATTTATTTTCAAAAATATCGACATCTCTAGTATGTCGAATTGGCGTCGAAACGCTGCCGCGTCCCTTGATTGTCGTTATTACGAAAGAAGATGACTCGCCAGTATTATTTAATCACAGCTCGGCATGCGTCAATATTTTAAACAGTTTCGTAATCATTATACAAATGATAGCTTTGTTCTTACAAGAATTTGTTACATGTTTTTTTGTCATGTTTTTCACCATGTTGTAAACAAAATTTGCTGTCGTACTATTGCAATTGGGAATAGATTTTCCATTATCGATTGCTTGGTTCTTTTTACTAAATTGCCTTCGAAATACCGGAATTAATGCTTTTGTTATTCGAATCAAGTGCATGTGCAATGTATTGCAAATATGTAGATTCCCTGGAAAAAATAATTACAGCGGCAGTTTGTTTGCAATATCGGCAGCTGTGAATTCTTATAAGAATCTGTAATTATTTTCACTATCTTGTAAAAAAATATGTTGCTATCGCATAATTTTAATTGAGAATAGATTTTCCGGTATCCATTGCATCGTTCTTTTTGTAATTTTATCTTCGAAATCCTGAAAATAATGTATTTTTTCTATTCGTATCACGTGTATGTGCAGTGTATTGAAAATATGGAGTTCCTTAGAACGATTAATTTGGACGATAGTTTGTTTACAATATTGGTAGCAGTGAAAAAACAGTAACTCAAAGAAACTAGACCGAACCGGTGTCTCCGACGAGTTTCAACGAGTCTCAAGAGTCTGGGAACTCGTCGGCTCACGCGGCATACCAGCTTATACGTGCCGAGACCTGTTGCGAAGGATGAATAGAGGAAGCGCTTGGTTGCATGACGTTGCGAAATATCCCCGCCGGCAGCAAGACATAAAGACGAGACTCGAAGGCCCGTTCTTTTCGCGTGCTGTGTCGCTCCCCGCGAATAAAATTCTTTGCTCTAATCAGCGGATGCCAATCGCGCTCGAGGATATAGATAAACAGATGACCCGGAGCGAACTCTCGAGATAACGCAGGTGACAGAATTAGTAAACGTTGGAAACACTTGTACGGACGCTGTGATATATTTATAGTGAAAGAAAAAAAAGGCTTTTTTGTACCGGAAATATGTTTAATATAATAAATTTCATTATCGGATTTTCAAAGCTTCGTTCCGTCCGAGGCACGATATCAATGAGGAAAATTAATGCTTAAAAGAAATATTACTTGTGGCTTTTAAGGGGCTGCTGGACCTTCCTGTTTTACCGGCCGAAATAGGTGATTTCTTAGTTTTAACTATTCGTCGTTACTATGTGATGGGTATGCTTTAAATCTTACTGGACTGTATTAATAACATAAACGATTAGTCGTGCTCTCGAATTTCGGTCGAAATCTTCCGAGAAATAAAAAAAAATGGAACATCACAAATTGTCGCGAAAACCAACATGGCCGCTGAAATGTCAACAGCATTTGTTCTGTAGGATATAAACAAATTCTACATCTAGCATACGTCAAAAGAGAGTGCATGCCAATTCTTTGAAGTTCCTCGAATATTCCAAAACTGTCGGAAATTTGCTCACACAAAAGATAATCATGCATAGTGTATACTGCGTTAACTTGGTCTATCAACTTATGATCGGTGATCAGAGGCGATGTCAACGGGATGAGTGTAGTGGATTAAAATGGAAAATATTGGGTTGGGAGTTAAATAATTGTTATATTCGTGATCAGCGGGAAAAAATACGCGGAATACAGCCTTGAAACAAAAAAAATCGATTGAACAACGATTTTTCCATTTTCCAGAAACTTTTGAAAAACGTCGATTTTCGTGATTTTGTAGGCCACGTTGCATCATGCACGATGCATCACCTGTGCATCAATCATGGCACTACGTTCATGCACTTTCGCGAACTATAATATTCGGTTTTCTTAATTTCTTGTAAGTTTTCAATCGAAATTCGACTGCGCACTGAAGCTTTTATGTCAATATCATAGTCCTGCATGATTTGACGCATATGCGTAGCATATTAATAACGCTAAGTCGAAATTGAAAAATCGTCTAGTTCCGTCAGTAAAACAGGTAAAGCAAGTTAAAAAAGAAAAAAAACTGCTCCAGCATCCCCTCGAATATGCGTGTACTTCAGTACAAACTCCAAAAAATTGGATACACGAGAAAATATGATTTAAGATAACTTCTTACAAGGGCAAACTAAGGAAAACAGAAATTGAAATTCATTGATTTGAATTTCAGGAAAAAAAACTCTTCGATTTTGAAGAATACTTGGATGTCCAGTCACTTTCCTTCTGCCGAAGTGAAGAAATTTCCCCGTAACGTTTTTAATTTCTCGGCATTTTTATAATGATGTTTACCTATCCCAAAATTCAACTTGCATCATGCCGACCTTTGGACATTTCTCAAATGTATCTACGACAATTGTCGACACGGGCAAATGATCCGAATCTTTTACAAAGGAATGACTCATTAGTATCAATGAGTGACTATTATCTCTCCACCGCCCATTATCGAACACTCATCGTTCTATTACGAAAGAAGATCGTCTGACACGACGATAACGAACTTATCTTCTCCGAAAGTCACCGTCCGGCGACGTGGCGAGCCTAGGCCAATTAATTTGACGTTCCACCATCAGCTTAATAGTGCGGCACCTGTGTATCCGATCGAGTTCGTGGTATCGACGTATAAAGGTTCGATCCGGGTAAAGACCTCCCACCGAATTGCCGGGGAAATGCCGAATCGTGTTGGGAATTACCGGAGTCGCTGGAGAGCCTCTAACCCTATAGTGGCATAGCAGTTCGTTTACACACTATAGTATCGTAACGCACTACAGTAATACTAGCCTCCCCTTGCACGAGGTCGGCGGTTGAACGTAGTCGACGGGGGGGGTTCACGTATATCTATGCCGTGCGAGAGGAGCAGGGGAGATGGAAAAATAAGATGGGCAGTGGGAGCCGCGTCGATAAAAGCCACGCGCCCGGAGAGCTGACGACACTCGCTGAGAACCGGTGGCGTGAGGAACATAACCAAGCGTACGCTTCGCTTTCGACTGGGACCTTGGATATATCTGTCTCTTGTCGCCGAGTTACGTAAAACGATTATTGAAGTGCAACATACACAAAGAAGCGCCTCGACTTCCCGAGAAACTAAGCTCTTGTGTTACGTACATCGTGATTTCCACGAATCGTACCGTGTGTGTTTTTGTGCGTCACATAGTCACGTGCTCGCTGTTGAGCGACCGGAGAAAAAAAGAAAAGAGAACAAATTAAGCGTCGCGCTGTTCGAAGTGTGTGACACGTACAGCAAGAAAATTCATCCCACATTCAGTGACGTGTGCCGAGGAGTCGCTACACATAAGATCAACAGAGTTGAGGAGAATCGAGTACTCACGGATATGACTTGCCAAGGATTGCAAACCGTCCCGACGCCAGCTATGGCCGATAGGTAAGAAATTATCGCTTTCTTACTTCGGAATTAAATTGCCGATTATTTTATTGTCAATTTTATTTACACTGGTCACTGAAGGGACCCAAGTAGAGAGCGCGGTGGCTTTGGATCGATAACTAAACTCGTTATTTCTATTGTGGGGGGGGGGAAGAGAGAGTAACGGCGATCGTGCTCCACGCGTGCCGGCGGCTTTATCTCCACTGCCATATGTAGCACGTTGATAAAATCGCGCGTTTGCCGAGTCGATTGAATTCCATTGCAGACATTTACAAAGTCATAAACGCGGAGCTTTTCGAAACGGTAGAAAAATCCGAAATGTTTTATATGTTTGAATTAAAAAAAATTATTCAATATTGCTACATAAGAGAGAGCGTGTCCGTTTTTTGACATTGGCGAGTATATGTAAAACATATTAAACAGTGATTTACTGACTCACGTAGTCGTTCTAAAAATGTTCGCGCCAATAAAAGGATAAAGAAGATGATAGCATTTTTATTCGATTTTTCAATATTGCTGAAAATTAATATTACCGATAATCGAGTCTTAATCGAACTATCGACGCCGATGATAAGCCGTTACTCTCAATTACGATAAAAGTCATTTTTTTTCGATAAAATGGTCAGACGGAGATACAAGAGATAGCGATAACGAGCGATATTCGAGATAATTTCCCATGTTCAAAAAACACCTCTAAAAAGATTTCTGATTACAAATCATGACACTGCAAAATATGCATCTGTATGTCGCGAAAAACGGTAATGAAAAATAAAATTGCAAAAGATAGAAAAAAAAAGAATAGATTAACTGCTAATCAAATTATCGATGTGGATGTTGCCATTATAGTCCGATTAATCGATAGTAATTTTTCAATTTTCAGTGGAAAATACGCGTGGAAGGTGCAGCAGTCGAAGGACCTCCGACGTCAGTGGATGGACAGCAACAAAGTGACGTGCGGCATGCTGCCGAGTCTTCGAGTCCTCGCTTCCCGAGGATGCGAGAATCAGCGAAGCGTTTGCTTCGTGCCGCTGGAGGACAGGAAGGATTCGGCGAGTCACATGCAGATGACGCTTCTCGAAGCCTACTGTCGAGAGATAGGAATCGAGGTCGTGCGAATTTCGGAGGACACACTGAGGTCGGCCCTGGGACCGGAACACCGGGACTTGTCATGCGTTCTGGTTACGAGCGATTCGCCGTATTTCCTCGAATCGCCGGAGTGACCGTACCTGCCCCTCTTGCGCAAGAATCTTGAATGAATAATTGAAATTATCAGACGATAAGATAACCCGCTCGCGCGACGAAGCGGAACTTGGGGCGAGGAGATGGCAGAAGTGGAGTTAGCGTTAGTCATCGCTTTGCCCTGGTGGCAAAAATTTCTTGGCAAATTCTCCAACATAATCGAGTCTCGAGGAAGAGGAACCCGCCGCGATTGTACATCGCGGGAACCTCGAGGCATCTTGGAATTTGCGGAAGAAAATGATTGAAGACCGGCGAAGCTCGCGGAGTGGAGGAGGGTCGAGCTTCCCGGCGAATAGTACATCGATCGGCCGTCACTTTGACTGATCGATTTCGTGGGGGAAGGACGTAGGGAGTCTTACCGGATTCCATGTTACTGTCCTTGGACATTATTCTCATATTGTACGAATATTGTTAAAGCGTTCTCGAAAAAAAATGTTTGTAAACTGTCCATCGTTTATCGTATTAAATTATAGTTTTCATAATTTTCGGTAGAAAGATACGATTGAGAAAGACCAGGAACTTTAGGCTCGAGCCTAAATATTTTTAATCGTGATAAGCTAAATGCAATGCGATATTTCGTGAAATTTTTACATTCGTTTTACGATGTACAAATGTGTGGAGAAAGAAATGTTTTTATTGCGAAGGAAAGATCTGTTTGAAGCAGCTATAATAAATTAAGTATTCTCCGAAAAAAAAAGTTGTGTGTACTTTGTTGTATACACCTTGACCCACTTCCTCGGTGCTTGTCGGCACGTTACTTCCTGGTAATCGCGGCTCATACGGCCGGCAGTAAAGGTATCGATTGTTTCTCTTTGCGTAGCTTGCGAAATACTTGAGGAACTCGAATATCTCGACGATGGAGGACTTGAAAATCTTGAATGTGACGTGAGTAGGTATACGGGAGCATTAAGGGCTGTTTTCATTGATAATCAAGATTTTTAAGTGACTGAATGCAAATTAATGCTATCCATAGACTGAAAAAAACAAAAATTCAATCGCGAACATACTTATTTACGAAAACATAAAAGATTAACTGCAGAAACTCCAAATATCAAAAGAAGTCAGAATTAATACTCTTTTTAAGGAAAAAAACTATTGGGGGATTTTAATAAGCAATTTCAAGTACCGCAATAAAAATTTGAAAGTTTTTTTTGTATGTTCCGTGTCAAACAGGCAAACCGCGGAAGTAACATTTCATTTTTTCGGAAATTCGAGCGACGGAGACAAGATTCGTGAGGCTTTGAATCGTCTGGTTCAGCGTCGCCGGCTGAGTGACTTCGCTCTGGAGTCGACTCACTTTACGTTTCAGCGGAAGCCATCGCTGCGTCTGCAGGTACTTCCGGTTCGGCGATAAAAACCCCTTATTAAACTTCGGCTTACGAGGAAGTTTTCCAATTTATTTATGTCCGTGCGCAGAGTCTTCACATCAACCAGGTCAACGAACGCGAAGTCCGTCTGGGAGATCAATTTATACTGTCGTGCGTCGCCCAGGGCAGCTACGGTATAAGTTTTGTATGGTACAAAGATAACATGCTCGTGGATATGACCAAAGCTACGAGGTGAGAATTGGTTGAATCTTCAACCTCGTCACTGAATTGACGTTGCATTATACTAATTATTAATGAATTTTTAATAGAATGATAAATTTTATATAATAACAAATATATAATACACAACAAAATTATTAATTAATAATAATGAATAATTTTTTTTTAATTCTCAGAGAAATTTGGTATCGAGATCTGCCGAACGACGGCTCGGACACTCATACGTCGTTGTTGACGATCGACAAAGCGACGCTCTTGGACGCTGGACGTTACACCTGCCAGACGATCGATTGGGGTGGTCAACAATGCAAGAGCATTTACATAGACGTGAGGGATGAACCTGATGTTAAAGTAGTGCCTATGAGCGCTACTATAGACAAGGTACACAATACAGTATTATTATTATTATTGAGGTGGTACAGGTATAAACATAGTAATAAAAAAATATATATAGGCTTACAGTTTTTCATAAAACGTGTTCTATTGAATAAGTAGTCTCAAAAAAGTTGCTGAATCGATACAAATTATTTCAAAATTTTTCTGCAAAATTGATTCATCAATTCGTGTTTATCATGGCAATTATAGCTACCCTCACTACGAAATTAAACGATGGTTCGATTTGAATTTTCGTTCAGACGAAGATTTAGTATTTTTATAAGGAATATCGTAAAGCAGCGATTTTCCATTGTGCATGTGACTTGATGGACCGACAAGTTTAAACGCCTCACCAATGAAGTAGTAACGCTTTATTACGATGGTTTCAGGGAAGCGACATACAACTGATGTGCATGACTCCCAACATGCGGATTTTAGGAATCGGTTTCGGTTGGACGAAAAATCGCGCACTGCTCAAATTGGAGCCGGGAAGACAAGTTTGGGAGGATCTTTATCCGGCGGGAAGCATTCTTAAAATAACTAATGCTCAGGTATAACTGTAAAATAACTGTGTTACAAACAAAAAATTCTTGTAAACTTAATTTTGCGATAAAAAAACCATGTTCGTGCTTTTAGAAATCTGCCATTTACACGTGCAACGTGGCGCATAGATCGATGTCGGTGCGTGTCGACGTGGTGAACCGTACCATGATCCCAATATGCTTGAAAGAAACTACTTGGGGTATGCGCTGGCCAGACACCGGGCCAGGATCCGAGGCGCTCATGGAATGTCCTCGTCACTTTGTTGGTCGGCGAGTATCGAGATTGTGCTCTATGAAAGACGCGACAACCCCTGAGTGGCAGTTGCCGGACTTTTCAGCTTGCTTGTATGAACCACTAATAGTTCCTTACAGCAACGTAAGTTCTACACGCAACTACGAGGAAATTAATGGCAATAGTATATTTGACGGACGCTTCATACATCATCTGCACTTTTCTGCTTGGCTGGGACACGATATATATACATATATATATATTTTTTATACATTTGTTCCATTTTCCACCGTATACCCTGTCGGGTTTTTACGGTACCCCAGCCCTATTCCCCCCTATCACTCCCTACCCGCACTCAGCTAAGCTACCTAACTTCCAGTGCGTCCGCAGCCGACTTAGCTACACTGTACCGCATTTGCCGAGGACACGGGGAAACTACGGAAAACCCGTGCCGATACAGACGGCCCTATTCGACTGAGCCACTGGTATTTTTGCACTTGAGTAACGTGCAGAAACACCAAAGTCTTAGAAGAAACCGCCTCCCGCTCAACGGTCGGTGCGCCAGCTAGCGCACGGCTAAGCGGTCACCCGTCCAAGTACTGACCGCGAACAAATCAGCTTGACTTGAGGGACCACCAGAGCCGTGCGCCAACCGCGCATCCACCGCTGTCGGTGCTGGGACGCGATATAAATATCATTAGTTGATCGCAAAGGAAACTTTTTTGTGATTTTGATAAATTCTAGTGTAATTCTTTTCAATTAATTATGATACGAAGCCATTGCGGTCGTCATACGAATCAATGAGTTGTACATTTAATTATTTAAACTTGTAGTTTCGAAGCTTGACACTGGGTTATCAGAACACAACGGGATCGGCGACGATTCTTGCATTTTGGGAGATATTACGAACACGTGAAATACCATTATATCCTGGCGAAGGAGATCGAATTGTGAGCATCCTCGCTGAAATCGAACACTATCAGTACAATATTGACGATTTGGATGACCTGTACAATTCGGCGGAAGCGTTGACGAGGATAATGAGTCGTATACTCGACGATGAAAATTCTATACTGACTCAACAGGTATTTATAAGTCAATGTGCCTTCACATTTATTAATGCGTCCATTTTTTTTATTCCATCACAAACGAATCATTGTTTGCAGAAACAGCTATTGCTTCAACAACTTACACAACGAAATTTGGAGTACTGGGTCAGACAATTGATTTATCCGTACAAACATCTCGTTCTTTCGTCTGTGGTTGTGGATATTCAAGCCCTTCATGCCCACGACAGCGATAGTACGAAACATTCTCTACAAATTCCCGTTGACGATTACATGTAAGTACATATGTTTTAACTGAGTACAATTCTGCGACACCTGCTAATTTATCGTTTATTTGTAAAGAGAATTATGTTTTCGATTTGTTGAAAAAATTAGGTATCCTTATTGGTACACCGACAAAGTCGCTATACGCCTGCGAAGAAAGGAGATCGATTTTAATGCCAACAAAACAGTGAGCGGTATCGTTATTGCTTACAAAAATATAACGCGATTTTTGCCCAGTGCGTACGTCAAAGAATTGGAGTAAGTACCAGTATGCTAGAAATGAGTAAATACACATTTTACAAAAAATAGTCTACGCTAATATATTTCCGCATTTATTGTTTAACCAGTATTTTATACAAAATTGCAAAGATCTTTTGTTTCACGCAGCGATGGCACGGATCTTCAGTACCGTTTCAATTCTCGAGTCATCACCGTAGCAGTCACTCCATTCGATGAGAATAAATATTCCAAAGTTCAAATAGAACTGCGTATGCGGCATTTGCAAAACTTGTCAGGATCCTGGAACGTCTCCTGTGGGATCATAAGTTCCGTCGGAACTTGGGATCTGGAATCCTGCGCTGCTAGTTTACTTCCGGACGAGAGTGCGACCGTTTGTCTGTGCTCGACCCCGGGCACGTTCGCAGTCTTCCTCACAGCTCGCGCTGCAAGGGTCGGTATAAAAGTAATTAATACAACAAATCGAAGTCCTTTAATGCAACAGCGTTACTTGCGGTACTAATTAGAAACTCCGTATTGAATAGTCAGTCCTTGTGATGACCTTGTGGCTTTGATGATAAAGGATTAATTACCTCTCCGCGTTATGCCATTTCCTTCAGGGACCATCGAAATACATTTTGGAATATTTTGTTCCCATCGGAAACACTTTAGTATTTACATGAATATTAATTCCTTAGGTCACACTCGCCGAGAAAGAACGCACGACTTTTGTGGTAGCGTTGGGTTGCGGTGTTTGCCTTATTCAGTGTGCCATAGCCTCGGTATTTTTGGGATCCTTCCTTTTCAAAAACCGAACTTGGCTAAATTTCTTAAAACTGCAATTTTCAACTGCTATCGTCGGTACTATGGCCACATTTATATATGCCGTTTACACTGATCTCCCGGAGGTATTATTTAAATCATTTGTTTATTGAACTCTTTATAAAAAGTCCTGAATTTTTTTAATTGACGCTCAAAACGTATGAAATTTTTCTAGAACTCGTATTCAACGATCGCCGTAAGCTTGGAAGCTTTTTCGCTCATGGGTTTGTCAGCGCCCATATCACAGGCGCTCATTATTTATGCTGATCTCACACAAATCCGTCCGAGTCAGCATTTTCAACCCACCGTTATCGCCGTTATCACAGGTATTTAATTTAACTTGCATACTGTTGTGATACGATCAATATATTGCTGCAATCGTATATTTTGAAAGATTTAGAAATTATGTCGATCGGCGGTGAAAAAGACCGTAATGCTTTCCATTTCCGTATCGCCGAAAAATTGCAGTACAAGTAGCTGCTTCAAAGAGGTCAGCAGGTCAAGAGTGCTTAGTCGATACAGGACTTTGTAGAGGTCAAAATTGCAGACAGTACGAGACAATGAATCAATGGTTATTTATATAAATAGCGATAGTTTCTATGCTTCAGGCACGAACATGATTCATTGTAGATTTTTTTTTTTTTAATAACAATCATTTTATGATAGTGTAGGAAGTTTTGTGCGAAGGTGCTGGCAGTATCGCGTACTAATGACGTTTTGTGAATTTCGTTACAGGCGTTCCAATCTTGACCGTACTGGCGACCGAATTAACTCACAAAAGTACCGGATGGAAGCATCAGTCTTGGTGGCTGATTTATGGAAGTGGTGTTTACAATATTTTCGTTAGCTGTGTCGCGACGATGCTCGCTATTTTTATGCTCCTGTACATTGGCGTACTGTGGAAAGCTCATGCTCTCGTCGAAGAAAACGTTGTCAAACGAGAAACCCTGGACCGCAGGTATTATCTTTTATTCTGATGCTAGCGTCTTGTGGTTCGGGTGACTCGCGCCCTCGTTATGGACTGTGAAGTTTTGAAAACGGAGATTTAGATTTTCTGGAATTTGCCGGAAATGTAGATTTCCTGAGATTTTTCGGAAATACGTCACTCCCGGGTAGAATATCTCATTTCCAAACCGGAAGTGACGTATGAGAAGGGCACGTATCGAATTCTACAAAGGACACTCATCAGTATGTATGTATTTCACATTTTGTGTGTCTTTTAGGATTCGTATGCTTCACCGGGCCGCTGTAATAGTATGCGGTCTCATCGCTATGGAGGCTGCGTCAATCTTTTATATAAACTCTACTTCAATGATCTTCCATTATATATTCGCCTCTCTATCGGCCCTCTTGGGATTGGTCGTTATAATCACCTATGTTGCGAACGGGGGCGTAAGACTACTGGAGCCCATTTTGCAGAAGTTCAAGTGGAAATCTAACGACGAAGAAATTACTTCCGAGCCTATAAAAGGTATCCGACATATCGGAAGATAATTTCGGTTTTATCTTGCGAATTAAAATAACTGGAATGGTTAATCGTTTTATATACATTTACTTTATTGATTGATCATTTTTATAAATCTGTCACCTTTAATTTCTTTTTTCCTTCTGACCGATTCATCATTTTAATATGTATGTATAATTTTATAGTTATTCGTTCATAAGCTACCGTAGTCAAATAATGTAATTTTGGATTATCAACGAAGAGGATAATTTTTCGCGTTCTTGATTTAATTGCCGAGAAAATATATGAAAAATGACTTTTAGCTACTTCCAAAGTTAGAAATTCCGCAATTATAGCACATAGAATGGAATTTCGTGATTGCAAAATTCATCCTATATGCGGTAATAACCGAAATTCCGAAATTATAGCATGTAGAATGGAGTTTTGGAATGCTTAATCAAATGCTTAATCAAATTTTACCTTTCATAGTTTGTTCGAAAGCGTCTGGTGAGGTCGACAATGAGAGTGCACCGCCCCGCTCACAGCCTCATCGGAGCGGTCCAGTGTATCTTGAAGCTCGCGGTATTGCAGCCGGCAGCATAGACATTCGCGACTACATGAACGAGACCTCGACGTCGTATCCGAAGTCATGCGCGTCCGCGGCCAGTCGGTATCTTCCGGAAATTCGTGTTGATCCGACCGAGGACATAAATCTGGAAAACTACAGCACGAGTCCACGAAAGTATCAGGAAACGATAAAGTTCGACACGTCGTTCACGAAAAGAGGATCGCAGCATTACCCCACGGATTTTTACGGGGTTCCCGAGCGGCGCGGAAGCTTCAGGGAACCGTCTAGTAAATTCGTGACGATGAGGGATGTACAGGCGCAAGCCTGTCCGTCGTCAGCCACGCCAGGTTGTTCCGCAAAAGTATTGTGCAGTGCCGAAATCGAATCGCGTCTGAGTATCAGCGCGCTGCCCGACGTAACACTCGCCACGAAGACCGAAATCGAGCACATAAAAACCGTCGAATTGATAAGTCGCGAGCACGTTAACGCGATTCCCGACATAGCCAATACGACCGAACGAAAACAGCCGGACGGTGAAGAAAAAACACCGGAAATCACGGTTACCGACTGTGAGAGCACCAGCACCGGTATGCTCGATCGTATATCTCACGATCTCGATTATCTTCTAAATCGAACACAAACGAAAGACGAAGCCTAGATCTCAGCATCTAACGTGAAATAATAAGATATTATAATAAGACTGGTCGACAAGCTTGAAAGACAAGAATGTGAGAGTTTTCATCCGTAAACTCGCAATGGAATTGAATTTCTGGGGTAGCGAATATCATTTTTGCCGAGAACTGCAGAAGTGCGCATTATTGACGGCGAAATATATATTTACATGATAAATGTAATGCGCGAGAGATATTGAGATTTCGAGCGAATGAACTCAACAATATGCGACGAAGTCGGTTGCGCGCTAATCTCTAGTCCGTTCGATAGAATCTATGCTGTTCCAATTTTTTTATCGTAATTCATAAGTCCAAAGAATTTATATGTACACTATATATATAAGGGAAACGAAAAACAGAAAGAAAAAAACAAACACTTCCGGGGTATTCTTTTGTATGGGGTTTCTTATACTATACATACCAACGATACATAAACGTACCACTACTGCTACAACAATAATGCTGTTTTGCTGTGAAATCATGCAAATAAATTTTGTATAGGAACTGTGTAATTATCCCGAGCCTATAACTCTTGTCTGAAAAATATGCCACCGAGAGTCTGATGTTATGAGAGTATTTTTAGGATATTAATTTTTTTTTTAAGAACGTCCGGTACATCGAATACAACGTAGCTATAGTGTACTGAATTTTTTGGCGTCTGCACCAATTGCCTGGACTCAAGAAAGTGGACGGCCCGGTCAAACGAGTTATTACAACTAAATTCATGAAACACAATTAATAATTGAAACTTCGAACTTTAACGACTTACTTTACATTCTAGTGCTCATTTGACCACCCTTACCTTTGGACTTGAGACTAAAAAATGATAAATTCCTTAAATGGATTTGAGCTTACAAATGATATATTACGAAAAATGCTCACTCTTTGGAGCATTATTAAAAAAAGTTTCGGCGTTTTGTTTAGATACCTGAGAAGACATTTTTGTATAAGTGGTTTTCTTTATTTACTCATTTGAAACGTCTTGAACTAAGGGCTTAGAATAGTTAACTATCACGTAAAACACTTGCCAGGAGAACACACGGAGATTTAAAAATTTTAATAATGCTACCAAAGTTGCAGGGCAATTTATTACGTACATAATAATTTTTCATTTTCGAGTCTCCTTAACGCCCAGTAGTGTTAATGAGATGAAATAAAACTGCCTACGGTTCTGGAGAGTTACAGTATTTATTTATCACTGTCATTGTACAGCCCTTTCATAATATCAACGAATCAGTCGTCACACATATTCTCGTCGTTATAATTTCAGTTATTATAAAGCTATACATTGACTTTAATGTCATACCCTAGTTTTACATACTTAAGATCGAAGTCTATGTTGTTGGTAAAATGGGTTACCTCTAATATGGGTTAGTCGTTCGCTTAGTCAAATGCGTCACTGAAATTGATGGTCTGTTTTCTTCTCTTGTTTCATTGTGGTTTTTTGTTATGTTTTTTTTTCTCAACTTTTCATTTCTGGCGGAGGTATGAAATAGGAGCGGTATTTTCATGTTGCTCAAGCACGCGTTATAAATGCAATAGACGTAACAAGATCGGTGTTAGTTTCGTTAGCACTCGAATATACCTATATGACTAGTTTTCTGTCTCTCAACAGACTTTATCTTAAAAATATAAATTATTTACAAGGATTTCAGCTAATTTCATTGAGATTTGATAACCTTGGTTTAATCACATCAATAATACCCAAGAACAGGGCCGTGGCTTCAACTTCCTTCGATTACTGCCACAAACTTATTCTGGACGAGTATTTAATGGCGATTCATGCATTCGTATTTATAATAACGTAAAAAATATAAACGACCGATATGACGAATTTATTTTTTTCTGATCTTATCTTTTCTTCACGCTGTCTACTTTGTTTTTCTTTTTAATCAAACGACAACCGCGCGCAACGTAAATTACATATTCCAGCAAGCGATACAGGATCTTTCAACTAGGGTTTTTCGTAATATAATTAGTGAAAGCTTTGCAATAAAACTGCGATCGGAACGTTCTCCCAATTGTATTTATAACACGCCAGTTTCGAGAAACGAGTGCGGTTGCAATCGCGCGAAGCTTCGTGTTACTTTCCTTCAGGCCGTATTCGATACTCGTCGACTGTACAGTAGAGAAATAGTTTTATACAGGAATAACTGATGAAAAGTAAGAACGATAATTGAATCTAGTCCATTTGTATATGTGCCAAATAAACGTCTCTTACGTATTGAAAATTCACATGTCGTTGCAGTTATTTGAGCTCATCACCGTCGTATCTTCCGAGCATATCGCCTGCCATTAATAAAGTCAATTTACTTTATTGTCGCTGAATTAAAATAAGACCTTGACTCAACTTTACTGCATAGTTCCGATCTGTTTAATTTCGTTAATATTCTAATGAAGCCGAGTAGGTGACCGGTAACGATTTAGATTAATGTTAGGTCAATCGTACATATATTTCTTTTGTTTTTCTTGTTTTTTTCTTTCTTTTGTAGGGGCAAAATCACACAAATCAAGTGTTTGCAGTTCAATCATAAAGTTCACGTAAAATAACAATAATGAGTGCAGTTTGATTTTTTTTACAGCTTTGGTAAAGAGTGCGGCCGTAAATGGTAGAACGATAGATTTTTTAATCAGCCTCGCGGATACTGAGCAAAGGAGAGTATACTTGAGAATATTATGTTTTCTTCTGTTTGGTTTTCAATTTTAATCGGAGTAAATTAAAAAAATCGCAGTTATATTTATTACGATAAAAATAGTATAGCCACGGCACCCCCTCCACTTCGTCTCATTCGTGTTTTTTTATTTTTTTTTGTTTCTCTATTCGCATCTCTCGTTTCTCTCCTCTCTCTCCTCCCGACCGTCGCATTTACTTAAATATAAAAATACATAGCCAGTCTATACATCGAGCGTGCAAAGTGGCACAGTGAACTGAGTTACCAAGTGTCCTGGATGGTTAACTGACACTTTCGGTAATCGTCGGTGGTTCCCCCTCCTCGTGATTTGTGCTTGTTCTGTTGAACGAATTGGAAAGCCCGGACATTTTTGGCGGAAGGCTAGATACACTATCACTACTGGATGTCGTGGTGTTACAACCACCACCACCACCGACCGAGTTCTCAAGGTTTTGCATACACGAAAATTCTGGACCTGTTGGCAGCAACAACGTCGTCTGACTAGGAAGATTCGTCAACGACATCATTCCTGGACTTATCATTTGTTTGTTGAAACAGCTTCGCAATGCTTCCTCAATTAAATTTCCTATTTTATCCCGATCATTCTGTAAACAAAAAGTGAAACTGATTAGTAATTATTATTCGGACATTCATCCGGAAAAGAGGAAAATTTAATCTCGAAATCTCAGTTTTCAACCCCGAGTGACGTATTTATCAGCATGACGTTACTTCCGGTGGAAAAAAATGATATTTCGGGACCGGCAATGACGTACTTTCGGCATAACGTCACTTTGAATTAAAAAAAAAATGGGATTTCCGGACTGGAGGTGACGTATTTCCGGTCGCAAAATGCATTTTTTTGCGCACGATAGTGAATAGCAAATCGGCGAGATGTACAGAATAGTATAAGAGGGTATATAATAGTTATTAAGGGCTGAGAGGGACAGCCCTAGGGGGGACCATTGGATTCTTGAAAATTGGGTCAAACAAACAAACAAATTTCCAAAGTATTGTAACGAATATGTAGCTGACAATTCGTTAAAACACACGATATTAGTTAGGTTTGACACTTGACGAACGAACGGACGATCGATAGAAGATCGATCGTCATATAAAACAGTCTAGACTGGGACGTCTGAAGGAATAGACGGGTGACATTACGTGATCAGGATAATTAACGTTTATCGTTGTTAATAATATCCGCCCCAAAACCTAATACGCGCGTTATTCATTCGCTCGGTCGTTACAGTATATATAAGATTCACCTCATTAATGAACCCAAAATGTACAAGTTCCTGTGCAAGGAGCATCGACGTGTCTACTTGAGTTATGGGGCAAGTCAATTGCCTATTCATCTTGTCATCCATTCGCAACAATATCGTCATCTGAAAAATTCGTATCATCAATAAAATGTTGCCATATTTTTCATTGTCGTCAATCTCACATTGCTTAAATTTTGACTACTTAAGATACTCACAAGCAATTCGCAACTTTCTTCCCTAGGCTTAACGTTACACATCATGTTGACTACTCTACGCGACTCTACGTCGACCGGCTCCGGTGTCACAGACTTTACCGACTCGGTTACTTCGGGCGATATCGCCCTTGGACGAGCAGGTGGAGGTAATTTTGCATTAAATGCCGTTAACGGATAAATTCCATACCTGAAAAGATGTGTGATTAACAAATATTGCTGACAAACGAATAGACTTGCCAAGGACAATTAAGCTATGCGGACTAATGAAATCAGTCAAGTTTCTTCTGGATATCCAAAATTAATATAACTAATTAATTTGAAAATACTAATATGCATCGTTCACTTGTCCTCAAATTCATGTAATTTCGGAAGGTCTTGAAACTCACTTTACGTCCTCGACGAACTTTTCTAATTTTTCCGCAACAGGTATGTCGCTTAAGCGAATCTGTTGGGGTGGTCGACCCTGATACCTTATCTCCGCCACTACCGTGTCCGGCCCGTATAACCTTTGCAACACTTCGTCCGTTATAGTTTCTGATATATTAGCTGAAACAAACGAGCAAAAAAAATTAACAACACTCAATATAGAATAGCAAGATACAAAATTACAGTCTCAGTTTCGCCCAGTGAATTTCAACGATGCAAGAGACAATTGTTTTTTAATGCTTACTCGCTGAGTTGACTAACGCATGAGCCGCAAGCAGCTTGAGGGAGTGAACTTCGAAGAGTATCGAATGAAACAGCAATTCTCTCGCGCTTGGTCTACTTAGAGGATCAGCCTTGAGACATTTACGAATGAAATCTTTCTGCTGTTCATCGTCCAGCGATTCCACAGTTTTTCTTATGTTGTCTTCGGTCACCGTTGTGCCGCTGTCGCCGTTTCCTTGGATCTCCAACGCTGCCATCTCCAGCGCACACATTCCGAACGAATATATGTCGATGGCGGGCGTTACTGAATCTGCAAAAATGTATCATCGACACGTATAAACTCCAAAAAATATTGTCGTGATTTTGCTCATTTTTATTAAATATTAGAACCCTCGAATAACGTACTTCCGTACTCCGGTGCGACGAAATGCATGTTTTTCATATTGGCTCTGCAGGTCTTGACGTGATGATGGATCGCGTCGGGAGCCACTGCAAAATTTAAAAAATCACATAAAAATCATCGTTACAGTGAGGAAAAAAAATTACAAAAATCGCGCAACGCTATTTCCACCGTAAATTCGCCATGTGTATACACAAAAATATTTTTTTATAAGATTATGCTGGTTTAACCATTCGGACACAATTGAAATATCAATTCAAAGGCTGTATAAATATGTACTCTGCAAAATACACCATCGATCTTCAAAACGTTGAACGTGTGATGGACGATGTAATCTGATTGTATAAATTACGAAAACATCTTTCAACAAACAGATCTACATCAATGCACAAATTCACTCGAATTAATTTCATCTTTACCTTTTCGAGCTTATTTTACTTAGCTGGCAATGCCAATTGGATAAATGCCAAATGTATTTTCCTTCATCTTCATTATAGTCGGCAATTTACGTCAACCGAGGAGTTTGGACGATGAGCCGCTTCATTTTTCAAGTTTTACGCAACGTTAAGATATCCCTTTAATCCACTGTCTTCTGCGGAGCAGATTTCGTTTTGTTTTCTATCGAGCCAGATTTCAATTTATTCCGAGTTATTTCTAGTCTTTGTTATTTTCTGTGAGAAGTCCTAATACTATGACCTATACATTTTCCGGGCTTGTCACTTAGCATTGATTTATACCGCCATAGCTATACGTGTAGTTTAGTGCTAAGTAACGGAGAAACACCCGTCGAGTCTGCTGGCAACGGGTACAATTCTTATTATTATGTATTTATTTGTTTCGCTGCATTGTTCATATTTAACTATGCTTTATACTGCGTTAACTATTTTTTTTATTGCTCCAGAACATTGTAAATTTGGCATATAATGAATATTTTGAAATGAATGGTGTTTGTTATGCCACCAATTTTTTTTTTACAAAAACGTAAAAATCATCACGTTAGCTGAATCACAATGTTAATAAACGCTGGTTATGTTTATTCCTGCGAGTTTTGCACGCGCGAAAAAAATATTTTCATCACAGGTAATGCTTTCGCGGAACGGATTCGACGATTATGTTTATAACTCGACGTTGGCTGTGCGGGATGCATTCTGTGCCGCGTAACTCAATACCCTGTCCCTTGATATACGGGTAACTCTACTCCTCCAGATATCGAAAGTCTGACAAAAGTACGGCGCAGCTACACGGTACGGACAATGGCTTTAGTAGCTTAATCTCATTCATTGTGTGCCAAGCCCCCGCAAATCTGTTCCTGCTTCGTGTATATGCGCGCAGTTGATATACGGTGTCCCGATGAACGTACTTATTTTTTTTTTTCGACTGCGTCGATAATTTTGTTACCGCGACAGAAAGAACAACCAACCTGAACCGATCTTGACGAGTCCGTTGTGTTGAATGAAAATCGTGTCACAGGTCAGATTTCCATGGATTATAGGCGGCGAACAGGAATGCAAATAGCTGAAAAATTACATTAAAGACACGCGTTAAGTATGATAATGTCGATCGCCACACGAGCAACCTTGAATCGTGAAGTCACGATTGCGCAAGAGCGAGAAATGATGTTCTAATCTATAATAGTTTTCAGACCGATACCTTAATGCCGAGAGAATTTGCGTACACCAACGCTTCCACGCTTGAAGCGGCAATTTCTTGACGTTGCGCTTTGTGCGTTTTAGGAACTGCTTCAAAGATCCGGACGACATGTACTCGGTTATAAATATGACCTGAAAATTCAAAATATACATTTATGAGTCTGTATGTCGTATATATGTACATGTATATAAATATGTATATACGTTACAAGGTAAATAAACTTTAGAAAGTCGCGAGATTGCGCAAAAGTTGTGTACACAAGTGTGCAATTGTGTTTGTGTGAGCGGCATGGCACGATGACTCACCCGCGGTTTGTCATTGTGAGTGTCCGTCCAGTACCTATGAAACTTGACGATATTGGGATGCTCCAGTTGGGTAAGATTCTCGAAAACCAACTGTATCTTTTCCTCCTGAGCTTTGAAGTTTTTACGCTCGGAAAACTGTACCTCGTTCCAAACAACTTCGACCCCCTCCTCTGTGTCCATTGCCAGATAGGCGCAATCGATGCCCGGAACGTCCCTCTGTTCCACCTGCGAAAATAATAACATTACCTACTCGACGGATATCTAGTTTTTGTTCGTTCGTTAACTTACGCTATAATGCGAGTTCTTATGTCTTTTTTTCTTTTGGGAAGAAGAAAAATTGTAAACAACTTCTTACTCGCGTATTTTTGATAAATTCTGGGCACAGAAAAAGTCGATAAATAAATATAAATAAATTTGTTTGCAAGGGCTTTATAAACATTATATTGACGTTGTTGGGCCGGAAAAAATGTATCCGTGTGCTGAAATACATATCACAGCTATGGGACGCACGTTGCTGGAGAGTCTATTTAGAGGCTGTTTTTATTTTTAGTGTTGAAAACGTTGCTATGTTGAATAAAATTTTTTTAAATGTAACGTATCGAGTGTAAACATTGTGCGAAAATTCGACGAATAGAATAAATTTTGACGAAACGAAATATATTCATCCCACTTGGAACGCAGTTGGAACGTTTTCATGCCTGTTTGCCATTACATGGATGTGACCTTGCCAAGAATTTAAAGGAGGGGAGATGGGGGAGCTCAACATAATATGCCGGCTGTTACAGGCGTTCATATTCATCCGAGCACTAAAACTTGAACCCAATGCAATATGATACATATACCGTACGATTGTTTTTATCGAACGTGTAATCGATAGAGGAGTACCGTTAGCCTTGAGTTTCAATTTAACCGACGCTCCTAAAGTACTTTTAACGAAGATTTTCAGTACGACGCTTTAAAAAAGATTCAGAGTCAATTCTCTCGCAACTTCATCAATCATTTGATCGCAGTATTTTCGGTTTCACAACAAGTTTATTTCGCGAGCAGTACGAGTTATTTTGTGAAGGACTAAATAACTTTGAAAAAATAATCTTTTAAGTACCTCCATCTCAGTAACTTCGTTTTCACCGCCTCTTGTTGCTGCTCCAAAGTTTGTACCTTCGGCTATTGTAGACTTCGTCCCTACGTATACCTGTTTGACAGACAACAAAAAATATCGTAATAAAACGATCGATATTCTATATATATATAACCATTTTACACGCAATTCAGCATTTAAAAAAATTCAACCTTCACGTTGATTATTATTTTAGCACGCAGCCACCTGGTGATTCTTTACGTTTACTCGGATTGAATAAACCTAATTTACATTTTAACGTTTCAAATTATTCTTGATAACATAGATTCGAACCTTTCCTTTTGTTTTTGCATAATTTTTTATTGGCTACTCGTATTAAATCGTACAGAAATAAAATATTATTGATAAATATCGTTACTTTGCAAGATTCCTAATCGTGATTTAAAAAAAGCTCACTAATTTAGTTAGTTGTTTAAATAAATGTTGAAAAAAAAAATTAAAAAACACCGATTCACGGTGAAATATTAATTTCTCATGGTACCCCGACTTACGAAATCGAAGATGAAAAGATATTGAAAAATAATGAGATCTGACTAATCCCGGATAGAAAAAAGTGCCGTCAAACGGGTATCGTACCATTGGTACCGCCACCGTTCCGTGCCCGTGCCGTAATTTTTCTATCTGGGAATTTAGTCAATTATTTAAACCACGTGCTATTGTTTACATAAATGTAAGAAAATAAATAAGAAACACCGTTTCAAGGTGAAATATTTATTTTTCACGGTAATTCAACCTATGAAATAGAAGATTAAATGACATTGAAAAATAATGAGGGCCGACTAATGTAGTGAATTATTTAATCAATGGGCCGTCATTTAAGAAAATGGTGGCAAAAAAAACACGTTTTCAAGGTGAAACATTTCTTTCTCATGGTAATTCAACCTGTGAAATAGAAGATTGAGAGATATCGAAAAATAATGAGATGCAAGAGTCAAGGTGATATGGAAATTTTATTGATGGTGGCCAATCTCGAATGCCAAAGGTAAAACAGATATTTTTAGCTTGAAATATGAAAGACCTTAACACCGCTGAAACGGAGTTGCCAAAAATTTTGCGCCTAAGAATTTACTCACTTTGCGATATGATTACCGTAGATTGGATTCAACACGCGGCTTACATAATTTGGTGTTTTCATGTATTGCAGGCACACTTGAGCTCAAATAAATTTCAAACTCTTTGATTGTACATACGGTTGCACAGTGTAACCCGAGAAACCTGTGCGATTCTTAACAGCAAAGCGGTCCCCGTCCAGCAGCTACCGTAGACTGGAACTCTTAATGCGTGGTTGACCGCAACTTTGCTCATGGACATTGGTCTTTGCATATCAGTAACTGATATCTGAGACAACAATTTTTTTATGACTACGCCATTGCGAGTCATTGCGAAATAAACCATCTGCAACGCGTCTGCATACCATGTAACTCTGCGACGACATGACAATTGGATTATAAAATGCGTTGTGCTATTTCACGACGAGAACGGTAGACTGCGCTGTCTTCGTTGTCGATTCGATTGGTTTATAGACTTTTTTTTTTGAGCAACTTTGTTCAAATTTTGTTCGACAAGACAATTTTTTGTTTTCTTTCTTTTTTTTACTTTCAAATTGAGAAAATATTATAGAAAACGCATGGCATCTGTGCGGTTTGTGGGTCGTCGTTTGTTGCGAGGAGAGTACCGAATGGTACACACCTTGCGTAGACTGGTCGACCCTGACCCTGAGACAGCGGAGCTCAGCCAGGTTGCCGAACCGTTTTGCAGTTCGATCGTCGGTGGAAGATGGAAGATGTTTTGAAAGGAATTTTTTTTTTCTTAGATTATAACTAATTCGATGATATATAAACGTACCTCTTCGCGACGTTTGAGCCACCGCCCGCAGGGGCTCTCTTCCAAAATCTCGCTCTCATCCTCGGAATCTTCGCCACTTTCCCGCGGTGACTTGTGCTCAGGGTCCGTGCTCGAACGACTCCCGGGCATCACACACGCGATTTATTAAAAAAGCACCAGAACGAAGCTGTACACTGGCAGGCTGTTCATTGGTGTTTGATTGCTTGATTTTATTGTCGCACGATTGTTGATGTTTACCTCGGGACTATCAGATTTTTATTGTCGACGATGTTTAACTAAGCAACTGATAGGTGACACGATTGGCGACTTCAATGTTCCCAGTGTGACACATGCAGCGAGTACACCTCTCTTCCGAGTTAACCGAGCTCGTGTATCACTGATCTTACAGGCTCCCGGTATCGCGCTCACCGTTAAATAATAACCTCAGGGCACCAGCGTTACTTTGGACATTTCGCGATAGTACCGATTATTTTACTGTCAAAATAAAAACCTCTCGGGACGGCGCGGCTGTGTTATGAACGAAATAGTATTAGCTTTAACAACGATGTGACACACACTCCGCTGGCAATCATTCTCGCTACGTCTTCGGTCACGTTCTCCCAGTATGGCAATCACCGAATACCGCACCCACTTGATTTACCGCTAACGCCACCTCGAGTCTTCCCGATATTTTATACCGTCACCGTGAAAACGTTCCCCGCGCTCACCGGCTCGCCTCTGTACCTACCGCGAGAGAGTTAGATTGTTGACATCGTCGAATGATGACATTACCGCACCGTCATATCGCACAGTATTTGTTTTTTAATTGTGTTGTTCGGGCATCGCATCCTCCCGGTACAGTGTTGCTTGGCTAGTCGAGGACACTGCGATCTACGCGGTAACATTAGAATATATATGCTCCCGCGAGATATTATTGTTTTTATTATCCTTGCATTCGTAACTCTATGTATTTTGACAAGACGCAACTGCGGAATTGCAAATATAGCATTGATTTCAGCAGAGATTATATTCACATTCTAGCCTCTATGTTAATCATGCTAGCGTTTGTTTTTGGGTTAAAATTTCGGAGAATCTTAAGTCTTTTTCAAAGTTTTGCGAGTGGTGATTCATAATTTTGCGAAGAGCGTATAAAACACGATGAAGTGTATAAAAATTATATCCGCTCGTGTACGATTTTCTGTTACATTGTGTCGTGCCTTTTATTGGGATTTTGAAGACATGCTGAGAGACCGACGTTACCGGCGAAAAAATAAAAGGCGGAGTTTTCCTAGTTTTCATTTAATTTAGCACTGACTTAGCACTGAATTTATAATAGATACCGATTACGCTAGCGAGAAATCCCGCTGATATCGCGACGTCACGTACCTTTCATTTCTTCGAAAATCCTAACTATGTCGATCTCCGCAGGTGCAATTCACTCTGCCATTCCAATGGATTCTGTGGTGGCACTTTCGTGCATGTGATGCAGACTCAGTCGGTAACAAACCGGTTAAAATCTTTTTTCGAACCCGCGTTTGTAGATATGTCATGCGTCCCATATTTACGGACCGAGGGTCAGTCACGCCAGCTAGTAATGCGTATTCCACCTTGCACAGGAATCACACCGAAACAATCCTAACGGCCGTGACCTTGCAGCTGGGGGTAATATGTGCGTAGACATATTTTAATATACATACATATTTTCAGCCCTGAAAGTCAACTCTTAAGGTGATGTGCAACACCCTCCCGCCCACCTACCCCGCGCCCAGTAACAACAACTGTACTGCATGCCGTTTTGAGGCCGCAGAACGCCGAGGAAATAGAAAATTGTCTTTTCCTGCGCCTGCCGATTTCCAAGGGAAAGACAATTTTCTTTTTCTTTGGTCGACTGCAGTCTCAAAACGGAATTCAGTTCAGTATTTGTTATCGGCGGCGGTTTTTCACATCACGTTAAGGGGAAGTAAAAGTCACGTGACGGGGCCATGAGTGTGAGAGAGATAGTTGCAATTTTCTAATTAACTTTATTCAATGGTGTCCATTTTTTTGAGAAAAAAATGAATTCGGCCGGATGAGAAATTACCGTGTGCATGCGCCTCGAATTTGCTTTTTCCTCAAAAAAATTAACACCCTTGAGGAAAGTTCACTACAGTTTTCATTGCCGACCGCGATATTTCACTTCCCCTTAAGGCCGTGTGAAACATTCTCCCATCCACTCTGTGCTCGACCGGTAACTAATCGCCATCACTATTTTCTTCGAGATTGTCAATATTTTTGACAAAACTAATTTAGGTTTGCTTAGGCAATAATAGATAGAGGCATAAAAACCTAATTTGCTTTTTGTCTGAAATATTAAGTCTTGGAGAAGATAAGGAAGGCGATTTGTTACCGACCGCGGCATTGCACATGCTACCAACGGTCTGAGAATTAATGTTATGATTAATGATACTAATAACATTTTTGAAGGTTCATTAACAACGCTGTTTTGAGGAACAGGTATTTTGAGGTATTTCTTTTGTTAACAAGTTTATACATATTATATACATTGTAGGAACAAAATATTCTGCCTTTGTGTGTTGCGTGATTATAGACTACAGAACTTATTATTGTACGATTATAATCACTGGGATCACGAGCGCCCGCGCTTCTTTGTGCTTGCGGACGCGAACGCACTGTTATACGCGATGCTTGACTAAATATGTTGAAAAATAAATATTCTATGAAATATTTACAAACTTTGGCATTTCTCTACTCGCAACACGTTTCGCAACAATACTCTAGTGCAGATATTAATAATATGACGTCGTGTAGAATGTGTAATACGTTCCTAAATGAAACTTGCGTAATTTATAATAGGCAAGCTACCGATGATGCAAATGAAATAAGATTTAAAAAAAGCGTTTAACCAAAATGTAATCGATCAGCATAGTATTCGACTGATATAGTCATATCTGATGGATAATCTTTACATCATGAAAATCGTAAAGGATGAATTCAACTTCGAGAACTCGAATGATATGCGGTCAATGCAAAAATGAATACAAAATATCACCGTTCTTATTATCGATGCTTTACATGTGGGTTTTGGTTTGTTGGCCTTAATTGTATGAACGAATGTTGTCCAGCAAGTTGTCCGATGACACTAGTGTCAGGCTTCGCTCTCCGTGCATTCCTTTTGCGTAATTGATCTGCTGCGAGACCTAGAAAAATATGAGAAAGAATTAACTCTGGCATTGATTCATATTCCGAAATTATGGCATATAGAAGGGAATTAATTTTTTTTCTTTATATTTTTTTAAAACTTTGTCGTTGAAGAAATCCGTTGGAAAATATGGCACTTGAAAACAATGGCGGTGGTTGTAATTCAATATCCCAAAATTTCGGAGTTTCAAAATCCATTCCACATACTATAATTTCGGAATTACGGTTTTCATAGCATATGGAATGGATTTCGAAATGCCATTTCATCTTATATATATTTTGGAAAAGTATGGACTTGTTAGCAATAATAATTATTTATACAATATAAAATTCTGTTGATGTCGTTTACAGAAGAAATATAAACTACTGTCGACTGGAAAAATGGTAAAAAAATGAGACTGCCCACCCAATATAATGTAAGTTCTTAAGGTGCGTGAATTATTTCTTACCCATTTCGCTACATCCTCATTATCACATCGAACTTTGGGCCTGCGTAAAAGTTCGGGACCATCAACGTGAAGAGCTGTTGCCGAATCAGTCCTGGATGTCAATTCTATGTAGTGAAGTGTTGTGCCGTCACTCTCAATTTTGTGTGTAGGCTGGCAATGCAGCAAGTCCGACAGACTGACTTCCGTAACAACACTCTTCGTGCCACCCGATATCACGCGGACGCGAGTATTCGATACCAATACTCGAAGATTTTCCATACCGCTGCAGAGACACTCGTAAGCTACGAATAATTCGGAATAGTCTCGTTCGTTGATGATGTACAAAAACTCTTGTCCTTCGGCTTGTTGATAATTATACGGCGGCAGAAGGCCCGCCGGGCCACTGGCTACTCGGGGCAGTCTGTCTCGTTTCGGTATCGTACGATGGGCACTAGATATTGAATTTTTAAAAAATTCACACGATTTTTAAGTTTTTTTAAACAGGGGATAAAAGACTAGAGAGATTTACCAAAAGTGTAAGAACTCAAGATGCTCACCTTCTACTCGTTTCTCGAACAGCTGTGGCTGTTTCTGTGGCAAGGTCCAAGACACCCACAACGGGCTTAGTGATTGTGCCTACAACGCCTTTGCCAAATCCAGCGAAGAAACCCTAAGAGACACATTTGGCAGATTAGCAATAGTTTCCGAATATTTATTATCCTGGCTCCCTTTTATATTTTCCGTTACGTTTTTGTTTTAGTACAAACTCATTCGCTGGAAGAGTTTTAAAAAAAATATATTTTCGGAAAAAATGCTGCATAAAAAATTCCGCAAAACTGCTGCTGTGCTTTCGTTCTGCTGTGCAGAACAAAAAAATGCTGTTGTACACAAAATTCGTAAAGGTTTGAAACAATCCTAGTGAACGGACAAATTCAAATCGCCAATGATAAAAATGTAAGGATTTAGTGTAATAAAAAATCAGCATTGTTACCGGAAAACCTTCGTTAGCAGCCCCGTCGTACGTCTGCTTGAATATACTCGTCATCCCACCGAGCAACCCGAAGCCGAGTCCTTTCAAGCCAGCAACTAAGTGGTCACTGCTTCCCGCATTATTGGCGCGAATTTTTTGTCTAGCTTCCTCGTGTCTCTCGTCCATGATCACGCGGCCCAATCCATCGGATAACGATTCTGTTACCTTTGCAGCGGAATTCGATATACCGTGAGTGACGTTTTTCACCAAAGTTTTCACACTTCCTTCATATATCAATCCGGAAACTCCTTCGGAAACGTCGTTAACGAAGCCCAGAGGATTTCCCAAAAAGTCTACAGAGCCCAATATGACGGCAGCCTGCCACTTCAATTCCTACGCGAAAAATAAAGTTTCTTGAAATAATCGACGAACCCTCAACTACTGCGCAAAAATGTGTAAGTTAATTTTTCAATTACGTCTTTGTAATGTCTTATAATAGAATGAATCAAGAATTGGCTGCTCTCGAATGGATGCTTTTTAATGAACGGCTCCAGTTCGATGGTCGCGTCTTCGAACTTGATCAACGTCAATCCTAATTTTCGTTTAATCGACTGAAGATGCGGCGGTAGCTTCGTCGTTGTAAGTACACTCAGTTTGACCTGTAAACAATTTGTAAATTATATGATAATTCCTTCGCAAAAATGGAGATAGCGTGAAATACATATTTTTACATTACCTGACTGGGAACCAGTTTCAAAGCACCGAAATAATATCGTTTGGCATGAGCCGCTGATACTTCCGATATAAACCTTTGGGCCTTAAAGTCGTTTTCATCCACCGGCGCGTCGAGCTCCGATCGACCGGTGCCGACGAACGCTGCAAGTTTCAGTATCAGTCTTTCCTCCAAATGTACACACAATGGCTTTACGCTGACCACCAGGTGTTTGTAAATTTCGGCATTCTGATTTTTCGATGAAAGCTTCTCGGCTGCCACTTCTATTGCCGGCCTGTCGTCGTTGTCTGAGCGCGACGTGCGCGTTGTGTACAGAACCGATGAACATTGGGCTTCGAACAGTTGATTATCGATTTGCACGTCGTTGATACTCAGATTCAGCATTACGTTGACATTCGACTGTACAAGCTCCAGAGCGATTCCGCCCAAACGCGCGAATAACAATTCTTCCACGGGTTTTCGCGATACTATCGACAAGCCTAAACCGGCCGACAAACGAACGTTCAATTGTAATTCGCGCGAGGCTGCACTCTGCTCGTGAGTGTCCACTTGGGTGGGCCGTTGCGTCACAGCGATGTGCGACCAGTCACGTTCCTCTAACAGAGCGAACGTTCGTTTCTGAAAACAGCCGAAGATCGCAGGATCACTTATAGGATTCCAGGAATCGTTGCAAGACGCGGGTTCGATAGAGAATAGCAGCTATTCGAATATTATAGAGGATATTATAATGATTGTAGATTAATTGTATATTTACCCTTTCTTTTATATCGAGCACTTGCAAAACTCTCGTCGGCCCGTCAGTGGTCACCCTGACTGACAAAAAGCCAGAACCGGGTCGAAGTCTCTGTCTGCCAACACGTTGCTCTATCGGGGGAGGGCTGCTGTGAATTTGCGGACCCAAAACGGCTTCGCTCCCTAAAATGTAAACTGCATCTGAAACTTCGTTTGTTCAAAGTATAGTCATTGTATCGTAATACTTGATCGATATTTTGGAGCAAAGCTTACATTCGACACAATCGCTAAGAATTCAATATAGTTTCGATAATCGCTTCTGTATAATTTTATCATTAATATAAACAACGACTCACGGTACATTGATTCTTAAAGTTCAAAATTCGCTCCAAAACTCCATAACAAGTGCGTGTAAGAATGCAAAAGTGCTGATGGAATGATGAAAAAAAGCTGGCATATAAGTGTTATGATACTAGTGTTTACGTTAATGCGATTAGCTTTAATAGCGTTTTCCGGATCTATACGTACACATTTGCCAACGGGCGACACTGCCGCCTGTAACATTTATTACCAATTGAGAACGATTCCATGGGTCAATATTTGATGGCTGAAAATAGTATCTGCGTCGCGAAACGATCCCATAATAGCTATTTATGACATTGGAGTTCAACATACTTTTTTCGCGCTTCTGTCAAACTTAACAGTAATGCAATAAATGTCTGTAACCATGCTCAACTGTTTTTATTAAAAAAAAGGAAAATTCCCCGTTGACATGGCCCGGATGAAAGCTGGCATGAAATAATGCAGAAATAGCTTGTAACAACGAGACAATCGATAAAATCATAATAAAATCATGGTCAAACAAAAGTATGACGAACATCGAATGAAAACAATTATTTTCTATAATCGCCAGAATCAGTGATGCGATAGTCCTAAAATGGGCGAGTTGATCGTCGGCATGTTGTTAAACAAATACCAAAGAAATCAATGAAGAAAACGAGCATCAAACCTTCGTGGAGACCCATGAAACCATCCTTGGACTGAACACACATATTTTGATGAGCGCAGCACAATCTTCCGTCGTCCGTGAAGCGCCAGGTTTGGGTCGACCTTCGTCTCGGATCGGTTCTTCTCAACGCTAGGGCACAGTACGTGAACGGTTGAGGCGCTGTTCCCGCGATATCCAAAACTAATACGGTATCTGGCGTTCTCGAGTGTTTATCTCGCGGTGGACTGGAGCCTAACATTTTATGTGTTATTAGAGTCGAAAATATTTAATATGCTTGAAATATAGATATGCCCGCCGGGGTAGCATTTTTCCGAAGTTGCTCAAAATTTATCTAAACGGGTACTGAACATCTACAAAAACAATGACGGTAACTCATACATTGGTTATCATGGTTTGGTACATAGACATAAAGTCATAAAGAAATGTATTTATCTTTTGAGAAACTGTCTGAAAATTGCTACTCGTGCATGATTGCTTTGGAAAGGTCTCAAACCTTCGTGTTGCAACTGGCCATCGCCAGTCATTCTCCAGAGTTGAGATCGGGCACCGTACTGTTTTCTGCGCAAAGCGACCCATCCACCGGGCCCAGCTTCCAATACCAGTCTCTGTGTCTCAACATCCAGTGGATCCAAGCTTCCCTCTCCGGTGCCCAGATCTCCGTCCGTTTTAAAAGTTCCTGTTTATTGTGAAGTTTGTTTTTTACCTACTTGTTATCTCCTTCACGATAATTCACCGATTGCAAGTAATTGAAACTTCCTACCTGTAAATGCTATGTATATAAAATTCTCGTACGTCAAGCCACGATTTTCGCCTAATAAGTTTAAGTCGTAAGACGAAGTAACGCCGCCGGGCGCTGTCACTGTCAAGCTTGCCGGTTGAGTCGGTTCGTCAAGCGCATATGGAACGGAACAGTGAGGTCGAACGGTCCACTGTAAGCTTTCCAATACCGCGGTCTAAACGGGAAGTAAAAAATGAAAAATTGAAGGTTTGTCGAAGTACTGATTTTACCAAAATTCTACACGCTACAAGTACCACCTCAGTATACCTGATTAATCGTCAGTGGCACTTCCGAGAAGTTGTCGACTCTGATAGGAGGTGGCATAGTCTCGGCATCGGTGAACACGATAAAATATGTGCTCTCTTGAAGCACCACGTCAACTCGAAGAAAGTGCATTTTGCTTGCCGTGTCTCTGATATTTATCGTCAAAGAATGATTTCCATCCAGTGTTATCCCACCGGACCACATACACTTGGGTACGTCAATTATTCGTACGCACAACAATTGATCCTTGTCGAGCCGTGGCCAATGAAACGGCATGTGACAGTCGGGCATCGCCGTAATGTACGTTGCTTGAGCATCGGGATGACTCTGCCAACAAAAATCACCAGTTATAATTGAAAACAACGTAAAAAAGATAAAATAAAAGCTAATACACCGTCGCAAATAACCACAGCACTTGATGTGACGTTAAACAAAAATAATAAAACAAAAGACAATACATTTTATAATGTACTCACAACGGTCGTGGTAAAACTTTTTTGTGCCAATTCTAATGTGTACGACGACCTGTTGTGCAATTGATATCTCGGAGATAAAGTGATAACTGTCGTGGGGTTGTATTTTCCTCTCGCGGCGCGCGTAGCTACGCCGATCAGGTACACAACGTCTGGTCTGCCGTCCCGCAGGGTCACTCTTAATCGATGAACCTGTAACGACAGGAGTTTGTTAATAAACAATAATCTAGCAAACAATAAAAATGTGTTAATTTTCGTGCAAGAAAATTGCTTATACTGAGATCGAGATTACCTGCACGCCCAATTGCAAATGAAAGTGTTGTGACCATTGCGAAACTCCGTTTGGATGTACGCCGGTACCAACGCGAACTGCGAGAGTTCTACTGGCTTCTTCGTCGCTGAAGGAGAACAGTAAAGGTGCTACCATCCTTGCTTTCTCGTGCTCTTCAAACTGGCCCGCTGCTTCCAATCCGACACCTTCTTGCCGGAATACCAACGGCAATCCCGTTTTGTTTATAATCCAATACGGTGCGGTAATATTAATCCGTACAGCGGAGCCTTTCTCGACGACGACCGCAGCGTGCAGGAACAATATCCTTCCAGCGGAGTCTGACAAGCGCATTCGTCCAACAAACGAATTGTTCATTTGTCCGAGTAACATCTGAAATTCGGAAGACGAATAATAGATTTTTCAAAGCACAATGCGAGGCTCCGAACTATTGTTTATTTTTAATTATGGTTTGCGTACTGTTCCTGTTCCTGGATAGCCGTCTAACTGTACGACAATTTCGAGATGTTCCTTCACATTCACATTATGTAAATCTGCACAGCAACCGGGTGCGATCCTTCCCTTCTCCGGGCCAACCTCGTACAGCAACTCGTGCGGCAATAGATTCGTCAGTGTTACCGGTGGCAGTAATGATATTGTGTGTGCTGGTAACATTTGGCTTCCGTCGATCGGATAGTTGTCTCGCCTTACAGCAACGCATACCCTGTTGATGCAATTAAAATAATTTTAAGAATATAGTTTTTGCACGAATTGTCGATTATAATGATGAAAGAACGGATTGGATCGTCGGGCTGTTTAAATGAATGAACTTTGCTTGGATTGAATGCACGGCGATATGGAAAACCGTTTATTCATTCGCCATGCAAAAATACCTGAATATATTGTTCTGATTCGTTCGGCATGTAATGTGTGTTTCGATGATTTCCGAGGGTTTCTTAACGAGGGTCCACTCTATAGGTTCCGTGCAATATTGGAACGCGCTGCTAGGGTGTAAAGGTCTTAAGCTCATTTGTACGCCGGTGTGCGTCAGCGGCAAGGATATGACCGATTGTGCTGGGACTTGTAAAGTTTTGCCGCTCAAGTACGCGTACGGTAGATGATCTGCGGAAAAACATATTTTTATTGTAATGTCTCTCGATGCCTCGAGCCCTACATCTCTTCGCCATTTATCTAGCCAATATCTACTCACATCCTACGTGCTTCTGTGACTTTTCTAATTTAAGATCAACAGTGTACGCCAGCTTATTGAAAACTTGCAAAGCCGATCTAATTGTGACCAACTTTCGCGCGGACCCCTCGAGTTCCACAGCGAAGACTAATCTAGTTCTCACGGGTGCGGCCTGAAAAAGAAAAAAAGTTCCATTGATGAGCTTTTAATATCAATCACGGTTTTGTATATCGCGGTTCGATAAATTGGACGTGCGTACAATCTCACCTGACTATTGTCCGTGAAGTCGGCGATAGCGTGTCGAAAATAAATTCCTACTCGATCGATCGTCACCGGCTCCACCGGTTTCCATCCTTCCACCAGTACGGCAACCTGGTGTCTTCTGACGACATGCGTCGAGTGATGTCGTAATTTTCCTCTCTCCTCGAACGTAAACGGTACAGTACCTCCGGGAGCCACTTCGGACCACGTTTCATCGCGCTTTACCGGGCACTCCGTCTCGGAGTGCATGCTAATTTCCCTGACATCATCGGCAACGGCTATGTAAGTCTTGAACCACAGCTTCGAGCCGGTTTCGTTCTTGAGTGCGAAAGGCACGAAAGGCGAGCGTCTCCTGTATCCTTGGAGACAAACCGGTGTCTTGAAAAATGCGGTATCCTTGTTCGACAGATAATAATCCTGGATCCAATTCTGCTTCACCAAAGTTACGAGTTCGACGAGGGTGGACGTAACATTGACGTTTACGGAGTCCTCGGAATCGACGCTAATCTGCAATCTTCTCGAGCTCAACGAATTCGTAATCATCTGTTCCCACTCGATCGATGCTTTCCACGGTTCTATAAAAGGCTCCCAACCGCTGAGAACTCTGTTGTAATAATCGATACCGAATGTCCCACGAAGCGATCCCGGTCCGTCGAGCGCCTGTCCGAGGGACAGATCGATAAGCATCAGCTCCAACAACGGGACATCGGCGTCTCTGCAATCGTCGATGATGCAGACTCTGAGACACGGCGTCGTCACGTCGATTACGTGAAACAACAATCCATTTTTCGTTGCAACTTCCGGATTCGGCACGGCATTCTGGGTCAGCCAAAGCGCGGCATCGTCCAACTGTCCGTTGCATCGATCCAACGCGGCCTCGCAATCGACCTCCGCGAATCCAAGTGCCGATAGCTTCATAACGTGACTCTTCGCGTTGGCCGGTGGACCGCGAGATCTCTGCTTAGCCCAGAGTGTTTGTTTAGGGAGAGACTTCAACATTCTCGTGAACATCGTCACGTCGTGGTAACTCAGCTTGACGCTCATAGGCTGCAACTGAATCTCCAGACATCGCTCGTTCGTCAGTTCCAAGCTCGCTCCCACCGGGTCGATTATCGACAGGGCTGTTTCTTCCTCCATGCCAAGTATGCACGAGAAGAGCTCGCAGTGCGACAAGTTGCAGGAGAGAGGTTTTTCACCGTCCATCGGGACTGAGCGATAGGCCAGGATTGCCGTGCACTTGAGAATAACAGCGTTCGTGTCCCAGAGCGACGTATCCTCGACGATAACAAGTTCGGAATCCGTTATATTGAGTTTCAGCTCGAAGGGCGATGTACTCGCGCCCAGTATATTGTCGCTGTCCTGAGTTATCAGCGCTCTGACGATACCCGAAACCGGCTCAGGCTCCGGAGCGTTCAGGATCAAAAAATCTCTGACTGCTTCCCACCAGTCCAGTATAGCAGTCAGTCTCATACTGTGCAGCAATATAGTCGTCGCTGCGTTGTTCTTTCTTCTTCGGTGATGAACCTCCGCCTGAACGCGACCCTCGACGCTTCCGAAGTTCTTTAGCGGCTGGAGAATATTTGTGAAAACGTTGGAACGCTTGTTGACCGGTTCGTCCTGAAACCTCGTGTCGGTTACCAATATCTCCTGCGACACCAAATCTATGTCCTGCGATCCGTCGCTCAGCGAGTCCAGCGTCAGACGAGATTTAATGAAGTTGACGCAAGCCAACGCGGCGATACCGTGATTGGGATGTAATTTTAGAGTGACGTTTACTATGTCGAGGATGATGCACGATCTCGTCCAAACACTTCCCGAAGTGTCCTCGTTCGGTACAGAATATTCCGCCGCGTCGGTCAAGTCCTGCATGAACAATCGTATGTCGTCCAGATTTTCGCCAATGTTGTACGAGAGCAAACCGCGAATCAGCATGTATTGGGCTGGGTCGAGGGCGCAATTCATCGTTGAGAGAGTTCCGTGGACGCTCAAGTCGGGAATGCTTCTGCTCAAGTACGTATCGAGATTTCTCTCGATTCGCAGCTTCAAATGACACATTTCCGTCAGCAACGAGTGTCCCGATTTCTGCAGAAGAAATCCACCGACCATCAGCGTGTTGACGTTGTCGCGCTGATCGTCGAATTTCAATCTTCTAGCGGCATAGACGTCCATATTGACGAGCTCGAGCAGCATTATGTCGAGAAGACATTTCGGCTCGACGGTGGATTCGCTGAACGAATTGTGGGCTGTCAATTCGCCGAGATCCAGCAATATCAATTCGTCGGATCGGGAGCTCACCGGTAACAGTATAACCGGCGCGCCGGCGTGAAGCTCGAGCGAGAGTCTCGTGTTTCTCTTGTTGACGTCTATGACGGCTGTGCCGTGGGTTCGGAGATTCGCCATTACCGTGCGAAGCTGCGAGAAGTGACTGAAGAACGCCTGCAGCTCGGCGACGAATCTCTGCGTATGAACGTAATGAACCGCGGACATGTGTATCTTCAGCTGAGCGTCGTAGGGCATCTTCCGCGAGTCGGCGTAACTCGAGTACTGAAAGTTCAGTGCTTTTCTCCCCGACGAGGAAAATCTCTCGCGATAAAATCTTCCGTGCGGCGTGAGATCCAGCAGCGACATGGAGCCCAGAGAGCCGGATACTTTGGTCTTCGAGCTGTCCTTCAAAACATGCATACTCGCATTCGAAACGTTCGCCTTCGCTATTTCGCGATTGGTCTGCGTGAGCACCAGGGTCAACGACCTGACCTCTATGTCGGTCTCCGATTGCACCTCGTTGTAGATTTCCTCCTGTTCGGTGACCGTCGACGCCGCGTGCAGCGTTATCTGCGGATTTGGATTGCTCGGTGTTCCTATACCGAAGAAATCGAGTACGATCATCCACGACTCGACGCTTATCACCAGATCCAAACAGTTAAAGTCTATGGTGATGGATTTTTTGTGAACCGGTCGACCCTCGGGCGTTCGATCGATTTCCGTCATAGTTATGCTAAGCAGAACGAGATTTTCCTCGCTGGTTACGGCGCCGGGCGACGGTGGCGGGGTGTTCGGCGTGTCCACCATCGACGGAGGTTTTCGCCAGTGCGGCGGTATGGTTCCGTACAGTGTGTCGGTCTCCAATCTGTCGGGAAGACTGCCGCGCGGTACATTGTTTCTCCACCGACGATTGAAAACTAAATCGGGACAGGACTTCGACACCCCGATCGGAAGTCTCGCCCTCGTCGGCGCCGACGACTGCATCATGTAACGATGCCGCGAGCCGACGGGACACAGAAGATCCTCGATCAGCAGCGAGCGCAGCGCAACCTGCGTCGTCGATTCTTTTTTCTGCAATTTTTCGTACTTGGCGACGAAATCGCACATCGACAATTCAACGAGCGGCTGCTCCGAACGATCTTGTTTAAGCTCGACGCTCAGCGTCGGAAGTTCGAAAAGAACTTTAACCGACAGATCAAACTTGTCCGAATAATAAGTTTCGTCGGACGGATCGAGATTACGCGCCTCCTGGGGCAACGGCTCAGCCAGCGGCATTGAAAACAATCTGTGTATAGTGTCGAGCAATTGTTCGTACTGGCCGCGCGACAACGACACTTGGAGCGGCGTTATGACGATTCCGTGAACTTGAAGAACAGGATTGTCCGGTGATTCTTGTTCCAATATTATATCGCGATTCGATAATATTTGCATCTCGCGTTCGATCGTTACTTTTATCATTGTGTCGTGAAGAATCGGCTTGCCGGACTCCTTGCACGAATACATGTCGTTGGCCCTTATCGGCAAGCTAGTCGCCTGATTTATCTTGTTCGACACGTCGAGCGAATAGAGATTCATGTCCCGCACCTCCAGTGTCAATTTGTGCTTGGGAGTCGTTTCGCTCGATGGTTCGTGCTGGAGAGACATAGTTCCCAGGTGAGCCACGAATACCTGCGGGCTGTGCGAAGAGCGTGGAATCACAAGAACAGGACTGTCCAGAATAACGTCGAGTTTCAAGCGCAGTACACTCGCGGCCTCGTTACCGTCGATCGAGACACTTGGAAGTCGTCGACGCTGAGGCCCCGACCAGTCCTCGGCGTGTACCAATCCTATCGCCATGTCAGTCGCCGCTGCACCGATGTGCCTCGCGAGCTTGCTCAAATACTGCTTGAACTCGTCGGCGCAGGATCGCAGTTCCGAAAGCAAATGTGGCGCGTGAGTGTACCATACACTGCCGACTCTGATCGATATATCGGCAATCCTTTCCATGCTGTCCATAGTCTCGGAGGGGTTGCAGCTGCGAGTCGCCGAAAAACGGAACGCTTCGGGCTGGTCGGACAGATTGGAGAAATGTGCCAGATGCTGATTGGCCGGATCCCCGATAAGATCCCTTCCGACGCTGATTATTCGCTGGTGAGTCTTGCCGATGAGCGTCTGATCGAGAACTTGCAGACCGCCGAGCGATCCGAGGATCGAAGTTTTCGTCGCCAGCGTCGCCTGTATCCTCGCCTCGGACATCGTCGCCGTGGCGATTTTCTGTCCCACCAAGTGACTGTCCTGCATGACGGCGCGCAAGAGCAGCACGTTCAGTCTGTGAAAATCGAAGGTGATCTCCGTTCTCGTTGATGTTTTGGTCTCGGACGAGATACTCGTGATCGAGCCGTGGCTCGCGACTTCCTTCGATCGATATTTCCTCGGTGGAAAGAGTCTTCCGGCGAATCCCATTAGTTCGACGATGGTCTCCTGATTGGCTATTATGTCGAGATTGTTGAACTGTATGTTGGCCACGCGAAGATTTTCCGTCGGGTCGTCAACGAGGATAACTTCGATTACTATCAGAGCCTCGGAGTCAAGTTGATCGAGGCCGACCAGAGAATTGTTTTTTGGTGAGCAAGGATTTTTGGCATCGCGCGCGAGACTCGACAAGGCTCGGGTTAGCGCAACCGGCGACGTTAACTTTCTGCCGACAGCCGGGTCCGGCGAGCCTGGCGATACCGGCGAGACCGGTGACGTTGGCTCGGAATCCCTCAAGCTTCCGGACACGCTGTCCATTCCCACGTGCTTATGGCTTGCGACTAGAAGCTCAAAGTCCGGACCGAATTCTTGCATCGCGTCGACCAACAGCAATCCATGAACGGACAACGAGGCGCTCAAGTCGGCCGGTCTCTTGCTCAATGCAGTTTTAACACCGGAAACTTGCAACTCGGCGACGCTTCGCCCACGCGATTGCAGCTCGAAGGTCATCTGATCGATGATGAATTGTACCATCATAGCGTGACTGGAGTTGCGGTCGACGCTGGTCTCTCTCTTGGGACTCTCCGGCTCGTCGCCAACGTTCCAGTTCGGCTGGGGCGAGCTCGCCGCCGCGTCGGAAAAGCTCGACAATCTCGCGTACATCGTTCTTATAGCTTCGACCTTTTGCTCGTTCACGTGTACTACGAGCCGCGGTAAATTCCCCGAAATCATTACCGAAGGAAATTGCGGATCGGACGTACTGACGACACGTCTCTCGATCTGAAGAGTTATATTGAAACGCTCCAGAACGTGCAACGTCGACATTCCACGCGTTCTCGCGTGCTTCCAGTTGTCCTTGACTTTAGCGACGAGAACTTGAAGATCCGACAGATCGACGGAATACTGGTCGTACAATTTGTGATGAAAAGCCACTTCCGAAAGACCCGGAAAGTCTTCGACCGAACCATTCTCCTGGCTACCCGGTGGCGTCGAGCACGGCGTTTCGAATCTCTCGTTATCCTCGTCATCGCTCGCCGGCGATCCCGGACGAAAAACAACTTCGCTGCTCTTTATGTTGTTCGTCAAATGTAATCTTCCGAAGTCAACGACGACGACAGCCGCGTTGGAGTCGGTGAAGCTTTCAACGAGCAAAATTTGTGGTGCCGAAATTTTGAACTGCAAGTCCCACGTTGAACGATAGACGACGTCGCCTTCGAGGATTTGTTCCCAATTTTTAATCAACTGTCGACGAGTTCGCCGTTTCATCGCTTGGATTCTTCGATTCGACGAGTCTCTGTGGGGCTTGCTTATGAAAGCCGTCAGCCACTGTATCACCGTTGGGTTGTAGACGACGTCGAGAGATCTTGAATATACGTGCAAGGAATGATCGGCTGTTACATGGAAAGGCTTTTTCTCGTATATCAGCTCGAAGAGCGGTTCGGCTGTCTGCGTCACTAACTTCTCCGAGGAAGACCGCAAGCGGGAAGAACCCGGCACCGTCTGCGGTTGAATCAATATGGGAAACATCGATTTTTCGGTCAGAAAATCATGAAGATAAAGAGCTCCGAGACTTATAGAAAATTTGTGAGAACCCGATCGCGGTCGCGATTCGTAACTCAGATTTACTCTCTCGAACTGCAATTCCATCACCTTTTTCGGTGTCCCCGAGGATTCAGCGGTGCACACGGAAATTGCGCCTTTCGCGAGAGTAAAGTTAAATTGACCGAAAACGGCGTCGCGACGGAGCAACGTGTTGTCGTCGATAGTATCCGCCAGGACGTCCAAGAGTTCTCCGTCGAACGTGGAAGATGTTGTTTGGGTGCTCGGTTTGGAGTGCCAACCCCACCACTGAGGAAACCACTGCACCAACATTCCACGGGCAGGTGGCAACGTTGCCGGTGTTTCTGGTACGGATGACTTCGGTGGTCTTACTTTGGCCATTGCCAATTCTCTGAGCATACGCAATTCGTCGTAGTTTCGTTCTTGCTCCACTTTTTCCTTCAATTGTTTAATGTCCGGTGCCAATATGGATGTCGGCGTTTCTATAAATAAATTCAACCTTTAATAATGGTAACGTTTACTTTCTTCAAAGAGAAGAATTAACTTTCCGGCGGGACAATTTCCCTGGTGTTGCAGTACATGGCATCGTAAAATACGTCAGTTTCGGTCCGGAAATCCCATTTTTCGACCGGGAGTGACGTCATACCGGAAATACATCACTTCCTATTTGAAAATCTCATTTTTCGACCGGAAGTGACGTATTTCCGGTAAATCTGCGGAAATTTAATTTTCCGATTTCTAAATTTCATAGTCCGTAGTCCATAGCACAGTTATGGCTTGGGCGCAAAGCATTGTAATAACCTGTTACTCACCTAATAATTTCGTGCAAGCTTCAACGTAAGTCACGTTCTCATGGCCCCGTTGAATAACGTCGTCCCAAGTCATTTTCGGTTTCAGCGTGTCCCTTCCGATGTGACAACGCGCCGCGTACTTCCACCATTCCTTGGGAGCTTCGGATATGGAAACTGTCGGTCTGCATCTTCTCTGCCGTCGCCGACGATCGATCTCCTCGAGTTCTTTGACACATTTCACAATTTGTTCGTATTGATCCTACAAAAGTATTACAATTTTGTACAAGTCGAATTGCATACTGACCTTCATTATAATTTTCATGTTTCAAAACACAATATCGATGAATAACGCCATATAGGCACTGTACAAGCATAGACTATGTCCCGTCCTGGCGTTAGACTATCGATATTAAACTCTATGAAAAACGCAACAACTCACGTCTGTAATGGACATTGGTACTTGATCTAATTGGAGATCCAAAACTATTCTTGGTCTGGCAGTTGAACGTAGAGGATTTTCGGAACGATCCCTCTTTATGTGAGCTCTCGCACTCACCGGCGATAATAAATACTTCCATTGTGTCTTTTCCGCATCGCTCATGGCCATCTAAAATTTTTTTTTTTTCAATTCCGATAATAAATCCGTTTTGATCGAATGGAATACGAACAGCTAAATCTCCGAGATTGAGACGACCGAAAAACTGGTTGTCCTTCACGTGATTCCAGTAGACGGATAGACCATCGAGTTCCATGAGCTTGAATGACGCGTCGGTGAGGTTCCATGATGTCGAACCTGGCACCCAGCTGGCGTCGCAACTTTGAGCCGTTAGTCCTTTGATCGTAATGCCCAAGGCTATGCCAGTTCCTGTACATTGATTACGGTGGGAAGATCAAAAACATAGTCACCCATAGGGCATAGTTTTGTTACAAAAATTGAAGCTTTTTACCGTCAGAGAAGGTGACATCGTCCTCATATCTCAGATGAACATCTTTTATGTTTAGCTGCAAATTTTCTATAATATTTGTAACTAGAGAAGTGCCATAATTCAGCCATGAACTATAGCTTGCCGCGTAATAACCGGCATCTTCTTCTTTGTGTGCTTGCCATCTCGCCTCAAGGGAATCCAAACGGCTGTGTTTGTATTCCTGATTCGCTTGTTCCTCAACTTCGGAGTCATACTGAAAAAAATGTTCATGCTCCACATATAATCACATACGAATTTTATTTCAAATGATAATTTATAATTGTAATATTAATGATTATTATTATTAAAGTAAATATGAACATTAGTTAATGTGTCATGTAAAAGGAGCAATCCGTATAAGAAAATAGAATTTAAATTAAATCCAATTATTTTTAATATATGGATATCTTATGCATACCTCATCTAAACAAATTGGTCCAGCAACAAGATATAGCTGCTCTATAGCGATAACCCAAGATGCTGTCCTTATTTGTCGAACGGGTACTTGGACTCTGACTTTTCCAATAAACCCTGCCTTCACCTCAATCGGTAATCCAACGTGTCGTAAAGCTTCTCTCTTGAGAGGTAAATTTTCAAGCTCGACCTCCCCTAGGAAATTCATTATAAAATCAGATAATAATTAACAGAAATAATTTTGATTGTAGTCTATTTGCAAATAGATATCTCAAATTTGAGCGGATATCAGGTATTTTAGAAAACTCATTATTTTTACTAAACATTTTTACATTTAAGGTGATGTGAAATACCCTCCCATCCATCCCGCACTCAGTCAGTAATAATAACTGTAATGCTATTTTCTCAACGATGCTGAAACTTGTGTCTATCAAATCTACACCGGTGTCCTATTTTATTTGAACGCTAAAGTTTCAGCACCTTTGAAAAAATCGGCATTACAGATTTTATTATCGGCCGTGGTATTTCACATGCTCTTAATTGATCCACAAATTTATTTCTACTGCTGCAAAATTATTACAGCGTCATTAACAGTTTTTCATTAACTAGCTCCACAAAACTGAACACAAACAGTTGCACGAGGCAAACAGTAAAATTCGAGTAGAAAACAAATAGCGCGATGTAAATAATGCAAATTGCAGTTACGGTTTCGCAAAAATATTCATCAGAAAGTGATCTCACCCGATAGCAATGCGATACTCAATTGATCGGTATTCAAGTTCTCCACGTATTTGCCTAAGTAATTATTGAGCACCCAAGCGACGAGTCCCTCCAACATTTTCTTGAATTAGTCGTATCATCCGAAATTATTACCGTAATCATAAGTTCACGAATGTTCATAGATACAACTTCGGGGTTATGTTCGCCGCGAATCATATAGAAACTTTATTCTCAATTGGTCGATGATGACAGTGTTTGCAAGAATTACAGAATATTCCACACACGTCGCAAAGATTCCTCCTACGTCTTTCGTTATATCTCGCTTTTCAATTCTGTCACAATTTACGTTTGTTGTCTAGTACGTTGTTGGTACACGGACGAGTGTGTCTACACCGCTACTAAGCTAGCTTGTAGTGTCGCATACAGAACACAATGAAAAACTTGCTACGCGAAAGCAACGTATGCTTACACGTACACGAAGGTACACATGGCCGTGTGCAGTGAAAGTACCGTTCGCATACCGTTTCACTCCCTCGCGCACACTGACAGTTTTCTTTCAACACGCCAATCGAAAATGACGATCCGAGGGAAACGGCCAATCCGTCGGGAACAACAGGTGCAACCAATGGGGCAGAGACCTCAGGGTTTCTCTAATTAACATGCAGGTATTTATTTCTGGGTTTCCCACCAGTTGTGCCGTTTGTTGTTTACCCGAACGCTTTTGAAATATTTTGCTACATATCTTTGAAAAAAAACGTACACCATAGTTGTGCGGTAAGTAATCTTCTTTAGTAATGCAGCACGAACATGGCATTGTTTTCATTCTCGCGCTTCGCAATGACCCAATGAGTAAGCGTGACTAATCTTCATGCACAACAGGTGTCATGAATTTGTGAATAACGGATCTCGAAACGAGAAAATACATTTACGATTTCTCATTGATTACCGATTAATAGTACATTTTCGTTACATTTATAAATGACTAGAAATTTGTTTTGCAGCTACGATATTATCGAAAATCGTACGTACCATGTGCGGAAGGGACGCGGTAATCAATGTCATCGCACAATGTCGATTCGCCCGCTGAAACGAAAGTTCGTATTTATCGTTGGTTTCATCGCCGGCTTCACGCTTGCCATACTGATATTGTCGGATGATGGGGATCATCGAGATTACGGAATTTGCAAGAGAAGATATGCCTGGTTGTGCAGTGACGGAGAGCGTGTCCTGGCACAGAAGAGAAGAAAAAACGTTAAAACCGAGAGTGTGGGTTTTAGCTCCTGGATGAGAGAGAACGGATTGAAGATAAGAGAAAATGTGTCGTATGAAATGTGGTTGAAGCATGAGAACGTACGATCAATAGGAATAAATATGGACTATCGGCAGTACGGACCAGAGAGCAAAGATAACGCGGCAAAAAAGACGGTACTCGAGGCGGACTGGTTGAAGTCAAAAGTTCACGTTACCTGCATTGTTTTTGTAGAAAAAATTAAGCGTGCAAAATCAATACAAGACTCTTGGGGGCCCAGCTGCAACAGACTATATTTTTTCAGCGAGCACTTGAACGACACGGTATTGTCGGTTTTTAGCTTTCCGGTGAAGTTAACTTCGTCGTGGCAAATGCTGTGCGAATCTATGAACTACGTTTGGAGATCCGGAACAGAGTATAATGACACGCGCAGCGGCGGCGCGATAGAGTGGGCCATCTTCGTGAAAGACGACACTATGGTCATACCGGAGAATCTGAGATACCTCGTTGCCCCTCTAGATTTCAATGATGGACATTACTTGGGCCATCCAGTAGTTTTGTGGGGTCAGGCTTACAACGTTGCACAGGCAGGCTTTGTCCTTAGCAGAGCAGCTTTTAAGAAGATAATCCACAATTTTGATACGCACCAGAAATGTGCCTCGGGGGGAAGATACTGGAAGAAAGAAGATTACTATCTTGGTGAGTCCAATTTAATGGGAACCAATTAAAGATTGCATAAATCTAGTTTAATTGTCCTGATAAGACATTGAAAAAGTTCAGAATTCTTGGAAATTGCAATAAAAAATTGCTTTTCCATGAGGAAGAGAGAACCATTAGATTCAATGAGAAATCTATACATTTTCTTCATACACAAATTGTCTTTAACGAGACAATTGAGTCTACAAAATAACAAAAATGCATAATTTTCTTTAATCACTAGAAAGGTGCAAATGTAATTTGCACATTGCTTCCTCAAATGTTTTATCGTCGCGTACATACTTAGCTTCCTCTAAGAGGAAGTTCGTTGGCGTTTTAAGAATTTTTATTTTCATCGTTTAACGCGAATCCGTGTTGTTCTTTAATGATGAGGCCTCTTAGCTTTCTTAGCTTAGACACGAGATATTCGGTAACGAGATGATTCAAGATCTTCAGAACAGTGCATAATATCGAGATTGGGCTGTAGGTTTTAATGTACGCTCCAGACCTGCTTTTGTATATTAGGGTAATGAAACTTCGATTCCCCCTCCAGGAAATTATAACATCATCGATTCCTATGAAGTATATGTTCGAATGAATGACGTTCACCTTAGATTATATTTTATCATTGTAGTTATCTCACGTATACTTTTTCAGGTAAACATTTAGCGCTGTTTGGTATACATCCGTCTGATACTCGCGATCGGCATTTGAGAGGCATATTTCATGGCTATTCTTTACAAACTCTGTTATGGGGAATCGCGAGACCAGGAAGTTATTTTACGAGAGCTTTGTACCCGCCTGGTCATGATTGTTGTTCCCCAAGGTCAATCAGCTTCAGTACTACAGAACCTGATAAAATGTACACGGTCAATTATATGCTCTATCATCTACACGTGTACCCGGGACCGGGCATTTACGGAAGTGAACCTGCTCCGACACCTGTACCCGAGGAAGAAGTACGTGATATTTTTTTTTACCATGCCACACTGGCTTTATTGGCCTTTATTGTTCAACGCGCTAAGTGGCGCGAGCGTTTTTGCGAACTTAAACTCCTTGTGCTAATTATGTATTCATTCAAACTCGAATTAGTCTCATTGCAGAATCTGAATGAAACATTTGCAAAATTTATCTTTTAATTTCACAAGGGCATTTTTTTGCTCATCAAAGAAAATGTCTTAAAAAACGAAATGAATATATAGTTTTACGGTGATGTGTTTAAAACCTCTCGCCCACCCACCCATTATCCCGGCAACAAAAATTGAAATGAATGCTGCTTTAAGATCACAGATAACTGAAGAAAAATACAATTGGGTTTCCCTGCATCTGCGAAGTCCCTGGTAAAAGACAATTTTTTTTTTCCTCAATTGTTTGCGGTTTTAGAACGGCATTCGTTACAGGTTTTTTTACCGACCGCGGTATTTCAGATAACCCTTAGCGCCACTGAAACTCAAAAAAATAACGCTCAGTTTTTTCGACCTCGACACTGGGAATTACTCCACATTGGATAATTTTTTAGTATGCCACCCCGTACCTGTATAAAAATAAGGAACGCTTGGTATTCCCCGTTATTTTATATTTGTGGTTTGATGTATAAACGGTGCTTAATTGCAGGTATGGAGATCAGCACTGCGGGAAGAATTTAATATAACCGATTTCAATAATGTCGACAGTGATCGATATTACGAGATTTGGAGTTCAAGATATTCTGGACCGGAGCAACTTATCCGTAAACATAATTGGAGTTTGTCCGATGCGCGAAGATTCTTGCCATCCGATTATAGATCCAGAAGTATAGTGTTCAATTGAGTGAGGATAGATCCGTAGTTTCTATAGATGGAGTTTTTTGATTGCTGTCGCCAGTAAGATGTCGATGGTTTTAATGTCCGAGGGAAAAAAGGCTGTGCTTATACACATCTGATATGCCGTTATGGCATTGTGCCGTCGATATCCCTTTGAACTCTCTCATTCGAATAAGACTCTCTCCACTATGCGGCCGTACGAGAACAATTTGGAGTATATATATGTGGGGTGCGTGAACCGTCATTCCATGCACCGAATTTTTCACGGCATGCAGTAGGTTCTGCGCAGCAGAAGTTCGTGGGTGGGAATTTCGTCACGCCGACTTAGTAACGATAATTAATATCGTCAATGCTGATTATGTTTATTCCGTCCATTTTATGTTATCATTGTTATACAACGAAATATAATAAATTTATGACATAAAAAAAAACAAGGGATTTCGTATTAATATGGTTTCATATAATTTGATATGTTAATAATTACCTTAAACATTGTACACTGTTTCAAGTCACTTGTGAGTTGAACATTTCCGGATTGGGTATTGCGGATACGATACGATATCAACTTGATGCAGAATCAAGTTGATTTTGACCATTTTTCAGCATTTTTTTATGACCATGAATATGTCTGCAACTGCAAAAATTAAATTTGACAAATCGTAGCGCCTAAATTATCGGCTTAGGAGAAAAATTTGAAAGGAATTTTTTGTTTGTTTTTTAATTTTCTACAAACGCATTTTTTCAGGATCACCTGGGTGAGATCACCTGGCAAGCACCAGGTGAACATTTTTTTTTTTTTTTTTTTTTGGAGCTACTTTTCATAAATTTAATATTTTGGCGTGCTGCCACGTCTTTAATCATGATCTGAAAAATAAATTTTTAGGTTTTTCTTTTTCTGCTTTCAATTCTACATCAACGCATTTAAAAAAAAATATTTTCGAAAAGATCCGTTGGTGTTGAATCGAAATTAGAAAAAGAAAAACCTAAAAATTTATTTTTCAGATCATGATTAAAGACGTGGCAGCACGCCAAAATATTAAATTTATGAAAAGTAGCTCCAAAAATAAAAAAAAAAATTGAAAAATGCGTTTTTAGAGAATTAATAAACAAAAAAGTCCTTTCAAATTTTTCTCCCAAGCCGATAATTTAGGCGCTACGATTTGCCAAAGTTAATTTTTGCAAATGCAGACATTTTTATGGTCATCATTTTTCATTTTTATTTTTGTAGGCAAATAAAAACATCTACTATCAAACTAAAACATGATTGATAATTAAAACATCGCGAGTTCGCGACCAACTTTATGCCATTTTTCAACACTTTATGTCAATTCCAGTTAGAAAACATTTTTTTTCTATCGGAAGTGATCCAGGGGAAACGTCACTTCCGGTTTAAAAATCTCATTTTCGACTCCTGGTGTTGCAGAGAATCGCAATGTTGACGAAACCAACGAACAGAAGATTGGAGCAGCAGGAGATAAATTCGAGTCCGAAGAAGGGTGAGCCCAGTTCCCCAGGCATGACGCCTCAGCCTACATAAAAAAAACATTGTTGCAAAAACAAAACAATAAACAATGATCGATGTCGCCGCGACGATGAACAATTGTGCGGGGCTGCGTGAGATGACGGATCGTCGATACATGCAGCCCTTCACTTAAGAACAAGAGAGACTACATGTATCGAGAAAACACTGTGAACTTCGTTCCAGATTTGAAGACTCCGCGTAATTTAATTTAAAAAAAAAAAAAAACGAAAGTCCGAACGACGATATCGCGCGGTCGAAGTATCCGTTTTACTGACAATAGTTAACAACGTCATACGTCGGAATTTGATATGTTACCTGAAACAAGGTACACTGGTGTAAACCTATCCTCTCTGTGAGGATACACAGACGATCGATCGATCATACTTGTTCGTTGATTTATCTGACGAATCGATCGATAAAACGAGCTATATTCAACTGAAAATATTGTACAAAGAAGAGAACTTAAAAGTAAACGTCAAAATATATTTGGGTATTCATTAAAAATAAATTGATTACTTTAATTGATAAAAGAGACTGATAAGACACATCGCCTTAAAGTAAACGGCAATTCGTCAGCAACGATTGTCCGCGGTCGAATTTATGTTCCTAGCCCATTCCGGAAATTCGCTTATGTTGTACACGTAGACATCCCAGGTGGGAAAAAGAGCTACGAGCGTGACCAGACTGTAGATCGCTGGTATGCAGCCACCGGATCTCAGAGATTTTACCGATATGTGGCCGATACCCGCGGCGATCGCATTCGGCGGAGTTGCGACGGGCAGTCGGAAGGCGTACGAGCACATGAAAGTAGCCGGTAGCATGAGGTACATCGGATGTTGCTCTATCGCTATGCACTGTTGGGTTAGAAGAAATAAGAAAATGTACACGATTAAAAATGTTCTGTGCCTTCGCGATCACTTACTATTCAATATTCCTTTTTAAAAAAGTAAAGAAAAATTGTTTGAAAATAAATTAACGGTATTGGAAGCTTTTTTTGTGCACATAATGTTTCTGAAATTTCAAAGTCATGCACTTTTGCAATTTTACAGTAAAATTTTTATTTTTAATACAATTTTTTGTAAATTTCAGGCAAAAGATTTGTAATTTTAATATCCGGTATGTTAATTTTACAAAAAAAAGTACATTAATGTTCAATTAATGTAAGTAATGTAAGCAAATTTCAAGTTCCAGTGCGTTAAATTTACAATTTATTTTGATAGTGTATATATGTATCTTACCATCTGCGCTACAACTGGCAAAATAATATTGGCGATACCGATGTTCGAAGCGAATTCCGTAATCGTTCCAATAAAAAGGCATATAACGAAGCGTATTATGACCGGCGGCAAGTCTTTGAGGGGGACGAGAGACTCGCCGATTCGCGTCGACAGGCAAGAATAGTCGCTGCCCTTCGATATAGCGAATCCACCGCCCAAGGGGAACATTAAGCTCCACGGCATTTGTGTATTGATGACTTTCCACGTGATCAAGCCCTCGGACGGTCTCGACTTGACTTGACTGTCGGTCGATTAATGGGAATTAATTGGATGCCGACTGTTACGCGCGAGAGAGGATTTTCGCACTCATATGGTCGTTATAGCTTCGGACCATCCCGTGGTGAATCCCGGCGCTCTGAATATCCACAGAAAAACGCACAGCGTAAAGAGTAGACCTATGCCCCACTCGTGAAACGACAATGGACCCAAGTTTTGATATTTCTCGCGCATCACCTAAAGATAAAACTTGTTAACGATTTTTCATTTTTTGTGGAACTCGAGCGAGCTGCGCGTGCCGCGCGACTTTTGGGCCGAAGCATGCCGAGGTAAAACAGCCGGACGTAGAGCCATGTAAGAAACGAATTTAAAACTATTGGCACGAAAGCCCAGGTGATCAATTTTGTGAAGGTGATTCCCGGTGCATCGGGAAACGTCTCTTCGTATATTCCTTTGAACGTTAAATTGTGAAATAAAATTTTGTCAGATAATCGTGCGAAAAATCGGTGGTGGCTACGTTAACGCCACGTATATATGTTGGCCGACGCGGGATTTTTTTTCCCAGTGGCCAGAGTGGATTCCACTGCCGTGGATCCAGTCAAGGTGAAGAAGAAGAAGAAGAATCGTGCAAAAAACGTTTTCTGAAGTCGTGTGATGCAGCACTTGCCTTCGGCTCGTGCTGTAAAATCACACTCGTCAGAAAAAGTTTTTCGCAAAAGTATCGTACCAATTTTTACTTCACGAGGTGTGAAAATGGAAGTTTTACGCGCACGAAGCGTGCGCAAAACTGCCATTATCGCACCGATTGAAAAAAGTACTATACTTCAATAACGTTAATAGATTAAAGATTTTGAAATCGGAAGTGACATAAGAAAAAAACAAAAAAAATACGGTGGGAATTATATCGTAACGAATTTTTGAGGAATGACTCACGCGATTACGTCAAACGTGAATGTTTTATTTTTGACATCCATAACGTAATGAATGATAATATAATCACAGGTATTAAACGAACGAGAATACAATAAATATAATATCTGTTGAGATAGAAATAAAAAGTCGCGTTTTCCAGACGCCACTTCTCTCTACAGGCTATAAATACTGACAACATCCTTAAAGACCGAACAACGACTTCATGTCGTCGAGAGACAACTTGGATCCAACAACTTTACCGCCACCGCTCAGTACCGCGGTCGCGAGCTCCAGCTTCTTCTCTTGCAGAGCCTTGATCCGTTCTTCTATCGTATCGACGCAGATGTACCTTAAAAAAAAAAAAAAAGATTATTAGAATTTAAGTTTGATTCGAAATAAGCATCAAATCTCATGTACTAACTTATAAACATGGACATTTTTCTTTTGCCCAAACCGATAGATTCGATCCTGAGCTTGACTCTCGAGTTGCGGGTTCCAGTGAATGTCGATCAAGAGGAGGTGGTTCGCTCCGACCAGATTCAAACCCACTCCTCCCGCGGTCAGGGATAGCAAAAGTACGTTCGACTTATTGTGCGGAGAATTAAAATCGTCCAGAATATGCTAAAATAATTAAATTTTATTACAATTTTTTTTACTTATAAATAGTCTCGAGGTCTTTACTCACCTGTCGATCTTTCACAGCGACTTTGCCGGTGAACATTCGAACCGTGACGCCCTCCACCGACGTAAGCTCGTCCTGTAGAATGTCGAACACGCTTGTCCACTGTGACACGATGATGAGCTTCTCGCCTAGACTCACGATCTCCCTGACCTTTTCCAGCACCGCTCTCATCTAAAATGAAACAATACATTTGCGATTATTATTATATATTACTGCACTACGATGAAAATTTCGGAGAATCAACGTCGATTCATCACCTTCGAGCTTTGCCGTTTCGGATCAAAGACTGGATTCTCAGAAGTCAGCAAATGCTCGGAAACCCGCTCATCGACGCCGATTTCTCCTTCCATTTGCTCATGGTCATCTTTGATATTCATTCCGTTCATCTGCGACATGAGATCAAAGTCATAGCCGGCCGCGGCTCCGACTTGCTCGGCCTCCTCCTGATCCAGCATCGCGTAAATCAGCGACGGATGACAGCATACCTGTCGCAATCTCAGCAGTAGAACGAGGATCTGGTGGGACTTCACATCGGCATGCATTGAGAGAAGTTGGTCCTGCGCCTTAGTAAATTGCGTATTCTTATCTGCAAAAAAAGAAGAAAAAAAACTAATAATGTTCGAACTAGTTATTCACGGACGGTTTGCAATGTAAAAAAGATGTACAAATTGATTGAACTAAAATTCGGACACGATAAGTCGGTTTAAAAATATGTTAGATGCACACATGTTCACGTGAAGGTATAGTGCAAATTTATTTAGTAGATGCAGATATTATAAGTTATAAACTTACTTTCTGTAAATTGAAATAATAATAATAATAATAATAATAATAATAATAATAATAATAATAATAATAATAATAATAATAATAATAAATTTTCGTGGGAAGAACTTACGGCTCACCGTCCACGAGGGTTTGTCGAATTTTCCAGCGCCCAATTCGTACATGTGAGCCTTTTCGGCCCTCTGCGCCAGGAATTGTGCGAAGAGAGTCCTCGAGTAGACCATCACTTTGTCGTAGACAAGGCGTTCCTCGGGATCGAGTTCAACGTCGATGACTTCGATCATCTTGTCCGGCAGCGAGGCCAATGTTCCCTTAGCCTGCAGCTCTTGCTTGGTTCGCCGGAGCATGAGCGTCTTCATCACGGTCGCGAGTCTCTCGTGACCCGCAGCGTTTTTGTTATCGACCCATCTCTTCCATACTCGAATGTCATCGAATGGTGAGCACTGCAGGAACTTCAGGATGGAATAGAGATCCATTTCTTTATTTTGGATGGGTGTGCCGGTGAGCGCCCATCTCGTATTAGCCTCGAGACCGCAGACAGACTCGCACGTTTGACTTTTGTGATTCCTTATCACGTGCGCCTCGTCAAGGATAACTCTCTTCCAGCGAATCTGAAAATTCAAGATATTATCAGTTGCGGCATTGCCGAATAAATAAGGAGGACGGTCGATAGGGGAGAGCGGGTCAAAACTTGTGACGTACTTTGTACAGTACATTCATTTCTTTGAATGCTCGACTGACAATGTTATACGTTGTAATAACCATGTCATTTCTTGCGAGCCTCTTTGGTACTGTCTCACGGTTCGTGCCGTGATATAACTCAACAGTGAGCATGCCGGGCTTGCACCGATTCGTCACTTCCGCAGCCCACTGTGAGACCAACGACGCCGGAGCAACGACGAGAGTTCCACCGAGATATCCTGTAAATAAAAATATACAAATTGCGGAACGGGTACTTTCTTTTTCCAACGATAAACAATTTGTTAGTTGTACTTACGTTGGTTTCGGGCGCTCGATTTCCAATCGTCCTCGTCGTCGCTCTCGTCTTCGGCCTCGCTCTTCGCGATGGAAGCCATCACGAGCGCGATCATAGTGAGGGTTTTCCCCAATCCCATGTCGTCGGCTAATTTACATACGAAAATAAAAAAAAATCGAATTATTCGCGTTCTTTACTAGATCTTGTGTTTCTATTTTATATATAAATTTTTTAATATATTTTATTTTATGTATAAAAATGAAGACAAAAAAGATCCAATTAATTGAGTTCTTTACTCGATCACGTGTTTCTATCGAAGATCGCGAAAGTTACCCACCCAGAACTCCACCACGCGGCTTTTGCTTCTCTCGCCAGAGCAGCCAGGCCAGCGCGTGCTGCTGGTGAGGCATCAAAGAAATCCTTAATCCTCGCGGATCTTTGGCACGTTCATTTTCAGCCGGCCGAGCTACCAATGAACCGTGCAGATCTTGGAGCCTTTCCATCGTTAACGATTGTTCACGGTACAATGTATCCTGGGCCTTCTTGCCGAGCTCCTTGTTCTGTACGTCGTTCGTCGGTTTGAGATAAGCCGGATCTATGTCGAGACTTCCTTGCTTGAATAAAGATGGTGGCTTCGTCTCTTTTATTCCGCCGGAAGCGACGAAACCTTCTTCCGACAACCGCGTAGCACTCAATTCCTGCATAACTTCTGCAAGCTCTTTCTCGATCGAGACTATACTGAGTCGCAGCTTTTCACCACCGTCGGGAAGTGCATTTATCGCTCCCACGGTGTACAATTTCTGCAATCGAACAATTTTTCACCATTCTGAATTAAGTCGAAATATTACGTCGGTCGTGCTGTAAATTCGTAACTACCAGATTTCACGTTATCGGATTCGTTCGATCGATGTAGGCAAACCTCTTGGCATTTGTGAAGCTGACAAATGGGGCTGATTTTTATTTGTTTTTGTTGTTGTTTTTTTTTTTCAAACATGTATCTCTCTCCGTGCATTCCTTAATTAATCGCGTTTTGTTGTTCGCCAAATAAGCAAAAACTGGCTTACGAATATGAACTTACTAACTTTTAAATTTTAGCTTGTGGAATGGAACTTATTCCATTTTTTAATTGTTGAATCAGCTCATGGAATGAAATTCAATCCATTCTATGGGCTAAAGTTCCTACGGTTGAATTATAAGTGGTATCGGTAATGGCATGAATGTATGAAAAAAATTTTCATCTTAAGGGGACCAGGGAGGTTCAGCCGACCGAGAATTCAGTCACTTTCGATAGTATATAACAACGCTACAACAAATTTTAAATAGTTCTCCCAACGGTGGGCATATATATCAACATTATGAAGTAGGAAAGTAGATTAAAAGATGTTGATTTTATTTATAACAAGCTTGTTATTGCTATTCGTACTAAACCAGTACTTTGTACTTGTTATCACGATTTCGGTAAAACGACCGTAAATAGTTGTAGTAACTTTAAGAAAAAAAGTTGCTCCCAATACCCTTCTTTATCGATTGAACCTGAAAAAAAGGTACTCAGACAAAATTCCCACAATGGCGGCTAAAAAACAGAACAAAAACATGAAAAATATTTTGTTTTTGGCTCGTCATTGTGTGAATTATTTTTAATAAACTTTTTTTTCGGTTCAACCGATAAAGGAGAATGTTGGAAATCACTTTTGTCTTTTAGTTACTAAAGCTATTTTCGGTTTATACGACAGCTATATACGAGTGTGCCATAAGTATAGCTGACGTCCATGTTACTCGTCGAAACTCGACGTTAGGTTTTCTGTAATTTCCCTGTGTCTTTAGCAAGACTATAGGTGACTATGATACAGGGGAAAAACAGAAATGGAAAAAAATAACCAGTAATTATGCCTCAACCGAGTAGCTTTGGCAAGCGGGAGAGAACACAGGGGAATAAAATAAAAATCTTCGATGAAATATTACCTTCGACTTAGCCAACTGCGCTTCTAACTGCTGCCGCTTGCAAACGAGAAGGGCTCTCTTTTGGCCCGCCATGGGATCGAGCGTGGTGTTGGCACTTTCCTCCTTAGCCATCGACAAAGCAAAGCTGCTTCCCGGCGTATGACCGGAGATATCTATTGACGACTCTCCCTCGTCCTCACTGGAGTCTGGGAAAAAAACCATTTTGCGAATGAACGAAAGGATTCTCACATATTCCGACCCTATAATACGGGATAAATGAACTTTTCGCATCGTACCACTGACGATAACTTGTTGGTCTTTGAAGCTCTTCGATTTATTCGCGGAGGTGTTGCGCGACGTACCTGCCTCGAGCTCACTCGAGTCTGGAAAAAAAATCATTTTGCCATTCAACAAAGTTTCACAATGTGTGACTGTATACGATATACATGAATTTCTCGAATCATACCATTAATGACGCGTTGGTCTATGAAGCTCCCCGACTTTCTCGCGGAGGGGTTGCGCGACGTATCTTCCTCGGACTCGCTCGAGTCTGGGGAAAAAAAAAAAAATGTTCGAATGAAAAAAGGAGTTTCACAATTTCCGACTGTATGCGATGAAAATTAACTTTTCGGATCATACCATTAATTACAATGTTTTGTTCTTTGAAGCCCCTCGACTTATTCTCGGAGGTGTTGTGCGACGTATCTTCCTCGGACTCGCTTGACTCTGAAAAAAAAAAATTTCGAATGCAAAAAGGAGTTTCACAATTTCCGATTGTATGCGATAAAAATAATCTTCTTGGATCATACCATTAATTACAATATTTTGTTCTTTGAAGCTCCTCGCCATATTCGCCGAGGTGTTACGCGACGTATCTTCCTCGAACTCGCTTGACTCTGGAAAAAAAAAAAAGAAAAAAAAATTGAATGAAAAAAGGAGTTTCACAATTTCCGACTGTATGTGATAAAAACAATTTTCTTGGATCATACCATTAATTACAATGTTTTGTTCTTTGAAGCTCCTCGACTTATTCGCGGAGGTGTTGTGCGACATATCTTCCTCGGACTCGCTTGACTCTGAAAAAAAAAAATCGCATGAAAAAAGGAGTTTCACAACTTCCGACTGTACGCGATAAAAATTAACTCATCGGGTCATACCATTAATCACAATGTTTTGTTCTTTGAAGCTCATCAACTTATTCGCGGAGGTGTTGTGTGACGTATCTTCTTCGAGACCACTCGAGTCTTTAAAGAAAAAAAAACCATGATTACGATTTTCGAAAGTGCGCACAATAAAAATAAACTTGTGCGATCGTACCACTGTCGACAATGTGTTGTTCTTTGGCTCTCTCCGACTTGTCGATCGATCTTAAGGAGTGTTCGTGACTGATTTCATTGTCGAAACTTTCGTCCCCAACCGCTGCACGTATAGATCGTCGGATTTTCTCGCGGATGTCTTCACCTGAGACAGCACAAAAATAAAAAAAATTAAAAATTAAAACTTTTCTCTATGGACATAACTCGATACCCAGAGCAATGCCCTGATGTAAGGCTTTATTCTAGATCTTACCACCGGGCTTACTTTTTGATGGAAGGTTTTTCCGACTCTTGACATTCGTTGTGGAATTTTGTACTTGTTCCTCCTCAGACATATATTGAACATCCGAGTCGGCCTCGTCCTCAGAATCACCCGTTTCTTCATGGGCGACTGGCGGCTCTTCGGAGTCAGACACATCTAGAAAAAAAAAAAATTCAATGTGAGAATTTTTTATGAAAAAAAAAAAAATTAATTGTTCTGCGAATGCATCACAGTAAGGGCTAAGCACATTCAAAAAATATATATGTATTAATAATCTGTCTTACAAACAAATGAAAATAAATAAATCAATAATAAAAAATATTTATTTTATATTTATTTATATATTTTTATTATATTTGTAATTATTTATTACAAATAAATAAAAATAGTTTTACGAATTTCTGGACAGTTTGCAAAGTAATTATTTTATTTTCTCACCATCAGTCTCTTCGTTTTCGGATTCGTGCGCTATACGATGTAGACTGCGTCTTATAGCTTTCTCGATGAAAGGCGATACTCTCCCCTCGAAAGACGAATTTGCACCGGTGTCCCTTGAAAATATAGTCGGAACAACCGTTACGGTTTATCCTGCCGGCGCACAATAGACGGAAGTCGCGATAGCGTTCTGAAGGTCAAACGAAAGAAAAATAAACAAAGGCTTACAGCGTGCTGGTGTTCGTCGACGATAGCGACTCGTCGTCTTCGTCGCCGCTATCGGTGATCATATTGTTTCTGGCCGCGAAATTCCGTTTATTTGTTCTCTTCGAGATTTTTTTCACCTCCTTGTCTTCGTCGTCGGAGAAATCGGAATCTTCGAAGACCCAGGATTTCTCTGGACTGCTTCCCCGGTCGGACGAAATGCTACGACGTTCTCTCCTTTGTCTGTCCATCGTGATTGTTAATGTTCGTTCGCGGGTGATAAGTTAAAACTGCAAATGAATAATAAAAAAAATAACGCCGAGTCAGTGAGCAACTTGTTATTAAATCATAACTTGTTATAAAGTTATTAAAACGTCCGAATAGTGAGGCTTAAAGCGATTCCTTTGTACTGCAAACTTTACCCCAGGGACCGTTAAAACTTTACTCACGTTGGATCGAGGAAACACGCACGAACTGGTCGACCGGCTTTTCTCACGGGATCCTGCTGATGTTACTTTTACGGGCGCCGTCGACCAAATGACTGCTCGAATGGTACGGGCCCGCTGTATATAGCGAACTTCGACCAACCGCCGAGCCAATAACGTCAGTAGAGGCGGTCGTTCGAGGGCCCACTTGGCGGACGGTTAGGTGTACCGAATTCATTTAATTTATTAAACCATCTCGCTGTACCCAAAATGATTCGAAAGATACAGTGGATGAAATAGCGAAATAGAAAACGTGTCACCGCCAAAAACCCTTCTAATAAATTAATTCAATGAGAAAGAATTTGAAATTGTAACACCGTATCTTAATAATGTTTGGGCCACAATCGCGGGAGGGGATGTTCGAGTAAGAAACGCAGCGAAGTAAGCGGCTAGACAGAGATAGTTTTTCGTTTATTGAATTTATTATTATTATCTCAGAAACACAACCGTGAATCTTCTTGAAATTTGGACACAACCCGTCTGATAGTATGCTTTTTTTATTCGAATCTAATAGAAATCGGCGGAGAAAATCGCTATCGTTCCTTCGTTACCGACTGATTTTCGAAACGTTTGCACGGTACTTTATGTAGTCTTGTACACGCATTATTAAAAAAGTACATGGTCAAAAAATCTGAAAAAATTGCAAACGATTCAGCGTGCCTTTGCTTGCAAAGTGGCAAAGTTTTGTAGCGATCGAACAGGAATGCGTTTGGGCCCAAACATCCTTAATGATAACAATTCGCGGTAGGGGCGTAACATTGACTAATTAATAAACTAATTAATAACGAAAATTTTTGTAGTCATTTACACAGAGGTAGTGTCCTTAGACCGCGAAACAGTATTGTAGCACGCGATGGGAAAAAAATAGATCGGACATCGTTTTAAGAATCGTCTAAGATATCGTTTTAAAAAAAATCAACTCTTTGGCAAGGGCCTGTTGATCAATTTACTTTGGATAACACAGAACGAGAGGGAGTGCTGCGCCGAAACTAATATCAGAGAGAGAAGCTCGTTACGCTTGTATGATTTCTGAACGCGGCTCGGCACTGTCTCGAAGTGTTGTAAACAAATATTTTTCTTCGTGTAAACAAAAAGAAGAAAATAAAGCATCACGCTCATGAATCAGCGAGACGGCGCACCGACGGGCGCAAATGTAGCGGATAAAAAATACGATAGAAAAATCACCGGCTTGGCGAAGCACGTGCTCGAAGAATCAGCTGTTGATTTCGGGAGGAAAGGCAAGTGTGCGTATTCGTCGATTGCCTCGGAAAGAAACATCAACAAATATATTATTTTCATAAAAGTTTTTATTTCAAATTTCATAGTCACGGACGCGAGTTTGTTAAAACTCTTCGGTATTTTCGGGGTGATTTTTGAGAGGGCTCTCGAGCTGTACGAATCGGGCAGAGTGACTCGCGTTTCGGTGCCCGAGCCAGGTCAGAGTAGAGCCGAACAGCAGCGAAACTCTGCTCGCTGGCTTCTGGAAATTCAGGGTCTGTCCGGCGACACTTACAGGATTTTCCCGGAAATTAATTACTGCCGTTGCGCCGCTTTCAAGTAAAAAAAAAAGAAAAATTATATGCGCATAATATGTACATATATTTTGTTGTACTTATCAAAGATGCATTTTGTACTTACAGATTCCAAGTACTCGGTGACCGGTCGTATCTAACCTGCAAACACATCTTGGCTGCTTGGTTGTCTACGGTGGATTCTCAAAAATTATCCACCAAGACTCTGACGCCGGCTCTCTACAGAAACTTGTTGCTCTATCAACTATCCAAAGAAGCAGAATAAGCTGGCTTGTCGAAGACTATACTCTGGTTGTCAAGTTTGGAAATCTCAGAAATTCTCACCGGTACACAAATCTGGTAGAGTAAACCACCTATCGGTTTCTGAAACGGGTCAGAGCAGAGTCAAGGAGAACCGAAACGGTGCTCGATGGTGTGTGCAAATTCAGGTTCTACCCAGACGCACTGGAACAATTTTGCCACAAACCAATTTCCGTCACTGTGCTGCCTTTCCAGTAATAAAAAAATGAAAGACAAATAATTACTTAAAATGTATAATATGTCTATATATTGTTATACTTATGACAAATGCATTTTATACTTACAGATCCCAAATGCTCGGCGACTGGTGGTAACACAACTGCAAACACATCTTTGCTGCCTGATTGTCTACAGTGGATTCTCCAAAATTATTTTGCAAGACTCTGACACCGACTCTTTAAAGAAAGTTGTTGCTCTATTCGAGGGAATTCAAGTCTATCTGGAGACATGCACACGATTTTTCTGCATATTTGTTACTGCGCAGCCTCCAAGTAAATGTAAAAAAAAAAAAAAATCTGTATATCCAATCTGTACATACAATTCGTACTTACAATCTGTATATCCAATCCGTATAATATATATGTTGTCATATTTATTAGAGATACATTTTATACTTACAGATTCGAAGTGTTCGAGGATCTGTCGGACTTCACCTGCGAACACATCTTGGCTGCCAGGTTGTCTATGATGGATTCTCAAAAACTCTCCAAGACTTTCCAACTTTGACGAACTTTCCAAGACTTTGACGCCAACACTTTACGGAATCTTGTGGGTCTATAAATTTTCCAAAGAAGCAGAATGACCCAGCTCTCTGAAGACTACACTCTCGTCGCCAAGCTTGGTAATCTCAGAACTTTTGTTCAACTTTTGAGATCCATAAACTTCCAAGCGGTATGCAATCGACGATATTGGATTGTAGATTGTTGAATGCTGAATGATTGGAAAGTCGAAACTGTTACCGCTAATTTTTTATTGTACGTTTGTTAGAACGCGACCTGTTCGGCTACGGACAGCGGTCTCAAAGTCACTGTGGAAGACTCGAAATGTATGCAAGGAAGCTGCTACATTCCCAGCAACGTCTTTGAGGAATTCAGCGTCAAGGAGGATGCCATGTTCAAGATAGACTTGAATGTGCTGGTAGAATGCATTAGCATGTTTGGGAGTAGCATATCGGGACAGGGCGCCAATGTAGCTTTGCAGCTGTTTTACAAAGTACAAAGTACATTTATTACATATTCAACAAGAGGAACGTCCTGCTCACAGACTATGCTTTATGAACGATTGAATTGCCGTATACCTTTGAGTACTGACGTGGTATCTAAGAGTCCTTGAAATTTTTGAAGTCCTTGAAAAGTCCTTGACGAGTTCTTGAAAAATTCTCAAAAGGTCTTTGAACAGTCCTGAAAAAGTCCTCAAACAATTTTGTCCTTGACACCATGATAACGAAGTCCTTGCTGGATAAACAATTGTGCTTCGCTGTGTCAATGACTGGGACGTCGAACTTGAAGCTCAATCTTCGCAGTTTATTGACTAATCCCTCTTCGAATATATTCCAGGGCGTCGGACATCCGGTCTCGGTACTGATAGAAGAAGACGGTATAATCACAGATTGCTCTCTCAAAACGCAGCAGCCCGATGAGCTGGTAGACTTTCACTTAGATCCAGAGGCAGTGCTGAACAAAGTTATGTTGCGAACGGCATTGTTGAAGGACTTTCTGAACGAAGTTGACCCTACGAGTGAATTGATGGAGGTGAAAAAAACAATAATCACATATTACAATATCAAGCTCTGAGTGTGCGTACATGAAAGCATGAAAAGTCATATTTTTATTTTCCTTCCAGTTACATCTCTCGCCTGATGCTCCGTACTTCACAATAACCACACACGGCCTCGGAGGCCAGTGCAGAATCGAGCTTCCGCACGACAGCGAGTTGGTCGACAGTTTTCAGTGCAAAGCTCCGGCTACCTTCGGTTACAAATTTATGCACATAAGGCCGACGCTGAAGGCGCTCGGATGCGCGAGCAAAATATCCCTGAGAACGGACGAGTTCGGCCTGCTGTGCTTTCAGTACATGGTGAGAAGCGACAAGGGCACACCATGCTACGTTGAGTATTTTGTAAGAATTATTTTTTTTTCTCCATAAGCCAGCTTGCTGCAACGTATAATAAAAAAAACACTTGACCTGTTGCAGATATCACCCGTTCTAGACGAAAACGAAGACAATTAAGCTTAATGTAATATTTTTTATAACTAAGATTAACAATAGAAGAAACGTTGAGACTGATTTTTTCAGAACTTACTTTTATTCTTAACATTTTTATTTAGACTAGATAGTACCGTACATGAATCCTCACGTATTTCATTCGGTTTGTAACCCACGGAACAACGATACGCCCGGCGAGGGCTTCATGGAGAACACATCACGATGGGATCTTTGTTATAATTCAGCGGTTACGGCGATACAAAGCTCGAGTATACTGGTCGGTTCTTTTTTCTTTTTTTATTTTGCTCGGACACAGGGACGAACAACAATTATCACGAGTTTTGTGCGGCTTACAGGAAGGGACGAGCTCTTGTTTGTTTCCTTTTTTTACTAGTATAACTATATAACTATCATTGTCTACGAACGAGCGCGATCCACGCGTTCGTACGAAACACAAAAAAAGCAAAGCTTTTTCTTGTTGTTTATCATGCGTGAGATATGTTCTCGCAACTTTCGTTTTCATTCGTTTTTTTTCTTCATCGCACATTGCGAAAGCAGACTCGTTTATACAATCCAACAGTGAATCTAGCCGGGCAGACAGACTATATTACACAAAAAATATTTTTTTTTTAAACACGATTTCACGGTGATGTTTTTTGCTTCCTCATAGAGGAAGGTTTGTGATGGTGAAAAAAAAAATTTCGAGATTTTAATGAAAACGTGTTCAGAATGTTCCAAAACATCGAAAAATCACATTTAGAAAAAATGTCCGGATGTGCGTGCGTGCGTGCGTGCGTGCGTGCGTGCGTGCGTGCGTGCGTGCGTGCGTGCGTGCGTGCGTGCGTGCGTGCGTGCGTGCGTGCGTGCGTGCGTGCGTGCGTGCGTGCGTGCGTGCGTGCGTGCGTGCGTGTGTGTGCGCGCGTGTGTGTGTGTGTGTGTGTGTGTGTGTGTGTGTGTGTGTGTGTGTGTGTGTGTGTGTGTGTGTGTGTGTGTGTGTGTGTGAATCAGACGCGAAAAATTCAAATGGCTATATCTCGGAAACGCCTCCACCGATCAGGCTGAAATTTTGCACACAGCTTGTGTGGTTAATAGTCAATGTTTCTGCCAAATTTCGTCAAAAAATTTTCAATTGTTTTTTTTGTACGCCATTTTTAATTTCGTACAAAAACGAGCCGTTTAAATTTTATGTCATTTTGAATTTTTTGAATTTCATGATTTTTTTTTTTTTTTCAAGACGCATTTTTCCGTATTAAATATTAATCTACGAATAAAAAAGTGTCAGATTCGTGATCAGTGTGAAAAAATACATAGAATACGATACCGGAGTGACGACTAACGAAAAAGTTTATCGGACATTTATATAGCCAAAATTACAAAAATGGGTGATTTTGCGTATTTTCGAACAGCGATTTCTTTGCTTCCCGATGAATACTGTATGATACGCTATGTATTTTTTCGCCTCGAGTACAGATTAGACAGCCATTTTGACCAAAAGCGCAAGGTTGGTGTATTTTTTCGCACTAAACCTGAGTCGGCCAGCAGTTTTGCTTAAGAGCATGTGAAACACTATGGAGTGCGAGAGAGATAGCATCGGTCGCGCTCTCGGCGGAGCGAGTGAGACACGCTGAGAACGTGTTACACATGCTCTTAAAAGTTAAATACGACGTTGATAGTGAAAAAGCTGAAAATTGAAATTTTCATATCGCTTCCTCATAAAAGTTGAAGGGTGAAAGTTGAAAGTTGAAAGTTGAAATTTTTATATCACTTTCTCATAATGGCCCTTTATTCGCACAGCTTCCTCTATGAGGAAAAAAAGTATCCGTCGACGGTCGAAAAACAAGTACGAATTTTTACATAATATATTCTCACACGCATATATTCTCTAAACATAAAAAAAACAAGGACCCGAGGACATCCATAATGTAAAGAATGATAATATAATCACAGGTATAAAACGAACGAGAATACAATAAATATAATATCTGTTGAGAGAAATAAAAAGTCGCATTTTCCAGACGCCACTTCTCTCTACGGGCTATAAATACTGACAACATCCTCAAAGACCGAACAACGACTTCATGTCGTCGAGAGACAACTTGGATCCAACGACTTTGCCACCACAGCTCAGTACCGCGGGGGCGAGCTCCAGCTTCTTCTCTTGCAGAGCCTTGATCTGTTCTTCTATCGTATCGACGCAGATGTACCTTAAAAAAAAAGAAAAATATTATTAGAATTTAAGTCCGATTCGAAAGAAGCATCAAATCTCATGTACTAACTTATAAACATGGACATTGTTCTTTTGCCCGAAGCGATAGATTCGGTCCTGGGCCTGACTTTCGAGTTGCAGATTCCAGTGAATGCCGACCAGGAGTAGGTGGTTCGCTCCGACCAGATTCAAACCTACTCTTCCCGCGGTCAGGGATATCAAAAGTACGTTTGACTTACAGAGAATTAAAATCGTACAGAATATGCTGAAATAATTAAATTTTCTTTATACCTGCGTTACAATTTTTTTTTACTTATAAATAGTCTCGAGGTCTTTACTTACCTGTCGATCTTTCACAGCGACTTTGCCGGTGAACATTCGAACCGTGACGCCCTCCACCGACGTAAGCTCGTCCTGTAGAATGTCGAACACGCTCGTCCACTGTGACACGGTGATGAGCTTCTCGCCTAGACTCACGATCTCCCTGACCTTTTCCAGCACCGCTCTCATCTAAAATTAAACAATACATTTGCGATTATTATTATTTATTACTGCACAACGATGAAAATTTCGGAGAATCAACGTCAATTCATCACCTTAGAGCTTTGCCGTTTCCGATCAAAGACTGGATTCTCAGAAGTCAGCATATGCTCGAAAACCCGCTCATCGACGCCGATTTCTCTTTCCATTTGCTTATGGTCATCTTTGATGTTCATTCCGTTCATCTGCGACATGAGATCGACGTCATAGCCAACCGCGGCTCCGACTTGCTCGGCCTCCTCCTTATCGAGCATCGCGTAAATCAGCGACAGATGACAGCATACCTGTCGCAATCTCAGCAGTAGAACGAGGATTTGGTGGGACTTCACATCGGCATGCATTGAGAGGAGTTGGGCCTGTGCCTTAGTAAATTGCGTATCTTATCTGCAAAAAAAAGAAGAAAAAAACGAATAATGTTCGCGCTAGTTATTCATGGGCTGTTTGCAATGTACAATATATGTAAAAATTGATTGAGCTAAAATTCGGAAACGATAAATCGGTTAAAGAACATGTTAGATGCACACATGTCCCCGTGAAGGTATAGCGCAAATTTATTTAGTAGATATAAATATTATAAGTTATAAACTTACTTTCTTCAAATTGAAATAATAATAATAATAATACATTTTCGTGAGAAGAACTTACGGGTCACCGTCCACGAGGGTTTGTCGAATTTTCCAGCGCCCAATTCGTACATGTGAGCCTTTTCGGTTCTCTGCGCCAGGAATTGGGCGAAGAGCGTCCTTGAGTAGACCATCACTTTGTCGTAGACGAGACGTTCCTCGAGACTGAGTTCAACGTCGGTGACTTCGATCGTCTTGTCCGGCAGCGAGGCCAACGTTCCCTTAGCCTGCAGCTCTTGCTTGGTTGGCCGGAGCATGAGCGTCTTCATCACACGGTCGCGAATCTCTCGCGACAGGCGGCGTTCTTGTTCACCCATCGCTTCCATACGCGAATGTCATCGAATGGTGAGCACCGCAGGAACTTCAGGATGGAATAGAGATCCATTTCTTCATTTTGGATGGGTGTGCCGGTTAGCACCCATCTCAGTTGCGGCATTGCCGTATAAATAAGGAGGATGGTCGATAGGGGAGAGCGGGTCAAAACTTGTGACGTATTTTGTACAGGATATCTATTTCTTTGAATGCTCGACTGACAATGTTGTACGTCGTAATAACAATGTCATTTCTTGCGAGCCTCTTTGACACTGTTTCACGGTTCGTGACGTGATATAACTCAACACTGAGCATACAGTGCTTGCAACGATTCGTTACTTCCGTCGCCCCCTGTGAGACCAATGAACCGTGCAGATCTTGGAGTCTTTCCATCGTTAACGATTTATCGGGGTACAAGGTATCCTCGGCTTTCTTGCCGAACTCCTTGTTCTGTTCGTCGGTCGTCGGTTTGAGATTCCGGTTTGACAATCCCGGGGTAACTTCTGCAAGCTCTTTCTCGATCGAGACTATACTGAGTCGCAGCTTTTCACCACCGTCGGGAAGTGCATTTATCGCTCCCACGGTGTACAATTTCTGCAATCGAACAATTTTTCACCATTCTGAATCAAGTCGAAATATTTAGTCGGTAATGCCGTAAATTCGTATCTACCAGAATTCACGTTATCGGATTCATTCGATCGATGTAGGCAAACCTCTTGGCATTTGTGAAGCTGACAAATGAGGCGGTTTGTTTTCTAAACATGTAACTCTCTCCGTGTATTCCTTAATTAATCGCTTTCTGTTGTTCGATAAATAAGCAAAAACTGGCTCACGAATATGAACTTACTAACTTTTAAATTTTAGCTCGTGGAATGGAATTTATTCCATTTTTTAACTGTTGAATCTGCTCATGGAATGCAATTCAAACCATTCATTGCGCTAAAGTTCCTACGTTTGAATTATAAGTTGTATCGGTAATGGCATGAATGTATGAAATAAATTTTCATCTTAAGGGGACCAGGGAGGTTCGGCCGACCGAGAATTCAGTCACTTTCGATAGTATATAACAACGCTACAACAAATTTTAAACAGTTCTCCCAACGGTGCGCATATATATCAACATTATGAAGTAGGAAAGTAGATTTTTTAAACGCTGATATTATTTATAACAAGCTTGTTATTGCCATTTGTACTAAACAAGCACTTTGTTCACAAGAACAAAGTGCTCACAAAGTGCTCACAAAGTGTGCAAAGTGTGCAAAGTGTTCACAAAGTTTAGTACAATCGTGGTAACAATACCACGATTTCGGTAAAACGACCATAAATAGCTTCAGTAACTTTAAGGTGATGTGGTATAACCCCCCGCCCACCGGCCCCGCGCCCAGTTGGTAACAAAAACTGTACTGCATGCCGTTTTGAGATCGCAGACCGCTGAGGAGAACGAAAATTGTCTTTCCCTGCGTATGTCGATTCCCTAGCGAAATACAATTTTCATTTTTTTCGGCGATTTGCAGTTTCAAAACGGTATGCAGTACAGTTTTTGTTACCAGCGGCGGTATTTCACATCACCTTAAGAAAAAAGTTGCTCCCAATACCCTCCTTTATCGATTGAACCTGAAGAAAGGTATTCAGACAAAATTCACACAATCGCGAGCTAAAAAACAGAACAAAAACATGAAAAATTTTTGTTTTTCGCTCGCCATTGTGTGAATTATTTTTAATAAACTTTTTTTTTCGGTTCAACTGATAAAGGATAATGTTGCGAATAACTTTTGTCTTTTAGTTACTAAAGCTATTTTCGGTTTATACGACAGCTATATACAAGTGTGCCACAAGTATATAGCTCACGTCCATGTTACTCGTCGAAACTCGACGTAGGTTTTCTGCAATTTCTCTGTGTCTTTAGTCGTAAGACTAAGGTCAATACGATACAGGGGGAAAACAGAAATGGGAAAAAAATAACAGGGGAATACAGCGGAATAAAATAAAAATCTTCAATGAAATATTACCTTTGATTTAGACAGCTGCGCTTTCAACTGCTGCCGCTTGCAAACGAGAGGGGCTATCTTTTGGCCCGCCATGGGATCGAGCGTGGTTTTGGCACTTTCCTCCTTAGCCATCGACAAAGCAAAGCTATCTATTGACGACTCTCCCTCGTGTTCACTGGAGTCTGGAAATAAAAAACCATTTCGCGAATGAGCGAAACGATTCTCACATATTCCGACCCTATAATACGAGATAAATGAACTTTTCGCATCGTACCCCTGACGATAACTTGTTGGTCTTTCAAGCTTCTCAACTTATTCGCGGAGGTGTTGCGCGACGTATCTTCTTCGAGCCCACTCGAGTCTGGAAAGAAAAAAAAAACCATGATTACGATTTTCGAAAGTGCGCATAATAAAAATAAACTTGTGCGATCGTACCACTGTCGACAATGTATTGTTCTTTGGCTCTCTTCGACTTTTCGATCGATCTTGAGGAGTGTTCGTGACTGATTTCATTGTCGAAACTTTCGTCCCCAACCGCTGCACGTATAGATCGTCGGATTTTCTCGCGGATGTCTTCACCTGAGACGGAACCTAAAAAATAAAAAATAAAATTAACAACTTTTCTCTATGGACATAACTCGATACCCAGAGTAATGCCCTGATGTAAGGCTTTATTCTAGATCTTACCACCGCGCTTACTTTTTGATGGACGGTTTTTCCGACTCTTGACATTCGTTGTGGAATTTTGTACTTGTTCTTCCTCGGACATATATGTCCTCGGACATATACATCCGAGTCGGCCACGTCCTCAGAATCACCCGTTTCTTCATGGACGACTAGCTGCTCTTAGGAGTCAGACACATCTAGAAAAAAAATATATATTTTTTTAAATGTGAGCATTTTTTATGAAAAAAACAAAAATTAATTGTCCTGCGAATGCATCACAGTAAGGACTAAGCACAATCAAAAAATATATATGTATTAATAATCTGTCTTACAAATTAAAGATAAATAAATAAATAAATAAATAATAATAAATATTTATTTTATATTTATGTATATATTCTTATTATATCAATATTTGTAATTATTTATTACAAATAAATAAAAATGGTTTTACCAATTTCCGGACAGTTTGCAAAGTAATTATTTTATTTTCTCACCATCAGTCTCTTCGTTTTCGAATTCTTGTGCTATACAATGTAGACTGCGTCTTATAGCTTTCTCGATGAAATCCGATACTCTTCCCTCGAGAGACGAATTTGCACAGATGTCCCTTGAAAATATAGTCGGAAACCGTTACGCTTTATCCTGCCGGCGCACAACAGACGGAAGCCGTGATAGCGTTCTGAAGGTCAAACGAAAGAAAAGTAAACAAGGACTTACAGCTGTTGGTGTTCGTCGACAATAGCGACCCGTCTTCGTCGCCGCTATCGGTTATCATATTGTATCCGGCCGCGAAATTCCTTTTCTTTGTTCTTTTCGAGATTTTTTTCACCTCTTTGTCTTCGTCGTCCGAAAAATCGGAATCTTCGAAGACCCATGATGTCTCTGGACTGCTTCCCCGGTCGGACGAACTGCTACGACGTTCTCTCCTTTGTCTGTCCATCGTGATTGTTGATGTTCGTTCGTGGGTGATAAGTTAAAACTGCAAATTAATAATAAAAAAATAACGCCCAGTCAGTGAGCAACTTGTTATTAAATCATAACTTCTTATAAAGTTATTAAAACGTCCGAATAGTGAGGCCTAAAGCCCCACAACACGGTGCGAGCCCGGGACAAGGGTACATTTTTCGTAATTTTTTACAAGTAAACTATGTGTCGAATTTTTTTAATAATTCTCGTGGTCAATATATACATATAGAAGAGTGTATAAAAAATATTTATCCCAATACACAGCGTTGTTTGCGGTATACGTCCAGTCAAAAAGTGCACTCCGGCTAAATTGTTGCTCGGCGGTCGACATCGATAAAGCTATACAGTTCATCTGAAAAATAAAAGAAAATTTATTTAGAAACTAGACACTTAGGTTTACATAATGACGTAGGGAAAACCCGATATCACAAAAAATAAAAAAAATGGCGGACCAGCAAATTTTTTACTTCAAATTTCACGAAATTTTTTGTAGTGTTTTTATTTTTTTTTTATGGAAGGGGACCGTGTATAAATCGCTACGTGGAGACGTAGAGACTGGCTTTGCGAACAGTTTAAAACTTGGCCCATGCAAATTGGATGTATAGTTTTTTAAATATGTCGTCGACAAGGTTGAAAAAAGTATTTTCGAGAAAAACGCGTTCAAAGTTTTGGTAACGAATAATTCGTACGTAAAAGCTAAATTTTTTCTTGTCTGTTATTATAATGTTTCTCACCGTTAGTCTGCTATTCCTGAACCATAGAACAGCTCGTCAGTATCCATAGATTGATTGGTGTTTTGATTTTTTCCACGCAAACGACCCTCATGCGTGATTTTTTTGACTTCGAGGTCGGCTTCGAATATACGCTTCTCGTCCATGGTTTCACAATATCGATAGAGCGTCTCGCCAATTTTGATATTTAACACCTCCAATACATTTATGAGGCCAATATAGCCTGTGACGTGATTTTTTATCACTGTCACAAAAATACGAAGAATTGTTATTTTTCGCATACCGCTACCGATTGTAGTTGCTACAGCTCCCGATTTACTGCCCTTTTGCTGTTTACGGTACCGTCCAGCTCTCGTTAGGACTGAGTTTTGTGGCGTTTAGCGATCTCGTCCGATTTTGTTGAGATGAGTTTCGTGAGTTTTCGCGATCCCGTTCGGTATTCGGTTAAGCTTGTGTGATAAGCTTGGAGTTAAGGTTTGCAGATTTAGTTCAGGTCGGGATTTTCGAATCTATTCGGTGGAGGGAATCTCGACGTACCGAGAAACACGAATAGAGGAGAGCCCGACGAGATTTCGTCGCGAATACGGCACAGTCCGGTGCAAGTCCGGCACTCTAGTTTAGGTGATAATGCAGGGCGTTGGAGAACAGGCGGAGGTATGGTTCAGTTCCGGGCAAGGGTGGGACCCCTTGTGCTGCGTTTTAGTTGAGGAAAGAGCCTTGTTTTCACGTCCTGAATTGAGAGTAACGATCGCGACGAATCTCAAAGTTACCGCGTATAGTACAGCTCCCGTTTGTATGACGTATCGAGATAGTTTGAGAGGGCAGTAGTTACCGGTAAAGGATCCCGAAATAATAATAACGCCTCGTTAGAATATTTTCGTAGGCTTATCAGTCTTCCGAGAGCGGCCCTAGAGGCAACTCGGGTCTCTCTCGCGCTCCCGCTACCGTTGGCTTCAGCCTATTGTTCTCGCGCTCGAGTCTACCGTGTGATCGTGTGTTTCGCTCGCGTCACCGTAGATCCCGGTATCGTTCTCGCTCTCGCGTGTGCTATGCTCGATAGAATTTCGAAAGGAATTGTTTTCGTGTTGATTCTTCGATTGAGGTGTTAGAGTTAACGCTCTCGATGTGAAGTTTACGTTTTGAGGTTCTCGTGGCATCGTTAGATGCAGATCCCGCCAATTAAAGGAAAATCTACGCAATTCCCGTGAGTTTCCCGGTTTTTATTAAATTATCGATCGCGTATAGAATTCGTTCTCGCTCTGCTCGCCTCGATCGTCCGATCGGCTGAGCGCTCTCGATGCACGTGTGTGCGATCCCGTGGCTTTACAGCCAACAAGTACTTGTTCTCGTTATTTAATATTTAAAGATACCGATTTTTGGATTTCGTTCGCTATTCTATCGGCCTCGGATCGCGACCCTTCCCAGATAGAAAAACGTGCCGTCAAACGGGAATTGTACCATTGGTACCGCTACCGTTCCGTCTCCGTGCTGTCATTTTTCTATCTGGATTCTACCATAACCCGCATCCTGAGCGACCGTGCATTTCCGCAACCATTCGCTCTCGCGAATGCATCGGCGTTAGTTCTCGTTACCGTTAAGTTCTCGTTTTGTCGTTTTTTTTTGTGTTGTCCTTGCGGAGGTCGACCGCTCAATCGACCTCCACTTTAGTCCGGTTTGGTGATACCGGCGATACAGAAATCAACCCTGCGGGGGTCGGCCTAATCCCACCGACCTCCAATTTAGCCCGGTTTGGCGATACCGGCGATACAAAAATCGACCCTGCGGAGGTCGGCCTAATCCCACCGACCTCCAGTTTAGTCCGGTTGTTAATACCGGCGAAACAAAAATTAACTGGCGCCCACCGGGACGTCGATGCATCCGTGAGGGCGGATGGCCGAAGGTGACGTAAATTTCGGTTCCGCGTTTTGTGCTCCCTTTTGGTTTGAGTTCAGATTTCGTTTTTTTCGGTTTTTGTTGAGTTTCGTGTTCGCGTTATCGGTTTAGAGAAAAATACGTCACAAGCCATTGTTAAAAAGTATTGAGGCGATATTAGCGGCAGTTTCAACAGTGGGATTGCCGTTCCACGATTCCTTTGGCGCAAATTTCCATATAACGGAGTTTAAACACTCGTTGTTATTCTGATTAAAACCACCTAAACATCGTTCGAGAAGTTCGTTCTTACTGAGGTCCACGTATATCGGTTTTATTGCTTCAGTAACATCTGCAGGCAATGCAGGTTTATGTGTGTGTTCATCCAAAGTTCCTTTGGCAAGTGCCTGCTGCCACGAACACCACGAATTTTCGCCTTCCGGACAATACTGATGTTGGGGAGTTGCGTCAGTAGAACATTTGTAGTAGAATGTAGCCCAGATAGCTTTTTTCATGCTTTCCAACGAATCACTATTTCGACGAATCGCAAGACCATAGAATGCAGTCAATTCTTCGATGAGCTTTCCAGTCAGCTTCCCCCTTCCGCCGAGGCCCTTGTTCCCTTTTTTGCAATTCCGTAATCGCATGCCCATTCGTTTTTGAACATGGTTGATACATTCTTTTTTCTTCACGTCATATGGGAGAACTTGCACAATTTTGTTGTACGTTTTTGAATCGCCGTCCCCGATATAATTTACGTACTTCGTTCCGTGTAATTCCTCCGCTCTTTGAAACATCTCAACCATAGCATCAGGTTCCATTTTGCTTGCAGATCCGACGTGATTTGCATCGCAGGATTCAGCGTGGTCTTCTAGCCAACTTTGATATTCTTCTGAATCAGTTTTATCTTTCCACGCAGCGCATGCCTTGCAGTATGCGGATTTCACACAAATATCTAGAACTTTTTTAGAGTAATACCCGATGAGTGCAGCGACACCACCATGTAACGAGTTAAAACCACGTTTGCGCAAGTGCCATCACCAGAAACTGTCAATCCATCTTTTTTTTGAGACTGGTCAACGGTTAATTTTTTTTCTTCATCACCAGCCATTTTTAACGACATTGTTTTTATAGTTTCTGTAGCATCACGAATCTGTCTTACAATAGTATCGTAGAAAGATTCGAAGATAGGACGCGGCAAGTCCATAAACGCACAAAACTTTTCTGCTCCCCCTAATGACACTCCAAGTAATCGCATAGCAAAAATGAATCGACGATTAATCTCGTATGCATTTGTAACCAACGGGCATGACGTGATTTCTTTTGGCATACAAGACTTGCAGTTTATAACAATTTTAAAACCAAGTCTTCGACGACTAGATTCGCCAAATTCGACGTCACTTCCACACAATTTACATTTCACGTGCTCAGTTATCGCTGCAAAAACAGCAATGAAATTAATAATTCTATAACCGACACCCGGATTTATTGTCACAGAATCGAGCTGGCCACTGCTCACCTTTCTCGCACACGTGCTAGCACGTGGCTCTTCTCTCTCCACTTGATATCTATTAGGCGGGCCCGACTTCTTCCGTTTTCTATCAGGCCTGATTGTTTTTTCTCCGACAACATGTCTTTTTGATTTCTTATCCATCACGATATATGGAACAGACGATATGAAGTAAATGATAGACACGAATCGTGTGACTGCCGAAGAGCGACTGACTCTTTCGTGCCGGTTTTTTCTACCTTCATACCTTATTCTGTTATGTACCTTATACATATAACGCGTTTCTATTGATATTAGAAATAGAAATTTCCTATCCCACCTCTACCTGCGAATACAATGGCCTAACGGAAATATCTTTCAAGAATTGTGGACCATGCAGGCCAACAAAGGGTCGGTAGGTAGCAGACTCGGTCGGCGGCCGCACACCTGCCGCTCGGCGCGGTCACTCGCTTCGAACCGTTTCACAGAAAATGCTGTATCTTCGACAATTTTACAAATTTCTTCAAAAAATTTTGTGAGAACATTCTTAACACATGCATCATTCAGAAAAAAGAAAAAAAATTAAAAAAAACAATTTGCGCGGGTGTTGGGGGGCCTTAAAGTGATTTCTTTGTACTGCAAACTTTACCCCAGGGACCGTTAAAACTTTACTCACGTTGGATCGAGGAAACACGCACGAACTGGTCGACCGGCTTTTCTCACGGGATCCTCCAGATGTTACTCTACGGGCCGTCGACCAAAAGACTGCTCGAATCGTACGTGCCCGCTCTATGGCGGTCGTTCGAGGGCCCAATCGGCGGACGGTTAGGTGTACCGAATTCATTTAATTTATTAAACCATCTAGCTATACCCGAAGTGATTCGAAAGATACAGTGGATGAAATAGCGAAATAGAAAACATGTCACCGCCAAAAACCCTTCTAATAAATTAATTCAATGAGAAAGAATTTGAAATTGTAATACCGTATGTTAATGATGTTTGGGCCACAATCGCGGGAGGGGATGTGCGAGTGAGAAACGCAGCGAAGTAAGCGGCTAGACAGAGATAGTTTTTCGTTTATTGAATTTATTATTATTATCTCAGAAACAAAACCGTGAATCTTCTTGAAATTTGGACACAACCCGTCTGATAGTATGCTTTTTTATTCGAATCTAATAGAAATCGGCGGAGAAAATCGCTATCGTCCCGTCGTTACCGACCGATTTTTGAAACGTTTGCACGGTACTTTATGTAGTCTTGTACACGCATTATTAAAAAAGTACATGGTCAAAAAATCTGAAAAAATTGCAAACGATTCAGTGGGTCTTTGCCTGCAAAATGGCAAAGTTTTGTAGCGATCGAACAGGAATGCGTTTGGGCCCAAACATCCTTAATGATAACAATTCGCGGCAGGGGCGTAACATTTACTAATTAAATGAACCTTAATAACGAAAATGTCTGTAGGCATTTACACAGGCGGTCTATGTCGCGTCTGCTCACCCGAGGTAGTGTCCTTAGACCGCGAAACAATACTGTAGCACGCGATGGGACACAAATAGATCGTACCTCGTTTTAAGATAATGTTTCAAGAATCATTTAAGATATCGTTTAAAAAAAAATCAACTCTTTGGCAAGGGCCCGTTGATTGATTTACTTTGCATGACACAGAACGAGAGGGAGTGCTGCGCCGACACGAATATCAGAGAGAGAAGCTCGTTACGCTTGTATGATTTCTGAACGCGGCTCGGCACTGTCTCGAAGTGTTGTAAACAAATATTTTTCTTCGTGTAAACAAAAAGAAGAAAATAAAGCATCACGCCGTTGACGAAACTAAGCGACGAATCGGTTGAAATTACTTTTTGTTGAAAAATGTATCAAATAAATAACCTCATTCGCATTACCGTAGGGTTAGCGTTAGTGTAACATAGCGTTAACGAAAGATATTATTGGGATCCCACCCCAGAATAGATTTACATAATTTTTTGTATTTGGCCTGTTAACTGCTGCGGTATAATCGTACGTGAGCCCCAAAAGTGGATATGTGAAAAACCATTAACATCATGTAGTACTTGCTCATTGCTCACATTGACAGATATATAACTACGGATACCCTAAAATTCATACAACCTCACAAATTGCGTGTCGTAAGTACCAAAGTATTTTTGCCGCTACGTTCTTGTATTCTTTTACGGTACCGGCGCTTCGGTATTTCAACCAGCTGATTTATTCGTAATAACAAATCGTTTATCCATCAATTGTTGTGTCGTACTTTTTATAAGATATCCGGGATTGAAAAACTTAGACGAACGTCTGTTTTTTTTTTTCAGTTTCAGATTCAACATGTTGCCGACCAGTTGCCGGATTTCGAAAAATCTTTTTAGGTTAAGGACCTACGCGACAGCTCCCGAAATTAACAAATTCCCATCCACGATAGAGCTCTTGGGACAAAAATATCCAACGGACGATTGGACGAACGTTACGCCAAAAATTATTTCGAAATTGGGCACCAACTTACACATAACGAAATACCATCCCTTGTGTCACGTTCGTCAACGAATCGTCAATTATTTTTATACCACCTATCGCAATCGATGCGGAAATCCAATATTCAGCGTCTTTGATAATTTGAATCCGATTGTGACGGTTCAACAAAATTTTGACTTTCTGTTGGTTCCCAACAATCATCCCAGTCGCAGCAAAAACGACTGCTACTATGTAAACAGCGGTGCATTGTTGAGGGCACACACAACGGCGCATCAAACAGAACTTGTATCAATGGGCCTGAACAATTTCCTCATTATCGGAGATGTGTACAGACGAGATGAAATCGACTCTACACACTATCCAATTTTTCATCAAGTTGACGCCGTGAGACTCTGCACCTCCGAGGAAGTCTTCGAGAGCGTGCAAAATTCCGAAGGATTAAAATTGTTCGAGCATAGGGGTAACGAATGTGCTGAGAAACAAGGCTCTCACACATTGGAAGCTGTTAAAATCATGGAACACGAACTGAAGACAATCCTCGTAGGCTTGGCTCAAGCTATTTTTGGCAAAGGTAGTAATATCAATTTATTTATTTTTTTGAATATTGGAATATCGTGATATCATTTTTTTTGTACTTCTAGCAGACAGTTAGGGCCAGTTATTGTCGCTTGACAATTGATTTGCCGCTTCCTGGCAAATTTACTGAATAATTAGTTACAGTTTAGCTAGAGTACATTAATTACATTTGTGATAATAATGATTAAAGTATAGAGTAATTAATGATGACTCCATTTTATAATCCACACCAGATATAAAATATCGTTGGGTAGATGAATACTTTCCCTTCACTCATCCTTCATGGGAATTGGAAGTATTCTTCAACGGCAATTGGCTGGAGATATTGGGTTGCGGCATCGTCAGACAAGAGATATTAGAGAAATCGGGGGCGAGCGGCCGAATCGGATGGGCATTTGGTTTGGGCCTTGAGAGGCTTGCCATGTGTCTTTACGATATTACCGATATAAGACTGTTCTGGAGCTCGGATTCGGGATTCCTGAATCAATTCAGAGTAGACGATCCCAATACGCCCATTCGTTACAAGGTAATAGATCGAACATGGAAATTAGAAAGTTCATTGTAATACGATTTGATAGTGTTTAACGACGATTGAAAAATCTTCTATTTTTTGCAGCCTATCAGCGTTTATCCACAGTGCACGAACGACCTAAGTTTCTGGCTGCCGCAGGACTCTAAGTACTCGTCCAATGACTTTTACGATATCGTTCGAGAGATTGGCGGTGACGTCATCGAACAAATATCGTTAATAGACAAATTTACACATCCAAAGACGCAGAGGACGTCCCATTGCTACAGAATCGTTTACCGTCATATGGAGAGAACTCTTAGACAGGGCGAGGTCAATGATATACATAAGAAAATTTCCGGTGCCGTTGCGAGTCAACTAAACGTTGTTATAAGATAGTCGCATTAATAAAAAATAGATATTTATTATCGCTGTTGTTTACTTTGACAATCTTCGATGCACCCGACTCTCGTTCGGATAATCGAAGAGTTGACAGAAAAAAAAAACAGAAGAAGGGCCAGAGAATAGTACTATCAAAACCAATATATTATTTTATTTTTTTGCATAATTTAGTTAGAAATATATCATAAAGCAAACAGTATGCTGTTAATAACTACTTCGTTTATAGGATGACTCATATAGCCAACACGTTTAACAATTATTTCACTTCTACGTATGTATAACATATGCAATTATAGGATGTATACAAGAAAGTTCAGTTTTTTTGTTGGTTTTTGCTTTTTTTTTAAGTTTTCCACGGTAACACTTTCGGTACGGATCTATGAGTGAGATAAGAAAATGATTGTTTTGAACATCTATTGAAATGCCATGGATTTTTCGTGCAATTCAAATTGTTAATTCAAGAAAGCACAATTTCCTATTGAATTATTTCACCTTTCCGTCAAAATCACAGTTTAAATTTCTCATTACATCATCGACATACGAGCCTTAAAATTAGTCTTAGAATTTCGATCTACAAGCTTCCTTACAAATAAGCAAGGTAGATCAAATAAAGCACAATAGTAATTTTCTGAATGATGAAAATAAAGTATCGACTTTGTACGGAGTATTTTTGTGATCAGGCTTTCCAACTGGTATCGATATTGTATCGTAAATTCCAGATAGACGACTTAGATAATTACTGTTTATGCAAGTCAGCGAAGTAGTAGTTTCGAAGTTGCTAGAGACTCTTATTATATTTTCCAGTTAATTTTTATCTCCGTCAATGTAATTTGTTCTTATATCCACGATTTCTTTATTTCATCATTTTAAATAGTCATTATCAGTGCGATGGACTTAGGATAATTTCGAATAACTGGGCGGTGAGAATTTCTTTCGCAAGAACTTCAGGGTGTAAAGTGGCATGCACGAGACTAAAGTTATCACCAATACTTTCCAGAGGAAGTCTGTTGTTTGGATGAATTCCGCATCTATGAGAAAGGAAAAAAGTAATTTAATTTATATACTAACGGTGGTAAGTGTTGGCCAGTAAATAAAAAAAAAAAAGAAAATTATCTTACCGAAATAGTCCTTCAGAACGACCAACGACAGTAGATACAGAGCAAGTGAAAGAACTTCGGCAATAATCATTATATGATGCCATGTGCGAATTGTCAAGGCTACCATTATTAATTCCGTCAGAACCAGAGCCGAAAAGCTGATGGCTACTATGTGTATAAACTCGTCCTCGAACATGATCAGCGCGCCGTACATGATAACGCCGCCTAAAAATATTGGAACTCAGTAAAGATGCCGATAAAATAATACGTCAATGCCTTATCGGAAAACTGCAGTCTACTAGTGTTAAAAACGAGGAACATTTCTCCGATTAACAGTGTTAAAATTTTTTTCTCATTCTCAAATACCTTGGTATATACTGATCAGTATCCACATGAAAAACGTTTTGTACGAGAGCGAACGTCCTTTGCTGAGTTCTTTGTAAAGTTCCGGATATCGGATAGCAATCTCGCCGGATACATCTTTGTCCAGAACTAACGAGAAAACCGGGAACATTGTGTATATCGTAGCATATCTATGGACAAAAAGGTACATTATGGTCAGTCAGCTGTATCTGTAGATCTATGATTTATCTTCCGAATATTCGATACTCACCCAACCATCAGGAAACCTTGGTACAGAGCTACAGAGGATAGGTAGAAGACCGCTGAAAAGACCGCTTGCATAGTCGAGATTATAAGACCGCGGTGAATGACGAATTGACTTAGAGCAGCTGATCGTTTGTAGCTACGTCGTCCGTGGACCAATAGCAAGTTCGCCAAGTGACTGAATTGCGGAATTGAGAAGTCTGCAGCGAGAGAAGCTTGCCTTCCCTCGAGTCCTTCGAGACCTATGCCTGCGGGCCATAGTGATTATGAATGAAATATATAAATATGTCAAATATATAAAAATAAAAATAATAATCGTGAAAATGAATCCAAAATAAAATAAAACACTAGCAGGAAACAGGAAATTTAGTGTTCCGGAGATTTATCGGAAATAGGACACTTCCAAAATATATATAAGATAATGTGCATAATGAAGAGCGTACCGGCATCGGCAGCTTGAATCATAGACACATCGTTTCCGCCATCGCCGACGGCCGCGGTTCTTTTGCCGGTATGTCTCTGGATGAGCGTAACAACTTCAGCTTTCTGCGTCGGTGAACAACGGCAGCAGACAACTGCCGGAGAGCCGCAAGCCAGTTCCATAAACTCCGGTTTGTAATACTGCAAGCACACCTCCAAAGAATCTCCGTTAATAACCAAGGCACAGTCTTGCTTCTTGCGGAATGTGTTCAGTTCTAAGTGGGCGTCCGTTCGGGTGACAACGGATTTAAAAACATGGAGGCCCTGCGTCCGCGATACGAGTCTCGACGATTTTGCGATGCAAGTAGCAGTCTCCAGTTTGTCTCCGGTTAACATCCAAATCTGCAAGATTTGTCGTAAAAATACTCTCATTTATGCGATCGAAAATATTTACTTCATTTTTTAATTCAAGAGGCATTACCTTGATTCCAGCGTTTCGCAATAATTCCAAAGTCGGTCGGACTCTGTCTTGCAAACGATCTTCGACACCCGTAACACACAGTAATTCCATTTCCCGCTCGAGACTCTCGACCACCGCGGCGACTCTGGAAGGTCTGTCACTGACGCACATTCGTGCTGCGTTGTATCTACAAAAATACATACATGAATTGAAGATAAAAAAACAATTACTGTGCAGATCCATACTTTTGGATCTTTTATTTGAACTATCTAGTCTAAATTAGGAATCAAATGGTAAGAAAAAATAGGAGTTTCCAGCTGTTAATCAACCTTGCAAATGATAGATCGGGTATAAACCACTCAATCGATTTACAATCACTACAGTATTCAAAAAATATCCTAATACTATTTTCGATAAAATATCCGTCGTTCGTGAGCCGATAACCTCTGGAATAATGAAAATTCCTTTCGTAAATAATTAATTATACACAGAATAACTACCTTGTCTCAAAGTCGATGTACTGTTCCTCGGTCAAACTTTTCTTTGCTACAACTAGGGTTCTCAGACCCTCTCTCGCCATGTTACCACATTCTTCATCCAACCAATCGTTGTACTGTACAATTCCTGACATCACTACGTCGGCCCCTTTCAAATAGAACACGATCTCGGAGCTCGACTCTTCCTTAACGATGATACCCATCCTCTTCGTTTCCGACGTGAATGGGAATATTTGTAGAATCGTGTAATTCAATATTTGCCCATTGAGTGCTTTCAGTTGCATGGAATTTAGATCTCGCTTGAAAAGTGCAAGACCCATCTCTTCGGTCCACTTGACCAAAGCTACCTCGTCAGGACTGGACGCTTGGTAGTTTCGTGTTTGTTCCGGATAGTAATGCTGATCCGATTCCGTTTGGCTGAAAGCCATAAAAAAGAAAATTTATCTCATTTTATACAAAGCGACGAAACTTTTTTAAGATAAACGTTTACTTTTTAAGAATACCTCCGCACCTTTGTATAGATCCAGTTTCGCCGGTTTCAACGCTAACCGAGTCAAGGATATTCGGCTTATTCAATTCATCGTAAACCGGTGTAACGTTGTGACAGAGCGCTAATGCGTGTACGGCATCGTAGATTCTTGTACTCTCGGATCGTCGAACTTTTCCACCCGATTGCACGATAACGTTAACTTTAGTGGGCGAATGTTCGAAGTTCGCTGCCAGATAGTACGTTTTCAAAACGGACGTGATGTCGTCGAAAGTTTCCTGTCCGTATGACGCAGTGCCGAGATGCAATTTTTTGAATACCATTTTGTTTTGCGTCAGAGTGCCCGTCTTGTCGCTCAACAGATACGATATACGTCCCAATTCTTCGGGAATCGTCGTTGTGCGCACCACCGTACCGCTTATCTCTTTGTCTCTTTGTATACACCAAGCGTAAAAGGTTTTGCCCATGTCGAGATTTATACGCAAACTTATCGGGATTATGTAAGAGAAGAGCAGAACGAAACGGAACATGTAACACCACCACGGACCGTTGAAACCCTTGAGACACATCATTACGAGTGCGAGACCGATCACTGCACAGAATAATACCTGGAAAATAAAAACGAGACAGAGCGTTTCAGCAATTAGTCAATAATACCATTTTAGCGATTCAAGAATTTGATTGATTCTTTAACCAATCAAAATTTTCATTAATTTTTCAGTTGTTTCCTCAAAATGATTAATCATTATTATAATGACAAAGTTATCAACGCTTGATCAAAATGTTACTCAAAGTAGAAATACGAACCTTGGTCAATTGATTGATTTCCTGATCGAGTAATCCAATCTTCGATCTGGGTGCTGAGTGATTCATTAACGAGCGAGTTTCCTGACCGGTATAGACCACGACACCCAGAGCCGAGCCCGAAGCCACTGCGGTGTTCGCCCAAAGCGTATTGTCGACTCCGAGACTTTCCTCGCTGCTGTAGCCATCGTCCTAGAACAATTAAACAATAGTGGTGAGTGGAGCCAGTTTCGTAAGATTAATATGGATTCACTTCGCTAGCATTATCGACTTACCCTCGTAAATGTTCCGATGAAGCCGTGAATGTCCTTCTGAGGCTTCTCGACGTACAGATTCGCTTTTATATCGAAAAGTTGCGTATCATTTTCGAGCTTCTGTGTAGCGGGCACCGCCAGGCGTAATTTCCAATCGGTCTCACCGTCCAATTGATCGGTCCTGACGAAGCACGCTCCAGACTTTTCGGTCGTGCGAAGTAACACGAGATCAGCTGGTACTCGCTGACCTTTCTCGACTATTACCTAATTGGTTGGAGTTTTGAGATTAGCGACGGCCACGAATTGTTTTGTCGTATCATTAAATTCTCTCTACAAACTTTACAAAATTAATAAGTGCTTCGAATAAAGAAACGGGGTGGAAAAGTAACAAAATTTAAATAAACCATAACAATTTTGCTCAATGTTAGCTTCCAGCAATTCTCTAGGAAACATTTGGAGTTTTTTTTTTCAAGAATAACTTATATATAAGTTCTGTTAATCCTTCACGTACGGGATCCTCGCTGAGCGAGGACTTCTATTCCGGACGATTGGGCCACGATCCTCGCTCAACGAGTACCTACATTGTGCGGTATAAAAATCGCTATATCGCAATATTCATGATATCTAAATTTGGAAAAATACTCTGAAGACTAATTTTTACGATGGTATATTTGTCTAACATAATATTTTTATCGTCAATATATAGTGTGCTATGGTTATTCGAAATTTATATTTCGAATGGAAGACTGATAAGGTCGTGAAGCCTCCGCTCTGCGCGGTCACGCTCGGCGCGAGGCCACCGTCTGTGAAGGGCTAATTTTCAAACGCGGCATCGTAAAAATCGATTAACTATCGGAAGCTCGTACGAATAATGTTTTTTTTTATCGTACTCGTTTAACAAGATCTCGTTCTAGCTTTGTCATTAGTGTTCCTTAGTTCATCCAATTTCCTCACCATATCGCCGACGCGCAGTTTCGAACTGGGCACCGATTCCGGGGTGTCCGAACCTCTGACCAATCTGTAATACTTCTGGCCATTGACTTCCTTGTCTCTTTTGTATCTTCTGAAGTCGTCGACTGCCTCGCGACAAATCGTCACCGTCAGAACAAAGCACAGTGGTCCCCAATATGTGTACAAATATCCTATTCTGAGATCCGGTATGAACTGAGAGCTTGCCATTATTAGAAAATAGAGATTCAAGAAGAATTTGAATTGCTGAAAGAGGACCTGGAAAACGTTAAATTAAATATGCACATTATTAAATATGTCCAGGCAATGTTTGCTCCAAAAATAAGATTCGGCCTCCGACAACTTAATCGACGATCTTACCAGAGGTAAAAACGTTATAATATTATATTTTTGGTTTCTTATGACATTGGTGGGAAACTTTTCGTGCATCGGCTGTCCGATGTGAATGGTTCTTGCGCGCAGTTCGCGCTGTCTGCAGCATCTTCTCCACATCCATGTGCAACATCTGCAATACAAAAAATGCATTGTTATGAAAAAAATGTTTTATTTACCGATAAGAAAAAACCATGTTGTCTAAACATCTTGCACTAACAATTTGCAGAAAAATTATTAAAAAAAAAATTCTACCAGGCAAACACATTGAGAATTAGGAAAAAAAGAAAAAGCTGTGAATACAAAATGAAAACAAGTGTGGAAGATTGTAAAAAAAGAACATGCCTCTTTAGACCCTCTTTCCACAACGATTCACCCGTTTTTCTCATATTTTCCATCGAGCGTGTTATCTAGCAATTTATTTATCGTAGATCTAAGCTCGTCGGAGCTTTGCGATGCAAGTGTTCGCAGGCAATTTCCTACATGAAACTAACGCCTGCGGATGGAAGCCTAGATAAGGAAGTATTAGAATTTTTTTTTTTTCTTGGAACTTGACATTACATTTCACAGGTTGGTGATTAAATATCAATGTCAAATTTTTACTGCATTTAATTTAACATCGTGATAAATTATTGGGCTCGAACCGCAAGTGCGTCGAGTTTGCGTGTCGCGAAGGAAAAATGTAATATTTTCTTGTCACAAATAGAACGACAGAACGATTGATCGAATTCAACTGCGAACTACGTCACCTCGTCCAGGGACTGTCATATCTCGGTTTCGATATCAGAGGAATGTCCTCCTTTGACATCCTAATGACATTGCTAGTCGTTTCCATTGATCTTATTTCCTCATAAGATTTCGTGATTCTCCACGAGCATCGATGTTCTCTACGATTTCCTTATACTTTGGCCAAAAGCTCGATAAATATAAACGTCAAACGTCGTACACTGCGATGAACACTTTTTGCGTATATTCCTCCTTTATCATCTGTTTGTAACTAGCTTTAACTACCGTGCTCGTCACGAGCCACGAAATATGTCGATCGAGGTGAGAGTCAACGCGCTCCGGCGAAAATATTCAAGACGCGACTCGTTTTCACGGAACAAAACGAAACTACCGGGGTGTACGGTTAAGGTGGAAATAAATAATAAAAAATACAAGCAAGCAAACGATATACTGAGAAAAATAATAATTAACTTAATTTTATTAATTCGTAATAATTCTTATAATTTCCTAACGTATAGTGAACGACATGCTAGTGATTGATGTCCGTCGATGTTTATCACATAGTCTCACATCTACTATTCGACTATTCGATGCTCGAGATTTTCCATTCCTGTTACAAGCCCGCGTAAATTTAAAATCATTTAAGACTGTCGGTTTCGTTCAAACCTCTCGTCTTTTGCGAGATAATTAATTTTTTATTTCCTAAGTTGTGTGTGTTGTTAGAATGCTTTTTAGTTACGAAAACCCCAATAGTACGAAAGGCAATACAATCCTTTTCTCTCCAGTCTCGAGATTCTGCGCGTTTGTAAATAATACATTTACAACGTTTACAAGTTTGTAATGCAACGTTTACATACCCGCACAAAAAATTCTTGAAGAACCTGGAACAATTATTGATACGACGTGTTCTCGTTATCAGAGGTCTGATGCTGTCATCGGCCGGTTGAAGAAGATAATCAGTTTCCTCGTCCATTTCGAAGTTTCGCTCGTCGGAGCTCATACGCAAGGGCATCTCTTCCAACCTCATAGTTCCGAAAATCCGGGGTTCTCTTTCGACACCGATGGGTCTTGTCGCGACTTGGCTTGCCAGACTCTCTCGATAGGCGCGATTACTCTCAGTCTCGAATTCTTACTATCGGCGCTAATAAATTTTTTTCGTACTATGACGTCAAAAAGCGGTGCGCAATTCATATCGCACATATCGTTATCCATTCAGCGATGCTAGATACGCCCGGCGAACTGTGCTTTTATTTCTTATTGTTTTTATCATCGTCGAGCTTTCTTCTCATGTGCTCATTACGAGGCTCGGCGAAGCCGACTGAGTGTCGTTCTCTTTGCAGCGTCGAAATTCGTTTATTTACGACGTAAATATATACATGATGTGTACACACACACACACACCCTCACGCGCGTTCGGACCACACATTCATATCTCTACCAGTGTTTAGTCTCAGTTGTTAGATGATGTTTATAACAGTGACGACGGAAGAGTATTTTAGTTTTTTATCAAGTTTGTGATAGGTTGTTACATCGAGGAATATCTGTATACTTGAAGGCATTACTCAACATTGCCGTACGCAGAAAAAAACAGTGTTATGCCGTGCGTCGCCATCTTGAGGTATACATCGATCACGTGATTGGCGCGCAATGCGCATGACCACTTCACATTTAGCGAAGCAAGTTGGATTTTTAAAACAAGTGAATCGCTTCGATTTCCTGTGTTTTATTTCGCAGTTGATTCTAAGACAAATATTTTCTCTCAAGGTCATTGATGTTTTCGACCAATTCATTTTTTGTCAGAGCTGTCCGATGCAATTCCCGGAAGAGTTCCCTGCACACAGATTTCTCGCTCTCGGACATAAATGCAACAGCTAGTCGAAATCTGTTGCACTCGCTGAGAGTCGTCAGAAGGTCGATAATGGAACTGCTATTTTCGAGAGATTTGAGAGTCTCCAAGCACACGCTGAGACATTCGTTTAGAACGTCCGGAGGAATTTCGCTACGGAATATCTCATTGCAGAGAGTCAGCCTGAAAGATATTTTTCACTAATTAATTATTGCATTTTGTACAGTAATAATTGACAAATCGTTTATTCGGTACCTTGCGCTGTTTAAGAGTTGAAATTTATCAACGTAGTTAGCAAGCCCCTTCCATGCCTGTCGAAATTCGTGAGTATTTCTTGGCATCGGTTCGGAGGAAATCTGCATTACCGTCCGTCGATCGAAAGATGTTTTTTGTCGCTGCTTAAGGGACTGCGATTTCGTCTTATCGTTGAGGACACTATTCCACTGAACTCCAACTTTCGGAATCATGTCTTTACGATCCAAGGATTTC